>CM055116.1:120605704-121253204 GCA_029206835.1 Rana muscosa
TACTTGGCGTACCATCATCTTTCATGTTTTACAAAAAAAAATTGGGTTAACTTCAGTGGGTTTTTTTTCCTTTTAAATTCATGAAACAGTTTTTTCCCGCCAAAAAACACATTTGAAAACAGGTTACATAAAAAGTTGCAACAACCGCCATTTTATTCTCTAGGGTCTCTGCTTAAAATCAAACGTATATAATGTTTGGGTGTTCTGAGTAATTTTCTAGCAAAAAAATAATATTTTAACATGGAGGAGAGGAGTGCCAGAATAGGCTCGGTATGGAAGTGGTCAAGACGTGAGGAGGGGGGAGAATCTTGGCACCAAAATGCATTGGATGTTTTATTGTGATTTGGACTCTTAAAATTTCATTATTTTGTTGCTTTATGCTTTCAGTGACATTCTGGGTACCCACTGGAAGGTAATCCTGTTTGAATGTAACTAGAGTCGTTGAGTTCCCAAAATGATTGGTTTTACCTTAACTGCATTGAACCCCACTGACAGCAGATGACTCATCGGTTGTTAAGGACGCGGCGGCCGGCTTCCCGACCCCTGCTTAGCAACCAGCTATATACAGTGTTAAAATAAAAACCCTCAAAAACCAATGGTAACCTACGTGTTTCTCTCAATATAGTTTGGACTCTATCAACTTATTTTGATCTTAAAATGGGTTGTAAACCTTAATGTTTTTTCACCTTAATGCATCCTATGCATTAAGATGAAAAAACACCTTGCAGTGTCCGGCCCCCTAGCCCCCCCATTTTACTTACCTGAGCCCGAATTTCCGCTGGCGCGATCCTGCGTCACTCTCTCCATGGCTTCTCGACTGTTCATTGGATAGATTGATAGCAGCGCAGCCATTGGCTCCCGCTGCTGTCAATCGCATCCAATGACGTGGCCACCAGGGGGTATGACTCGGCAGCTATGGACGCCAAGTGTATGACACGGGAGCGCGCCCGCAAGGTAACCCCCTTGGGAGAGAGCTTCCCAGAGGGGGTTATCTATTGGGGGGAGGAGGCGCGAGAGCCGCCGTGGGACCGCAGAACAGGAGGATCGGGGCCACTCTGTGCAAAACAAACTGCACAGTGGAGGCAAGTATAACATGTTTATTATTTAAAAAAAAAAAAAAAAACTGAACCACTTTAATGTAACTAAATTAACCAATCTCTCTTTCCTATGCACACATAAAATGCCATATCTTTGTGTCTAGGGTAGAGGCATCCCACGTGACATCACTAACATAAGACACACGATTTTTATATCTATAGAACTGATGTATAAGGAGTTTTCACAGCCTAAGCCTGATGCTGCCTTAAGAAGATATTGACAATATACTCATCTTATATTTATACTTTATTGATCCACAGGAAGACTGGAAGATTACTCCAGAGAAACATTTTGTCAATGGTGTTTTAAAGAGGAAGGGAACAATTCCTTCTGGACTAGTAATAGCAATCAATCATTTTCAGTCGCTTTCCATATAGTTCTATGGGTTGCGATGACACATGTCTGGTTCTAGTTCTTGATCTCTGTCATAAGTTAAAAAAACACCACATCTGATTTCGGTTTGCATAAAAAACATGAAGGCCCCTTTCTCACGGTTGCCCTCCGTTCCCTCTTAGTGGGGGATCCCAGACTGATCGCCTGCTGAGTCAGTAATGAATGTCACATCTGTGTACATGATGGAGGAAAAACTGACCCATGTAATCCCTATTGGTGGTCATAGGTAGACGTACGATCGCTTACATCTATCTGCCCACATCTAATCAGGTCAATAAAAGTGGCCCTGGTCATATACAGGTCCTTCTCAAAAAATTAGCATATTGTGATAAAGTTCATTATTTTCTGTAATGTACTGATAAACATTAGACTTTCATATATTTTAGATTCATTACACACAACTGAAGTAGTTCAAGCCTTTTCTTGTTTTAATATTGATGATGTTGGCATACAGCTCATGACAACCCAAAATTCCTATCTCAAAAAATTAGCATATCATGAAAAGGTTCTCTAAACGAGCTATTAACCTAATCATCTGAATCAACTAATTAACTCTAAACACCTGCAAAAGATTCCTGAGGCTTTTAAAAACTCCCAGCCTGGTTCATTACTCAAAACCACAATCATGGGTAAGACTGCCGACCTGACTGCTGTCCAGAAGGCCATCATTGACACCCTCAAGCAAGAGGGTAAGACACAGAAAGAAATTTCTGAACGAATAGGCTGTTCCCAGAGTGCTGTATCAAGGCACCTCAGTGGGAAGTCTGTGGGAAGGAAAAAGTGTGGCAGAAAACGCTGCACAACGAGAAGAGGTGACCGGACCCTGAAGAAGATTGTGGAGAAGGACCGATTCCAGACCTTGGAGGACCTGCGGAAGCAGTGGACCGAGTCTGGAGTAGAAACATCCAGAGCCACCGTGAACAGGAAATGGGCTACAGGTGCCGCATTCCCCAGGTCAAGCCACTTTTGAACCAGAAACAGCGGCAGAAGCGCCTGACCTGGGCTACAGAGAAGCAGCACTGGACTGTTGCTCAGTGGTCCAAAGTACTTTTTTCGGATGAAAGCTAATTTTGCATGTCATTCGGAAATCAAGGTGCCAGAGTCTGGAGGAAGACTGGGGAGAGGGAAATGCCAAAATGCCTGAAGTCCAGTGTCAAGTACCCGCAGTCAGTGATGGTCTGGGGTGCCATGTCAGCTGCTGGTGTTGGTCCACTGTGTTTTATCAAGGGCAGGGTCAATGCAGCTAGCTATCAGGAGATTTTGGAGCACTTCATGCTTCCATCTGCTGAAAAGCTTTATGGAGATGAAGATTTCATTTTTCAGCACGACCTGGCACCTGCTCACAGTGCCAAAACCACTGGTAAATGGTTTACTGACCATGGTATTACTGTGCTCAATTGGCCTGCCAACTCTCCTGACCTGAACCCCATAGAGAATCTGTGGGATATTGGGAAGAGAAAGTTGAGAGACGCAAGACCCAACACTCTGGATGAGCTTAAGGCCGCTATCGAAGCATCCTGGGCATCCATAACACCTCAGCAGTGCCACAGGCTGGTTGCCTCCATGCCACGCCGCATTGAAGCAGTCATTTCTGCAAAAGGATTCCCGACCAAGTATTGAGTGCATAACTGAACATAATTATTTGAAGGTTGACTTTTTTTGTATTAAAAACACTTTTCTTTTATTGGTCGGATGAAATATGCTAATTTTTTGAGATAGAATTTTTGGGTTTTCATGAGCTGTATGCCAAAATCATCAATATTAAAACAAGAAAAGGCTTGAACTACTTCAGTTGTGTGTAATGAATCTAAAATATATGAAAGTCTAATGTTTATCAGTACATTACAGAAAATAATGAACTTTATCACAATATGCTAATTTTTTGAGAAGGACCTGTAGACTGATGCAGGTCTCCTTATACATTCAGCTGTCCACAGAGACACATTAGTCAGATTTTGATTTGTCTAACCATGGGCCAACAGACTGCCAGAATGCCTGTGTGAAGGGGGCCTAAAAAAATACAACTATTTGTTGAATAATTTTATATTATAAATTATCTCCAGGGAGATCCTTCCACCTTTGCCTATCTATACCAAGCAGCGGACATCTTGTATGATCCGACCAAGTGATGCAGTACCTGAAAGCGTTTTTTTTTTTGTATTTTATTATGTATTCATACTAGTTTAGATGTAATGGATTCTTGCAGGAGTTCTTCCATAATGCGCTCTTCCTCTGGCCTCGTTCTTTCATGAATTAATGCTACAGAACCGTCCATAATATTTTCATTATATATCTCTGTCAGGGTGGTATGGGAGTCTGGTTATGTTGAACAGATGTCGGGAGCAATTATTAGTCTAATGATCTGCAAATTATCAGAGCAGAAAGAAACGGGCACATTCTGCAAAAGAGGAACTAGAGGGATGATTGGGAGATACCATTTACATATAATAAAATAGAAGTAGTTGTGCGCTTAACCACTTAAGCCCCGGACCATTTTGTTGCTAAAAAGGACCAGGCCCCTTTTTGCGATTCGGCACTGTGTTGCTTTAACTGACAAATGCGTGGTCGTGCGACGTGGCTCCCAAACAAAATTGACGTCCTTTTTTCCCCACAAATAGAGCTTTCTTTTGGTGGTATTTGATCACCTCTGCGGTTTTTATTTTTTGCGCTATAAACAAAAATAGGAGCGAGAATTTTGAAAAAAAATCAAATTTTTTACTTTTTGCTATAATAAATATCCCCAAAAAATATATAAAAAAACATATTTTTTGCCTCAGTTTAAGCCGAAACGTATTCTTCTACATATTTTTGGTAAAAAAAAAAAAAAAAAAAATTGCAATAAGCGTTTATTGATTGGTTTACGCAAAAGTTATAGTGTCTACAAAATAGGGGATAGTTTTATGGTATTTTTATTATTATTTTTTTACTAGTAATGGCGGCGATCAGCGATTTTTTTAGCAGGGCTGCGACATTGCGGCGGACAAATCAGACATCTGACAGTTTTTGGGGACCAGTGACATTATTACAGTGATCGGTGCTAAAAAAAAAAATAAAAAAAAAAAAAAAAAAAAAAAAAAAAAAAAAAAAAATGCACGGTTGAGAAATCAGAGCATATTAATATGGGTCATTTGGTAAGAAAGCCAACACTGGAGCGAAATTAATATATATAAAACAGCTATCATATAGAAATAATGAGATGAAGGGAAACAAAAAAAAAGGGACTGACGAACGCAGAAATAGGACTGTGATTTTTTATTTTTTTTGCTGGTTTGTTTTGTATGTTAGGTTGCTTGATTGGTAGCTTTGTCTTTTGTTTGTCGGGTGGGGTAATGTGATGTACCGTATATACGCGAGTATAAGCCGAGTTTTTCAGCACATCAGCTTATACTCGAGTCTGTGTCCATCTTCAAATTTGTGCACCTGATCCCGACCAGCCGTAGGTCCCCTGGACCCCAAACTTGGCACACATATAGCCCCACTCTTCCTCTACAAGTGTGCCAAGTTTGTTGTCTGGGGGACCTACGGCCGGTTAGCACAGATTTTTCAAAGCCGAGCCCCCCCTCAACAGACTCCTATGTTAAACGGTCATTTCGCTGATTATTTTGGGGACCCGGTAGGGGCTGGTCCTAGGTTCCCTAGACTCCATTCATGGCACACATTTAGCCCCACTCTTCCTCTACAAGTGTGCAAAGTTTGTTGTCCGGGGGACCCACGGCCGGGGAGTACCAATTTTTCAAAGCCGGGCACCTCTTCCATAGACTCCCACGTTAAACTGTAATTTTTCCGGTGAATTTGGGGACCTGGTACTGGCCGGCCCTAGGTCCCCCAGACCCCAAACATGGCAAACATGTAGCCCTACGCTTTATCTACAAGTGTGCAAAGTTGGTTGTCCGGGGGACCTACGGCCGGGGAACACCGATTTTTCAAAGCCGGGCACCCCTTCCATAGACTCCTATGTTAAACGTCAGTCTAGTCACAGCGCAGGAGATTAGGCAGCGAGATTGGACACAGTGAGGCATGGGCACAGTGACAGTGAGGCATGGGCACATGGACACCCTAGGCTTATACTCAAGTCAATACGTTTTCCCAGTCTTTTGTGGTAAAATGTGGTGCCTCGGCTTATATTCGGGTCAGCTTATACTCGAGTATATACGGCAATTGGCATCAATGCCCATTTTTCGCTGTAAAGTGTGAAAAAATTTCATAAAAAAATTGATTGAAAGGGAAAACAGAGATCTGTGTTTCTGCTTAGCAGAAACCCAAGATCCCCATTTTCCTTTCTGGTAGAAAGACAAACTGTCTTGTTTACATGCGCAGACCGCCATTCTGCCTCTCCTCAGAACCATCCGTGCACTCCCTGGAGCCGAAGGAAAAAATTGTGTAGCGGTATGTGTTTTTGCGCTTAGGGCCGCTCTGCCACAGTATATGTACATTGGCGGTCCTTAAGCGGTTAACAGAAGTCAATGCAAGTCAGACCAAAAGTAGTGCAAGAAACTTTTTCAAAGTTGGAGCAACTCAAGTCACACAGATTAGAACGGTTCCATTGCACAGAATGGGGTCCGACTTCTGACGCGACGAGAGTTCCAAAGTCGGAGCGATTGTCGCATTAGTGTGGTAGTAAACCACAGGCTTTTTTTTTGCAAGGCAAAGTCATAATGTACTAGCATGCATCGCATGTTGGCACATTATGTGAAATTTACCTTAAAACGAGGCCCGCCAGTGGCGCGCTGTCACCGCTGACAGGACTTCACTTCTTCACCCGGTCCTCCTTCCAGGTTGGCAGGCTCCAGTCCTTTGATTGGACGAGCCACGATGACGATGCATGCGGGAGTCGCTGTTCACGGCACAGGACAGGGGAAGGAACGGTATGGGCATGTTGTTCGTTCAGAGCGCATGTGGCGGTGACTTTGTAGGTAAATATCTCCTAAACTGAGATATTTACTGTACCTATAGGTAAGCCATACTATACGCAAAAATCAATCAAAAGAGTTTACTCCCACTTTAAAGCTGAAAAAAAATACATAAAATAATGCAGCTCTGTAATCATTATTGCAGCATAAAAAACAAATATATAAGCAGTCTAGTCTCTGAATATGACCTGGTATCAGCCTCATGCAGTCTCTGTACAGCAGGGATGGAGTGTGAGAAGTAGAAGCAGCAAAAGGAGCTAAATCAGTACATGTGCTGCCAAGAAGCATGCTGATAGGAAGAAAAAGCAGAGTGAGAGATGAGCGCTGGCTGGAGTGGGTCTAGGATGACTTGGGCTAAAATGAATTAAGTTGAATTATGCTGACTATCAAACTGATGTAGTGGCAGAAAAAAGTACTGATGGGAAAATCTCTAAATCAGCCTCTCAACTTTTTTTACCCCAAAGGAACCCTTAAAATTGTTATCAGGCATCAGCGAAACAAATTCATTGGCGGTTAGTGGGAAGAATATAACCCTTACAATGGTGGGCAAAATGCTACTCTTACATAAAAAAAAATGATTACTGGTGACGTGCTGGCTCTGCAGAGGGGCATTTTTCCCTAGAACTATGCAGGCACCATCAATCAGTCACAGTCCAAAGAAACCCCTAGAAACCACGGGAGGAACCCTCGTTGAGAATGCCAGCTCTAGATTAAAGGTGAATATTGCTGCCAAAAACTCATTTTACTATATTAGGTTATTCATGATCTTGTAATTTTGTCTAGATCTCTGCTTTAATAAATCTTATCAGTCAATGGTTACTCAACGCCGTCTTGCAGAGCTACACCTGTTGAAGAATCTTCAGCATGCAGTACTTCTAGGTGTATAGCTGCGTACCTGTGGCATGCTATGGTTCCACCCGTCCGTCCACTTTGCAGGGACACAGAAGCTTTCTGTGTTTACAAGTACAGCTTTCCTCTTGCAGATCCCTGCTTGCCCTGCACTCATGGTGGGGACAAGGGAGGTGCAGTGTGGGATGGGGCATCCCGTGGTACGTTGCACTGTAATCCCCATTCTGCCCAGTTACACAAAGGTCAACCAATAATCTCCCAGCAAGTGAGAGAGAAGGCAGAGCCACTTACACTGGAAGGTACTAGAGCTTGGCTGGGTAGGTGAGATGCGAGGGAGCTTTTCAGGGGGGCGGGGGGTGATGAGGGCTGTGGAGGGAGATGTATGCAGAGGTGGGGGAAAAGGGAAGATTAGTGCAGAGGTCAGAGCTGAGGAGGGATGAAATGAGATGTGGACAGCCTGTGAAAAAAACTGAACCCTGCACACTGGGTATAATTTTTGCTGTGGCCCTGAAGCAAAGCATCAACCTGCCCGCTTGCCATTGCAGCTTAAAAGGAGGTGGTCAGGGAGCGATTGCAAGTATAAATGAGCTCATTTACATGTATGGGGCATGCAGTTGTGGCAAAGTGGTTCAGGCTTTTTAGGGTGAACACGCACAGAAAATGAGAAGGCAACATATTGCCTCCTTACCACCTGTCAAATGCTCTCTTAAAAATGATCTACAGTGAAGCAATCACCTGTTTTATCCCTAAAAAGGCTGAACCACTTTGACACAACTGGCAGCTGCTTGTTAGAACAAGCCCTACTAGTGGTGGTCAAAGTGCCATCCTTACAGACAGCTAAAAATAAAATTGGTGTACTGATGCCAGCTTTCCAAATGGTGTTGGCCTAAGACTGTACAGGTCATATACTATACAGGTATACCATCAGTTGGGAGGTCAAACAGCCAAGACTCAAGGAACCCCAAGCATCCTTTGGAGGAACTCTAGTTGAGAATGGGGGTGTAACATGGTCCAAAAGGTAGTTGGTCTTTAAAAAGGTAAAATATATTCTTGCAATCATTTCATGAAAGACAAAAGATATATCGTAAAGTTCCTGCACTTCACATCACATGGATCAGGGTTCAGACTGGCTTCTGTTAACTTTTGGACAAGATCACATGACTAAGTGTCTAGGCCATGGGTGTCCAAACTTTTTTCAAAGAGGGCCAGATTTGATGAAGTGAGCATGCGTGAGGGCCGACCATTTTGCCTGACATTCTTTGAACCATTAAAATTCGGCCTAAGTGTGTTCGTTCAAGCACTAATACACTGCCCAACAAGAAGTCTCTTGCCTTTGTAGCTGTGTGCGAGTAAAGAGATGAGTTCAGGCGTATTATTTGGATATACCGTATTTTTTTGGCTTATAACACGCACCTTCACTTTAAGGAGGGAAGTTTCAGGAAAAAAACGTAAAATTTTAAATAAAGAACTGTGAAGCATAATAATAAGGGTCAGTGCCCATCTGCAGACCCCCAATTGCCAGGAATGCAGCACCCCCCATTGCCAGGAATGCACCCACCATTGCCAGGAATGCAGCACTCACCATTGCCAGGAATGCAGCCTTGGAGTGGATAGGGAGGGGGCAGGACGAGCGCCAAAGATTACCTACAGGAGAATCTCTTGTTTACACGGTGGCCTCTTTAATAGAAAGTCCCGCCTCCTTTGATGGACAGAACAGTCATCCAAAAGGCAGCGCCGGAGACGGGACTTCCTATTAGAGAGGCTGCCGTGTAAACAGAAAATACTCCTCCTGTATGCACGGCACTCGTCCCGCCTCCTCGCTGTCCCCTCCAAGGCAGCCAGCCTATACATCTTTTGTGACACCGATGCTGGGAGATCACAAAAGATATATATGTTTAGATAACCAGGCGGGCTGTTCAAAACCGGACCGCGGGCTGGACTTTGGACATGCCTGGTCTAGGCCTTGTGGTGTAGGGCCACTAAAATTGAGCCTGGAGCAGCATCTTCTCCAGAAAAGCCAGGTTTACCTTTATATGGTCTTTTCCTGCCCCGAAAAGTGGAAACTTAATGGATTTATTATGAAACCTTGAGTTCCGTTGTATAACAAACTTCTGCCTCCCGGTCCTTCTTTTTTTTGGACTATGGAAGATATGACGAAAACTCGTTACAGAATGGCAGGGGCCCTGTGAGTCTGCAGCTTTTCTGAAATATTAATGTGCTTAGGAAAAGTGAACTGAAGTCACTCCTGCTTGTGCTTTTACCATTTCACATCATCATTTATTTACGATACACAATAATGGCTTTGCGATGAAGCACTCCTGCGGCATAACATGGTTTTAAGATGGAAAGATCATTACACACATCTGTGCACAGAATACATGGACTATGAGATATGATGCTGTATAGGAGGCCACACAAACAAGTCAAAAGGGCCCACTTGTAAAACCGCAAAATGGCGTTGGTTTGGTAACCAATCAAAATTTTAGTTCTACTCTCATATTCGGAATAATTTAATAAATCCAACAGGGAAATTATTACATTTACTATATATAGAAACAAATCACAAAACAAAGAAGTTAGCAATAAAAGCAAAATTAGTCGATACAATACACATGAATTGAAAATAAACATAAAATATAAAACATCACTGGCCTAGCAGATCAGTTTATTGAGTCTCTTGGTGTCGACCATGCTAAGCCCAAGTCCCCAGCATGCCACTACATACAGGACAGCACTGGCCACCGCAGACTCTTAAAAAATCTTCAGCATTGTCCTGCAGATGTTAAAATACCTCAGCCTTCTTAAAAAAAAAAAAAAAAAAAAAAAAAATAGGAGGCAGCTCTGGCCCTTCCGTGTTCTTAAAGCAGAGTTCCACCCTGAAATGGAACTTCTGTTTTAAGGAATGGTGACCCCCTGACATGCCACATTTGGCATGTCATTTTTTTGGTGGGGGCAGAAACCCTATTTTTAGAAGGTCCCACTTCCTCCCGGGGCACCGGAAGGAAGTTCACCTCTCCACCCTCCAACTCGGCAATCATCTGGGACACATCACAGGTCCCAGATGAGTGCTCGGCCAGTCACAGTGCATGCCCGGCTGTGAAGCCACAGTGACAATGCCGGCGCCGCAGAGAGGGGGAGATGAGCGGGGTTTCATTCCCCCACATTGCTGGACCCTGGGACAGGCAAGTGTCCGATTATTAAAAGTCAGCAGCTGCAGTATTTGTAGCTGCTGACTTTTAATTTTTTTTTAGTAGGCACTCCGCGTTAATCCAGTACAGTTCATCATCTATGTGCAATTCTCTACTACATCCACAACACTTCATTGGATGAAGACAGGAGTCACAGGTGCCTTCCTCCTTCTCAAATCCACAACCAATTCCTTTGTCTTTGTCACATTTAGATGCAGATACCTGTCTTCACACCATGTGACAAATTTATCAATCACAGTCCTAAGCTCAGGTCTTCGCCATCACTGATACATCCCACAACCGTAAAGTCATCAGAAAACTTCTGAAGATAGCAAGACTGGCTGGAAGCTGAAGTCAGTGGTATAGAGTATAGACACAAAGAGAAAAGGAAAGAGAACTGTACACTGTAGGGCATGCATGCGATTTAGCAGGAAGATGATTGCATCCTCTAATCCCAACCTAGGCTGGTAGGCAAACTGTGGAAGCTCTAAGTATGTACAAACCATGGGCCTTAACCAATGTAAAACATGTTTCTCCAAGGTCTTCAGGATGCAGGAGGTCAAAGTCACAAGTCTGTAATCCTTGGAGCCACAAGGACGCAGTATCTTCAACACAGGAACAAGGCAAAACATCTTCCACAACACAGGGACCCTTTGGAGACTCAGGCTAAAGACCCTGTGTAGGACATCCACCCAGCTAATCTGTACATGTCCTGAGCATGCTTGAACTAATGTCATCAGGGTAGGCAATTTTCCTCCCTCAAGTTCCCTCAGCTGCAAATATGTCATTGTGCTTTCCTGTGGAGGAGAAATAGCGTTTTCCTTACAAAAAAGGACAGCTATTGAGGGTATCCAATGGGGAAAAGTAGGACTTGCACTAAAGAAGGGAGTACAACTAGTATGGGGTGTGGAGGGTACTTGTCTTGACATTGCTTATTTACAGTTCTGTGCCAAGTCTGATGGAGGCCAGACCAGGGCCACTGAATCAAACCCATTAAAAAAACAAGTTCCGTTCATTTTTCTGCTCCACAGCTCCGCTAGTCGCTCCACTATGGCCCCTTAGACACAGGGAGGGCTTTGTTGCATTCTCCCTGCTCAGTGGTGGAATCTGTCCACAGATCCCTGCCCACTCCCATTATACGGAGCAGACACACACAGTCAGCTCTCCTCTATGGGTGGTCAGGTGCAGGATTGCAACTTCAGTAGCGCTGTAGCAAGTGTCTCCCTTCAGCATTTAAGCCAGCACTGTAATCCGACTGCTAGTAGACTTTATAGTCCCACCACTCCAGCCATCAGACACCATAGCATTTTGCCTTATTCCCTGTTTTGTTGGGGATCCTGTACCCTTCTTAGTCTGTTCCTGCCCAGCCCTATATTCTGTCATACAAGTTCCAGGCCTGTTGTCTCATCGCCTGTTTTAACCTTAAAAAGGGATAAAACTACCCCGCCACAACTGGATGCAGGGCAGTTGGAGCGCAGCACCATACACGTAAATTGGTCACATTCTGTGGCAGGACTGCTTGCCAAATATGATAAGTGATTAAATTTTTCCCCAAGAGTGCAAAGAAAAGCGGTCTTGGCATCTGTACAGCCCTGCCCAGGCATCGGTTTGCCTGCCCTTCTTTAGAAGGGGTATCAGCGGGTAGTAAAACTGCTGCGCAACTGCTTTTTTCTGCCTCCTGGCTGCCCGTGTGAACGACCCCTTAGGGTTGTATTTCTTCTACAGACCCTCCAATGAATAGGCTTTAGTATGGGTTCCCCAAGACCTGAAAATTTTTATTATTCTTCTGGGTAAAAAGTTTAAGATATATAGTTTTCTTTCACTGGTTATTACTTATGTTGTTCTCTGGTTTTTGCACTTCCCGTTTGCTGTGGTTAAAATTGTTTTATTTCACCGTTGTGCAATAAAACATGTTTTCACATATTTCTGCATGTTTGTTTCTAGAATATTTAAAGAGAACCCATATGGAAGAAAAATCGGGAGGTTGCCATTGGTCACCTCTCCTTATAAAAATACTAAATTTACTGTCTGCCTCGATGATCCAATGGCTTTGGTGCTTTCTAGGTCACAGACTTATGCACATTGGAGTTATGAATTAAAACCTGAATATACTGACCGGCATGCTTGTTTAAGCTCAATGTTTTCGAAATATTGCTGCCAGAGACAAGTCAACAGAAAAAACAAAAAAAACAAACAACCTCACTCAGCCAAAGCAAACAGAGGAAATCAATACGAACATTATACAATTGACAAAATGTTCGCTGGTCCCAATCACCATTGACACCACCAAAAACATCATCAGAAGCCTCAGAGGACAGCACATCACCAAATGACATAATTTCTACAAAAAAAACTCCTTAAAGAATGTACAGACATTTTAGCACCTACCACAACACATCTCGTAAATCAATTGTTCAAAGAAGGTATGGTTCCGATCTCCCTCAAGCAAGGCATAATCAAACCCCTCCTAAAGAAACCCAACCTCGACCCCAAAGACCCAAACTACCGCAAACCCGTAACAAGCCTCCACACCATCTCCAAGATTATGGAGAAAGCAGTAGTACAACAGCTACAACTCCATTTGGACTCCCATAAACTCTTGGACCCACTACAATCAGGCTTCCGCCCAGGCCATGGCACAGAAACAGCACTTCTCAAAATATGGGATGACGCCCTCGAAGCAGCAGATGACGGAGAATCATGTCTCCTGGTGCTGCTGGACCTCAGTGCAGCGTTTGACACAGTAGACCACAAAACTCGACTCATTCGCCTTAAAGAAGTAGCAGGAGTCGCAGACCCTGACCTAACCTGGTTCGCATCCTTCCTAGATAATCGTTCCCAGACAGTGAAACTAGGAGCCTTCACCTCTGAAACTCGCGCAATTTCTTGCAGACTCCCTCAAAGATCACCCCTGTCACCCGTGCTCTTTAACATCTACCTCCACCCACTCCTCAAAATCATCAGCAAACAGGACCTATGCTACCACTCATACGCCGACGACACCCAACTCTTTCGTATCACCGGAAAAAAAAGACCAATATCACGGATTGGAAAATTGCCTCACATTGATCGATGATTGGATGACAGAGTTCCCTCAAACTCAATGGATCCAAAACAGAACTCCTCCTCCACGCAAACTGAACGTCAAAAACGAAAACTTCTTGAACACCACCCACCATTCTTGGACAGACCATTACCCCGAGCACCAAAGTCAAAAGTCTCGGAGTCATCTTTGACTCAGAGATGTCGATGGATGCACAAATAGGATCAGTAGTCAGCGGATCTCATCATCTCCTCCGCCTGCTGCATAGACTCATCCCCTTCATCCCAGAAGAGGACACAGCAGTAGTAGTTGGAACAATTATCAACTCCCGACTCGACTACGCAAACTCCCTCTACCACGGACTACCCAAATAACAGATTTCACGCCTACAAGTCGTCCAGAACATGGCAGCCAGACTGGTAACAGGGAAAAAAACCTTGGGAATCCATCACTTTACTGAGGATCCTTCATTGGCTAACCGTAAAGGATTGGGTCACATTCAAGACCTTCTGTCTCACCAACAAGTGCACACAAGGAAACGCTCCTCAATATTTATGCGAGAAGATAAAACACTACACCCCCAATCGCATTCTCCGATCTAACAACCAAAACCTCCTTCACATCCCCAAGTCCCACTACAAATCAAAAGTGAGAACGAAGATTTGCAGTGCAAGGACCACGGCTATGGAACGCTCTACCCACGGATATCCGTATGGAAGAAAACCATCGGGCCTTCAGGAAAAAACTCAAGACCCACCTCTTCTGATGGATCAGGATGTCACTGGATGCAAAGCGCCTTGAGGCGATTTAGTTCGCATTTGTAGCGCTATACAAGTTATTCACTCACTCACTCTGGTCTGGTGGGGCAGACTTCAGCCAGCGCCGGCCTTCTTCTCTTCTTGGTTCCCTGGTCCAGGCACAGGCAGGCAGTCGGGCCGCTTGGGGCGGGAGGAGGTCGGATGTCGCGCAGACCCGGGCTGCAGCCTGAAATGCACTGCGGGAGGGAGGTCGGGAGTCGGGACGGACCGGGATTAGCTGAGCCGAGCCGGTGGATCTAAGGCACTGCAGAATGCCGCCGCCCGCGAGGTCAGTGGACTGGAGGTGGAGGTCTGGTCGGAGGACTCAGAGTCAGTGACCGTCTTGACGTGAGTGACTGGTGATGCTGGCTGGCTGGCTGAGAGATAGCCAGGCATCTAAATCAGCAATGAAAAACTTGCTTATTTCTTTCAGCACAGGTGCCATTTTACAATTCTGGTAATTTTCTGTGGATTTCAGAGAATATGGACCACATAAATACAGCGCTTGCAAACCAGTAAGCAAAACAAAGCGATATCAAAAAGTCCAACAGTGTAAATAAACATATTGCTAGTAATGTCCCATATAAAGTGCTCTTGTGCGCCAATCTTCATCAAAGTGCTAGTGCTCCAAACTTCACACTGATGTGACACACACACACACACACACACACACACACACACACACACACACCCCTCCTGTGTTTCTACTCATCAGAAATCATGGACTCCCAACTTTTCTGTCTGGGGGTCAAAAAAAGCTTTAGATCTGGTGGAGCGTGGTAAATCACTCATGTCAGGTAAGGAACTCCCCCCAACGTGGTTCTCAGAGAATCTAAGATGTTAACCAAAACAAGGATAAAAAGGTCTTTGCCGACACCATGTGGGAGGGCGAAACGCGTTTATGTAATTTCCGGTCTTGAGTTCTAACGTCCTCACTTCCAGTTGTGGTGGAAGCACGCTGGTTACAGCTTTACAGAAAGAATATTACCTGCTTTCTACATGCATGTATTTTACTGCTGTCCTGTAAGTACCTTTTTGCTTATGCGCAATAAATGAATAGCGCTTTAGTACTTCACTATTGGCTCCCTTTTATCCTCATTTTGGTTAACCTCTTGAAACCTCCGAGAACCACGTTGGGGAGAGTTCCTTACCGGACATGTGTGATTTACCACGCTCCAGCAGATCTAAAGCTTTTTTGACCCCCAGACTGAAAAGCTGGGAGTCCATGATTTCTGGTGAGTAGAGACACAGGAGGGGTGTGTGTGTGTGTGTCACGTCACAGTGTTAATTTGGAGCACTAGCACTTTGATGAAGATTGGAGCACAAGAGCACTTTATATGGGACAATACTAGCAATATGTTTATTTACACTGTTGGACTTTTTGATATCACTTTGTTTTGCTTACTGGTTTGCCAACGCTGTATTTATGTTGAATTATCATTCCAAGGGAGTAGCACTTTGTGTATAGAAGTTACAATATTTTAGGTATTTTTCACATTATTTGTAATCCTAGCACGAGTTAATCAGAGGTAATGGCAGCTCAGAAGCCCAGACCAAATGTAGTAGCTTCAGTATGTGTCTGTTAAATTGACAATAACTTTGAACACTATGAATGTGCAGCAGTGCAAATTTCTACTTCTGCACTGCAGCATTAGGCTCCATGTACACAGAAGCTCAAAAAACGGTCGTTATTAAAGCAGCAGAAAAAGCTAGCTTTTATCAGCGTTTTTTTACTAGCTTTTATTAGCGTTTTTCAGTGTAGCGTTTTTTCGTTTTTTTTTTAAATATACATTTTTTTTTTCAATGGACCAAAAAAATGCAAAAAAAACGCTTGCGGCCAGCGTTTATGAGCGTTTGAGCGTTTTGCGTTTTGTTCTGCCGAAAAACGGCACTTTGAACGCGAATTTCTTGCGTTCAGAAAAAAGCCCATTAACTCCACTGCTCATTAAAGCTAAAAAACGTTATGTGTACATGAACAGATAGGCTAACATAGAGTGCAGTAATGGGCTTTAAAAAAAAAAAAACGCCAAAACGCCAATAAACTGCAGTTTATCAGCTTCTGTGTACATGGAGCCTTAAAAGAGAAATGTAGGACTTAAACAAAAAAAACACACATACAAGCGGTCCCCGGGTTACAAACAAGACAGGGACTGTAGGTTTGTTCTCAAGTTGAATCTGTTTGTAATTTGGAACAGGTACATTTTGTAAATGTAGCTCCAGCCAAAAAATCTATTTTTAAGCTTTTTGGAGAACATAGGGAAGGGAAGCATTACCCCTGTAAATGTTTGTTTTGCTGTCTGTGCACCTGTTCAGAACATTTCACCTCACTTTCTGTCCCAATGACATTTGGATTTAGAAAATGTTGGGTTATTAGGGAAACAAGAATTGGTGATAAAGCATCAGTAGAGAGGAGACACCTTTTTCCCTTATTAACTCTTACAGGAGAGAATTTCCCTTCCTAGGGGTAGATTTCCTCTCACTTCCTGCTGTCTCCTTCCGTTTGTAAGTAGGAGTCGTTTGTAAGTCGGATGTTTGTAAGTAGGGGACCGCCTGTACATATTTACAGGTGGATGCAGCATCGGTCCAATGCTCCATTGGTCCCCTCGCCTCTAGGCTGAGAACAGAGCGATCAAAGACTGCGGATCGCTCAGTTCTCGGTAGACATGTGCAATTTGTTTCGTTACAAATTTGTTTTCTGACGAAATCTGGCATATTCGTTCATTCGGAAGGTTCCAAAATGAACAAGAGACTCTTTTGACCAACGCATACGAAAACAATTTTCAGAAAGAACAAAAATCCAAAAGAACTTGTAACGGGAAGGCCCGGGGAACTCAGAATCGCTTAGGAAGTATGAAATACCCTTGCGCCAGCTTCCCCAATAGCTCTTATGTGTCAATCACCCTGTGTCTCTATTAGGGGCACAGGGTGAATGAAAACCCCAATATGGTCTATGATGGCCATATTCAATGCTGTACATACATTTTATCTAGATTGGGTCTGTAATATTCATCCACCATATTCCCCAGGATACCTGCAAAGAACTCTCTACTGTTTGATTATGACCTCAACAGGTTAATTGGAAAGTGACGCCTTCATGATGTTTAGACACATACTCTTAGATGCTAATATCATCACCGACAGCCCTGACTTTGTGTAATCATGGCTGTGAGGAATTAAGGTAATTTGCATTCTATTGTTCAGTATGACTTGGGAAGGTCTGGTGTGAATAGAAGTAATTAACCTTATACTTGTGTGTATTGTAAAGGCAGACTGGGATTTACAATACAAAGGGATTTAAGATGTAAAGGGTTTAGAACCTGTTGTCGCCAGACAGACTGGCTGCCAACCCTTTGTGGGAAGATGTGTATTGGAGATCGTATATTCTATTGTGTTGGGATCTTTTGAAGCCTAGCAGACGTCAGGATGAGGTGTTGAGTTTTGGGATGTGTGGGTGGAGCTGGGCCCTTGTTCATGTTAAATCATGTGCCTTGAATTGTGTATAAAGTTACAATGTTTCTCAATAATAAATTGATTCCTACTACAGAAGAGACAGAGTGCGTCTCGTCTTCTTCCAGAGGGGTCGGCTCCTATAGGAAAGGGTCGTTTAGCTGTGGATATCGGAAGCGAGTGGATGTGTGTCTAGGAGAGGGAACATCGTAAACGGCGTTAATCCCCTGGATATTGGGGTGCCGTTACAGAACTAAAATCCAAAAATCAGAAAGAACGAAAAACGATTCAACCTACGAGTTTAACAAATCGATTACATTTGGATAATTTTGTTTTTCGGATTTTCTATTATAAATTAAATTATTAAACTATTATTATAGTATTTATTATTGTTATTATAAACTATTCAATTATAGGTATTGGAATTTCCTTTCAAATTTGGCTAAAAGTAATGGTTAGTGAACGTAACGAATACGAATGCATCCGAAGTTACGAATTACCGAATGCCCAACATTACGAATGATCTGATAAGAGGAAAAAAATAAAATAAAAAATGTTCGGTAGTGCACGTCTAGTTTTTGGTCTTTGGTAAGCAGAGAGGACTGCCAGTCCCCCAGAGGGCTCACTGGAGCTCCAGGCTATGTATGGGGAAGGAGCAGTGTGCCAAAAGCCTGAGCCAGCTGCTGCTCAGGCATCTGGGTGGATCTAGACAAGACGGAATCACTCCAGGGCCTGAACCGGCTGGGTAACATCAGCTGACAGCAGACATTACCCACTGATGGCTGAATATGGATCACAGGAGTGTAAACAAAGTATAGTCCTGTAACCCACAGGAGAAGTAGGGCCAAAAGAGTTTTTGTCCTACTACTCCTTTAATCAACGTTCTCATGGTACAGAGAATATGGATTCAAAAAAGCATATTGTGGTCACAGTGGTTAGTGTGTGTGTGTGTGTGTGTGTGTGTGTGTGTGTACATGCAAAGTTTTTTTTTTTTTTTACCACAATGCTTCCGAATAGGGACGGGCGACAACAAGAAGTGGGAAAAAAAAAATCTCCCCAAAACAAGGGCAGTCCCCCTTCTTAGACATTTGTCCCCAAAACAGTGGTTTCCATTGGAAGACGTGAGCTGGCCATACACTACACCAGGGGTGCCCAACCTTTTGAAGAGCGAGGGCCACTTTAGCGACTTGGCAGCTGGTCGTGGGCCACAATGAGTAGAGTGGGCAGATGACAGGCCTGTATCCACTCTGCATATGCAGAGCAGACAGGGACACAGCCCGCTCTACTTTATGGGCCCTCCGATCCGCCCAGACAGAAGGGGACGGATTCCGTTCTGTTTTTTTAAGCAGATTGGATTGGAGATAGGCGGGTGTAAAAGGACGCTGGTCAGTTTAAATCTGCCGCTCTATAGAGGTGATCACGTGAAAGGAGACTAAAAGGAGCCTAAAGCTGCTTTCACACTGATGCACTGTGGTTTACTTGCACCTTAACTGACCTCAATCTTCACTTCTTCAGGATTCCACAGGGATTGCTGGCTGCTGCTGTCTCCTAGATGGGTACGACTGGTGGGTCCTGCTGGCTGGTACTGATGGGTACTGCTGGCTGGTACTGGCGGGTACTAATGGTGAGTACTGGCGGGTACTAATGGTGAGTACTGGCAAGGACTGCTGGCTGGTACTGGCAAGTACTGGTGGATACTTCTGGCTTGTACTGCTGGTGAGTACTGGTGTGTACTGCTGGCTGGGTACTGGTGGGCACTGCTGGCTGGTACTTCTGGGTAATTTTTGGTACTGCTTGTGGGCACTGGTGGCTGGTACTTCTGGGCATTGCTGGCTGGTACTTCTGGGTACTTTTTGATACTGCTGGGTGGTGCTTGTGGGTACTGTTTGCTGGTACGTCTGGGTACTGGTGGGTGGTGCTGGCTGGTACTTCTGGGTAGTGCTGGCTGGTACTTATGGGTACTGATGGGTGGTACTTCTGGGTACTGATGGGTGGTACTTCTGGCTGGTATTTCTGGGTACTATTAGGTACTGCTCTGTGGTACTTCTGGCTGGTATTTCTGGGTACTGGTGGCTGATTCTTGATCCCCCATACCTGCCATCAGCGTGGACAAGAGCGGCACTGGAGGAAGCATACGACTGCTGTAGAGAGCAGAGCCGATGCTTCCTGTATCACACTGGGAACTGTCACAGGCGGAGTACATTTGGTATCACTCCGCCTGAGACAGAAGCCGGCGCTATACAGGAAGCATCGGCTCTGCTCTCTACAGCAGCCGTATGCTTCCTGCAGCGCCGGCTCGGATCGTCTCGCTGATGCTCGGGGATGGCATGTCGGAAACCCGTAATCTGGGCTTGCCGACCCACCATCCCAGAGCAGGAGGTGGCGGGCCACATCAGAGGAAGCAGGCCAGCTGTTGGGCACCCATGCACTACACAAGCAGACTGAATAATCTTTACATTTATCAAAACTATGTAATATAGGCAATAACCTAAAAATTCACTCAATTTGTATACAATCAACTAGAAGAATGAATCTCCCATGAAGTAAAATAAAAAAAAATAAAAATATATATATATATATATATATATATATATATATATATATATATATATATATATATATATATATATATATATATATCTTTACATACTCTTTAAAGCATCAAAACCCATACTGCAAAAATAGGTCTCGCGGATCCAGCTACACTGGGGAGACACGTAGCTTATGTGGGTCCGCCGACCGCCACCGAGGAATGCGGGTCCACTGATCATCACTGAGGCAGGCCCCTCTAATGATACCAATGCTGGCCACATCCATAGACCGAACACTGAAAGAACAAAAAAAAAGGGTGCACCAGGGTAGCGTATTACCTTTATCAACTATTTATTAAACAGAAAATAAAATGTATACTCACAAATGACTGTTTATCACAAGCTCATCATAATAAGCCAAAATTAATACTGCACATACTTCTCATCTCAGGAAGAAGCCAAACAGGTCTATATATCTGAGATGTTTCAAGGGGAGTCCCCTCTTCATCAGAGCCAAAAATCACATCACATATGACATCATCTAAATTCTAGCAGACCCTCTTTTCTTCTTCAGAAGAGGTATATATGTGTTTTGGAGGAGATCTTTCGAAACAGAAAACCAGACGGAAAAGAAGCCATTCCAGATCAACATCTGCATTTTCCAGAACGGAGTTAGCTTCAGAACAAGGACATGAAAGATCGACCAGGAAACGGCTGCTTCCATCAAAGATGAATCACACGGGTGTTTTGCTTCTGGTTCGAATCCCTTTAAAGATAGAAACGGAAGACAGTGTGGTCTTGTTGCAATGTGTACCATGCACAAAAAAACACTCCTTTCTTATCAAAGAGAAACTCCCGAACACTTCATAAATTACAGGCCTCCTCCTTGATAAGAGCATTTCTTCTGTAAGGCAGTGATGAAGATGCCAATTCCTCTGACTCCCTGTCAGCTTACCAGAGATTCTAAAGTAATCCAATTTTTACAGGCAACAGATTTTGATACCCTACCCCAGTTTTTATAAGTGTGCTCAGCACACAGAAAGCAAAAATACTGAATTACTATCTGAGACGCCTGCCAAGTTTCTATTACTTCCTATGCCCCTGCTGGGGAGATTCATTCTCTCTACTTGTTTTGGAAACCATTGTTCCAAGAACAGAAAGTGATGGAAACTCCAAAATCTTACATCAATCTTACAATCATAAAAACTCCAACACCAGAAAAAAAAAAAATGTAATTGAAATAGTGCATTGTAATAGTTTTGCTGTGATTGAAGAGCCAATCACGGCGAAACATATGTCGGAGCAGAGGATCCGTCATTTCGAGGTCCATATTTGATACCCCACATCAGGCTTTGCCCTTAGAAGCGAGACGTGGAACGCACGCCACCCCCACACGCCGTTTACACTTAGTGCCAGGCCAGGCACTACAACATGAGTGTAACTGCTATCATTGCTGCTGTTTTTACTTTATTAAAAATTACTACACTATGAGACTTTTATCCATGTCTCCTGTGTTCTAGCCCCTTCCTGAGTGGCCATTGGAATGGATTTATGCCATTAGCGGAACCAAACTGGTGCTCCCAAAGTGTTTTTTTACCGTCCTGTAAAAAAGGGGTCAAACAGCGCTGGTGAGTGGCCATCTTCATACTGAGCACTCGTGGTGGAAGATCTAGAAGGTTTATCTCTGAGCATTTCGTTTTGGTGGTGGGATTTATTCACTTATGGACTTTATGCTTGCTTACTTTTTCATTAATGTGCACATTTAAGTTTGATGCATTGTTTTCTTTGTGCTATTTTTTTTTTTTTTTTACATGAACATGTATAGCGCCTTATTCTTTATTTTATAATTTTACAAAGAAAATTGGGCACTTCAATAGGTCTTTTTTTTCCAAAACCAGCAGTTAAAGTTGGGTGAGAATGGGGTTTGCTAAAATACCGAAGTTGCGATTTAACCATTCCCCACTCTTTCCAAACCATAGGTGTTTTAGCTTTACATATGTAGCATGGTGTTGCCTATTGGTATGTTATAAGGACTATTTTATACACAAATGCACCCAGATCTCTCCGAAGCTCTATTGACTACGGTTTGACTTTAAAGGAAAGGTGCGTGGTGGGACTTGTAGTACAGAGAGAGATGGACTCCAATGCCGTGGATACTATATAGACTACTGTACCCACAGTGCAGCTGTACACCCACAGTGCATTGCCCGGCACAAGGTCTGCTGGGGAAGGGTTAGTGAAGTGGAGGAGGAGCAACGCGCGGTCTCTTTGGACATCGCCCGCCCAGCAAGTCGGAGCCTGTGTTGGGGCCTGTTGTGCTTGTCTAGGCCGGAGAGTCTGGGCCTACCGAGTCCGGAAAGCCTGTTCGTCGCAGAGAGAGGGACCTCATCCGAAGAGTCTGCTGATATCTTGGAGCATCCAAGAGTCGACCCATCCATCGACTTGCATATGGTTGTCTGAGGGACCGGAGACTACGTGTGGTGGAGAGATCGTGTGCCGGAGCACCAGCAACAGAACCAGCGGAACGGACTGGGCCTGGTCGGATGAGATGGCACTTGCCCAGGACTTCTAACTGTAACTAGGCCTGACATCTTTTGACTAAGGCTGAGCATTTTATCACCCGTGACTTCACGTTTTAATTATAACCGAAGTTCAGCTAACGTTATTTGATATTCCTTGGATTACAAACATTAAGTGCACCAACGTTTGCTAGCGAAGATCCTTTCATTGGAGTGACAGTGTTTGGAGGTAGTCAGGCCTGACTGGAACTCACATTGACACTGTGTGGGGGCCATATTGCCCACGAGGGGAAAGGTCGCAAGCGAAGTTAGTTTAAAGACATTTAGTATTATAGTATTGCATTATATTTGGTAACATTATATGTTTATCACTTTGGCTTTGCAGGGCTCTGCATAAGCAAACACATATTTGTTTAACCTGTCCTCTCTTATTTAGTAAAAATACTTTTGTGGTTAAGCAAACACATTGTGTGGAGTGTTAACTGTTCCAGGGAGACGGCTAAACACAGGTAAACCAATCTTAAAAATTGTACTGTATGCTCTATTGCAGCATTGTGGTTCCTATAGTCAGTAGGTTCCACAATCCCATTTATTTGCAGCTGTGTCAGCGGAGGGTTAGAGCCAGTTTGGGGGTTGACAGCAGTACGGTACAGGCCCAAATAATACCAGCAGCTCTCTTAACTGGGGGTAGTGCTACACATATATTAATAAAATAATTGTACTTTAAGGCTGGGTTCATATATATGCGAAATCGCAGATTTAAACCGCATCCAATTCGCATGACATGTGAATGTGACTGGCTCTCAATGGAGCCTGTTCACACATGTCCGGGGTGCCATGGTGCGGTTTCAAAAAGGGTCCTGTGCATTGTTGGGTCCAGTTCAGGTGCAAATTCAGGCAAAGATTCGCACCTGAACCGGTGAACAGAAACGCACCGGACCCCGGACTGCAAACCAAAGATGCACATGTGTTAACCGGGCTCTAGTGTAATAAGCCTACAAATGCACCCCTTCTCCCAGCAAGTCCCCCAAGTTACTAACAAAGCTTATAATGATTCACAGGAGATATTTGCTGTAGGACCCTGGCTGCATTCCTTTGAGAAGCCGGTTGATTGTTGAGTTCAACAATCAACTCATACATAGGATCAAAGCTCAGGCCTATCTTTCATTCTAAATACAGAGATACCAATCTGGGACTTTTAATTTACAGACAGCTGGCAAAAAAAAAAGGCACAATCTGCCAGCTTCCTTTATGGACATATCACCAGAACAGCACAGACCACAATGATACCTATATCCCTGAGATGTCACCTGAATTCTGGATGGAAGATGATAGAATGCCTTTTCCAACACGAACACAGACAAAAAAAAAAAAAACACACACCACACACATAACATTTTAGTAGAGTTGGTAAAGGATAAAACTTCTGACCGTGTTGGTACCTTCCCAGTGACAACCACTGATACCTATTACTTGTACAGGTGTCACATAGGCAGGAAATAAGGAAAAAAAAAAAAAAAAAAAAAAAAAACAACTCTCCCAGATGGAAGTAAAAATCCGACAAAGCCTGGTGTTACAAAGTACATCTTTCTTGTAACCAAATATAATGTTCCTAAGCCAAGATTACATGCTCTCGGCTACCAGGATCTTTGTGGGCGTTTCCTATCATTAAATAATGCAGAGAATATTTAAAGATTTAAAGTGGAAATAAACGCAATAGTTTGGATTTTCTATGTTATACGGAACATCTAAAAAGATTAAATTGTGCTTTAGCCATTCAGAGAAAAAAATAAAAAATAATTAAAAAAACTACGTTTTTTTTCTTGCATTTGTTCAGAAAAAATAGTCACTATTGTGCGGCTCGCCTGTTCTCACTGCTGGAGAGGAAGCTGTGCTTGAGGATGTGCAGATATTCATCTCCCTGCTTCAGTCAACCTCTCCTACTTGAGTATTCCTACCACAGTCAGAGGGCCAGTCATTAAAAAGGGACAGTGATCAAGGTCCAGTTGCTCCACCAAGATGGCTACCCCCACACAGACACAGCGTGCAAGGCATGGCAAGCCAGTAATGTAGAAAAGATCAGCTGCAGGTAACCCACAGTCAATACTGATGAAAAGTCCTTTCTTGCCTTTTTTAAGAACAACTTTCGCAGTACAGGTCCTCCAAGTCAGACAGACTTGCAATGAGTTGGGTAACTCTGCATTACTTCACAGAAAGCATGTGCATAATGTCATTAAAAACTGTACATGGTTTTAGTACATTCACATACTGTACATTAGAGCTGCACGATTAATTGTTAAAAGATCGCAATCTCGATTCAACCCCCCCCCCACAAACTTAACCCAACATTTCCTCGATTCTATGTATAGCGGTACCCCCAGTTAAGAGGGCTGCTGGTATTGATTTATTGGGCCCTGTAGTGCACCGCTGTCAACCCCTGGCAATCGGCTCTACCCTCCCGTGTCACAGCTAGTAAGGGGAGATAGGACTGCGTGACCGGCAACTCTGGGTGACACAGTCCTATAGCAAACACACACAGTAAAATGTTTAAAACTTCTGTATAAAGTAAAAGAAACAGACACCAATGTACTTGACCCAGGTATATTTACTGAGACTAATGGGCAAGTAATAAACAAGAGTATAAGATTATTTGCAGCTCCCTGCAATAAACAGTATTCAAACAAACAGAATAGACAGGTATTGCTATGCAACTCTACCGATACCCCTTTTCAGCTACTTCCCCTCATGGGCAGACTGACACCCAGCAATGTCTACCTATGCAGTCCGGCCTGACTGAACTAAATGGAAGTTCTGTAAAGGAATCTTCGCTAGCAAAACTCGGTGGTGCACTTGATGAACAAAACTTTGTAATCCAACAGGGTAGTAGAAATACAGTATTTGTCTGTGAGCAAGTGCTCTCTCACCAACCGGACTAGTCCCAGTCAGTCTCTTCCGCCGATGCGTCTAGGCACATGGATCCATCGACATCCGGGTCTTCGGTCCTCCTGGTACAGTACAGCAAGGATGAAAAGATGTCTCTCAGGTTCCGCTAGGCTGGCGGAGGGCTCTTTGGAAGAAAATGCCCAGGCTTCAGGCCTGGGTTTTCAGCAGTCTCAGACCGAGTTTTTGCTTGCTAGCCGGGAGGTGTCCAAAGAGACAGAATAAACTCTGCCTCCCCTTTATAAAGTCCGCCCCAGCAGTCCCCGCTCCGGGGCAATGCACCCTGGGTGCTGTAAGATGTCTTGGGAAATGTAGTCTCTGGATATTAAAGGGGAATACCCCGCTACACATGTGAAGCTCAGAGCTGTCACAAAAAAAATAAAAAAAAGCAGGCAATGTTTATCAGGGCTGGGAGCTAGAGAAGAGATACATTGGATCACTTGAATCTTTTATATCAAAGGAATGAACTTGGGTGTGTAAATAAGGTCAGGTTAACCACTTTAAAACCAAACCTTTCTGACATTTGTTACTTACACGGTAATATCAGTATTTTCGGCTAGAAAATTACTTGGAACCCCCAAACATATTTTTTTTTAGCAGAAACCCTAGAGAATAAAACGGCGGTTGTTGCTATATTTTATGTCACACTGTATTTGCGCAGCGGTCTTTCAAACGCATTTTTTTGGGGGAAATAAATACACTTTACTTCTTTTTTTTTATTGAAGTTAATCCGATTTTCTTTTGCATAATGCGAAAGATGTTACACCACAAGAAATGTGAGAAAATCATGATCTTTATTCTAAGCAAAAAAAATAATAATAGCGCTTCTCATTTTTGCCAGAATCGTGCAGCTCTATTGCACATTGATACGATATACATGTCAAAAAAGATCAGATCAGGTTAGTGTATCTAACAAAATAAATAAATAAATAAATAAATAAATAAATAATAATAAAACATTAAATATACTAAGGAAAAAAAATAAAAAAACAGCTCAAGGTACAGTAATTATGTTCAGTGAGAAATGTCCCCTGATGCTGCTGAGAAATCCTGTCTACCTCTACACCAGTAACTTTCCAGTGCTGTGCAGGTTATTGAGTCAAGGCACCTATCACAGTTAATCATCAAGACTATGCCCACCTTTAGCGTTCTGGCTAAGGGAAGAAGGTTGTCTTTCAAGATTTTACAATACATGGCCCTATTCATTGGCCCCGTAAAGTGGCAAAGTCAGTCTGTACCTTTAGCAGATCAACAGCCCCAAAGCATAATGTTTCCACCTCCGTGCTTGACTGTAGGCATGGTGTTCTTAGGGTCATAGTCAGCAGTTTTCTTCCTCCAAATACAGCTAGTTCCCCTCCTCAAGAAGGCACATGTACATTCATATACAAAAATTAGTGTAGCGCTGAAGATGTAACCAAAAGGGATGGAAACATCCGAGTGTAAACCAAAAATGGTGTATACACGTGAAAGACAAACCACAGTGATAGGGAATCACCAACTCATGATGAATGAATGAATGAACATGCAAATGCATAATAGCACAAAAAAAGACTCATATTAAAGCGGAGTTCCACCCTTTTTTTTATGTTTATTAAAAGTCAGCAGCTACAAAAAGTGTAGCTGCTGGCTTTTAATAAACATACACTTACCTGCTCCACTGTCCAGCGACGCGCCGCCTGGAGCTCCGCTCCTCTCCCCCCTCCTCCGCCGGCGCGTCCATTCACAGTGTGGGCACCCGGCCGTGACAGCTTTCGGCTTCATGGCCGGGCACTCACTGCGCATGTGCGAACGGCGCAGCGCTCTGTGAGTGGACAGGCGATCGCCTGGGACCTGTCACGTCCCAGGTGATTGCCTACAGGGAGGAGCCGCCACAAGGCGATATGACGTATCGCCTAGGCGGCTCCAGGGCGGAAGGAGGAAGTGGGACAGGAAGTCCCACTCCTACTGAAGCCCCAACTCCCCCCCCCAAAAAAAATTACATGCCAAATGTGGCATGTAAGGGGGTGAGGAGTGGAATAAAAAAAAAGTAAAAAAATTGGGTGGAACTCCGCTTTAAGTGATAATAAATAATAATAATAATAATAATAATAATAAATATTAATGGTCATGGGGCTCTCTCAGTGACTGTAAAGGAGAGAACTCACTAAGACATAACAAAAATATAAAAAAAAAAATGGATCAATGATAGTACAAAAACCGACAGCCAAGCGGATGAGAGGGGTAATGGTGGGCAGAATGGATCACAAATGCCCCAACATAACATGGAATATAAAAAGAGGGCTCCAGCCTCCATATGGTGCAGATCAAACCAATAAGGTTTATTTAATAGAAATATATCTTTACTAGCCGCCACCAGCAAAAAGTGACAGATTAAATGCAACATCCCTTTGCCTTTTTTTTTTTGTTTCACCTAAACTTTGACTTTAATAACTTTTCCGATCATAAACAGTAGCACTTTACTCTTATTACAATCTTACAATTTGCAAAAGTGTCCCTCCTACTCTAAAAGTCAATGGAAAGGTGTCTCCATACATTTTTAGTCAGTATAGTAAATGCCCCTTTACATTTAAGACCATAGGAAAAGTTTCACTTTATATTACTGGCCAGAAACAGAAGTTCCCCCTTAGATTGGTGGTCAGTAGGAAAGACGTCCCCTTAGGTCAGTGGTCTGGGCAGGTAATGCCCTGGTACCTCCGGGTACTCAGGTTTCCTCCAACACTCCAAAGATATGCTGGTCAGTTAAGTAGATCTTCTCTAAATTGGCCCTAGTAGATTTATAAATGCGAGTTAGGGACCTTAGATTGTAAGCTCCTTGAGGGCAGGAACTGATGTGAATGTACAATATACACTATATTACCAAAAGTATTGGGACACCTGCCTTTACACGCACATTATCTTTAAATGTCATCACAGTCTTAGTCCATATGGTTCAATATTGAGTTGGCCCACCCTTTGCAACTATAACAGCTTCAACTCTGGGAAGGCTGTCCACAAGGTTTAGGAGTGTGCCTATGGGAATGTTTGACCATTCTTCCAGAAGCGCATTTGTGAGGTCAGGCACTAATGTGGACGAGAAGGTCTGGCTCGCAGTCTCTGCTCTACTTCATCCCAAAGGTGTTGAATCGGTTTGAGGTCAAGACTCTGTGCAGGCCAGTCAAGTTCATCCACCCTAAACTTGTTCATCCATGTGTTTATGGACCTTGATTTGTGCACTAGTTCCAGTGAAGGGAACGGTTAAGGCATTAGCATACAAAGACAATTTGGACAATTTCATGCTCCTAACTTTGTGGGAACAGTTTAGGGATGGCCGCTTCCTGTTTCAACATGACTGCACACCAGTGCACAAAGCAAGGTCCATAAAAGACATGGATGAGCGAGTTTGGGGTGGAGGAACTTGACTGGCCTGCACAGAGTCCTGACCTCAACCCGATAGAACACCTTTGGAATGAATTAGAGCGTAGACTGCGAGCCAGGCCATCTCACCCACATAAGTGCCTGACCTCACAAATGCGCCTCTGGAAGAATGGTCACATTCCTAAACCTTGTGGACAGCCTTCCCAGAAGAGTTGAAGCTGTTATAGCTGCAAAGGGTGGGCCAACTCAATATTGAACCCTACGGACTAAGACTGGGATGGCATTAAAGTTCATGTGCGCGTAAAGGCAGGTGTCCCAATACTTTTGGTAATATAGTGTATATTGTACATTCACATCAGTCCCTGCCCTCAAGGAGCTTACAACCTAAGGTCCCCAACTCACATTCATAAACATACTAGGACCAATTTAGAGAAGATCTAATTAACTAACTGACCAGCATATCTTTGGAGTGTTGAAGGAAACCAGAGCATACCTTGCCCTGACCACTGACTTAAGGGGACATCTTTCCTACTGACCACCAGTCTAAGGGGGAACCTCTCTGTGGACTAAGACTGGGATGCCATTAAAGTGCATGTAATGTTCCAATACTGTTGACAATATAGTGTACATATAAAGCGCTGCGTAAATTGACGCCACTATAGAAGCATCTGTAATAAAGAAATAAAACATCAGGTAAAAAATACATCCACCAATGATAAATACTTAAGGAACCCTTACCCATCCTCGGAGAAGCCCATATTCGAGTCCTGGGCCAGGTACCCGCACAGTCATATGAGAGGGGGGTAAGTTACATACAGTGGAACCTTGGTTTAAGAGTAACGCGGTTAACGAGCGTTTTGATTTAAGAGTGTAGCACCCTGCTACTTTTGAACAGGGGCTATTCTGTAAAATTAGTATTATCTGAGCTGTAAATAGCTCAGAGTGATTATTTAAAGTATTGGTTTCTGTTCCAGCTTTGGCTGTGTTGTGCGCATTTCCCACGGTTGCCAGTAGGTGTCACTGTTGTCACAGGCCAGTGTGAGAAATACAGCCAGCTGAAGTGCATTGGGTATTCTTTCCCCAGAAACAGCCCAATCAGGAGCTTCTTTGTAGCTGGGCATGCTAGGGAAGAATATTTAAGGGGCATTGCCATGTGCTTCGGGGTCCTTCTTGCCTCATGGCCCTCCAGGCCTGAGGCTATGCCGCTGTGCTGCTGCAAGTAGGCCCAGAAGCCTGTCTGGAGCCTACTTAACTGAAGGTGGTCCTGTGCTGTCTTGCCTGCAGGAAGAAGCCACTCAAACTGAGAAGATTCCAGGGGAGGACCTTAATGGAGAGGACCGGGCTGAAGGCTGGTATCTCAGGAAGGGCCTGGTGACTCGTTTGGAGGATGCACCCAAGTTAACCTACCTCACAGTACTGCCGGATGGCTTAAAGGTTCTGGTACTGTGCAGCTGACCCCTAACTAAACGGACTAATGGCTGGCTAAACAATCCTGTGGCAGAGGATTATCCAGGAGATTCCACTTATCACTTAAGTCTGTAGCAGAGACTTTGTCCGTGCTTCATACCGGCTGCTAGGTCGGTGTGAGAGGCCTATCCGGTTGTTGCAAGATCCAGTGACAGAAGCGGTTATTCTCTGAATTCAAGAACTGCATTAGTGACCTGCAAAACCAAGGTATCAGAACTTCCCCTAACCCTCTATCCTCCTACCTGAAGTTGTTTAATAAAGCAATTGAGAAAAAGACTGAAGTGACTGGCAATCACATCTTCCAAAACTACTTAACATAGATGCTTAAGTTCTGGGACGGTGAAATGTGGGGTAACGGCAGGACCCAAAATTAATCCAGCAGCCCTTTCGGGGGTATCGCTACACAAGCAACTTTTAAAAAAAAATTCTGACTCCGTTTGCGTGTGTTGTCTCGCAAGACGAGCAGAATTCAACCCAATAGGGCCTGCAGTACCGTATTTGGCCTGAGGTGCGGGGGCGCCGAAGCCGAGCTGAACAGTGACGATCGCAGCCGATCGTCGCTGCTCGGAAAGACACAGAAATACTCAGTTTCCGACATTTGCCGTGGTCAGCCGACGTGTCCTCGGGCCTTTCCGGACGTTTCCGAAGCTCTCCGGCACCCCGTCCCCCCCCCACCTCTGGCCGCATGCGGTATTGCATCCCATTGAAGTCAATGCGGAACAAATTATTTTCGTTTCCAATGACTTCAATGGGGAAACTCGCTTTGCTATGCAAGTCCTTTGGATTACGAGCATTCCCCAGGAACGGATTTTATGCTCGTAATCCGAGGTTAATTTTCTCTAAACCCGAAGTACTGCACATTTTAAAAGGTTTGCTTTGAAAAAGCGCCCTTTTCCTTTTCTCAATGTATGCAAGACCTTATTCTTTCCCTTCTTCTAACGGTTCCACCCTGCCAAACTACACTAGATGGACTATTGAGGAGATGCTCTTTAAATAAATATCTTCCCACATATCCCAAACTACATAAAAATATCAACCCACAAGGTCTAACCTGCTTTTTGTTTGGAGCCTAAGCTTCCAAGGGGTTAAAATCTTGTATATTAAAAGGAAATGATCTCATTGCATTCAGTAGCTTTGAAGACAGGTTTCAGGTTTCTCTTGCAAGCCTTTCCTGTCAACAGTCAATCAATGAGTGCTGAGATGTATAAATCTACCCTTCCTAGCCAGATGTTAGACCAGGGTCCCCCATCCTGTCTGATGTTCTTGCTGTACTAAGGGGAATCCTCATTAATGGTTGTAAAAACGCAGTCTCTGTCACCTGGGGACCTGTGGCTTAAGTGCAGAGTCTCTTATGGCTCCATCAGGAGACAGGAACCGCGTAAAGGAAGAGAGGGCGCATTTGGGCAGCGGCCGATCAATAATGCTATTAGGATAAAACAAGTAGACAGAAAATCCGCCTGTTCAGAAAAGCAGTCTGGACAGGAAAGAGGCATATATTAATTTCATATCATTATTTACCAGTAATAGGAAAATGGTACTTGAAAGTTAATAATGGCCAGATCAATAGGTGTTCAGAGTCTTTATAGGTTTGGAGGAAACAAATTTGATTATTAAAGTACAACTTCTGCTATCACACAGTGGAAGGAGCGTTTGAGCAGAAAATACATTCCTAATACAGATCTTCAATAGCACAAAATGTTTCAGAGATATTGCTGGTCACTAATGGACCCAAAGGCTGTAAGAACAGAACAGGGATGACACTTTTTTTGGGGAAATGGATAGGTTGCATTACCAATGATGTCACTGTTCTCCGGTAAATTGGTAGACTACATGTTCCAGAATGTCATTTGTTTCAGGGAATGTGGAATGCAATACTGATATGATCTATAGTGACTGAATAAACTGCACGTTTACCAATGCCACTGGTTTCTAGTAACTGGATATGCTACATGCATGTGTTGCTTCTAGTAAAAGGATGTCAAGTCTCTTGTTAATGTATACATTACAAGGTTAACGATGGCAATGGTCTTCCAGGGCTGCATACCCATTAATGTCACTGGTCTCCAAATGCTGGATAGGCAGCATGCAAATTGCTGTCATCAGTTTCTGGCAAACGAACAGGTTGTATTCTCAGTGCTGTCCTCAGTCCCAAACAGCCATGCTACCTACCCAATGAAATTACTGTTCTCTAATGAAAGTCACTGGTCTGTAGACAGCCTGCGTGACCCAGCGAGGTCACTGGTCCGTGGACAGCCTGCGTGACCCAGCGAGGTCACTGGTCCGTGGACAGCCTGCGTGACCCAGCGAGGTCACTGGTCCGTGGACAGCCTGCGTGACCCAGCGAGGTCACTGGTCCGTGGACAGCCTGCGTGACCCAGCGAGGTCACTGGTCCGTGGACAGCCTGCGTGACCCAGCGAGGTCACTGGTCCGTGGACAGCCTGCGTGACCCAGCGAGGTCACTGGTCCGTGGACAGCCTGCGTGCCCAGCGAGGTCACTGGTCCGTGGACAGCCTGCGTGCCCAGCGAGGTCACTGGTCCGTGGACAGCCTGCGTGCCCAGCGTGGTCGCTGGTCCGTGGACAGCCTGGGTGCCTAGTGAGGTCACTGGTCCGTAGACAGCCTGCGTGCCCAGTGAGGTCACTGGTCCTTGGACAGGCTGCGTGCCCAGTGACAATATGGGTTCAGGATCACTGAGGTCTCTGGTGAATGGCTAGGCACCGGTCACTAGTAATTGGATAGGTTATGTTCAAAGTGATGTGTCTGATGTAAAGCAAATATGCTGCATTTATAGCCATGCTACAGGTCTCAGATGAGTGGACATACTATACTATACTATACTATAGTTATTTCAATGACGTGCACCTTGTCAGCTTCTTTCAACCCTACAGGAAATGATCATACCAATCATGATTGGGAGATTTCAACCAAAGACTAAAGACGGGCATGCACTGAAAATTTTTCATCTGGTTACATATGAAAACTTCCAAAATCTGCATCATGGTTGGACCTGTTGGCACCCTCCTGCCCAACATCCTTCTACAGAAAAATTGAAAGAGCCAGGCGGAAGATTGATGGCTGAATAGTGGAGCTGCATCAAATCAGATACAGCCGCTGCTCAGGATTTTGACAGGTGCCAGCTGTTGGAATACAATAAAAAGGCACAACAATTTTGTCCATCTATCATTGAATGGCCAGCTTAAGGCCCCATTCACTCTAGTGATTACATGTGGGAGAACCAGCAAGGGCTCCCGGCTGGTTCTCCATTTTGCTGAAGTGCATCAAAAACAAAAACTTGGAAAGAACAGCTTGTTGCACATTGGTGGTTTTATGCTATATTTAATCTGATATGTCAATAAAGTTTACCAATAACAATGTAGATTAATTCTAGGTTCACATCTATGTGGCTGCGCTTGATTACAGCTGATGACTCATTGGTTGTTAAGGATGCAGCGGCCAGCTTCCTGGCTCCCTCCTTAGCAACCCAGCTATATAGAGTGTTTTAACTTCTTCAGCCCGGGACCATTTTGGTGGTCAAAGACCTGGGCCACTTTTTGCGATTCGGCACTGCGTCGCTTTAACTGACAATTGCACAGTCGTGCGACGTGGCTCTCAAACAAAATTTACGTCCTTTTTTTCCCACAAATAGAGATTTCTTTTGGTGGTATTTGATCACCTCTGCGGTTTTTATTTTTTGCGCTATAAACAAAAATAGAGACAATTTTGAAAAGAAATGCTATAATAAATATCCCCCAAAAATATATAAAAAAACATTTTTCTTCCACAGTTTAGTCCGATACGTATTCTTCTACATTTTTTTTTTTTTTGCCAAAAACTAAGCCAATAACCATTTATTGATTGGTTTGCGCAAAAGTTATAGCTTCTGCAAAATAGGGGACTGTTTTATGGCATTTTTAATCTTTTTTTTTTTTTTTACTAGTATGGCGGCGATCAGCGATTTTTATCGTGACTGCGACATTATGGCGGACACATCGGACACTTTTAATACCATTTTGGGACCATTGTAATTTTTACAGCGATCAGTGCTATAAAAATGCACCGATTACGGTAAAAATGACACTGGCAGTGAAGGGGTTAACGACTAGGTGGCGCTGCATGGGTTAAGTGTGACCTAGTAAATGATTCTTACTGTTAGGGGGGCGTGGCTACACGTGACACGTCACTGATGACCGTTCCCGATCACGGGGAACGGTCATCAGTGTCACTAGGCAGAATAGGGGAATGCCTTGTTTACAAAGGCATTCCCCTGTTCTGCCCTTGCCGACCGCAATCGTGGGCCGCCCGGGAACATCGAGTTCCCAGGACCTGCGGCCGCACTCACGAGGGCGGCAAATTTAAAGGGATGTACCTGTACGTCAATGTGCCTGCCTGTGCCATTCTGACGACGTACATCGTCGTGCGGCGGTCGGCAAGTAGTTAAAACAGAGAAATAAAAAAACTGCAAAAACACAAAAAATATTAAAATAAAAAAATATTGCATCACAAAACACAACACTTGCGTTTCTGGTGAAATTCCATTGAAGTCTGTTACATGCAAAAAAGGCCCCAACCCTTTCCAAAAATGCATAGATATGAACGTGAACCATAGGAAACCATGTTAAATGGACTATAGTGCATTTCTGCAAACTGCATAGGTGTGAATCTAGGGTAAAGGCCCCTCTGAATAATCTATTAGATTATTCTAATCAGATTGTCACACAACATAGTTATTAAAATTTGCCAACCAAAGACACAGAATACAGCAGGTAAGGCCCAGACCACGAATAAAACTGGCCATACACTAGTAGAATAGAATAAAAAAAAAAAAAAAAAAAAAAAAAAAACACACAACACATTTCAATACCTTTTGTTTTGTTCTCGATTTTTTCCTTTTCCAATATTTTTATTCAGAAATTTTTTAACAAGTACAAGATCAGCAGTTACCATTGTAATAGGAGGTAATTGTACATTAACAAATCAGTTGTGATTCGGTTGCATCACTGACAATCGTATATTTATGTGAAGCTTTATGTATCATCATAATCCACATATTAGATTTATATGAAAAGGTCAAACCTAAACCAAAAAAATAATAAAGAAAAAAAGGCAAAAACAAAAAGGAGGAACCTGGAGTATACATTGTAGAGCTTATGAAATGTAGGGATAAAATCGAGTGACAGGGTTTTAAATTGTTCTGTGTCTTCCCCACTTATCATGCTGGGAATATACAGCGCTTGGGGGGGGGGGGGGGGAAGATGCATATATGGTGCACTTATAATTTTGGGGCTCCTCTTCGCACTACGGATAGTACCCAGATGAACTCTGATGTGTAGCATGGGGAACCGTGATGGGTAAATCCCTCTGCTACCTCTACTAGAAGCAACCTGTTAGCTCAACTTTCTAGTGGTCCCAGGGGCTAGAATTGGTCCAAAATCCCACTGAAAAGGCAAATTCAGATTGAGAGAGGAGAGAAAGAAAAAAAGAGACAACAGTAAGAAGAGTAGAGGATAGTGAATGGGGGGTGCACTCTGGCCCTGAAGAAAAGCACTCCGAGCCACAATCCCATCTCATTATGTAGCTGAAAGGTAGTTAATCCAGGGGTCCCATATTTTGCCGAACAAAGCAACCTTATCGTTTAGAATTGCAGAGAGACGTTCATTCACCATTATCCAAGATAATTTGGATTTTAGCAGGTGGAAAGGGATCGTAGGAGACTTCCAAGATTTGGCTATAGATATTCTTGCTGCTACGAATATGAAGGCTATGAGTCTCTTCATACGTTTTGATGTCCCCACCACTGGGCGTCCCAACAGTGCCTGTAGAGGTAATTTAATGAGGTTCTGTTCTCAATATTTTAAATGGTTGGTGGGGTCAAATCGACATTTGTTTTTGACCAAACAGACATTTTGAAGGAGCAGGATCAAAGCTCTACAGCAGTGGTCTCCAAACTGCAGCCTGTGGGCCAGATGCGGCACTTTATCCAGCCCTTGAGGCACTGTTCCTATGACTGATGTGAGGCACTAGTCCATCTACTGACACCAACGAGGCACTATTTATTTTACTGACACCAACAATACGGCGCTATTCTTTCCACTGGAACCAACAATACGGCACTATTCCTCCCATTGACGCCAACTACAGGGCAGGTTTCCTCCTACTGACACCAACATTGGGGGCACTATTCCTTCAACTAGTACCAATGATGGGGCACTCTTCCTCCCCCTACTGACCATCAAGTCTTAGACACGGTCTACTCCCAATGATGCTGGGGCAATTTTCTACTCACTGGCCACAGCCTGGCCCTCCTAGACTAAGGGACTGTAATCTGGCCCTTTGTTTATAAAGTCTAGAGACCCGTGCTCTACAGAATGACTGTTCTGCAGTTGGATCTTCAGAACTCTACATCATGTCTATAGCTAGTCTTCTGCACTCTCCCCTAGTCACTTCCACTTAATCATTGTCAGAGGAATGATTTATTGGATGCGAATGTGCAGTCTATTGACACTGACGAGAGAAACATAAAATTTCTCTCCATCCATGAACCATTAGCATTCCTGGACTGTTTTTTGTTTTATATTGTCTACAAAGCCACGTTAAAAGTTAGAAATGAGATTTGTCATGCAAAGTTTTTTTTTTTACCAGAAAAAGTCGATTCGTCATGAAAATTACCAGGATCTCCTCCATCACCGTCCACAAGCTGACGGTTGTAAATGAACGTGATGATTTCGTACACTGTGTTTCACTAACTTGAGTGCGAGAGAACTACATTAACATCCCTCAGAATGTCTCAGCACCCAGACACAGCTTACATCTGGTGGCCAAGCACCGTCTCCTCTGCTGCCTCTGGACGTTAGTCTATCGGAATGTATGATACAGGCTGGATAATAGGGAAGAAATACAGAGAGAGCCAGTTTAAATATAGCAAGTTGAATCTAAAGTTAGCAATGTTCTCAGGAATATGTTTAAGTACTCGTGGGCCTCTGGGACTCTGAAATGAGTAGTGAGGCCCCACAGCAAATGAGCTAATGTTTTTCATCTTCTGCTTGCTACATCACTGGGGCAATTTACAGTGGAACACATCATCCTTTGTAATGTACAGGGCCGGCCAACATACTGCTGACGTTCACTGAGTGTGGAATCTTTAGAATAGAAAACATTTTAAGCCCTCATCCTTATGATTTAATCAGGAAGCTAGGAGCCCCCCATTCACACCTAAGCATCGTGTAGCTCAAAGCTCCAAAAATGCTCAACAAGCCAAATCCCATACTTTTAAATTTTTCCGGGTTTAAAATTCAGGTGCCTGTAGCTCACAATCTGAAGCTCCAAAAAAGGTACATGAGCCACTCATGGAACAGAATAGGGCCTTATTTTTTACCCCATTGACTCAAAAAGATATCACACACACAAAAATGCATGCACCGCCTGTCTTTTAGGCGCTCCCCAAGAAAGAAGTCTGCGGGGTCAAAAAAAAAATAAAAATAAAAAAAAATGCAAACCTGCCCCAAAGAAGATCCTGTACAGCACTGCACTACTAAAAATGCATGGAAAATACACAAAAGTAAAATAGTCAAAAATCACCTACATATAGTTGAGTGTAGCGTACTGTAACTGTGAACGAAAGGTTAACCTTACAGCTTATATGATGTGCAAAGCTGAAGAGCTGTAAAAAAATAAAAATAAACGGGTGCATGCAAGGAAGATAGTAAGAGTAGGAATGGATGACCCTCCTATGCCAATTGTTTTGTGAAACCCTCCAGTCAACTGACTAGTAGTTTACTAGTCAGCCTACTAGGAGAGTTAGAGGAGTGACCCTATCTACTCTCTTGTCCCTCCTGTTCACTCCGGGCATATTAACAATCAAAGGGAGAGACAGCCCAAATGAAAACAGCTTCTGATCTCTTCTTACAATATAAAACCCACAGTGCTTGGTGACACCAGTGTCATGGATGCACCAGAAGTTCAGGGAAACAGAAAGTGCTGGGGTAAGAATTTAAAGACATTTGTAGAAAATAATGTATCAAATAGTTTACTGGGGAATGTTTATTTTATTGTGCTCGGTATGTTAAAATAGAAAAAACGCAGAGGGTTTTAATACCACTTTAAGGCCCCTTTCACACTGGGGCGTTTTTCATGCGGTTTAGCGCTAATAATAGCGCTATTATACCGCATGAAAAATTCCTGCCTGTAGCCTTCAATGTGAAAGCCCGAAGGCTTTCACACTGAAGCGGTGCGCTAGCAGGACCGCTCCAAAAGTCCTGCTAGCTGCTTCTTTACAGCGGTAAAGGAGCGGTGTGTTCACCGCTCCTTTACCGCGGCTGCCCATTGAAATCAATGGGACACCGCGGTAATACCGCCCGCAAACCGCGGCAATAGCCGCGGTTTGCGGGCGGTATTAACCCTTTTTCAGCCGCTAGCGGGGGTTAAATTCACCCCCCTAGCGGCCGCATACCGCGGTAAGGACGGTATAGCAGCGCTGAAAATCGCGCTGCTATACCGCCACCGCACCTGCCCGCCCCAGTGTGAAAGGGGCCTAATAATCAAGTAAAAAATGTCTACACTTTAAAAAAAAAAAAAAAAAATTGACCCAAAACCATTAAAACTTCCTTTCAAACATGAAGTCTTGCTGCCCGACTTACCATCACCACTTTAAATCAACATTAAAGCTTTACATTTTTTTATATTAAAATACACAAACATGGTATACTCACCTGCTCTGTGCAATGGTTTTGCACAGAGCAGCCCCGATAATCTTCTTCTGGGACCCCCCGCCAGCGCTCCATGCTTCTTTCTGGGGGCACCTGTGCGTGCTCGCTCCCAAGCCGCCCTGTGTAAGTAGACACAGACAGAGCAGGCTGCTGGGCCCCACACCCTGCTTGCTTGACACAGCATTTAATTGACAGCAGCAGGAGTCTATGGCTCCCACTGCTATCAATATGCCCAGGGAGGAGGGAGACAGCGGCGAGAGCTGCTACTCTCATGCACATTGTTGGATCAGATCAAGCTCAGGTAAATATAAGTAGGGGCTGGGAATTTTGCAGCACAGAAGGTTTTTCACCTTAATGTATAGAATGCATTGGTAAAAACCTTAAAGTGGATGTAAACCCTTTACACACACACACACACACACACACACACACACACCACTTTTACCTACAGTCAAGCCTATAATAAGGCTTACCTGTAGGTACTGGAAAGGAAAGATCTCCTAAACCTGCATGGTTTAGGAGATATTTACCATATACTGTATGCTTGCGCAGACGTCATCGGCGCATGCGCACTGAAGAAAGGGCACGATCGGGACGCTTCTAAAGGGCCCGTGCCGTGACTGTCAGCTCCCACGCTCGTGCACGAGAGTGACCTCACGCGTCTCCGGCCAGTCACAGAGCCGGAGTCCACGGCTCGGGAAGGAAGAGGGGTGAAGAGGGATGCGGCCACCAGCAGAGACATGGGGGACATGTGCATACTAGCCCATTATGCTTTTACTTTGCTACTTAAAGTAGCCTCTTTAAGGCTTTAAAACCATATAAAATTATCCCTATGTCGTCCTTGTATAGAATTGGGCAATACTTTTTTGCAATTTTAATTTTTTTTTAATACAATGACTTCAAAACTTAAAAATCTTGACACTTGTCTACTCAACCCTTCTTTTCTATTTGCCTTGTGGTCTTGTATCCATCTCTCACAGATCTCCTGCTCATGCAGGCATGTTACCGCAGAGGGATTGATGACTGCTGTGCGTTATGTACTCAACGCTGGGGTACAACGTAGAACATTTCATGCATCTCCCTGGAGTAATGCCAACGTAACACCGCTGTTATTTGTCATCACCATTCGAGAAAAGTTTAATGCTAATTTCACACAAGACTTGTTTATAGAAGCAGTCCCTATGGTACTGACTGGAATGAGAAAACGCAAGTCAGTGCGGCATAAAGCAACAAACATCTTTTGGTAACGTACATCAAGTCAGCAAGCTGGTTCTGAATTTTTCCTTTTGGAGTAGTATTTATTTTTATTTTTTTCCTGTACAGTCTGATGTATTGAAGCATTAAACATAATTTTTTTTCCATGTCAGACAGAAAGTGAAAAGGGGGGGGGTGTCTTAAAGTGACACTGACGGGAGCAATGACGTGTTAAGAAATGTAGCAGGTTCTAAATATTGTGTAGAAGGATGGCTCATAGTTGTAGGTTCTGTTTTGTTTTTTTGTGTATTTTCCTTCTGTATTTGGAGGGGTAGATTAGGCATTTCTCAACTGACGAGAAAGTTGACCGCATGAAAACATACTCAGTCGAGCGATCCAAGATAGAGATTACATTATATATATATATATATATATATATATATATATATATATATATATAAAATCTCTGGAATCGGCTGGATGCCTATTCTCACTGTTGGCTTTTACAGCATTTATCATATCAGTTATGTACACTGTAGGAGATTGTATGGTCTGTGTCCCCTGTAAATCCCCTTTTGTTTTTATTTATTTTTTGTCCTTTAATTTTTTTCTTGGTTATGTTGTAGATTAAAAAAAAAAAAAAAAAAAAAATTGTCAATTAACAAAGTTTCAATTAAAATTAAGTGCCACTGACCACAAATGATGGGATTGTTTTGTTTTTTTTTTAATTATGGGGGGGCAGTTAAAGTGGCACTGAACGCCAATAGTTGTAGGACTTTCTTTTATAGGGGTTTGGGGTTAAAATACCACTCACTAACGGTGGAGGGATTTTTCTTTTTTAAAAGGTGGAGGAGGGTTAAAGTGGCACTAACCACCAATGAATGCGAGTTTTTTTTTTTTTTTTTTTTTAAAAAGGTGTGTGTGGTTAAAGTGCTCATTTTGCTTTGGGGGGGGGGGGGGGGGGGGGTAAGTGCCACTGGCCACCAATAATTGTGGGACTGTATTTTTTGGGGGGGGGGGGTTGGTTATAATGCCACTCACTGCTAATGATTGGGTGATTTTTTATTTTTTTTTAAAGGCGGAGAACAGTTAAAGTGGCAGGAACCACTAATGACTGTGTGTGTGGAGAATTGAGTATCACCGACCACCAATCATTGTGGGATTGTTTTGCGGGAGTTAAGTGCCCCTGACCACCATTGACCGTGAGCATGTTTCTGTTTCCTTTTTTTTTCTGTGGGGGGGGGGGGCGACAGGTGTTGGGGAGCATTTAGACTGCCACAAGCCTTCATCGATTTTTTTTTTTGTTTGTTTTTTTTAAAGCTGGGGGGGGGGGGGGAAGAGGGATAAGGATTACCGTATTTATCGGCGTATAACACGCACCGGCGTATAACACGCACCCCAAGTTTAGGAGGGAATTTTAAAGGAAAAAAACTTTTTAGGAGGGAAATTCAAGGAAAAAAAAAAAACAAAAAAAAAAAAAAAAAACTTACATTTAAATGCAGCATGCAGCCTTGCCCAGTGTCCATCTGCAGCCTTGCCCAGTGTCCATCTGTCCATCTGCAGCCTTGCCCAGTGTCCATCTGTCCATCTGCAGCCTTGCCCAGTGTCCATCTGCAGCCGTGCCCAGTGTTCATCTGTCCATCTGCAGCCTTACCCAGTGCCTTTGCGATCGTGTCAGTCCCGGCGGTTTTTAAAATTTGGCGCCGATTTCTGTGGAGAGGAGCGAGCGGGGCCGAGTGTACTTCAGCTAGACTCGGCTCCTCTCGCAGTCCCGCCCATCTCCACTGACTGCGCCGCTGACGGAGAAAGCCGAGTGTACTTCGGCTAGACTCGGCTCTGCTCACAGTCAGGGGCAGGACTGCGAGAGGAGCCGAGACTAGCCGAAGTACACTCGGCTTTCTCTATGTCAGCGGCGCAGTCAGAGATGGGCGGGACTGCGAGAGGAGCCGAGTAAAGCCGATTGTACTTCGGCTCCGCTCGCTCCTCTCGCTCGTTTTCAGCAGGGGAATTCGACGGAGTATCGGCGTATAACACGCACCCACGATTTTAAGGGGAAAAAAGTGCGTGTTATACGCCGATAAATACGGTACTTTGACTAGATAATGGCAGTGCTATTTGTCAGAGAGAGAGAGAGAGAGAGAGAGAGAGAGAGAGAGAGAGAGAGAGAGAGAGAGAGAGAGAGAGAGAGATCGAGAGAGAGAGATCGAGAGAGAGAGATCGAGAGAGAGAGATCGAGAGAGAGAGAGAGAGAGATCGAGAGAGAGAGAGAGAGAGATCGAGAGAGAGAGAGAGATCGAGAGAGAGAGAGAGATCGAGAGAGAGAGAGAGATCGAGAGAGAGAGAGAGATCGAGAGAGAGAGAGAGATCGAGAGAGAGAGAGAGATCGAGAGAGAGAGAGAGATCGAGAGAGAGAGAGAGAGAGAGATCGAGAGAGAGAGATCGAGAGAGAGAGATCGAGAGAGAGAGATCGAGAGAGAGAGAGATCGAGAGAGAGATCGAGAGAGAGAGAGATCGAGAGAGAGAGAGATCGAGAGAGAGAGATCGAGAGAGAGAGATCGAGAGAGAGAGATCGAGAGAGAGATCGAGAGAGAGAGATCGAGAGAGAGAGATCGAGAGAGAGATCGAGAGAGAGATCGAGAGAGAGAGATCGAGAGAGAGATCGAGAGAGATCGAGAGAGATCGAGAGAGATCGAGAGAGAGATCGAGAGAGAGAGAGAGATAGAGAGAGAGAGATAGAGAGATCGAGAGAGAGATCGAGAGAGAGATCGAGAGAGAGATCGAGAGAGAGATCGAGAGAGAGAGAGATAGAGAGAGAGAGATAGAGATCGAGAGCGAGATCTGGAAGTAAGACACAAAGCTTAACCTTAACACAAATCAGCTCCAATTAATGCCTTCTTACCCTTCTCTGCTATTTTTCTACAATTATTATTATTATTATTATTATTATTATTATTATTATTATTATTATTATTATTATTATTATTATTATTATTATTATTATTATTATTATTATATATTATTAATATATATATATATATATATATATATATATATATATATATACACACACACACATATACACACACACACACACACACACACACAAATTTTATTTTTTTACACTATTTGGTCCATTATATTTTTCAGTGTAGCATTACAAAAAAAAAAAAAAAAAAAATATTTCCCTTTTTTCATTTGCAAATAATTTTGTCATACTTTTGTACCAGATACATCTGGTAAAAAAAAAAAAAAAAAAAAAAAAAAAGACAAATTGTACAATAAAATGCATACTTTAGATTCCATTAAAAAAAAAAATAATTCTGGCAAACATTATTGCAAAAAGAGGGCCTATTTTTTTCCCAAAAATAATATGTATGCATTTATTTATCGAGTAATGCCACTTTCATCACCCAATAAACAGACCCGTTGTAGAAATGTAAAAAATTGCTCTGGTGCATTAGGGGTGTAGAAATACGAGCGCTGAAGTGGTTAAACAAACTGCTAACAGGCTGTCAACAAGTTTTAGGTATTACTGAAGTAGTAAGCACACTAGCCACTGCATAGCAAAACCCACTAAGCACAACACATGCAAGCAGGAGGGAAACCCCACAGTCTGCCTGGAATTAGTGGTAAGGTCAGTGTGCTTTAAAAATGTGCAAAATGTTTTTTTTGATATGGCCATAAGTTCTAAGCCCCACACAAAAGTGGCTTAGCGGTTAGCACCGTATCCTTCAAGCCCTCAACCCTGAGAAATTCTCACCAAGGACTTTAGGCTCAGTTCACGAAGACACGTTATTTGAACTTTAATTCCCCTCAAATGTTTAATTCACAAGCACAAATCTCACTCGGGTGAGGAATCATTTTCCATGAAATGGACCTGTAAATTCTTATTTTCTCATTAAAAGTAACACTGAACATTTGGTTTAAAAAAAAATTTAAAAAAAAAAAAATAGCGTCTTATAATTAATAAACAACATAATCAAATTTTATATTTTTATCAATTAGGATTATGGATAATCATCATAAATAAAGTATGCATTTAAAAAATGCTTTCTGCTGCTATCAGCCTCCTCAAAATATTTTTATTTTTGTTTGCTGCTCCCTCTTCCTGTAATGCCGCGTACACACGACCATTTTTCTCGTCGGGAAAAATTACTTTTTTTCTTTGACGAGAAAAACTACCGTGTGTGAGCTTTTGATCATTTTTCCCCGACGAGAAAAACGGCATAAATCACGACGAGAAAAATTAGAACATGCTCTAATTTTTCTCGTCGTGATTCACGGCATTTTTTTCAACGGCAGTTTTCCCATAGGGAAACACTGCCGGGGAGCCTACACACGGTCATTTTTCTCGACCAAGAGAAAAAATGGTCGGGAAAACCGGCCGTGTGTAGGGGAACAAGCCGTTCCTCGTTATTTCCCCGTCGATTTTCTTGACGGTGTTTTCACCGTCGAGAAAATCGATCGTATGTACGCGGCATTAGAGGGAGGCTCTATGGTCCCACTCTCTCTCGCCCCCCCCCCAAAGGTGGACTATAGACTATGGGAAGTGTGCATAGACTGCAACTAATGGACACTGCTCCTTCCAAATAAACAGAAAGCAAGGGGGGGGGGGGGGGGGGTGAAGGAGTTTCTAATTTCAATTTCATGAAAAAAAAAAAAGAAGATTACAAATAATTGAATTGTGGATGCGTATGGATTATTTTTAGAGAATAAGTAGGGTCACTTTTATAATGTTTGTGAATTGGCTTTTGCAGCCCAAATGACTAAAAAAATTTACTTAAAAACATTTGCATGCTGTAACTTCAGCTGTTCCATGGAAGTCTTTTTTTTTTTTTAGTTATTGAAAATGGTTAAACATAAGAAGAACATCATTCAAAGTACTGCTAATCCTGCATGCATGCATCCATTTCGTGGGCATATATTTTTTCAGGGTGTAAATGTTCTGGGCCTTCTCTGGGTGAAATTTGAAATTGAATGCGGGTCGACCACCATCTTCCAAAATGTGTCGTTTTGAAATTGTGTGCTCAAGAGACAGAGGCCCTCTATAATCCTTTGTGGCCCATTGGAGCAAGTTACCTTATTTTGTGCATTAAAACTCATCTAAAAAACAAAAATGTAATATTTCAGCATACTAGTGTTTAGATGCAGTGGCTGCATTAGTATTCTTTTTTCAGGCCAAGTGTGCTTTCTGAAATTGCATTCACTGTTGACTCTGCCAAAAATCTAGTGTCCTAGTGACCTAGTCACTTCTGTGTACTGAACTGAAAACTCAAACAAGGTTATCAGTTTTATCAGCTATTCCTTTGGAGCAGTGGTCATCAACTACTGTCCTCAGGGCCCACTAACAAGCCAGGTTTTATGTATTACTGCAATCACTGAGCAGCAAGTGTCACCTGTTATTTCAGTTATCTTGCAAACCTGGCCTGTTAGTGGGCCCTGAGGACAGTAGTTGATTACCACTGCTTTGGACTACAGAATACCTCCTATGTCACAGAGATAATGAGCTGGGTGGAGTTTGTTGTCTAAATTAGGAGAGCAGCCAAGAATAAAGCCTCGTACACACGGTCAAACTTTTCCGTGTTTTTTTGTCCAAACAGATTTGGTCGGGCACACCCATAGCATACACACGCTCTGACTTTTCTGCAAACTTTCCCAAAACTTTTTGCAACATCACGTGGTTTTTCTGCTCTTTACCGCCACCCTTTGGTCAACCTCTGCTATTGTTGGTTGATATTAACATTAGTTGTTTAGTCCATCGGACAAAAGTCCGATTGTTTCCTGTACACACGGTCAGACTTTGCTCCATCGGACTTTTGTTGGGCAAAAGTTTGTCCGTTTGGTTTTGGATTTCATCGGACAAAAGTTGGGTCTGCAAACGAAAAAAGTTTGTCCGATGGAGCGAACACACGGTCGGATTGTTGGTCCAACTTGCTTAAAACGAGGTTTGTTGGGCAAAAGTCCGACCGTGTGTACGGGCCTTAACACTGTTGTTCCTCCATAGATACATTACAGAGAATGAATGTTGACACCTTACGACAGGAAATATTACTTTCAGGATCAACAAGAAAAAAAAAAAAAAAAGGGGAATAATCCTGAAAATAGAAAAAAAAAGCTGAAATATATAAAAACATTTGCTTTTGGTTTAGAGACACTTACTTTAACACCCTAAGGACCAAAATGACCCACTGGTACTTTGTGGTGTATAAAAGGAGAAGTCCAGCCAAAGCTTGTTTGACTGTACTTCTATAGATCACAGAAGTGCAGTTAGTTTTGCACTCCTATGATCCATTTTCAGCAGAGAGCCAGCCGCTCCGAGCCTGAGTTGGCCATCCCCACCCCCTCCACAGCCCAGCACTCCAGTGAGCGAGGAGGGGGGCAGAGCAGAGAGCTGTGACTGACAGTCTACAGCTCTCTGTTTGGGGAGCTCTGATTCTCAGTGCAGAGGCGCCAGGGGGACAGATGCAGCATCCTTTATATATATATATATATATATATATATATATATTGTGACAGAGCATCCCAGAGAGAGCCTGGGAAAGTCCTGTTCGGGGTTTATACATCTCCCAGGCTCCTCTCATATACATTCAGGGATCTCTGAGCCAGGATCCACTTCAGGTGTTGGTTCTCTCCACCAGCTTAATTAAAAGCTCACCTGAGCAGACAGCCTTTGCTCAGCCTGGGAAACACAGACAACATTGGTCTGCGAGAGCAAGAAGGTTGGTAAAACTTGTTACTCTGTGAATGTGGAAGCTGACAAGCGTTAGGCTTGTCCAGCCTGGTAGTGAGGGCCTGTAAATACTGTGTAGTTAGAGCCGAGACACGGCTAGGCTTTTGTTTAGATATTTTTTCTTCTGTTTGTTTTCAGCACACTGTACAGCACCTGTCATTGACTTTGTATATAGCACCAATAAACCCCACTGTGTTTTCACTGATCCAATGGACTTGGTATCTGTGCCTGCTCATCCCAGGGAGCTTTTGTACCTACTACCTGTCCCCCAGGTTACATATGGTGGAGGCTGCGACCAGCTGTAGTAAGTTACTACTTAAAAGGCCAGTACCTAAAGTGATAACATGGAGGACCTCCTCAAACAAATGGTGTTGGCAAACGCTGCACAACAGCAAACTAACGCTGAATTGCGGCAAGCAAACGCTGCATGGCAGCAAGCAAATGCTACACAACAGCAAACTAACGCTGCACAACAGCAAGCCAACGCTATCGCACAGGAGCAAACCAAGGTGCTGTTCCAACAGATTGGTGCTGTACAGGATCAATCGTAGAGGCTGTTTGAACAGCTTGCCACTGCTGCAATAGCGGATAGGAAAACCCTCACTGAGGTTGTGGAGACGCTAGCACAGGGGTCACCTGCGATACTGAAGGATATTGGAGACAAGCCCTCAGCCATCCATGTGGGTCGCTTTCTTTCAAAGATGACGGCAGATGATGATCCAGAGTCCTTCCTACTAACATTTGAACGGACTGCTGAGACGGAAGGTTGGCCCCAAACCCAGTGGGCAGGACTGATCGCCCCCTTACTTTCTGGAGAAGCGCAGAAGGCCTGCAGAAGCGGGAGATTATGAGAAGGTCAAGCGGGAAATCCTGGCACGACTTGGCGTTACCTTGGCTGTTCGAGCTCAGCGGGTCCACAGCTGGTTCTTCCAAGAAAAGAGGCCCCCAAGATCGCAGATGTTTGATCTGATCCACCTGGTGCGGAAATGGCTACAGCCGGAGTCCCTGTCTGCGCCACAAATAGTGGAGCGTGTGGTCATGGACCAATTCCTGAGGTCACTGCCAATTCCCCTGCAGAAGTGGGTGAGTCAAGGAGACCCCAAGTCAGCAGACAACCTGGTGGAGCTCGTTGAGAGGTACTTTGCTGCAGAGAACCTGGTCACCACCCCTACAGCCGCACGGACTTTCCACCCAAAGCCACGGTCTCCCCAGGCAACCGGTAAGACTGTTCCAGGGGTAGTGGGTGGTAAGCATGGCAAGGAAATAGGGGGGAGGATTTTTGGTGCCAGGACTGAAGTTTGGCGGCCCAAACAAGGGAAGCCACTGCCTGTCAGCAAACCAAACTGGGGAAACATCAGGTGTTTTCGTTGCCAAGAACTGGGACATGTTGCAGCAAACTGTCCATTGACAGATGAACCAATGCAGTGTGATCTATCTTTTAGAAGGCAGTCTATGTTTGCTGCTGTTTCATGCGCTGCAATGCCAAATGTGGGAAAACACATGTGTCATGTGACTATTAATAATAAGCCTATTATGGCCTTGCTGGACTCTGGAAGTCTGGTTACTTTGGTTACAGCTGAGATGGTTGAAACTGTGAATTTTCATGCAAAAAAGGTTGCTGTGATCTGTGTACATGGGGATACCCGCGAGTATCCAATAGCCACTGTTCAGTTTAAAACTGGCTTAGGTACGGTGACCCATTCGGTCGGACTGGTGCCCCACTTGGTGCATGAGGCTATCATTGGTAGGGACTTCCCTAAGTTTTGGGAACTGTGGGATTGTCCCGACCCAGTCGCAGTACCTAACTCAGTCGCAGAGCCAGAACTCGTGGCCATTACTGACCTTGTGAGTTCAGGGGACTCCTCTCAGGGCTCTCCGGGTGATCCTTTCTCAGTTATGGCAGGAGAGCTGGGGGAGCCGGAAGAAGTCCCCACAACCAGTAGAGCTGGACAGCCGTCTGCTGAATCTGAGCCTACGTTAGAGTTTGCCAATCTTAATGTGCACAAGGAAAATTTTGGTACGGAGCAGAGAAAAGACCCTACCCTTGCCAGGGCCTGGGAAAATGTAATAGTGATTAATGAGGTACCTGTCGAACCAGGGGACAGGCTCTGTTTTCCATATTTCTGCAGCAATGAGGATTTACTGTATCGTGTATGTAAATCTAATGATGAAGTGGTTGAACAGTTGGTAGTCCCTAAGTTATACAGACGGGTGGTGTTGGAACTTGCCCATGGGCACTTGCTAGGAGGCCATTTAGGGGTTGAGAAAACCACTGAAAGGGTGTTGCGCAGGTTTTACTGGCCTGGGATACGGAAAAACATAGAAAATTATTGTCAATCCTGTCCTGTGTGTCAGATGTCAGCCCCCCAACCCCACTTCCGAAGTCCGTTAGTGCCCTTGCCCATTATTGAAGTGCCTTTTGAGAGGATTGCCATGGACCTTGTGGGTCCACTCCCCAAATCTGCCCGCGGTCATCAACATATCCTCGTGATCATGGATTACGCTACCCGTTACCCCGAGGCCGTTCCCTTACGCACTGCATCTGCTAAAAACATTGCCAAAGAGCTGTTTATGGTGTTCAGTCGGGTTGGCGTCCCGAAAGAAGTCCTTACAGACCAAAGGTACCCCATTCATATCACGAATAACTAGGGAGCTCTGCAAGTTATTTAAGGTGACGCAGTTGCGTACCTCAGTGTACCATCCTCAAATGGATGGCTTGGTGGAACGCTTCAATAAGACATTAAAGAGTATGTTAAAAAAGGTTGTTGATAAGGATGGGAAAAACTGGGACTTCCTGATACCTTACTTGATGTTCGCCATCAGGGAAGTTCCCCAGTCCTCTACGGGGTACTCTCCATTTGAGTTGCTTTATGGGAGACACCCTCGGGGACTCTTAGACATAGCCAAGGAAACTTGGGAGGGGGAGCAGACACCTCACAAAAGTGTTATTGAGCATATCGCTCAAATGCAGGATAGGATTGCAGCAATCATGCCGGTAGTAAAAGAACATTTACTGCAGGCCCAAGCAGCCCAACAGAGGATATACAACAGGGGGGCCCAACTTCGTGTTTTCTCACCTGGTGACCGGGTCCTCGTGTTAGTTCCCACTGTTGAGAGCAAATTCCTGGCTAAGTGGCAGGGACCCTTTGAAGTAATTGAAAGAGTTGGGGAGGTCAATTACAAGGTGTATCAACCAGGTAAAAGGAAGCCCGAACAGATTTACCACATAAACCTGTTAAAACCCTGGAAGGATAGACTGGCATTAACTGCGAGGTCCCTCCCGGTAACCCTTAAAGGTACTGAATCCCCTCTGATCCCTGAGGTCACGATTCCAGACACCCTGTCATGTTCCCAGAAACAGGAAGCTAGAGAGTTCCTGATGAGGAATAAAGAGAAATTTTCAGAGTTGCCGGGCACGACTTCAGCAGTTCAGCATGATATTGTTACTGAACCTGGAGTCCGTGTCAAGCTCAAACCATACCGAATTCCCGAAGCTAGAAGAAAGGACATCGGTGAGTAAGTTAAAAGGATGTTGGAGCTAGATGTTATTGAGGAATCCAATAGTGACTGGTCTAGCCCCATTGTATTGGTCCCAAAACCGGATGGCACTTGGAGGTTTTGTAATGACTTCAGAAAGCTTAATGCGGTAACAAAGTTTGACACATACCCAATGCCCAGGGTAGACGAGCTTATAGACCGACTTGGCAAGGCCCGTTATCTGACCACTTTGGACTTGACCAAAGGATATTGGCAAATACCCCTGACTGGTAGTGCCAAAGAAAAGGCTGCATTTGTGACCCCGGAGGGGTCATTTCAATATAAGAAAATGCCTTTTGGGTTGCAAAATGCCCCTGCAACATTTCAGAGGGCTATGGACAGGACCCTAAGACCTCACCGACAGTATGCTGCAGCCTATCTGGACGACATAGTGGTGCATAGCACTGACTGGGAGTCTCACTTGCCCCGTGTCCAGGCTGTCCTGGATTCCCTCTTCAAGGAGGGGTTTACGGCAAATCCAAAAAAAATGTGCCATTGGGCTAGAGGAAGCCAGGTATTTGGGCTACACTATTGGCCGGGGTGTCATAAAGCCCCAGGTGAATAAAATAGAAGCCATCCAGGAGTGGCCACACCCTGCAAACAAGAAGCAGGTCAGGGCCTTTCTTGGCAATGCGGGGTACTATAGAAGATTTATCCCAAATTTCGCAACTATAGCTGCCCCACTGACAGACCTTACGAAAGGGAAAGCCTCCGTAATGGTGAAATGGTCTCCAGTAGCAGAAGAGTCTTTTCAAGTCCTGAAGAAGGCTCTTTGTGCACAGCCAATCCTATACTCCCCCGATTTCTCCAAAAACTTTTTGGTCCAGACAGATGCGTCTGATGTTGGTATCGGGGCAGTACTTTCACAGGTACACAATGGGGAAGAACACCCTGTGGTGTACTTAAGCAGAAAGCTCAATGACCATGAAAAGAAGTACGCAGTCATTGAAAAGGAGTGTCTGGCCATAAAGTGGGCCGTGGACGCGCTCAGGTACTACTTGTTGGGGCGCCAGTTTGAGTTAATAACTGACCATGCTCCCCTGAAATGGATGGCCCAAAAGAAGGAGACTAATAGGCGGGTGAACCGGTGGTTTTTGGCCCTACAAGATTACGCCTTTACGGTAAAACACAGGCCAGGTGTTGAGATGGGGAATGTAGATGCCCTCTCCCGTGTTCACTCCTGTTGGGCTACAGGTGTTCCAACCCTGGGGTTGAAACAAGGGGGGAGGATGTGTGACAGAGCATCCCAGAGAGAGCTTGGGAAAGTCCTGTTCGGGGTTTATACATCTCCCAGGCTCCTCTCATATACATTCAGGAATCTCTGAGCCAGGATCCACTTCAGGTGTTGGTTCTCTCCACCAGCTTAATTAAAAGCTCACCTGAGCAGACAGCCTTTGCTCAGCCTGGGAAACACAGACAACATTGGTCTGTGAGAGCAAGAAGGTTGGTAAAACATTGTTACTCTGTGAATGTGGAAGCTGACAAGCGTTAGGCTTGTCCAGCCTGGTAGTGAGGGCCTGTAAATACTGTGTAGTTAGAGCCGAGACACGGCTAGGCTTTTGTTTAGATATTTTTTCTTCTGTTTGTTTTCAGCACACTGTACAGCACCTGTCATTGACATTGTATATAGCACCAATAAATAACACTGTGTTTTCACTGATCCAATGGACTTGGTATCTGTGCCTGCTCATCCCAGGGAGCTTTTGTACCTACTACCTGTCCCCCAGGTTACAATATATATATATATATATATATATATATATATATATATATATATATATATATATATGTGTAGCGGGGTGTTCAATTTAAGGGAAGTGTCTGAGTGGTAACCTGGCTCAGACACATTAATTTGATAGGATTCATGGACCATTTTTGTTCTCAGGGGTTAATGCTTGATATGTGTTCCCTGTGGCCGGTGGGTGGCGCTGCCATTCTGGGCCAGGGTTGAACCGCGAGCGCAGTGCTGTGCCTTTTGTGTCCCCTCTTGGCAGCCGTACAGTGGGGAGGGGAATCTGCTGTGCATGCCGGGAGAGGATATAACAGGGGCAGACATCTTCTGAGAGGGGTCCGTCCACGCCTAGGCACCTTCAGCCTGTGTGTGTGTGTGTGTGTGTGTTTCGTCATCTCCGGGTGCCCTAGGCCCAGAGGCCTTGTTCTGGTTCCACCTCAGGCACCTTTAGCCTGGGGTGAGGTACTACCTCACCATTCCTGTTCGCCTGGGCATGGAGGCTGGGGTCCGCAAGGGATCGAGGAGTCCAGGGTGCCGCCTTGCGAGGAAACCCGCACCCTAAGAGAAGGGAGGACCTGTTCCGAAGGACCGGTGCTGTGGACACGGTGAAGGAAGGGGTCTGTTGACTCTCTGACTCTCTGGGGGGGATGTCTTCTCCCTGAACGGGGCCATGTCCTAGGAAGGAATCAAGATTCACCAGGTCAGTGGCAGTGACCCTGTTTGCCAGGTCAGTGGCAGTGACCTTATTCACATGGTCTGTGGCAGAGACCAATCTCATGGTCTGTGGCAGAGACCATGCGCCAAAACTGTTTGAGAATCTGAACAGTCCTAAGAGTTTGAGCTATGTTTGTGCCTGGACCTCCTCCACACCTTAAAGCTGTCCTGTGTCTTTGCTCCAACCTTTCGTCTATCCAAGAGAATATGTGTCGTGCAAGTGGAAAATAAATATTGAGTTGGACTTTCAGCTGGTGTGGACATTTACGTTCCTGTGGAAGTCAAGGACTTGCATCTACCCACTGTAGAGGTGAGAATCATTCTCAGGAGGACTTTATGCTCCGGCTGCAGACAACCCTTAAAAACAACACCGCCTAACCTCTGAACACAGGAGGGTACGGGCTTGTGGTGTGGTGTGCCCCTTTCTCCTGAGAGGAGCCGAAGCAAACAAGGAGAAGGGGGTGTGCGCGCGCTATAATATATATATATATATATATATATATATATATATATATATATATACACACACACACACACACACACACACATACACAATTTTACTTCTCTTTTAAGTCGTTACAACAAGATCACAACATAAGCCATTATGCTGGTAATGCCGTTTTCATTCGGTGCTACAGTATGCTTTCACATACAAGTGATCAAGTTGGCTATAGAGCCACTCAAACACTTGTAAAGGGATGAGAAGGTGCTGCCGTATCCGTGTATCCCCAGCTACACTGTCTTTTCTGTGGGTCCGGGACCAGCATGGTAGGTGTTTACAGATAGATGGGAAGCACATACATGAATATTCTACATTGTATATGTAAGAATCATTCCTATGCAGTATAAAATTCCAGGAGTGAAACCACAGAACTTTTTTTTGCCTAAATTTAGAGAACACCAAAAATAGGAAAAAAGGGCATAAAAAACACCAGCTATACATAAGGGGTTTATAGAGTGCAAAAACTGGTACAGCTCTGCATAGAAACCAATCCGCTTGGTGAGTGAGTTTTTTTTTTTTTTTTTTTTTTTTTAAATAACAGACTTTACAAACAGGTTATACTTGCCACCTCTGTGCAGTTGCTTTTGCACAGAGAAGCCCAGATCCTCCTCTTCTCGGGTGCCTCTTATGTGCTCCTGGCCCCTCCCTCCTGTTGAGTGCCCCCACAGCAAGCAGCTTGCTATGGGGGCCCCGAGCCGAGTCATAGCTCCATGTGTCCCATCTCTTCTAATTTGCTGACTGACAGCCGTGGGAGCTAATGGCGCCCCTGCTGTGTCTCAGCCAATCAGGACGGCTAAGACACTTGTGGACATACTCAGGTAAGTAATTAGGGGGTGTTGGGGAGGCTGCCACACACAGGTTTTTTTTTTTTTTTTTATCATATTGCATTGAATGCATTAAGATAAAAAAAAAAAAAACCCTTCTGCCTTTACAACTCCTTTAATTGAAAAAAGCTGAAGTTAGAAGCCGATTGGCTACTATGCACCGCTGCACCAGATTCGGAGTGCTCCAGTTTTAGTAGATCTCCCCTATAGTATGTTAACTAAACGTGAAGGTTACAGCAACAATTACAACGTCATGTACATACATCAGGGTCCGAGTCAACCAGTACTCATTTAAGGTGATGGTGCACATCCAAACCATCAACGGTGTAATTTGCCCATATAGGTGTATCAAAAATGGTCACTTAATTGGTTGATTGTAAGCGCTTTTATGAGATATTTCAACCAGGTTTTAAAATATTTTTTGGCCCTAGGTTGCATTTAGCTTCTAGTCGCTAAATACATACTTCAAATCTACCAGTCAATGGGGGGCCTTTTTATACTCCATAAACAGTGATGTTGCCATCTTGATGGATTGGGTTTATTTAGAAGACGCTTTTAAAATAAGGGAAATAATAAAATGCCTCTTTGATTCACTGTACCTGGGAGCATCTCCATACTACAAGATCACAGGGTGTGGAATCCAGATCCAGTTCTGACACTTTCCGAGTGTTCCGACTGATTGGTACAGCAGGTATGCTCTGCAGCCAGTCCCTGCCCATAGCTTTGCTCTGGCATGACTTAACTAAAGCACAGTCATGGATGAATAAACCTCAGCCTAAAGATCTTGCATGCACGGTACTTTAGCTTTCGGCTTCTGTAATAGGTTGTTTTTGGCACAGGCTTGGAGACACCAGAAATTTCAGCCCACAATTTTTTGGCAAATGTGTTAGACACTTATCACAACAACAAAAAATAGTAATAGTAACTTACTGACTCTCAGCATAACCCTTCACCTTGAACCTCAGATGAAGTTGAGACATACATTACTATGGTATCAAGTTAATAAATCCTATCAGCTTTTAAAAAGGTCATGTGTTTAATGTTTTGGCTTACATCCAAATTTTCAGCACCACTGCACTGAAATATTTACACAAAAACTAAAATGATATCCTTTGTCCAAGTGTGGCAGTGTTATTGAAACCAATTTTTAGATGTATAAAGAGAAATTGGTCCCTTTGCTCTTTCAGGGATATATGTACTCCCAAGTTTGCTCCATCCCCATATCTTAAAAGGGCAGTTCCACTTTCATGGGAAAAAAAAAAAAATAAAAAAAAAAAGCTAATATTATAGCACAGGCATGTCCAAAGTCCGGCCCGCGTTCCGGTTTAATACGTCCTCCCTTGTGATTTGGAAAGAGATAGATATCTATCTATCTCTCTCTATCTCTCTCTATCTATCTCTCTCTCTATCTCTCTCTATCTATCTCTCTCTATCTATCTCTCTCTATCTATCTCTCTCTATCTATCTCTCTCTATCTATCTCTCTCTATCTATCTCTCTCTATCTATCTCTCTCTATCTATCTCTCTCTATCTATCTCTCTCTATCTCTCTCTCTATCTATCTCTCTCTATCTATCTCTCTCTCTATCTCTCTCTATCTATCTATCTCTATCTATCTATCTCTCTCTCTCTCTCTCTCTATCTCTCTCTCTCTCTATCTCTCTCTATCTATCTCTCTCTATCTCTCTCTATCTCTCTCTCTCTCTATCTATCTCAGATAGATAGAGATCTATCTATCTTGTGGCCCCCCAGGGCCACAAAATATATATTGTATTTATCAGCGCTGCCTTGGAGGGGGCAGGACGAGTGCCATCAGAGTACATACAGGAGACTATCCTGTTTATGCGGCGTCTGTAATAGGAAGTCCCCATCGGACAACTGTTCTGTCTATCATATTAAATCTGTTGACGTTCATCCCGCCCCCCTCCCTGTCCCCTTCGAAACTGCAAATGGGCATTGATCAGGCTGCATTCATGGCAATGGTGAGGCTGGATTGATGGCCACTGACCCTTATTTTGCTTCACAGTTCTTTATTTAAAATTAAAAAAAAAAAAAAAATCCTAAAACTTCCCTCTTAAAGTGAAGGTATGTGTTATACGCTGATAAATACGGTATATCCAAATAACACGCCCAAGCTTATCTCTTTACCACACACAGCCACAAAGGGAAGAGAATTCTTGTTGGGCCGTGTTTTAGTGCTCGGACGAACACACTTAGACCAAATTTTAAATGGTTCAAAGAATGTCAGGCAAAATGGTCGACCCTCACGCATGTTCACTTAATCAAATCTGGCCCTCTTTGAAAAACGTTTGGACACCCCTGATATAGCGTATATAATTTCAAGTCATATTGTAATTGAATGTTAAATCTGCAGCTCTGTAATTTTCTGTAAAATGCAATATGGCAACCTGGAGGCCTTCTGTACACAGATGGTATACAGAATGCCCCCAGAAATGTAATTTCCTGCTTTTGTGATTGACTTACTGATTTTCCCAGACTCTATTAAGATACAAGTCAGATTTTGAGCATCCCTTGCATCCAAAATGTGATTTTTGGTGAGATTCTCCCAAAGGGAAATCACAGCTAAATAGATGCAGACCCGAAAACCAGTCAGTATCTGGTGTGAACGCCATTTGCCTCACGCAGTGCAGCATATCTCCTTTTTTATAGAGTTGATCCAGTTGTTGATTGTGGCCTGTGGAATGGTGGTCCATTCCTCTTCAGTGGCTGTGTGAAGTTGCTGGATATTGGCAGGAACTGCAACACACTGTTGTATATGCCGATCCAGAGCACCCCAAACATGCTCAATGGGTGACATGTCTGGTAAGTATGCTGGTTATGAATGAACTGAGATGTTTTCAGCTTCCAGGAATTGTGTACAGATCCTTGCAACATGGGGCTGTGCATTATCATGCTGCAACATGGGGTGATAGTTGTGGATGAATGGCACAACAATGAGCCTCAGGATCTCGTCACGGTATCTCTGTGTATTCAAAATGCCATCATTAAAATGCACCCGTGTTTGTTGTCCATGCCTAACCCCACCACCACCGTGGGCCACTCAATCCACAACGTTGACATCAGCAAACTGCTCACCCACACAACGCCATACACGCTTCATACACACGGTCTGCAATCTGCCCTGTACAGTGAAAACCAGGATTCATCCGTGAAGAGAACACCTCCCCAAAATGCCAGACGCCATCGAAAGTGAGCATTTGCCCACTCAAGTCAGTTACGACGCCGAACAACGGCGTGGTCGAGACCCTGATGAGGACGACGAGCATGCCGATGAGCTTCCCCGAGACGGTTTCTGACAGTTTGTGCAGAAATTCTTTGGTTATGCAAACCGATTGTTACAGCAGCTGTCCGGGTGGCTGGTCTCAGACGATCTTGGGAGGTGAAGATGCTGGATGTGGGAGGTTCAAAGAAAATATCTATAAAGATACTGATGTTTTGGTAGAAGACTCCTGAAATACTTCACCTTTACAATCCAGGACTGCCAGAAGTGTGCCAGAGGTGGGAAAGGGAAAGGGCATATTATATCAGATGTTCTGGCAATGCTCTAACATTCAGCTCTACCGGAGCTCTGTTAGGCCCCTTACACATGGGCCGGGCTCTGTTAGAGTGCGCCTGCTCGGCAGGGAATCTGTCCTCTGATCCGCTTATGCAGCGCAGGCACAACCCGCTCTAATCTGTGGGTGGTTGGATGGAAACGGACCGCCTGTCCATTTACACCCAACTACCATCCGATCTGATCCGCCAGACAGATTGGGAACGGATCCCCATCCATCTATTTTTAGTGGACATGATTGTATCGGATGTCGGCGGGTGTCAACGGACACGTTCATTGACACCCGCTGCTTCATAAAGACTGGAGGGTCTGGTCGGGTCCGCCTGTCAGTGTTTCCAGGTGTCCGCCATGTCAAAAGGCCCCTTAAAAAGCTTTTAGATATTTGTTTACCTTTAGACCTTCATTACCTCCTAGGCTTGACTTACCCAGGTATCTCAATCATTTTCTCTGAACCTTTTCCACACAGAGGAACCTTTGAAATAACTTTCTGGTCTCAGGTAACCCCTGCTAAAAATTACTTTGTCTACAACTCATGATAAATTAGTGTGATGGTCAGTTAGGAGAATGCTCCTTACACTTGTGGTTATTGGGAAGAATTATCCCCTTACAGAAACCTCAAGAAGGATCAATGATGTCAGTGGGAACTTATCTGAGAGGCAGATATAGCTCATTGCTCAATGAACCCCCAGCAACCTCTGGAGGAATCCTAGGGTTTTTTTGGAACCCTGGTTGAGAAACCCTACTTTAAATATTCTAAAAAAAAATATGAATCACACATATTCTTTTTGAAGCCAGGTGACTTATTCCACGCTACTGAAAGAAAAAAACAGAGATCCCTTCCCAGTACCAGTTGTTGAATTCCATTGCAGATATTAGGACAATGGAACACCTTATGGCAACAATACGGGGCAATCTGAAGCGGTTTAAAAAAAAATATGGACCTCTTGGGACACATCACCATTTGGTACCCTATATTTAGAACTCCCCTCTCCCTATGATACGCATATGAAGTATATACACTTCAGGGCAAACCATTTAAAATGTCCTTTTGTTGAGCGATTTGGTTGATCAGTATTTGTATCTGAACTTGGATTTACACCTTCATTTTGTCACTTTTTACACATACTATATGCAAACATTGCTATTTCCTGTGCTGCTTTTTGATTCGAATGACTAAAATCTCCATTGGTATACATTATTCAGTCATATGACTTTTTTTTTTTTTTTTTTTATATCTTTATGCAATACATATGAAGAGAATCTTCTGTTTACTTGAAGTCGTGTGCGACTTGCTTTAAAATTATTTTGTATACATCAGCCATTGGATTAAATTTGACTTGCTTAATGTCTTTATTATATGTACCATTTTCTACTTTGTTTGTATCATGTCACAAAAAAAATAAAAAAATTATATAATAATAATAATAAAAGAAGCCGTTGCATTAGCGAGGTAGTTCAAATACTCCCAAAAATACACATAAGTAAACATAGTTACATTGGTCCAAGCTAGTCCAATGTAACTATGCATATACCATACCTGGGGGGCCAATGCCAGCTAGAAAACCACACCGCTACTCATTGGATCTCCATTTGCTTCTGGGTCCCGTGCTGAGCGGACAGCCTGATGCATTGTGAACACAGGAGGTCAGCTGCTGAACACAGGCACCATTCAAAGAATTCTTTAATAAGAATATCATTACTCAATGAGTCCATATAGATCAGTACTGGCATGCAGCAAGACTACCACCACCTAAAGTGTAACTTTATTTTCATGACAAAATAGGATACTAAGCTGTGGTTCAGGCCACCAACTGGCAATTCCCACTTACAGTAATTGCTTTAGGCACAGTGTTTGCACTTTAAACATCTTTACTCAATAAGCCCATATGGATGAATATCGATCAGCAGGACTGAAGAAGCAATACATAGGCCTGTTTCACACAGGCTTCAGCTTGTATAAGAGCAGTGAGATTAGCAAGCTTTGACAAAGCATTTGAAGAGCTTTCAGCAAGCTTTGTTGAAGCTTTTAAATCATTTAGCTCCAGCATGTAAAATGTTAAATACAGATCCTAATGGAAGTGCTTATTGCCATTTTAACTAAGCTGCTAGCAGGCTTCAGCATTTCTTGAAGCTCGTTGAAAGCCTGCTTTCAGCTTGTTTAAAGTGGCAGTCAGCATTCCTATTATATCAGGATCCTTCTTCAACATTTACAAACTGCAGCTGAATGGTACTTTGCACTTTGAATGTCATTACTGAAAAAGTTCATAGGGATCAGAACGGTGCTGACGGGTTGCTGGTTGCAGTAGGCTGCTTTAAGCCCAGTGTTTGCACTTTAAATAGCATTAGTGAATAAGCCCATATAGATGAGTACAGATATTCAGTAGGACTAAACTAGCTCCACCTAAAGTGCAACTCCAGTTTCCTGACAAATATGATACTAAACTGTAGTCCAGTCCTCTAATGCCGTGTACACACGATCGGAATTTCCGATCTGAGCTTTTGGTCGGATATTCCGACCGTGTGTAGGCTCCATCGGACATTTGCGGTCGGAATTTCCGACAACAAATGTTTGAGAGCTGGTTCTCAATTTTTCCGACGGCAAAAGTTCCTGTCGGAAATTCCGATCAGGTGTATGAAATTCCGACGCACAAAAATCCTACGTATGCTCGGAATCATTGAACTTAAATTTTAACTCGGCTGGCTGTAGTGTTGTACGTCACTGCGTTCTTGGCGATCGGAATTTCCGACCACATTTGTGTGACTGTGTGTATGCAAGACAAAGTTTGAGCCAACATCCGACGGAAAAAAATCCACGGTTTTGTTGTCGGAAATTCCGATTCCGTGTGTACGCGGCTTTACAGGCACTTACTGGTCGCAGTAAGTCACTTTATGCACAAGGTTTGCGCTTTTAAACATCATTACTCAATAAGCCTGATTGGTACCGAAGTGCAGTAAGGCTGAAGTAGCTCCACTTAAAGTGTTACTCCACTTTCTTGACAAATATGATAATAAGCTGTGGTACAATCTGCCAAGTGGCAATTCTTGGTTGCAGTAAATAGCTTTACACAATGGGGGTTATTTACGAAAGGCAAATCCACTTTGCACTGCAAGTGCACTTGGAAGTGCAGTCGCTTTAGATCCGAGGGGGACATGCAAGGGAAAAAAAACCAAAAAAAAAAAAAAAAAAAAAACACAGCATTTTAGCTTGCACGATTGGATAAAAATCAGCAGAGCTTCACCTCATTTCAGATCTTCCCCTCAGATCTACAGTGAATGCACTTCCAAGTGCACTTGTAGTGCAAAGTGGATTTGCCTTTCGTAAATAACCCCCATAGTGTTTGCATGTATAATGTCTTTACTCAGTAAGCCTATATAGATTAATACCAAAGTGCAACAGGACTGAAGTAGCTCCACCTAGCCCTCGACCACATTGGAGTGATTCGTCATGCGTTTTGACCTGTCAAAATCGCATGACAAGTCGCAGCCCATTGCCGGCAATGGCACCATTCCAATTGGTGAGACGTCAACTTTGCAGCACCTCCACTGAATTGCAAAAAGTGTTCCTGCACAACTTTTTGCGATTTAAGCTGCGACTTCAATAGACGTGTGCATGAGACCGCACAGATGTCTTTCAAGTCGCACTGAAACCGTGCAATTTCAAATGAAGTCGCACAATTTCAAAACCGCGTTCAATGTGAACGAGGGCTTAAGTGTTACTCTGCTCTCCCCACAAAGATAATAGGTTTGGGTCTAACCCACTAAATGGCAATTTTTAGTTGCTGTTTGCACTTTAAATGGCATTACTTAATAAGCTTATACAGATCAGTACCGATATACAGCAGGACTGAAGGCGCTCCACTTATAGTGCAACTTTATTTTCCTGACAAATAGCAAACAGTTGCAAAACAAGAAACTACATAAACGGTTCTTATGGTCTATGAATGCTTATCTGCTGGTACAGGCTTTGGAAGCGTTTAAAGTAAAAACTTGCAATAAGGATGAGAGCTGCAATTGATGCCCTCCTGAATATGCAGACCCACTAGGACCAATACGCTGGAAGTAAGCAGATAAAGATTTCCGATTTACCAAAGGATTTGGGAACGTTCACATAACAAATTGTGTGACTATTCACCTCAATTATCTAATCAGGTGCAGAAGAAATAAGTAAACAGACATTTTCTTTTCACTTGATAGGATAATTAAAGTCAATCTTCAATTGGTTTAATGCGTAAACATTGTCAGACTTAATAACTCTGCTTCAAAGTTTTGGAAAAAAATAAAAGTTCTTATTGACGCACTTGCCTGAAGGTACTGAAACCAGCAAGTCAGCATGACAGCCAGTCTTCAAGCATTTTCAACTTTAGCAATGGCAGCCTCTATGTTTCTCTCATGGATGCATTCAGTCCATTTGATAAATGTGCTGTCTACATTTATTAACAGGTAACAGTGGAAGGTACATATAGACACGGCACTCCATGAGTCTACAGTTCATTAACAGCAAGAAGAATCTGTGCATTTATTTACAAACAAGCACAGCAGGAACTTTAGGCAATTGTACAAGCAGACAATAGCTGAGATATTATTTATATATATATATATATATATATATATATATATATATATATATATATATATATATATACACACACACACACACTTTTTGATATGTTATGGATAAGTTATAAATATAGATACATACACACATTTTTATAATTTAACAGAAATTATATATATATATATATATATATATATATTTTTTTTTTTATTACACCCACTGATGTTTAGAACGTATGCATAAAATATAATGAAATAAGATAATATATACGAATTTTTAAAAGTGTGTGTAAATAATTTTTCCTCCCCAACAGTATTTTTTCTAAAATGGGACAACATAGTGCTACAGTATTATGTTTTAGGCTGAATATAATGATATAATGTAATGAACATAAAACACTTTGACACTTCCAAGTCCACCCAGACATTCAATGATCACACCATTTTTCCTCCAGGATAGAAATTTAAAACGTAAAATTATGTTTCAGTTTAATAATCAATTCTGCCACAGCAGCCACGCAGAACTTTACAACAAAGAAAACTATTTGGAAATGTTGTCAGCCATGGAGCGTGTAGCATACACCCCCCCCCCCCCAACAATCTGTACAAGAAAACCCCCATCCCACATATTAGCAGGTCTACACTTTAATAAATTCATCCTACTTAACAAGTCACTAGTTGCTGGTTGTAACCGATGCAATGCATACTGCAATCGCACTGTGTTATGATATGCAAATCCAGAACATGCATAATGGAGGTTCTGCAGCAGCCAGCAGATTTCCTATAGACTAGGACTGCTCCCTGCATTGCCCCCATATGTTGTGTGACAGCACAGGGGTTATTGATGAGCTGGAGTGATCTGATCCAGGTAACCCCCCCCCCCCCCCCCCCATTTCATGTTTCTTCTATACAACAAGCTGCAATGATAACATTCAGAATAAATAAATAAAAACAAAAAAAAAAAAAAGGCAAATCCCACATCCCCTATGCACATACCATGCATGCCTCTCAATCATACAATCAGGCTCCAGCCTCTCAGCCTATGTGTGTATGATCCAGCCTCTGCTCCTTCTGCTCCCCACCCACTATCCCTCTTACCTTCTCTGGCTTTCAGCAACACTGTGTTGGCCACAATGTTCTCAATCTCCATGATCATGAATCAGTGCAGTGGGAATCACACATCTCTGGCTGCACACCCCCCACCCCAGCTGATCCTCTTTATGCTTCCTTGACAGCCAGCAGCACCTGCCCTCTGATTGCATAGATCCTGTGTATGGGCAGCCTCATCTCCAGCACATTGTACAGTAGGCAGCCCCTAGCATTGGGTGCACAGTGTGAATGTGCTGTGTGCTCTCTCCTCTCTGCTCCTTCCTTCCTGTTTTGCTCTCAGTGCTGCCTATAGTGAGGCGGGGACAAGGCTCACAGCCCTCCCAGAAGCAGAATGAACCTTCTTCTCTCTACACACAGCTTCACCTTCCCACATTTGTCAATGGGGCATTCACACTGCCAGTCCAGGACAGTCCTCGGATGTCACTCTGCAGCTGCAACTGCTGACACTCATTTTTTTCACTTTTTTTGTTTTTTTTTTAATATATATTTATTTGCGATGAGAAAAAAAATCATAATTATATATATATATATACACACATACATATATATACACATACACACACACATTTTTAGTTTTTATTATAAATCAAATAACAAAGTTTAAGTTTTTGCCAGGTGTGAGTGTGTGATTATAGATGTTTTTGTTATATGTTGGAGGTATTTTGATAATTTTAATAATATGATGTCTGTGTTTGTTTGTAAACAATATATAAAGGCATTTGTTTGTTGCATTTATAAATAAAAAATAATTTTATAGTATTTTTTTTAATGTATAAATACAGCAAATAACAAGTGTGTGTGTATGATATATATTTATATCTCCTACATATACACACACTTGTTATTTTCTGTATTTATACATAAAAAAATACTATAATTATTTTTTTTTCATTTATAAATGCAGCAAGCAAATGCCTTTATATATTGTTTACAAACACAAACATAATATTAAAATTATCAAAATACCTCCAACATACAACAAAATCATCTATAATCACACCTGGCAAAAACTGACACTTTGTTATTTGATTTATAATAAATATAATAAAAATGTGTGTATATATATATATATATATATATATATATATATATATATATATTTATAAATGCAGCAAATAACAAATGCATTTATATATTGTTTACATACAAAATAACATGAGCATGATAATATCCAAAATACCCACAACATATAAGAAAAAAAAAAAAAACTCCTATTATTATTCTACAGGATTTATATTGCGTCAACAGTTTGCGCAGCACTTAACAAAATGAAGGCAGGCATTACAGAGAAGGGTTTTCAGGGATCGTCTAAAGATGGATAGATTAGGGTATAGTCGGACAGATTGGGGTAGGGAGTTCCAAAGGATGTGAGAAGCTCTGGAGAAATCCTGGTGACAAACATTAGAGGAGGTGACAAGGCAGCTAGAGAGCAGGAGGACCGAAGAGAGCAGCTTGGTTGGTATTTTTGGACTAGGTTAGTGATGTAGCTGGGGGCAGAGTTGTGGGTGGCTTTGTAAATTATTGTTAGTACTTTGAATTTTATTCAGTGGGTGAGTGAAAGCCAGTGGAGGGATTGGCAGAGAGAGGTGGAGGACACTGAACCGTCGGTAAGGTGGATGAGTCTTGCAGCAACATTCATTAGGGACTGAAGGGGGGATAGTCTATGTAGCCCCCTTCCACACGGGACGGATCCGCTTGCAGCGGTCCGCCAGCTCAGCAGGAGATCTCTCCGTTGATCTCCGCTGAGTTGGCGGATGACAGGTCTCTCTCTGCTCACGGAGCGGGGAGGGGCTCGTCGAGTGCCGCTGTCTCCTATGGAGAGATCAGACGAAAATGAACAGCATGTCCGTTTTCATCAGATCTCACCCGATCCAATCCGCCATGGACAGATGGCGACATATCGCCATCCGTCTGATTTTAGCGTATCGGATCGGATGTCAGCGGACATGTCACCGCTGACACTCGACGCTCCATAGAGAAGCATGGAGCGGCCGTTCAGTTCCACCGAAAAAACTGACAGGCGGACCTGAACGCCCAGCAGTGTGAAAGGGGCCTAAAGGTAATCCCATGAGGAGGGAGTTGCAGTACCAGGAAGTGAATTCGAAGCTTTAAGGCCCTGTTCACACTGCTGCGCATTTGTCGCGCTGTAACCCACCTTTCCAGCATGGCAAAAGCGCATGAAAACTAGTCCTCATTAAATTCTATGTAACTATTCACGTCTCCGTGCCGGGGGGGGGGGGGGTGCTGTGCTTCTAAAGCCAGGATTGACAGGGACACGTTGTGGTTTGGTCACAGTGCTTGTCTACCCGCGGTTTTAACATACCTCCCAACCTTCGAGGGACTGTCCCTGATTTGGAGCAATGTCCCTCTGTCCCTCATTCCTCCTCATTTGTCCCTCATTTTGGTCTGATCTATATAGATGTATATAAAATGCACTTTCTATCTATCAAAAAGTGTTTCCCAGTGCTAAACCTTTCATCTGATTTCTAAATTGTTGTATTTGTAAATTCCAAAAGCCAATATAAAGGAATAAAAGTGGTAAAAAAAAGCACTTGGGGGTTTAACCAATCTTGTTTTTTTTTGTACAATTCTCCTTTAAGGGGGCGTGACAAGGGGTGTGTCCTATGCCTGCATACTTTTGCTGATAGGTGTCCCTCATTCCCATCTCTAAAAGTTGGGAGGTATGGTTTTAATTACCGTATTTATCGGCGTATAACACGCACTTTTTTCCCCTTAAAATCAGGGGAAAATCGTGGGTGCGTGTTATACGCCGATACTCCGAATTCCCCTGCTGAAAACGAGCGAGAGGAGCGAGCGGAGCCGAAGCCGAAGTACAATCGGCTTTACTCGGCTCCTCTTGCAGTCCCGCCCATCTCTGACTGCGCCGCTGACGGAGAAAGCCGAGTGTACTTCGCCTAGTCTCGGCTCCTCTCGCAGTCCTGCCTGTGACTGTGAGCAGAGCAGAGTCTAGGCGAAGTACACTCGGCTTTCTCCGTCAGCGGCGCAGTCAGTGGAGATGGGCGGAACTGCGAGAGGAGCCGAGTCCAGCCGAAGTACACTCGGCCCCGCTCGCTCCTCTCCACAGAAATCGGCGCCAAATTTTAAAAACCGCCGGGACTGACACGATCGCAAAGGCACTGGGCACGGCTGCAGATGGACAGATGAACACTGGGCACGGCTGCAGATGGACAGATGGACACTGGGCACGGCTGCAGATGGACAGATGGACACTGGGCAAGGCTACAGATGGACACTGGGCACGGCTGCAGATGGACAGATGTACACTGGGCAAGGCTGCAGATGGACAGATGGACACTGGGCACGGCTGCAGATGGACAGATGGACACTGGGCACGGCTGCAGATGGACAGATGGACACTGGGCAAGGCTGCAGATGGACACTGGGCAAGGCTGCATGCTGCATTTAAATGTAAGTTTTTTTTCCTTGAATTTCCCTCCTAAAAGTTTTTTTCCTTAAAATTCCCTCCTAAACTTGGGGTGCGTGTTATACGCCGGTGCGTGTTATACGCCGATAAATACGGTAGTTTTAACCACGGCTTTAGCTGCAGTCCCATAGGCTTCTATTAGGTCATGAGCTTTTGCTGCATTTTCTGAAAGCACACCAAAGATGCAGCATGCAGGATTTTTGGTGCGCTTTCAGAAAACGTGGAAAAATGTGCAAACTAATAGAAGTCTCTGGGACCACAGGTAAAACGTATAATTTGATTAACGTTCTGTAGCGCCCCTCTACTTCGAGCGGTGCTGTGTGCCTAAATTTAGGGGTTGGTCTGAGCTAGTAGCCAGGCTCAGACTGCTTTTATTGATAGGTTTGGTTATTTGTTGTTCAGGTGTTGTACGGGTGTGCAGTTTCCTGTGGCCTGTAGGTGGCACTGCCATGACAGGTCAGGGTTGAACCACTGGTAACAGTGCTGTGCCTTGGGGAGTCCTCTCCCGGCAGTAGTGCAGTGGGCGTGGTCAACCTGCTGTGCATGCCGGGAGAGGATACATAAGGGGCAGACACCGCCTGGAGAGGGGTTCGTGGTTCCAGAGTTCCCGGGGCTCCGGAGTTCGGGTCGCGTGACCTGGCCCTCCAGGCCAGGGGTGCGCGTGTGCATCGGTCCCGGGCACCTTTAGCCTGGGGCTGCAACTTCGCCATTGGGCCCAGCACCTTTAGCTGGGGCTCAGCTATAAGATAAATCCCAGGGTGTCTAGGGAGAGGGGACCCGCTCTAAGAAGAAGAGACCGGTGGAGGACCTTTCTGAGGAACCGGTGAGAGTTTCACGGTGAAAGAGAGGCCCAGTAAACTTCTGGAGGGATTCCACAAATCATCTGAGGCCTTGAAATGTGCAGCAACTTGCACCTGTTCTTTAATTACAAGTGCTGAGAGGTTCCGGGCTCAGAGATTCTGTGGCAGAGAATCTCCCGATCGTATCTCTAAAGAGAGGGACTTAAGTGAAGTAAAGGTCGTGCATCACTCCGGCTGCTAGGCCCGTGAGAGGGGACTATCCGGGTGAGCAGAGTCCACTCGGGATTGAGTGGTGATACCAAGTGCCTGAACCTGCCTCCCTGTTTCCTTTTATTCTTCAACTCCAACTTTCCTATCCAGTTATCAGCATAAGAAAATAAACCTTCCTTTATTAAGGTTTAACCTGTCTGGACATTGGCCTTATTGGTGCACCTACAACAGACTCTTCCCCAACGCTGTTTCCTGGCCTAGGCCAACAAGGCCCAGGCCTAGGGCAGCACTTTGCAGGGGGGCAGCACAGAAAGAGTCCCCATCACCTTACGCTACACTGCCAGTCTTATGGGGCGGACTGGGCTGAGAGGCAAATACAGTCTAGCGTCCCCATAAAGCGGCCGCACTGATTCCGGTATGCAGGCAGCCGGCATTCCGCAAACTTTGGGGGGGGGGGGGGCGCTGCTTCTAATCTTGACTGTCCTATCATCCTGGACCACAAACCTTCATCACTGTGCTGTATGTTTTCTGCTGCACCATTGGCATGGTTATATTTTCTTAATCCTCTCCATAAAATTATCAGAAATTTGTGCTTAACCACTTCAATACCATGCACTTATGCACCTTCCCGCCCAGACCAATTTTCAGCTTTCAGTACTCTCACACTTTGAATGACAATTACTTAGTCATGCTAAACTGTATCCAAACAAAATTGTTATCATTTTCTTCTCACAAATAGAGCTTTCTTTTGGTGGTATTTAATCGCCACTGGGTTTTTTATTTTTTGCGATATAAGCAAAAAAACAGCAATTAAAAAAAAGAAAAACGCTTTTTTTAGTTTCTATTGTAAAATTTTGCAAATAAGTAATTTTTCTTCATAAATTTGTGCCAAAATGTTTACTGCTACATATCTTTGGTAAAATGAACCCAAATTAGTGTATATTATTTGGTCTTTGTGAAAGTTTTATAGAGTCTACAAACTATGGTGGCAATCACTGAAAATTTATCACATCTGATCACGCCTGATGTACTGAAGGGATATCTCATTTCTTGAGACACTAACAAGCGAGGAAAGTACAAATACCCCAAAATTACCCCTTTTTGGAAAGTAGACAGTCCAAGGTATTTACTAAGAGGCGTGGTGAGTTTTTTTGAAGTTGTATTTTTTTCCCACAATTCTTGGGAAAATTAAAAAAAAAAATTCTTTTTTTTTTTTACACAAACTGGTCAAATTAACAGTTTTTTTCTCTCACACAGCATATGCATAATTGCAACTACACCCCAAAATACATTCTGCTACTTCTCCTGAGTATAGCGATACCACATGTGTGAGACTTTTACACAGCCTGGCCATATACAGAGGCCCAACATTGAAGTAGCACTTTCAGGCGTTCTACAAGCATAAATCGCACATATCCTTTCTCAACCACCTATTACACTTTTGAAGGCCCTGGAGCACCAGGACAATGGAATTTTCCACAAAATGACCCCATTTTGGAAAGCACACACCCCAATGTATAATCTATGAAGCATTATGAGTCTTTTGAACGGTTCATTTTTTTTCCAGAAGGTTTTGGAAAATGTGGAAAAAAAATGAAAATGCATTTTTTTTACACAAAGTTGTCCATTTATAAGATATTTCTAACGCATAGCATATACATAGCAAAAATAACACCCCAAAATGCATTCTGCTACTCCTCCTGAGTATAGCGATACCACATGTGTGAGACTTTTACACAGCCTGGCCATATACAGAGGCCCAACATTGAAGTAGCACTTTCAGGCGTTCTACAAGCATAAATCGCACATATCCTTTCTCAACCACCTATTACAATTTTGAAGGCCCTGGAGCACCAGGACAATAGAATTTTCCACAAAATGACCCCATTTTGGAAAGCACACACCCCAACGTATAATCTATGAAGCATTATGAGTCTTTTGAACGGTTCATTTTTTTCCAGAAGGTTTTGGAAAATGTGGAGAAAAAATTAAAATGCATTTTTTTTACACAAAGTTGTCAATTTATAAGATATTTCTAACACATAATATGTACATAGCAAAAATTACACCCCAAAATGCATTCTGCTACTCCTCCTGAGTATGGCGATACCACATGTTTGAGACTTTTACACAGCCTGGCCACATACAGAGGCCCAACATCCAAGTAGCACCTCCAGGCATTCTAGCAGCATTAATTGCACATATCATTTTCTGACTACCGATCACATTTTTGAAGGCCCTTCATATATCTAACACATAGCAGGTACATACCAAATAACAAAAGATTACCTGTGGTTTTAGAAGTGCAGTGGTCCACAGAGGAGAGCATCGGTCCAGGCAGCGGGCAGGGATGAGGTCAGCGACAGCAAAAGCAATCATCCAGGCAGCAGGCAGGAATACTGTCCATAGTTCGCACAGGCAGAGATACTGTCAGCACAGCCAGAGCACAGCCAAAGCACAGGTCCAGGTAGCAGGCAGAGGTGTCCCAGGCAGAAATGCTGTCCAAAGTCAGTAGAGGCAGCAGGCAGATATATGGTCAACACAGCCAAAGTATTGGTCCAAGCAGCAGGAAGAAACATGGTCCATAATGTCATGGGTCATTACAGGCAGTAATATGGTCAGCACAGCCAAATTATTGGTCCAGGCAGCAGGAAGGACCATCAAGCTTAGGGCCAGGGGGACAGGGGTAGAGGCTTCTCCCACCCAAATCGCTTTGAAGCCTCCGGGCAACCAGACCCTGTTCTTGGAGCACATAAAACAAAAAACTGGTTTTCTCTACTCAGAACGCTATTCTGAAGCCCCTCACATATGTGAGACCCCTGTGTACTAAAAGTAGATGGCCAAAAGATCAGTCCAAGTGGCAGGCAAAAACATGGTCGATTAACAGGCCAAGGTCGGTACACGTGGAAGTCAGAAACGTGGTTTAAATCGGCAGGCAGAGGCATCGTCGGTAAACAGGCTGAGGTTGGTGCACGTGGAGGTCAGAAACGTGGTTTAAATCGGCAAGCAAAGACATTGTCGGTAAACAGGCCAGGGTCAGTTAATTAACATTGAAGGTAGTTAGTAACATGGTAGCAGGCAAATAGGGAAATGGCAGTCTGTTAATAATAAGGGGAACTAATGGATGTATGATAATTTTTGAAGCAATTTCCGATGCACAGGCCAGGTTGGGAGGGACAATCGGGACAATAATAGCTGGTGTCTCTTCTTACTCCTCCTCTGCTGCATACACGGCATTTCTTTTGGCGTCTTCTTCCAGATTCTGTGGGGGGGATGCTAAAGGGATAGTGTCGCTCATGAAGCCGACTCACACTATCAGAGCGAATGCTTCCTGGGGCGGGATCTTGTTGGTAAATGAGGGCATCGATGATATCTTGGATATATTGGAGGTAGTGGAGTTGGTGATTTTGAGTTGCTTTTTGGTAGCAGACAAACGAATTAAAAAGGGCCATGTGAAACAGGTGAAACGCAACTTTTTTGTGCCAATAACGGGACTTTCTGGTTGATAAGTAGGGCTGTAGCATCTGGTCGTTTAAATCCACCCCCCCCCCCCCCCATGTACAAATTGTAGTCGTGGACACATTCGGGCTTTACAATGGAGCCGCGTCTTCTTGGGATCTCCACCATGGTGCCATTGTGGATCGTAGAGAGGATGTGGACATCTTTCTTGTCCCTCCACTTCATGGCCAACACCTCCTCGTTCCTCATGGATGCCGATTCTCCAGGTCGCAATTTTTTTGTCAATAAATTTTGTGGGAATCCCTTCCGGTTTTTTTTTTAAGGTACCGCAGGCCGGGGTTTGTTTACTGTAAAGGTGGCGAAAAAGGGGCAGGCTGGTATAATAATTATCAACATATAAATGGTAACCTTTTCCGAACAGGGGGTATGCCAACTCCCAGACAATTTTCCCACTGGTTCCAATATATGTGGGGCAATCACGGGGCTGGAGCTGGGAGTCTTTGCCTTCGTAGATCCTGAATTTGCAGACGTATCCAGTGGCTCGATCACATAATTTATTTAATTTTAACCAATACCTGGCTCTCTTGCTTGGTATGTACTGCTTGAACTGCAGTCGGCCGGTGAAATGTACGAGGGACTCGTCCACACCAATTTTTTGGTCTGGGATGAAAACTTCTTCAAATCGCTGGGAAAAGGCATTGATTAGGGGGCGTATCTTGTACAATTTGTCGTAGTTGGGATGATCTCGGGGAGGGCACTGTGAATTGTCATTGAAGTGGAGAAAGCGCATAATCATGTTGTATCTTTTCCTGGACATGACAGCGGAATATATGGGCATGTGTTGGATGGGGCGTTTGGACCAATATGAATGGACTTCGTTCTTTTTTGTAAGCCCCATATTGAACATAAGGCCCAAAAATAATTTAAATTCCTCCAATGTTAGACGCCGCCACTGGAACATGCGGGCGTAGGAAGAATCGGGGTTGGCAGCAATAAATTGGGATGCATACAGATTTGTTTGATCCACTATATTCTGCAGCAAATCTTGTGGGAAAAATAAACAAAAATAATCAAATTTAGAAAAATTTGTAGTGTCGGGCTGCACACCTGGCTGTGCGGTGAAAGGGGGGATGATAGCGGATCCTGAGTTGGCAGGCAACCATAAGGGGTTTGCCAGGGCATCGGGAAGGTAGGATTGGGGCTGGATTCTTCGGGTTGGGCGTGCATTTCCATTACTTGTACTGGGCTCCTCTTCCTGGGGTATGGCGCTGCTGGTGGTGGGCAGTTCTCCTGATCTTGGTGCTGATCTTGGTGCTGATCGCATTCTTTTGGGAGGGACGGTTTCCTCCGGGGACTCGGACTCTGAGCCACTATCCTCCACTGGCTCGTATTCCGAACCAGAATCGGATAATGGGAGCTCCCCGCTGCTCTCATCATCCGACATGGCAAGAATGGCATATGCCTCCTCAGGTGTGTAAACCCTTTGGGACATTATGGCAGTGCTTATTGGTGGGCCTGTGTAATGGTACTGCTGGTGGTAGTGGTGGCGGTCTGTGTGGTAGTACCGATGGAGGTATTAGTGGTGGGCCTGTGTGGTGGTACCGATGGCGGTATGGGTGGTGATGGTACCAATGGCGGTACAGGTGGTGGTGGTACCGATGGCGGTACGGGTGGTGGTGGTGGCGGCGGTACCGATGGCGGTACAGGTGGCGGTACGGGTGGTGGTGGTAGCGATGGCGGTATGGGTGGTGGTGGTACCGATGGCGGTACTGGTGGTGGTGGTACCGATGGCGGTACAGGTGGTGGTGGTACCGATGGCGGTACAGGTGGTGGTGGTACCGATGGCGGTACAGGTGGTGGTGACACTACCGACGGTGGTACGGGTGGTGGTACTGGTGGTGGTACCGATGGCGGCACTAGTGGTGATACTGGTAGCGGGCCTGTGTGGCAGTATAGATGCTGGGCCTGGTGGCGGTACTGGTGGCGGTACTGGTACCGATGGCGGTACTGGTAGCCTGTGTGGCGGTACCAATGGCGGTACCGATGGAGGTGGGCCTGTGACAGATGATTGACAGATGGGCTGATTGATTGATTGACAGATGGGTTAATTGATTGACAGATGAGGTGATTGATTGACAGGTGGGCTGATTGATTGACAGATGGGCTGATTGACAGATGGGCTGATTGGCTGGGCTGTGTGACAGGTCCTCTTTATGGGGGGGGGGGCGTGTTGTGCACTGTAAACTTATGTAGACAAACTACACTGAGCTAACTTACTGATCTCTTCTCTCTCCTCACAGATCGGTGTGTGAGGAGAGAGCAGGGATCAGGTAGTAACTCCTGTGGAGTTTGTTTACATTTGTGACCGGCTGTGATTGGACACAGCCGGTCACGTGGTAAACAGCCAATTCATTGGCTGTTTACTCTGATCGGGGACGCGCTGTGTCCAAGGGACACTCGCCTTCCCCGATCCCCGCTCTGCAAACCTGTGGCGGCGCGCACGGAGCGCGCCGCCGAGTCTGTTTTGACAGGTGATCGGCTGTGACTTTGACACAGCCGATCATATGGTAAACAGCCAATGAAATTGGCTGTTTACCGTGATCGGGGAAGCGCTGTGTCCGAGGGACACATGCCGTCCCCGATCACCGCGCTGCGCGCCCCCACGGGCGCGCGCAAGGCATTATCCTGCAGGACGTCATATGACGTCCAGTATGGATAATGCAACCACTTCCCGGACGTCAATTCACTATTGACTGGGCGGGAAGTGGTTAAAGTAGAACTATAGGCAACACTTTTTTTTCATTTTGGATAGAGTAAGTGAGGGTTATAGCCCCTGTCAGTTTATTTTTTACCATCCCTGTCCCATTGCATAGATTTCCCTTCACTTCCTGCCCCATAGCCAAACAGGAAGTGAGAGGAAATCTATGCAAATTAAGGGAATGCATTGCTCCCTCCCCAGGCCATCAGAATTAGTGTCCCCACTTGAAAATTTCAGGGCGGGTCTTAAACAGAAAGGGGTGTGGCCTTTGCAGGAAAGGGTGGGTAATATTTAAATTAGGGGATGCACGAGTTTAGTCAAGCCTAGGGCAGCACAAACCCTAAATACACTACTGCTCTTCCCTACACTCTAAAGCCCCGTACACACGGTCGGACTTTTGCCCAACAAACTTCGTTTTGAGCAAGTTGGACCAACAATCCGACCGTGTGTACGCTCCATCGGACAAACTTTTTTTGTTTGGTTTTGGATTTCATCGGACAAAAGTTGGGTCTGCAAACGGACAAACTTTTGCCCAACAAAAGTCAGATGGAGCAAAGTCCGACCGTGTGTACAGAAAACCATTGGACTTTTGTCCGATGGACAAAACAACTAATGTTAAAATTAACCAACAATAGCAGAAGTTGACCAAAGGGTGGCAGTAAAGAGCAGAAAAGAGCAGAAAAAACACGCAATGTTGTAAGAAGTTTTAAGAAAGTTTGCAGAAAAGTCAGAGCGTGTGTATGCTATGGGTGTTCCCAACCAACTCCGTTCGGACAAAAAAACACGGAAAAGTCTGATGGAAGTCCGACCGTGTGTACGAGGCTTAACCACTTAAGGCCGCCCACTGTAAATATACGTCGGCAGAATGGCACGGACAGGCACAATCACGTACCTGTACGTGCCTGCCTTCGTATGGGTGGGGGGTCCGATCGGACCCCCCTCCGGTACAGTGAGGGGGGTCCATTCGATTCTGGCCACCCCCTCGCGATCACTCCCGGCGAATCAAATGCTTCCTCTGCCTGTGTAATGTTTACACAGTCAAAAGGAAAAGAAAGTGACTTCTGGAAGCAGCACTCCGATTAAAAAGCCTTTATTCCAAAAGGTTCAGGAAACAAAACACACTGCACGACACAGCAAACTGATCACATCTGGCTAACGCGTTTCACACTATTGTAGTGCTTACCTTTTGGAATAAAGGCTTTTTAATCGGAGTGCTGCTTCCAGAAGTCACTTTCTTTTCCTTTTGATTGCAATTGCATTTGCCTGCACCCTTGGCTGCTGGGAGGAGGTATTTTCAGGGATTCTCACACCTGAGCGGCTCCCTCTCTCCCGTCTCTTTAATGTTTACACAGGCAGGAGGAAGTGATGTCATCCCTCATGCGGCGCTCACATATACCGAGCGCCGCATGAGAGAAGACACACAGGTTAGTGCACAAACACTACACTAACACCAGCACACATAGGTACATAAATCGCCCCCCCCCCAGACACCCCCAGATCACCCCCTCAGCCCCCAGTCACAGTGTCACTGATTGCAGTGACCATTTTTTTTTTTTTTTAAATCCTTTTATTTTTCATTTGCTCAATCAATACATGTGATTTGTGCATTTAGTCTTACACATTGATATATAAACAAAAGCATATTAAAATTCCTGTCCATACAAAAAAAAAAACTAATCAATTCACAGTACAACATTGACATTTAAATTTTTCCTTTTTACTCCCCCCCCCCCCCCGCCCAACCCTTTGAATCTTAACAACCTGGGTCTTTTCTCCTGTTCGCAAGCTCTCCCAAATCGAATGCATTGTCATTAGCGCATTTAACTTATAATTCCCCCCCCCTCTACATCAGGAGCCTATCCTTTACCAGTTGTAATGACACAAGGCTAGGATCCTCCAGCCATGGTTGCCATATAAGATTGAATTTATCCACTGCCTTTCTACGTCTGTAGGCGAGCTGTTCTCTGAAAAGCAAGGAATTGACATACGCAATCCACTGCTTCCCTGTGGGAACCGTCTCTGCCATCCAGTATAGCGCTATTAGCTTTCTAGCCAGGTACATCAGTCTTATTATCATATAGTACCTTCCTTGTGGAAACTTTTCAGCTTCAATCGCCCCAAGCAGGTACACCAAAGGGTCCAAGGGTATAGGTACCTGGGCCACTCTTGTGATGTTCTGGGAAACCTCCTCCCATTATCTGTGGAGTTTTGGGCACCTCCAAATTAGATGTATAAAGTCCCCTTGCTGTACTTTGCACTTTGGGCACAAGGGGGAGTCCCTTCCTCCCCACTTGTAAAGCTGTACTGGTGTTCTATAGGCCCTATGCAGAATAAATAATTGTGATAATTTGTGGGACGCTGATACAGATACCGCCGGAATAGAGTCCAACGCCATATCCCACTGGTCCCCATCTATATCTCCGATGTCTTCTGCCCATTTACTACGACATCTAAGGGAGGCATAGTCCTGTATTGAGGATAGTAATTCCGCATATGTTTTTGATATTAGTCCTCTCCGGGTATCCACATGGAGGACCTCCATCAGCAGACGTGCCGATGATATTACTAAGGGCTGTGTCATTTGCTGTGCCTGCAGAGCATGCCGAAGCTGAAGATATTGATAAAAGCCCCTTGGGGCTGACTGGAATTCCTGGCACATCTGTTCGTATGTTTTTAACACTTCTCCCTCATACAGTTGCGAAAAAAAACAAATCCCTCTCTCTTTCCAGGAGATAAAGCCCTCTAGGTCCTGTAACTCTGGGTATCTAGGGTTTTGCCATATCGGGGTAAAGGGCAGTGGGCCCCTTAACCTCAAAGCCTTCCGGATCTCCCCCAGACCTTTTTAAGGAGAATACCCATAGGTGCAGAGTGTGGTATACTAGGCAAGTCCATCTCCAAATGAGATGCTGCCTTTAGTGTAGGAGCCACCGTAGTCACCAGGATACTTGTAGGATCCTCTTTTTCTTCCCTGCCCCATCCCGCCAACTGCTGGAACTGTGAGGCCAAAAAATACATTTTGGGGTGGGGTACTGCCACTCCCCCCCTGTCCTTACTATATTGCAGGGTGGTTAAGCTTATCCTGGCTATCTTTTTTTTTCCATATCAAATCCCGCATCAGGGTATCTATTCTTTTGAGCCATTTATTTGGGATCCACATAGGGGAGTTGTGAAAAACATATAATAACTGTTGGGCCCATACCATTTTTATTAAATTTGCCCGTCCCACCACTGACAGAGTGACCATTTATTTAGTGATCACTGCAATCAGTGACATTTGTGACTGTAAACGTGTCAGGGCAGTTAGTTTTAGGTCCAGTGTAGCCCCCTAACCCCCCTAATAAAGGTTTAACCCCTTGATCGCCCCCCAGGTAACCCTTTCACCCCCTAGCACCGCCGTCACTAAGCGATCGTTTTTCTGATCGCTGTTTTAGTGTCGGTGATGCCGATAGGTAGCCAGTTATTTTTTTTTAGGTTCGCCGCAGGTTTTTATAGCGTCGGGTACCTCCATATATTACCTAATAATGGTTTAACTCCTTGATCGCCCCCCAGGTAACCCTTTCACCCCCTAGCACCGCCGTCACTAAGCGATCGTTTTTCTGATCGCTGTTTTAGTGTCGGTGATGCCGATAGGTAGCCAGTTATTTTTTTTAGGTTTGCCGCAGGTTTTTATAGCATCGGGTACCCCCATATATTACCTAATAAGGGTTTAACCCCTTGATCGCCCCCCCAGGTAACCCTTTCACCCCCTAGCACCGCTGTCACTAAGCAATCGTTTTTCTGATCGCTGTCTTAGTGTCGGTGATGCCGATAGGTAGCCAGTTATTTTTTTTAGGTTCGCCGCAGGTTTTTATAGCGTCGGGTACCCCCATATATTACCCAATAAAGGTTTAACCCCTTGATCGCCCCCCCAGGTAACCCTTTCACCCCCTAGCACCGCTGTCACTAAGCGATCATTTTTCTGATCGCTGTCTTAGTGTCGGTGATGCCGATAAGTAGCCAGTTATTTTTTTTAGGTTTGCCGCAGGTTTTTATAGCATCGGGTACCCCCATATATTACCTAATAAAGGTTTAACCCCTTGATCGCCCCCCCAGGTAACCCTTTCACCCCCTTTTGCCAGTGTCACTAAGAGATCGTTTTTCTGATCGCTGTCTTAGTGTCGGTGATGCCGATAGGTAGCCATTTTTTTTAGGTTTGCCGCAGGTTTTTATAGCGTCGGGTGCCCCCATATATTACCTAATAAAGGTTTAACCCCCTGATTGCCCCTAGTTAACCCTTTCACAAGTGATCACCATATAAGTGTTACGGGTGACGCTGGTTAGTTAGTTTGCTTTTTATAGTGTCAGGGCACCCGCCGAATATAACCCAATAAAGGTTTAACCCCCTGATCACCCGGCGGGTGATATCAATTAGGTTTTAGCGTCAGAGAGGGTCTGCGTCACACCCCAGGCAGCGTCAGGTTAGTGCCAGTAGCGCTAACACCCACGCGTGAAGCATACACCTCCCTTAGTGGTATAGTATCTGAACAGATCAATATCTGATCTGATCAGATCTATACTAGCGTCCCCAGCAATTTAGGGTTCCCAAAAACGCAGTGTTAGTGATATCAGCCCAGATACCTGCTAGCACCTGCATTTTGCCCCTCCGTCCAGCCCAGGCCACCCAAGTGCAGTATCGATCGATCACTGTAACTTACAAAACACAACACACATAACTGCAGCGTTCGCAGAGACAGGCCTGATCCCTGCGACTCCAGTGCTGTAGGAGGTGATTTCACCACCACAGTTAAAAAAAAAAGCATATATGCCGAAGCATGGGGGCAGCAGGGGCGGAGGAGCGATTTTGCTCCTAATGCCGTGTACATACGGTCGAAATTCCGACGGAGGCTTGCCTGTGGAAAAGTCCGACCATGTGTGTGCGGCATAACTTTTGCGGGAGGATGCCCCCATGCTTCGGCATATATAAATGGTGCATGTATGCCCATCATTAGAAGTGGGTGAATGAAGGGAGGTATTCTAATGGTGGGCATACCCACCGATCAATCTTTTTTTTTGTTCAGCCAACAGGCTGCATGAAAAAAAAGATTACAATACATGTCCAACAAGGACCAGCAACGTACTGGTATGTTGCTGGACTTTGGTTATACCAGATACCAGATTGATGCCTGCGGGTTTAGGTATCATCTTGGTATCATTCTTTTCAGCCAGCGGCCGGCTTTCATGTAAAAGAAATCCTAGTGGCTAATTAGCCTCTGGACTGCTTTTACAAGCAGTGGGAGGGAATGTCCCCCCCCCCCCCGGATATAAAAAGCGCCATTGGGAAATTGGGAAAGCATTTTATCACACCGATCTTGGTGTGGTCAGATGGTTTGAGGGCAGAGGAAAGATCTAGGGTCTAATAGACCCCAGTTTTTTCAAAAAAAGAGTACCTGTCACTACCTATTGCTATCATAGGGGATATTTACATTCCCTGAGATAACAATAAAAATGATAAAAAACAAAAAATATGGAAGGAACAGTTTAAAAAAAAAATTAAAAAGCAAAATTAATAAAAAAAAAAAAAAGCACCCCTGTCCTGCCCTGCTCTTGCGCAATGGCGAACGCAAGCGTCGGTCTGGCATCATATGTAAACAGTATTTGCCCCATGCATGTTAGGTATCACCGCGAAGGTCAGATCGAGGGCAGTCATTTTAGCAGTAGACTTCCTCTGTAAATCTAACGTGGTAACCTGTAAAGGCTTTTAAATGCTTTTAAAAATGTATGTAGTTTGTCGCCAATGCACGTTTGTGCAAAATTTTAGAGCATGTCATGTTTGGTATCTATGTACTCGGCCTAAAATCATCTTTTTTATTTCATCAAACATTTGGGCAATATAGTGTATTTTAGTGCATTAAAATGAAAAAAAGTGTATTTTTCCCCAAAAAATGCATTTGAAAAATCGCTGCGCAAATACTGTATGGAAAAAAAAATGCAACACCCACCATTTTAATCTGTAGGGCCTTTGCTTTAAAAAATATATATAATATTTGGGGGTTCAACATAATTTTCTTGCAAAAAAAAAAATGTTTTCATGTAAACAAAAAGTGTCAGAAAGGGCTTTGTCTTCAAGTGGTTAGAAGAGTGGATGTAAGCTTCCTAATGTTGTGTATAAAATGCCAGGACAGTTCAACCCCCCCCCCCCAAATGACCCCATTTTGGAAAGTAGACACCCCAAGCTATATACTGAGAGGCATGTCGAGTCCATTGAATATTTTTTCTTTCTCGTACATCACGGGACACAGAGCGACATAGTCATTACTAATGGGTTATATAGATACCGTCAGGTGCTGGCACTGGCAACTTCCAAAACCGGAAGTACCCTCCCCTATATAAGCCCCTCCCATCCGGGAGCACCTCAGTTTTTTGCCAGTGTCTAAGGTGTTGGCCAAGAAGAAACATGTGTTTTTCACTGAGCTTGCGTACAGGTTCTTTTGGGGCTCAGTAAGCTATTCCGGATCCGACCAAAAAAGCTTCATAGCTAAACGGTCGGTACCCGGGCCTTGCAGAGAAGAGCAAGGTTTTGCCTGTAATGCTTCTCTTAGGAGAGCTGGACCCTGGGATCCAGAGCTCTGGTCATACCCACGACCAAGATGTTTTCTGTGCAGGGTGCTATACAGGTCCAGGGGAGTGGAATCCTTGGGAACCCGGTCCCTGAAGGTTTGATTACAATGCCTGCCGTGATAGGTGAAGTTTGGGCTTTTGTGGACCAAACAAAGTCCTGCGGCGGGGAACAGGTAAGTGGGGGCCCCCAGGAACTTGGTTCTATTGGGGGACCCCCAAGCCTAATTTGTCTTTCTGTCTGTTACCTAATGGTATTCCCGCAAAATTCTGTGCATGCCTGTAACTACTAAAAAAATGTAATAATTTTTAATGGTGGTCAAGAAAAAAAAAAAAAAATTTTTTTTTTTATATATTTAATATATTAGACTGCGGTACCTGTGTTTGTCCACTAGAGGCTGCTGTGGAATGTTTTCTTGTCATGTGGACTAGTTTCTTCTCAGCAGAGCAAGTCCAGGCAGATGGTGAGTTCTCTCATGGGAAACTGCTTCCTCTGCCATGTTGCAATGCTCGTCCATCCCCCGGCCTGCGGCAAAGAGGGGCCCTGGCTCTTGTCCCTAGTTTCCATTTTTCGAAATTAGCGCCAAAGGCGCACGTGGCCGCGCGCGTGCGCGTGCACGCGCCTCTATATATAGAGGTGAGCCGGAAAAGGGGGCGGAGCCTGGGGGATGACGCTCTGTGCGCGCTGCAGCGCTTCTGCGCATGTGCGGGCGTCCCAGCATGATAAAAATCACAATTTTGTGTGGTGAGCTGGCTATGAAGTACAGAGACAGAGCTGGCAACATTTAAAAAAGGGCATACAGCAAGCGGTTGATACAGGCATCCCCTAGAAAAGCACATTAGTAGACACCAACTGTTTCTTATAGCAGCATTTATGCTAGACTATTGTCAGTAACTGGTGTATTTCGGCTGGAATACCTCAGCTTTGTGGCTTAGGAATATGCCGTCTAAAAACTCCGGGACTAGAAATTCCAGGAGGAATAGGGGGTCTCCATCGGGCTCTGAGGATCTTGGGCATGCTTTGGCTGCACCAGTCTCCCCTGAAGAATCAGAGGTTAGTGACCGTAGAGCACCCTCAGGAGTACCTGGTACTGTGGCTGTCCTCAGTTCACCTGCTCCTGTGTATGTAACAGAGGAGGTTTTTTCCTCAGCTCTGGGAGGGCTGGAAGAGAGATTGTCAGCATTGATCGCTGCTTCCCTGTCACAGGAAAAAAGCGCCCGATCTCCGTCTCCTCCCTCAGAGTGCCTGTTAACAGAGCAACAGTCCCATACAGGGATCGACCTACCTGAAGGGGATCAGGATGAGGTCGATTCGGTTGTAGAGGAATCAACAGTGGAAGAGCCGTTCTCAGCATCACATGCTGAAAGGTTATGGGTTCAGTCCCTGACTAATATGGTCCGATCAGCATTTAAAATGCCACTTGCGGAGCCATCATCCACTTCTGTCTCCTCGTTGGGGTCGCTAAAAGCTCCCCAGACTGTTTGTTCCTTTCCGATCCATCCTTTACTGGAAGGGCTCATTTACCAGGATTGGGAGCATCCTGACAAAATATTTACTCCCCCTAAGATTTCCGGTGGTCTATCCCATGGAGGATAAGTTCATCAGAAAATGGAAGGTCCCTACAGTGGACGCAGCCATCTCGTGTGTGAATAAATCACTGACATGTCCGGTGGATAATGTCCAAATGTTCAAGGACCCAATAGATAAAAAATTGGAGTCCTTATTAAAATCTGCTTTTTCTACAGCAGGATTGGTGACACAACCAGCAGTGGCAGCTATTGGGGTCTGCCAAGCAGTGAAGGATCAGTTGAAACAGGTCTTAAGGGACTTGCCAGATCAGCAGGCTCTTGCCCTAGCTGATCTACCTAGAGCCTTATGCTTTGCGGTGGACGCCATAAAGGATTCAATCCATCAGGCCTCCCGCCTTACGCTGTCTGTAGTACATATGCGCAGGCTTCTATGGCTCAAAAACTGGTCTGCTGAAGCTCCCTGTAAAAAATTGCTGGTCAGCTTCCCATTTCATGGTGAGCGCTTATTCGGGGAGGACCTGGACAAGTATATCCAGAGAATTTCCAGCGGTAAAAGTACACTTTTGCCAGTTAAAAATAGAGTTAGAGGTCCCTCTTTTAAGAGGCCGGCTTCTCCAGTCCCTAGGACATCGGCTGTGAAACAGTTCCGACGGCCTCCTCGGTCAAATCCCGGAGGTAAAAATCAGGGACAGTTGCAGGGTAACAAGAAGCCCTGGAGCAGGAGAGGTACAAAACCTCCCCCAAAGTCAAATGCATGAAGGGTTGCCCCCACTCAATCGGGTGGGGGGAAGACTTCAGTTGTTCACAGAGACCTGGCGGGACACGATCCGAGACAGATGGGTGCTCTCCGCAGTAAATCTGGGATACAAATTGGAGTTAAAAAACTCCCCTCCTTCCCGCTTTATAAGGTCAAACGTGCCAAGGGATCCCCAGAAGAGAGGATCCCTCCTGTTGGCACTGGAACAATTATTGCTCCAAGCAGTAATTATAGAGGTTCCCCTGGAAGAATGGGGGTTCGGGTTTTACTCAAACCTCTTTACAGTTCCGAAGCCAAACGGGGACGTGAGGCCCATATTAAATCTAAAAGGGCTAAACAAATTCCTACATATCAGGACTTTCCGGATGGAGTCGATCCGATCGGTAGCCACTGCCCTACAAGGGGAGGAATGGTTAGCCTCGATCGACATCAAAGATGCTTATTTGCACATTCCCATCTTTCCAGCCCACCAAAAATTTCTACGCTTTGCGGTAGAAGGGCGCCATTTTCAGTTCAGAGCCTTACCCTTCGGTCTGGCCACAGCACCAAGAGTGTTCACAAAAATTCTGGCCCCATTATTGGCCAATCTAAGGACACGAGGTGTAACGATAATGGCATATCTAGACGACTTGTTGCTGATAGACCACTCAGTGGAAAAACTAGAAGTGGTTTGTTCACGAGACAATCAAGTTTCTGGAATATCACGGTTGGATTATCAACCGAGACAAGTCAGCCCTAAAACCAGTCAAAAGTCTGGAATACTTGGGGCTAAGGCTGGATTCAGACCAGAGAAAAATTTTCTTGCCTCAAGAAAAGGGGTCGTCTTTGAGAGATTTGATCCACTTAGTGGGTTCAAAAAGACAGCCATCCATACGCCTGTGCATGAGGCTGCTGGGAAAAATGGTGGCATCATTCGAAGCAGTACCCTACGGTCAATTCCATTCAAGGAAATTGCAAAGGGCCATACTGTCAGCCTGGAACAAGAAAGTTCAGGCTCTGGACTTACCAATGTCCTTGTCCCCTTCCGTTCGCAAGAGCCTCCGCTGGTGGTTGGTTCCCCAGAATCTGGAAAGAGGGAAATCCTTCAGTCCGATTTCCTGGAAGGTGGTCACTACAGATGCCAGCCTTATAGGCTGGGGAGCAGTACTGGAGCAATGGTCTCTCCAGGGCAAGTGGTCAGAAGCAGAAAAGGCCCTGCCCATCAATCTCTTAGAGATACGAGCAGCCCGGTATGCCCTAGTAGCATGGACATCCAAACTCCAAGGGTCCCCTGTCAGAGTTCAATCAGACAATGCCACAGCAGTGGCATATATCAATCGTCAGGGGGGCACCAGGAGTCGTGCAGCCCAAAGGGAAGTAAATTACATCCTGAGATGGGCAGAAAGATATGTCCCAGCCATATCTGCGGTATTCATTCCAGGAGTGGAGAATTGGAAGGCGGACTTTCTAAGTCGCCAACAATTATGCCCAGGGGAATGGTCCCTTCATCCCGAGGTTTTCCGGACAATATGTCAGCGGTGGGGAACACCGGATGTAGATCTGCTAGCATCCAGATTCAACACAAAAGTGGACAGGTTTGTCTCTTGGACAAGGGATCCCCTAGCGTGCGGCTCGGATGCCCTAGTGTTCCCTTGGGATCAGTTCAAGCTGATATATGCATTCCCACCGCCACAATTGTTACCTCGATTACTCTGCAGAATCAGGGTAGAAAAGAAACCAGTGATTCTGGTGGCTCCAGCGTGGCCCCGAAGAGCATGGTACGCGGAGATTGTAAAAATGTCTGTGGGGAGTCCTTGGACCCTCCCACATCGTCCGGACCTGCTTTCGCAAGGACCGATATACCACCCTTCCTTACCAGCCCTAGGTTTGACGGCCTGGCTATTGAAGCCCACATTCTAAAAAAGAGAGGGCTCTCTAATGCTGTGGTATCTACCATGATCAATGCCAGGAAGCCGGTATCCAGGCAGATCTACTATAGAATCTGGAAGGCGTACATCGCCTGGTGTGAGGCCAAGATATGGCATCCACGTAAATACGTAATAGGTAGGATTCTGGACTTCCTACAATGGGCTGTAGATAGGAAGCTTGCCTTGAGTACTATCAAGGGTCAGATTTCGGCCTTGTCAATATTTTTTCAAAGGCCCTTGGCTTCGCATTCACTAGTCAAAGCCTTTATACAAGGAGTGATGCGTATTAGTCCTCCGGTTAATATTCCCATATGTCCATGGGATCTAAACTTGGTTCTGTCGGTTCTACAGAAACAACCATTTGAACCATTACAGCATATTTCCTTGGTGCTTCTCACCAGGAAATTGATTTTTCTAGTAGCCATTTGTTCGGCTAAAAGAGTATCGGAATTAGCAGCTATGTCCTGTAAGGAGCCATATCTGGTTATCCATAAGGACAGAGTAGTGTTACGTCCTCATCCAGCCTTTCTTCCTAAGGTGGTATCGAGTTTTCATTTGAACCAAGATGTGGTTCTTCCTTCTTTTTTCCCCAAATCTACTTCGGTAGAGGAAAAGTTATTGCATTCTTTGGATGTAGTAAGAGCAGTTAAAGCTTATCTAAAAGCCACTGCTCAGATTCGCAGAACGGATACTTTGTTTATTCTGCCGGAAGGCCCCAGAAAGGGTCAGGCAGCGTCAAAATCTACTTTAGCCAAGTGGATTCGACAGGTCATAATACAAGCCTATGGCTTGAGAAGGAGACCGCCTCCGTTCAAAGTTAGAGCGCACTCCACGAGAGCAGTTGGAACTTCATGGGCAGTGCATCACCAGGCCTCCCTGGCTCAAATCTGTAAGGCCGCAACATGGTCTTCAGTTCACACGTTTACTAGGTTCTACCAGGTGGACGTTAGAAGTCAGGAGGATGTCGCCTTTGGGCGCAGTGTGTTGCAGGCCGCAAAAGATCCTCATGTCTGATAGCGCTCAGCTTATATATGGTGTATCCCCCCCCTCATTGGGCATTGCTTTAGGACATCCCATTAGTAATGACTATGTCGCTCTGTGTCCCGTGATGTACGAGAAAGAAAATAGGATTTTTATAACAGCTTACCTGTAAAATCCTTTTCTTGGAGTACATCACGGGACACAGAGCTCCCGCCCCTCTTTGGGGACACTTATTGCTTTGCTACAAAACTGAGGTGCTCCCGGATGGGAGGGGCTTATATAGGGGAGGGTACTTCCGGTTTTGGAAGTTGCCAGTGCCAGCACCTGACGGTATCTATATAACCCATTAGTAATGACTATGTCGCTCTGTGTCCCGTGATGTACTCCAAGAAAAGGATTTTACAGGTAAGCTGTTATAAAAATCCTATTATATGTTGACACAAGTTGCGGAAAAAATACAATTTTTTTTTTTTTTGCACAAAGTTGTCACTAAATGACATATTGCTCAAACATGCCATGGGCATATGTGGAATTACACCTTAAAATACATTCTGTTGCTTCTCCTGAGTACGGGGATACCACATGTGTGAGACTTTTTGGGAGCCTAGCCGCGTACGGGACCCCAAAAACCAAGCACCGCCTTCAGGCTTTCTAAGGGTTTAAATTTTTGATTTCGGAGGCCATGGAATGCCCAGATGGCACAAATCCCCCCAAATTACCCCATTTTGGAAAGTAGACACCCCAAGCTATTTGCTGAGAGGTATGGTGAGTATTTTGCCGATCTCGCTTTTTGTCACAAAGTTTTGAAAATTGAAAAAAAAAAAATTATTTTCTTTCTTAATTTTCAAAAACAAATGAGAGCTGTAAAATACTCACCATGCCTCTCAGCAAATAGCTTGGGTGTCTACTTTCCAAAATGGGGTCATTTGGGGGGGTATAACCATGGCATGTGTGAGCAATATATAATTTAGTGACAACTTTTTGTAATTTTTTTTTTCTCATTATTCAATCACTTGGGACAAAAAAAATAAAAAATATTCAATGGGCTCAACATGCCTCTCAGAAATTTCCTTGGGGTGTCTACTTTCTAAAATGGGGTCATTTGGGGGGGTTTTGTGCTATTTTGGCATTTTATGGCCTTCGAAACTGTGATAGGTAGTGAGGAGTGAAATCAAAAATTTGCGCCCTTAGAAATCCTGAAGGCGGTGCTTGGTTTTCGGGGGCCCGTACGCGGCTAGGCTCCCAAAAAGTCCCACACATGTGGTATCCCCGTACTCAGGAGAAGCAGCTAAATGTATTTTGGGGTGCAATTCCACATATAACCATGGCATGTGTGAGCAATATATCATTTAGTGACAACTTTTTGTAATTTTTTTTTTTTTTTTTGCCATTATTCAATCACTTGAGACAAAAAAAAAAAAAATATTCAATGGGCTCAACATGCCTCTCAGCAATTTCCTTGGGATGTCTAATTTCCAAAATGGGGTCATTTGGGGGGGTTTTGTACTGCCCTGCCATTTTAGCACCTCAAGAAATGAGAAAGCTGTGTAAATTAAAAGCTGTGTAAATTCCAGAAAATGTACCCTAGTTTGTAGACGCTATAACTTTTGCGCAAACCAATAAATATACGCTTATTGACATTTTTTTTGCTAAAGACATGTGGTTGAATACATTTTGGCCTAAATGTATGACTAAAATTGAGTTTATTCGATTTTTCTTATAACAAAAAGTAGAAAATAAAAAAAAAAAAAAAAATTTCAGTCTTTTTCCGTTTATATCGCAAAAAATAAAAATCGCAGAGGCAATCAAATACCATTAAAAGAAAGCTCTATTTGTGGGAAGAAAAGGACGCAAATTTTGTTTGGGTACAACATTGCATGTCCGCACAATTTCCAGTTAAAGCAGCGCAGTTCCAAATTCTGAAAACACCTCTGGTCCTTTAGCTACAAAATGGTCCGGGGCTGAAGTGGTTAAGGGTGAGAACCAACCGAGGGAAGGTAACTCGCTGCGGGACCCAACAATTTCTGAACACCGCTCACCCTCTTACTCAAGAAGGAACCTGGGCATTGTGGTACGGTGGGTCCCACCTTGAGGAGGTAAGGCCAGGGATCTGTGTGCTACAGTTCTATGCATGTGTACACCAAGTTTCAATTGAATCCACAAATAAACTGATCAGATCAAGTCAATTGGCCAGAAGAACAAGTCTCTTTTTGCCCTTCCAAGCAATTGGAAGTGATGAAAAGGGAATCACAAAGGGCTCTTTCACACTTGTGTTAAATTTTAAAGCAGCCTAAAAAAGCATTAAAATGGTTGTAAACTCCCTGTGAGGGGGTTAGCTCGGCAGCGGGTGTGTGTGACCCCCGGGATGGGCTCCCCACACAAAAACAGGCCCAGCAAACGGAGGTTGTGGTTTTCAAAATCAAAAAAGGTGCGGTTTATTTTCTATTTACAGTGACAAAACACAGCAAAGCCAAAAGAAACATAAACAAAATAAATCCTGGTCAACTTGACCTCTGACTAAACATACAGGTTCCCTAACTAACAACTGGGATCAGCCTAGTGCTGTCCTAGTCCCTAAGTCCCTGGTTTTAAATGTCCAAGCAAATAGCCACACAGGCTTTGTCTCACCGCACAGGGGTTCACTCTCCCTAGACAGTCCACACAGGTCTGGTTCCAGGCATAAGCTAACATCTAATGAAGCTGGGAGTTCTTATAGAGGCCTAAATGAGCTGACAAGCTTCAGCTGGTCTCATCAACTCCCTGTCTGCACGACGCCCAGCCCTCTCCCTAGAGGTATGAGTCATCCATGAGCCCACTAGCCTTAGCTGGGCTTATACAACTCTCCACCTAGTTGTATAAGTCGGCGTAAAGCCTGAATCTGGGCGAAATATATCTACCCCCCTGGATGCAACCAGGTGACTTTACCTTCCTGCTGTCACATCCCATAAAAATAAAAAAAACACCACACACACACAACCTGCAAGACAAAGGCATATGAAATACTTACTTTAGAACAAAGCTGTTGCAGCAGTCCCCGTACACCGATGTGACCGGCGACATGTCTCCCAGGGTTATTTCTGGGTTCGTGGGCTGCGGCGCTGTAATTGGCCGGAGCCGCGATGACGTCACTCCCACGCATGCGCGCGGGTGCTGCCGGTCACAGCACAGCTACTGAAGAAATGGCACAACCGAGCTGTTTCCTCAGTGCGCATGTGCCGATGATATCAGCACATGCAAATACAGTGAATATCTCCTAAATCGTGCAAGTTTCTAAGATATTTATGGTACCTACAGGTAAGCCTTATTATAGGCTTACCTGTAGGTAAAAGTGGTAGTAAAGGGTTTACAACCACTTTAACCCACCTAAAGTGTTAGGCTGGGTTCACACTGGTACTACACGACAGTCATACAACTTTCATCCTACTTTGCTCTGCGACATCAGTCCTACATTGATCCTACATTGGTCCGACATCCATCCGACTTTCATGAACAGGATACTACTTTGATCCGACTTTGTGATAGTCTGACTTGTCCTTTGACCAATCAAAACAATCCCAGGGTGAGATAAATTCCTTTTACTGCTGCTGTAATCACCATGTCGGATGTCAAAAGTCGGATGGTTAGGACAAGGATCCTACTTTGATCCGACTTCAATGATATTCAATGGGCTGAAGTAGGATCAAAGTCGGACCAAAGTACTACAGGGACCATGTTCAGGCTGGGTTCACACTAGTGCGACACGACAGCCGTCCTACTTTGGATCCGACTTTGCCCCGCGACATAAGGCCTGGTTCACACTGGGGCGACAAACGCTCCGACATTGGGAGCTCATGTCGCATGACGTGTGAAAATCAATGTTTCCCTATGGGAGCCGTCTTAACTGGTCCGACACATGTCGGTCCGACTTTGAGAATGCTCCCTGTACTACTTTGGTCCGACTTTGATCCGACTTCAGCCCATTGACTATCATTGAAGTCGGATCAAAGTCGGACCGCAGTCTTGCATGATCCGACTTTGGCATGCGACTTGTGCTCTTCTGCTCTTGAGGGGGAACTCCAGGCCAAATTTTAAATAAAAAACCGGCATGGGTTCCCCCTCCAGGAGCATACCAGGCCCTTGGGTCTGGTCTGGATTTGAAGGGGAATCCCTACGCCGAAAAAACGGCGTGGGGGTCCCCCCCAAAATCCAAACCAGACCCTTGTCCGAGCACACAACCTGGCAGGCCGCAGGGGAAGAGGGGGGGACGAGAGAGTGGCCCCCCTCCCTCCTGAACCGTACCAGGCCGCATGCCCTCAACATGGGGGGTTTGGTGCTCTGGGGCAGGGGGGCGACCTGCGCCCCCCCCCACCCCAAAGCACCCTGTCCCCATGTTGATGAGGACAGGGCCTCTTCCCGACAACCCTGGCCGTTGGTTGTCGGGGTCTGCGGGCGGGGGGCTTATCGGAATCCGGGAGCCCCCTTTAATATGGGGGCCCCCAGATCCCGGCCCCCCCACCCTATGTGAATGAGTATGGAAAAAAAATGTCAATAAAAAACACACACAGCTTTTTAAAGGGTTGTCGGGAAGAGGCCCTGTCCTCATCAACATGTGGGCAGGGTGCTTTGGGGTGGGGGGGCCGCAGGTCGCCCCCCTGCCCCAGAGCACCAAACCCTCCATGTTGAGGGCATGCGGCCTGGTACGGTTCAGGAGGGAGGGGGGCCGCTCTCTCGTACCCCCCTCTTTTCCTGCGGCCTGCCAGGTTGCGTGCTCGGATAAGGGTCTGGTTTAGATTTTGGGGGGACCCCCACGCCGTTTTTCGGTGTAGGGATTCCCCTTAAAATCCATACCAGACCAAAGGGCCTGGTATGCTCCTGGAGGGGAACCCATGCCGGTTTTTTATTTAAAATTTGGCGTGGAGTTCCCCCTCAAGATTCATACCAAACACAGTGCCTGGTATTGGCGGGGATCCAAGTCGGATCCCCGTTCATTGAAAGTCGGACGTATGTCGGCTTCATGTCACAGGGCAAAGTCGGATCCAAAGTAGGACAGCTGTCGTGTCGCACAAGTGTGAACCCAGCCTTAGGGCTCTTTCACACGGAGGTCCGTTCAGGTCTGCCTGTCAGTTTTTTAGGCGGACCTGAAACGGATCCTCCATGCACCCCTATGGAGGCACGGATGTCAGCGGAGACATGTCCGCTGACATCCGCTCCGCTCCGCTCCGCCAAAGTGTGACGGAGGAAAACCCTATTTTTCCTTCCGTCGGCGGAGCGGATCTGATGACAACGGACCCTACGGTCCGTCGTCATCCGATTCCCCATAGGGGAGAGCGGCGCTCTGACAGGGCGGTCCCTGCACAGTGTGCGGGGACCGCCCAGTCATCCGTCGGCTCAGCGGGGATCAACGGAGCGATCCCCGCTGAGCAAGCGGAGCTTCACCGGGCGGATCTGCACGGATCCGCCCCGTGTGAAAGGGGCCTTAGGATGTGTTGCATACCTCCCAACATTGAGATTAGCAAAAGTATGAAGGCATAGGACACACATCCTGCCACGCCCCCTTACAGGAGAATTCTACAAAAAAAAAAAATGTGATTGGTTAAACCCACAAGTGTTTTTTTTTTTTTCCCACTACTATTCCTTTATACAGACTTCCAGAATTTACAAATGCAGCAATTTAGAAATTGGAAGAAAGGATTAACACCGGCAAACATTTTTTGATAGATAAGTAGTGAATTTTATATACAACTATATAGATCAGACCAAAATGAGGGACAATTGAGGAGGAAAGAGGGACAGAGGGACATTCCCTTGAAATCAGGGACAGTTGGGAGGTATGTGTTGTACAAGCAGGCAACATTTCTCAAAAGCTCATTTTTTTTTTTTTACAAGGCTAAAATGGAAAATGATCACTTTTGATGCTTTGCAACTGCACCATAAATGCACTGTAAATGCCATAAGTGCGTTTCAATAGAAGTGAATGGAGGAAGCTGCAAAGCGTTAACACTTGCTAAACTCTGCAGCCAGCATTGTTTTTGCCTTGCCACAATGCAAAGCAAAGCTAACGCTGCAGTGTGAACACCTGCATCCGCTCCCTATTATAACATTTTTGAGTGCCACTGATAGGCATTTGGAATGCATTAAAAACGCAACCCAACCACCCACTTTCAATGCCTGTGTGAAAGAGCCCTAAGGGTGTGAAAAAACACCGTAGACCTCGTACCAGGGATGGACTGGCCATAGGGACTACCGGGAGTTTCCCGGTGGGCTGATGGCTCAGTGGGCCGTTTAAAAAAAAAATATATATATATATATATATATATATATTAGAAAACAACAGGAGAGGGGTGGGGGCAAGGGGATAGTTGCTGAGGCTAAACCTTGAACAACCCACCCAAATAATTTGTGGACTATCTCGGTACTGATACACATAATAAACATTATTGAATTAAAAGATTTTTATTACAGATAAAAATTGTACAATTTTTATCTGTAATAAAAATCTTTTAATTCAATAAGAGCTCCACCCCCTCCATGACCACCGAAGAGGCGAACAGTAGCGAGCGCGGCCACCCCGGCGCTCCCAGAACCTCGATTCCTCCAACCCCTCTCTGCTCCAGGAACCATGTGGCCTGGGCCAGAGGCAGGCTGACTGGGAGCCCGGAGGAAGAAAACATGCGCCACTGTAAGGAGCAGAGCAGCGAGAGCACCCCCCAAATCAAGAGGGAGACATCCTACACAAACATGCCAGAACACTGAGACAGTGGGGAGGTGAGCAGAGGGGGGACTGCAGAAAGGAACAGTGCTATGTGGTCTGTCTCAGCCCTCCCCTCTGTCTCTCTGCCCCCTCTGTCTCTCAGTCCCCCCCTCTGTCTCTCAGTCCCCCCTCTGTCTCTCAGTCCCCCCTCTTTTAGCCCCCTCCTCTGTCTCTCAGCCCACTCTGTCTCTCAGACCCCCCTGTCTCTCAGTCCCCCCCTCTGTCTCTCAGTCCCCGTGTCTCTCAGTCCCCCCTCTTTTAGCCCCCTCCTCTGTCTCTCAGCCCCCTCTGTCTCTCAGACCCCCCTCTGCCTCTCAGACCCCTCCTCTGTCTCTCAGACCCCTCCTCTGTCTCTCAGACCCCTCCTCTGTCTCTCAGACCCCTCCTCTATCTCTCAGTTCTCCTCCTCTGTCTCTCAGCTCTCCTCCTCTGTCTCTCAGCTCCCCCTCTGTCTCTCAGCTCCCCCTCTGTCTCTCAGCTCCCCCTCTGTCTCTCAGCTCCCCTTCTGCCTCTCAGACCCCTCCTCTGTCTCTCAGACCCCTCCTCTGTCTCTCAGACCCCCACTGTCTCTCAGCTCCCTCCTCTATCTCTCAGCTCTCCCCCTCTGTCTCTCAGCTCCCTCCCTCTGTCTCTCAGCCCCCCTCTGTCTCTCAGATCCCCCTGTCTCTCAGCTCCACCCTCTGTCTCTCAGACCCCCCTGTCTCTCAGTCCCCCCTCTGTCTCTCAGTTCCCGTGTCTCTCAGTCCCCCCTCTTTTAGCCCCTCCTCTGTCTCTCAGCTCCCCTCTATCTCTCAGCTCCCCTCTATCTCTCAGACCCCCCTCTGTCTCTCAGCTCTCCTCCTCTGTCTCTCAGCTCCCCCTCTGTCTCTCAGCTCCCCCCTCTGTCTCTCAGCTCCCCCCTCTGTCTCTCAGACCCCTCCACTGTCTCTCAGACCCCTCCACTGTCTCTCAGCCCCCCCTCTGTCTCTCAGCTCCCCCTGTCTCTCAGACCCCCCTCTGTCTCTCATCTCCCCATCTCTGTCTTTCAGCTCCCCCTGTCTCTCAGCCACCCCCCTCTGTCTCTCAGCTCCCCCTCTGTCTCTTAGACCCCCCTCTGCCTCTCAGACCCCCCTCTGCCTCTCAGACCCCCCTCTGTCTCTCAGTCCCCTCCTCTGTCTCTCAGTTCCCATGTCTCTCAGTCCCCCCTCTTTTAGCCCCTCCTCTGTCTCTCAGCTCCCCTCTATCTCTCAGACCCTCCTCTGTCTCTCAGACCCCTCCTCTGTCTCTCAGACCCCTCCTCTGTCTCTCAGACCCCTCCTCTGTCTCTCAGCTCTCCTCCTCTGTCTCTCAGCTCTCCTCCTCTGTCTCTCAGCTCTCCTCCTCTGTCTCTCAGCTCTCCTCCTCTGTCTCTCAGCTCTCCTCCTCTGTCTCTCAGCTCTCCTCTCTGTCTCTCAGCTCCCCCCTCTGTCTCTCAGACCCCCTCTGTCTCTCAGACCCCTCCTCTGTCTCTCAGACCCCTCCTCTGTCTCTCAAACCCCTCCACTGTCTCTCAGCCCCTCCTCTGTCTCTCAAACCCCTCCACTGTCTCTCAAACCCCTCCACTGTCTCTCAGCCCCCTCCTTTATCTCTCAGCTTCCCCCTCTGTCTCTCAGCTCCCCCTGTTTCTCAGCCCCCTATCTCTCAGCCCCCCTCTGTCTCTCAGCTCCCCCCTCTGTCTTTCAGCTCCCCCCTCTGTCTCTCAGCTCCCTCAATGTCTCTCAGACCCCTCCTCTGTCTCTCAGACCCCTACTCTATCTCTCAGCTCTCTCCCTCTGTCTCTCAGCCCCTTCATCTGTCTCTCAGCCCCCTCCTCTGTCTCTCAGCCCCCTCCTCTGTCTCTCAGCTCCCCCCTCTGTCTCTCAGCTCCCCCCTCTGTCTCTCAGACCCCCCCTCTGTCTCTCAGACCCCTCTTCTGTCTCTCAGACCCCTCTTCTGTCTCTCAGCTCCCCCTGTCTCTCAGCTTCCCCTGCCTCTCAGCTCCCCCTCTGTCTCTCAGCTCCCCCTCGGTCTCTCAGCTCCCTCCCATTGTCTCTCAGCTCCCCCCTCTGTCTCTCAGCTCCCCCCTCTGTCTCTCAGCTCCCCCCTCTGTCTCTCAGCTCCCCCCTCTGTCTCTCAGCTCCCCCCTCTGTCTCTCAGCTCCCCCTCTGTCTTTAAGCTTCCCCTTCTGTTTCTCAGACCCCCCTCTGTCTCTCAGCCCCCTCCTCTGTCTCTCAGCCCCCTCCTCTGTCTCTCAGCCCCCTCCTCTGTCTCTCAGCCCCCTCCTCTGTCTCTCAGCCCCCTCCTCTGTCTCTCAGCCCCCTCCTCTGTCTCTCAGCCCCCTCCTCTGTCTCTCAGCTCCCCCTCCTCTGTCTCTCAGCTCCCCCTCTATCTCTCAGCTCCCCCCTCTATCTCTCAGCTCCCCCCTCTATCTCTCAGCTCTCCTCCTCTATCTCTCAGCTCCCTCCTCTGTCTCTCAGCTCTCCCCTCTGTCTCTTTGCCCTTTCCTCTGTCTCATTCACTCCCTGACTCTTAGGCTGCTTTCACACTGGGGCGGGCATTGACGGTAAAACGCTGCTAGTTTTAGCAGCTCTTTACTGTCATTTTAGCTGCGCTATTCGGCTTCTAGCAGGTGCTTTTAACCCCAGTTAGCAGCCAAATTAAAGGTTAAATGCACCCGTCTAGCGTTGCTGCCGAAGTGCTTTGCAGGCGCTTCAGCAGCGGTGGCCATTCATTTCAATTGGCAGGAGCGGTGTGTACAAAGATGCTGCTTGGAGGACTTTTTTTAACGCACTGGCAGTGCCCCAGTGTGAAAGCACTTGGACTTTCACACTGGGACTGCAGCGGAGGCGTTTTTCAGGCGCTTTACAGGCGCTATTTTTTAGCCCAAAAGTACCTGAAAAACACCTCAGTGTAAAAGGGGTCCTACACTCACCCCCTCTCTTTTACACTCACCCCCCTCTCTCACCCACCCCCTCTCCCCCCCCTTACCCTCAACCCTCCCTCTCTCTCTCTCTTTCATTTCCCTCTCGCTCATCCTCTCATGATATACAATAATGGATGTAGGGGCCTTTTGGTTGGCGTGATTTTTTGGGGGGGTGGGGGCAGCATTTTATTGAATTAAAGTGGGCCGGTCTGGATGAAGTCCAGGGCCAAATTTTTGTCCCAGTCCAGCCCTGCCTCGTACAGTCAATTTTTTTTCTGCGACAACCGGTCAACTTGGGACAAACAAAACCATCACTATCTGTCGCTCACCTCAGCAAAAAAAAAAAAAAAAAAAAAAACACAATCACATATCAAACATAATTCAATCAATGTTTTGTATATGTGTGCTCCAATTTTGACTTAATTCCATCCATAAATTGATCGGATCAAGTATCAGCAGAAGTACGGGTCTCCCTTATGCCCTGTACACACGATCGGAATTTCCGATGAAACAAGTCCGGTGGACTTGTTTCATCGGAAATTCCGATCGTGTGTGGGCCCCATCAGACTTTTTTCCATCGGTGTAAAAAAAATAGAACCTGTTTTAAATTTTTCCGATGGAAAAAAAAACCATAGGAAATTCCGATCGTCTGTGTGGAACTCCATCGGAGAAGAATCCATGCATGCTCAGACTAAATTAGGAGACGGGAGCGCTCGTTCTGGTAAAACTAGCGTTCGGAATGGAGAGAGCACATTCGTCATGCTGCAAATTAATGCATTGTTAAATGTAGTGCATTCTTTTCTTCTTTCTAATGCTAGAACAAATTTTATTTTTCGCTGCGGATATTCACACCGAGTTCTGACAAACGTATTTCTTTGTTTCTTGTGATCTCATGAATCTTCGTATTTTATTTTAAAGCCAGGTCTCCAAAATATCTTAATATTTATTTTAAGCGCAAATCGGCTAACACCAAACTTTTACTAACACGCGGTAACACGAAATCAGCAAAAGCAGCCCAAAGAGTGGCGCCGTTGGATTTGAACTTCCCCTTTATAGTGACGTCGTACGTGTTGTACGTCACCGCGTTTTAGACGGCCGGAATTTTGTCTGATGGTGTGTATGCAAGACAGCTTTGAACGGAATTCCGACGAAAAATTCCTTTCGGATTTTAGCCCATCGGAATTCCGATCGTGTGTATAGGGCATTAGTGTTCACGAGTAATTGGAAGAGGTACAGCAGGAATTACCTCCTCCTAGAGTATGAAAAAACACCATTGATCAACCTGGTAGGATCATATTTTTTTTTCTACCACAACCATTCGAATTTGATCAACTATAACAGTATCTGTCACTTCATTTAGTCAAAATAAAAACATTACACACCAAATATAATTTGATTGATGTTCCATGCATGTGTACCCTGAGTTTTGATCAACTCCATAAATCAATCATATCAAGTAGATCGGATGAAAGCACATGTATCTTTTATTTTGTGCTCCCAAGCAATCATAAGTGGTGAAAGGCAAAATCTTCAAGGGCATGAAAATATGCCATCGATTGATCCTGTACGGGCAATTTTTTTTCTGCTGCTACCAGTCAACTTAGATCAGTTGAAACCATCTCCATCTGTCAAAATAAAAATCGATCACACAACTAATACAATTTGATCAATGTTCTATACATGTGCACCTATGGTTTTGATCAAATCCATTCATAAATCATTTGTATCAAGTCGCTTGGATAGACGCACAGGTCTCCTTTTGAGCAATCAGAAGTGGTGAAAAGTGGAGTCACTAAGGCCCCCTTCACACTTTTAGATATCGTCTAATCATTACCTTAACCACTTCAGCCCTGGAAGATTTGCCCCCTTAACGACCAAGCCATTTTTTGCGATACAGCACTGCGTCGCTTTAACTGACAATTGCGCAATCGTGCGACTCTGTACCCAAACAAAATTGACGTCTTCCCCCCCCAAATAGAGATTTCTCTTGGTGGTATTTGATCATCTCTGTGGTTTTTATTTTTTACACTATAAAAAAAAAGCGACAATTACGAAAAAAAATCTATTTTTAATTTTAACTATAATAAATATCCCAATAAAAATAAATTATATATTGATTTGTTTGCGCAAAAGTTATAGCTTCTACAATATAGGGGATAGATTGATTGCATTTTTATTATTATTATTTTTTTTGTTTCTAACTGTGGGGGGATGAGACTGCCTGGGGGAGGAGACCGAGCGTCGTTCCTAAGCAGTAGGAACAACAGATCAGTCTCCTCACCCCTGACAGAACGGAGATCTGTCTGTTTACATTTACAGACCTCCGTTCTGTCTCAGGACCGATCACGGGTGCCCAGCGGACATTGTGACCGCTGGCACGCGCATCGGCTCCGTCATCACGCACGCCCCCTAGTGATCTTAAAGCGACCGACCGACCGACTTGCCCAGGGGAACCAACCTGCCGCAGAATAACTGCGGCGGCTGGTCCTCAAGCGGTTAATCAGACATAGAACCTGTGTAATTAATATGTTTTCGGTTTTAAAGGGACGAGGTGGCAACCCTATTTAGGAGGATAATATTGGCAGTATAGAGGGGGCAGCTGATTGTGTTGACAGGCAGTACATGGGGACATGAGCTACAACCAGGGACACATCTGGAGACAATGCGGGGACAGCCTCTCGAAAGTGGGGACATCTGGTGACCTTATCATAACAGCTGTGTATGTCAGGTGCAAGTGAAGTAGTACTAGATACTGAGTATGCAGAAGTAGTGCTACTCCTGAAGGAGCTGCTGAATTGTTTTGTGATTTCTGTGTGCACCTCGCTCACCCAGCACTTACCAACACACCTTGCGGTCTTTCAAAGATATTATTAGGCTAAGCATAACATAGGGCCCCTTTCACACTGCTCCGCTGCTGTTTACCCAGTGTGGGTACAAGTTACCTGCACTTTGCCATAGACTTCCATTGGATTGGGAAGTTTTGGTATGTTTTGTGAAAGTGCAGCGCTGGAGCCTTGCTGAGGGTAAATTGAAGTGAGGATTAGCAAGTGTACTTATACAATCGATACTGCAATAAAGTTAAACATCTGCAGTAATTAACAGAATTTAACTGTATTTACCTAGCAACAGTCCTAACCTACTGTAACAATCCCCATTTTATGGCAGTGATTGATGGAAACAAACCAAAAAAAAAAAAAACACTGTAGCTCGTGTAGCGGCCTCACCCCATCTCCTTTTGCTAGGGGTATGTCACACGACAGGGTGAGATGCGCTACGGCCCATGTCCTCCCCATAGCTGTGGGTGAGGTGAAGGCCAGTACCAGTACATTCCTCGGGCCAATGTGTGTTAGTTATGAAGCTCAGTCCTGCTATGCTGAAACCTCCCTTGCTCCCATTAACCAGAGTCCATACACCGATGCAGGGTCCAACACTTGTTTATTATATTTCCACAACAAACAGTCCTTTCACAGCTGACTGGTTGCGACCCATAACATAGTGCAAACGGTAGGATGAGCAGGTCGAGGCACTATCCTGATTTCAATCTAAACCCCTGTGGTTTCACCAGGGGTTATAGCAACTTTGCTTAGCACAGAACATAGAACTTGTGAGTCTCTACCAGCAACTCCATAGAACATAGATGGGAGTACCTTCGCTGCGCTGCGGCCCCTATCAGGGGAAGATGTCCCTCTAAGGGAGTTACCGGAGGCCCATCCGTCACCGGGTTGATGCTGCTCCGGAATCTCCGGATGGGTGACCTCCCCGGCCTCCTCACCTCAGATGCGGGTCCCCTCGCAAGGCGGCACCCTCGGATCACTTCGCCCTCGCGGGACAAAGTCAAAGTCACTGGGCCCCAGGCCTACGATATAGTACCTCACCCCAGGCTGAAGGTGCCTGGGATGGACCCCAACTTCGTTCCGGTCAGGCCTAGGGCGCCTGGGCCGGAACCTTGAACCGCCCGCACCGAGGCCTAAGGTGCCTGGGTGCGTGAAGAGAAAATCCTCGAAGACCTCGTGGCGAGGGCGTCTCCCCCTTTTATCTCCTCCCATCAACACCACGGCGGGTTCCCCGCCCCAGCCGTACCATCTCCGGAAAGGGACAAAAAGGGTAGCACTGCGGCAGTGATTCTACCTTGAGCCTGTAGGTACCCCGCCACCCACAGGCCAAGGAGAATAATACACCACCCAATCCTCCACGAATTACAAAGGGGTCCAGAACCTTTCACAATTACACCTCCTGGGTCACACTACCCCCAGGTGTACCCCAACTAAATTTAAAGACCCCGCTACACACTCCCCCCTGTGATTTGACGCTGGTCCCCAACCCCATGTCTCCCAAGGAGTAGTGACATGAAGCGAGCCTCAGAGGCTATCCCTAAAAATTTTGAATCCCATGTGTGCCAAGACCTGCTCAAGGGGAAAGGGAACTATCAAACAATAAAACTTTTGCATAAAACATCTATCATGTACACATATACAATCCCTTCCGTCACTGTCTAAGAACCACTCCATACTCAGTAGTCTTGACCGACGAATCTCCTGCAGAAGGGAAACAAAAAAAACAGACAACATCCTAACATTATGTGAAAATTTGGAATGAATGTGTCCATCAGCCGAGGGACCCATTTGCTCCAATGAGTGTGGTGTAAAAGTGTGCAAAAAAACAAACAAACGTTGCACAACACTGCCACCTGGTGACAGCGCCGCGGTAATGACACTTGGTGCTCCTTCACTCTTCATGCGTCCCTACACTAATTCTACCCCAAAGTCTGTCCTTGATTCATAGAAAAAGAGAGTGGGAAGAAAAAAAAACAAATAAAAAAACAGGGTATTGTTCAGACGTTCTAGCAAAGGCTCTTCCAGGAAAATTTGTAGCTGAAAACATACTCATGAGTCTCTCCTCACAAGTAAAACCTCGGATCAGGTAAGAACAACGGCTTCAGATGCTTATCAAACACTTTGACTGAATATTCAACATCCTCTCCCTCCTTTCTGCAGATAAGCACTTTATCAGCATGAATATGGCGCCCCAACTTCCAATCCGCTCTGCAGTCCTTGAATTTCTTGGACACAGGCGCCGAACAGGACAAGTATCGCCGGGCCTGAGGCACTTTGAGCTTCTCCCAGACAAATTCGTCATACCATCTCTGTCGCAGGACTTCAACTTCGTGAAGCAAGTCCCGAGGCAAGTAGGGATACTCCCATCCATACTCACGGGCAACTCTCTGGGAGAAAAGTCGTTGCAATCTGGCCAAAGGAGGCATGACATCCCGCTCACCTTCTCCCGGCTGCACGATGGCCTCCGGGTGCCGAGGTACCTTCACTACCTCGGGTGGCTTTGCCTTTGGCAAACCAAAGCAGGTGATGTTGTGGAATGTGGAAAGTCAGTCGGAGGACTAGACTCCCTCCTGAGCTCCGGGGCCTGCGCCCGGGGCATGCTGTCTTCTATAGACATAGGAGAATCCTGCGGTTTGCATAGCACAGGTAGCGGGCGTTTGTCCCAGCCCTTCCGGTGAAACAGTTCATCTATTTCCCCGTCATCCCCACGGTCTGACAGCGATTCCAGGTCGGAGGTGTCATACATCTCGGCGGGAAGGTAGTCTTTAGTAGACGGAGAACTACCCTCCCTTGGGGGCTCCACGTCCAGTGGACCCCTGACACCTCCAACCACCACCACAGTCCCAGCCCCTGGCTCACCTGGACCTTTTTCAGCACTGGGATGTCCAGGACTCTTCCAACCGGATCCATCCAGGTCTGGCAAGCGGCGGGGTGAAGCTCGACCACGACCACAGGAGGCCTGCACCAGGCCTATCTTCCTCTTCGGAGGTGGCAGCAGGGAATCTGTGGTGACCGAAGCAGCATCCTCTGATTTTTCTCTCTCAGTCTCTGGTTAGGCAGTCCCGTCGCCCTGGTCAGCGCGTACGGGGACCTCCGCAAAGGCCTGGATCTCCCCTTCCGGAGTGGCGGTACCTGTGATGCAATTGAGGCAAAGGGCCCAGGGCCTTACTGTGGATGGTTCGACCTCAAACAGAAATTCTTTACACGCTTCACAACGCCCAAATGGCTTTAGTTGGACCACCAGTCCCGAGCATCCGGGACAGATCACACCGAGGGCCTCCGTGTCTCTGCATGAGTACAAAGCCAACTGTCCTCGGGGCCTGAGTCTTATCCCCGTGTCTGTAAGGGGAGCAGCAAAAGCAGTCATCTTCGTGGGGTATGATACCGGCATCCACGGGGAGCTTGAGGCCATCCCGACCACCTGCTGCTCCATCACGCGCTGACCACACGCCGGAGTCCCCACGTGTATCTCCACATATGGCCAGACTCCTCCCACGACTTGCACGTTTTTTGCGGGCTTCCCACAGTCCCCGCCCACGAATTGCGCAGTCATGGGGTGCCTCATGGCGCAGTGCAGCAAACACCCCCACATGTAGTATGTCACACGGCTGGGCTTTTCCCTCTTCCCGCTCTTTCTGCATGGGCCTTTCCCGTCTTGGGGTCATTTCCACGACTTCGAGCACAGGGACGCACTTTGGCCAATCACATGGCCGACCTGCTCGGACCTCCTCCGGGCAGCAAAGTCCAGACACAGCCATTTCAAATTTCAAAGTCAACACACATTTTATCCCGGACTCGCGAGCCCCCACGTGTAGCGATACCTCCAACTAAGAAGGCCGCAGATTTAGTTTGGGCCCTGAAGACAGCTCCACCAACCCCCGGCAATATGCTCTACCCCCTACTGGCACAGCTAGTACTGACAGTAAATTGTATATCTTATACTGTATGAATAACTGAGCATTGAGACAATACTAAATTGAAATAAGTATAAGATTTTTACTTAAGCTCTTGGTAAGAAAAGGGGTAACATCAATAACAGTTTACAGAATAATCATTAGTAATGCAGAGCCCGGCCACACTAACACACTATAGGGTTAAGACACAACAAGTGCGCCACACGGGCGACCGTTAGCTAAGTGCCCTATGGCACAGTAACCAAAACACCTTAGAAACCCCACCAGGCCTGGTTCTGATATCTACAACTTAGTCCTTTTTCTTCACCGGCAGATCTTTAACAGTGGTGCACATTAACAGAAAACAAACTTTGTAATCCAATGGGGTAGGTAAAGATGGGGTAGAAACTTGGCTGTACGAACGGTAGGTTCAGCTCCGACAAGGGCCTTCAATAAGAACACCAAGAATAACTCGTAGGCCACGGCAGTCTATAGGCCTATATGCAGTAACAGTATATCGGTTGGGCATATGCCCTCTCACCCGCCCGGACTACGGTTCCAGTCCGGGAACTTCCACCAACTGTGTCCCACACACGCTCCGTCTCTTCAGCGATCGGGTCCCCGATCCAACAAGGCTGTAGTCGAGCGAAGTCAGATGCCACCCAGGCTCGCAGAGGGGTGGAAGGCTCTTTGGTGCTGCGCAAGGCCTCAGGCTTCAGGCCTTGCACTCCGACACATCCGCACAGGAGGATCAGTCTCTGAAGTCTCGTGTCCCAAAGAGGCCAAGCCCAGCCTCCCCTCCTCCCTTTATAACCCCTCCCATGAGTCTCTGTGGTGGGAACATATGAAGAATGGGGTTCTGGGTGATGTAGTCTCTCCGCATTAAAGGGGAACACACCGCTACACTAGCAAAATTGGGATCCTTGAAAAAAGCACAACAGTTCCAAGCAGACAACAGATTATCCTGTGCAATGTTAGTCTCTTTCCAGATCCAGGACGCCCTCTTCTGGGTCTCCAGACACGTGCTCCGATTCAGTAAAAGTCAGACAAGGATAACGTTGCTGTGATTTCTCTTTTACAATCCTGCTGAGATAACCCCGCTTTTCTTTTCTTACAAGCGGCAGGGGTGCTCGTTAAGACAATGTGATCAAACCAGGCATCCAAATCACACTTCGTACCTTTTCAGGTAGAAGGTTCTCGGTCTCTGGGGCAATTTCCTGCACAATGAGCAGTTTCTTTGCTTCTTTTTTTTTCACAAGAAAAGTTTCTTTGTTTCTTACCCGATTGTGGTCACCTATGGCAGGGCTCCATTCAGCCAGCATCCCAGTCTCTTTATTTTCACCCCTCCTAGCTGTGTCACTGTCCCCTCTTTTCATTTCAGCAGCCTGCAGACAAGCACACCCCTTTCTTTGTTGCATCAGCCAATACAGAACATAGGATTAGTGGGACTACTGTGCAGAATCCATACAGAATAAGAGATATGGAGAATTAGAAACAGATTACAGACATTTACATACTGTGGCAGAGCTAGGCTCTGTCCCAATGAAAATGGGGTTAAAATGGACACAGGACTCTCAAAGAAGCATTTTGAGAAGTTCCAGCAAAAGATTGGTGAGCAGAGAAAACTATGCTTTAAGTTTTCTCTGGATTTTGTAAGTCTGGATTGGGGCTGGAAACTTGAAAACTTCAAAGAGCATTGGGAGGGATGGAGTCTTCAGTCATGTGTCCGGGTTTTCCAGAAGCTCTGCAGGTTGTGTGTGTGTGTCCAGGTGCACACACTCCTTATAAGGCAGAGCTGAACATAGCTCAGAGTGTGTGGGAAAGGAGTTGGTGTTGGAGCAGTTGTTGCAGACAGGAGGGAAGTGTGCTACTGTGTAAGAACTCGGGCAACATCCTTGAGACGGTACTCCATGTGGGAGAGGTTCCAGGTTAGTGGACTGAGAGAGTTGGGCCAGCTGAGAGAGTCGGGGAGACTATAGCTGAGACAACTGGAAGAGAAAGTCTTGGGGACCAGAGGGAACCATAAGTCTTGGAGGAGTGTGGAAGCCTGGAGTGTCAGGAGAGCCCTTCCTAGAGGCCAGGAGAGGGCCTGTGCAGCAAGGAACTGCGCCCAAGGCTGAGTGAGCCTTAAGAGCCAGGTGGATTGGCATTTTTCAGTTGTAATTTTGGGAGAAGAACCCCTGTGTGGGCAACCAAATACATGTGTGAACTTTTCTTTTGTTACTTTCAATAAAAGTGGGCTACCACGCCCTTAAACCTTAGTTCCTGTTGGCGGTGAACTCCCTTAAAACGCATCTATCACTGAGCTAGACAACCCCCTATATCACAATACAAAGAACCAAAACATACAGTATAATTATATTCAGTGTCTGTTACAAAAGTATAAATAGTAGTCCATATGAAAATAGTGTAAATCGTTTTAGATACATTAAGGGTGCATTCACACATGCAAATACACTGGCCCTGCGATTAGATGCCAGAACCCCAGCGGGGGTTCCCACAACTGGCTGCAGGATGTAGCCCCATTCAAAGCAATGGGAGGTTACTAAGTCCCGCAATTAATTAAGGCCAATCACATGTAATTGCTCATTCAGTGGTCACATGCAAGTGATCAGTTCTGGACACTGACTGCCCGCGCCCAAGGCCGATCACTCGGGTGTGATCGCTGCATGAGAAATTACATGCGAGTTGTCGTGATTAGCTGCAGGATTCAGTAGCCTCCCATTGCTTTCAATGGGGCTACATCCTGCAGCCAGTCGCTGGGGTTCTCACATCTAATCTGAGTGCAAATTTATTTGCAGGCGTAAATGTACCCTGAAGGCCCCTACTTGTAGTCCATTAAAGTAGAACTATAGGCAAAACTTTTTTTTTTTTGGATAGAACAAGGGAGGGTTATAACCTTTGGCAGATTTTTTTTTTTTTTTGCCATCTGTATCCTATTGCAGAGATTTACATTTAAAGAGGAAGTAAACCCTCCTCAAGAAAAATAAATAAAAATAAGACCCTGCAAGACAAAGGCATAATGAGCTAGTATGCATAGCATACTAGCTCATTATGTAGTACTTACTTAAGATCGAAGCTCCCGCAGAGATCATCTTTCCTCTCCTCCACCACCACCATCTCACTTCGTTGTATCGCGGCTCCGGCGCTGTGACTGTCCGGAGCCGCGATGACGTCACTCCCGCGAATGCGCACGGGAGCCGGCAGTGACAGCTCGATAGCCTTCACTCACGGCTCGCTCAGTGCGCCTGCGCCGTTGTCTACGGTGCGCAAGCTCCGTAGACATCGGTGCCCGTTTTTGGGGAAATATCTCCTTAACCGTGTAGGTTAAGGAGACATTTCTTGCACCTACAGGTAAGCCTTAATATAGGCTTAACTGCAGGTCTAAGTGGTCTGTAAGGGTTTACAACCACTTTAATTTCTGTCAATAGCCAAACAGGAAATGAGGAAATCCCTGCAAATAAGGAAAATTCCTTGGGGACCCCCAGTTCACCAGAACTAGTGTCCCCTATATTACTTTTTGGGGGACAACCCAAAATTTGGGATTTTCTTTTACTTTAATTGAAAATGGTAAACAGGACAAATAGAGAGGGCGAATCTCCTTAAAAGTGGTTGTAAACCCTTACAGACCACTTGCACCTACAGGTAAGCCTAGATTAAGGCTTACCTGTAGGTGCTTGAAATATCTCCTAAACCTACATGGTTTAGGAGATATTTACAATTACCTCATATGGCGATGTCTTCCGCGCACTCTAGAAAGGGCATGCTGTGCCATTTCTAGATGGGTCATGCCGTGACTGGTGGCTCCCGCGCGCATGCGCGGAAGCGACGTCACGTGACTCTGGCCAGTCACAGAGCCGGAGTTCGCAGCCCCGGAAGGAAGAGGGGTGAAGAATGGACGCTTCCAGCCAGCGAGGAAATCAGGGACATCGCAGGCTTTGGTTTCAGGTAAGTGACACATAATGGGCTACTATGCGATGCATAGTAGCCCATTATGCTTTACCATCAGGGTTTACTTCCTCTTTAAACGGGGACACAGACAGCAATAAAAGCCGACAGGGGGGTCTGATCTCTCTCCACAACGAAAAAGTAAAAGTTTTGCCTTTAGTTATACTTTAATTACTTCCTTTAGCCCCATAACAGAAGGTCCCTACAGGCCTGGGGCTGGGATGTAAACAAAGCAGGAGTCTGTGTGCTGTACCCGTGAATGGAACATATTAATAAATGCAAATGTTTCTATTTTATTAATGTTTTTTGCAAAAGGCAGACCATGCCTTCAACCAAAACAGGTTAACAGATGAAAAACAGGGTGACTCCCCAGGTTTTAGCGTAAGCTGACATGACTGCTTTTACTCCATGCAGAGGTCACCACTGATAGATTGCCATATGAAGGTCCATCAGGGACACTGTCTGCATGAAGCTTAAATGCTGCCACTGGACGGGGGGGGACGGGGGGGGGGGTTTACAAAGGAAATACATATTTTTTTTAGTGTACGTATGCATTTTGAGTTTGTCAAATCACAGTGGAATTAAAGGGACCCTTACTTACCCTTCCTTTATCGATCCCCGTCTCTTGATGACACTGGAATCTTCTGGGGCGGGGTCTTAATTGGCGGGCACGGGATGACATCACTCCTATGCATGTGCAGGAAGCCATTCTTCTGGCACACTGGGGATCAGGCCGCCGCTGTGAGCTGAGCAGGGCATGCGCAGCTTTGTTTACATGGTTGAGATTGCTGCGAGGGGGCAGGTAGGTGCATTTTAGGGCCCTTTCACGTTGGTGCACTTTTTGATGATGTGCTTTTGTGCAGCCTAAGGGCCCTTTCACATGGATGCGCTTTTGATGCATTCCTATTGACTTACAATGGTAGGTGCCTTTTTTGGTGCTCTTTTGATATAGTGCACCAAAGATGAATAGGGTTACCACCTTTCCAGGATTCACCCGGACAGTCCGGGTTTTGAATCATGTGTCTGTGTTTCAAGCAGACTGAAACCCGGACACATTATTCAGACTGGGCTGTGGCTCCCCAAGTAACAAAGATAGCCATACAAATCTGTTGCCGTCCGGGAGCTGCGGGCAGCTTAAGTGTTCGGGTTTGGCTTGAAGAAAAGGTGGCAACCCTAAAGATGAAGCATGCAGGACTTTTCAAAGTGCAGTGCGAAAATTATAGGATTTATTGGTGAATCATTTTTATATGCTTTTGTCACTCAGGAAAAGCGTGGCAAAAGCACATCATTGTGAAAAGGGGCCTTAGTGCCGAACAGACATTGTGGTGGATTTACTAAAAGGCAGATAGACTTTGCAAGTGCAGTTGCACCAATTTTCCTAGAGCTTTGTAATTGTATCAAAGCTTCACTTTGTAAATGTTACCAAATCAGGTGCAAGGGGAAAAAAAAAACAGCGTTTTAGCGCTGCAGGAGGGAGAGGAGAGTTGTGCATGTTAACAAACCTTTATTTACATGACACATGAACGCTAAATAAATGTCTATATAGAAACTGGCACATTTTTTCTCTGTGCACCAATCTTTGTGATTCCCGTCATTGTTTGTGTGTTTGCTCACACAACCTAAAAACATGCTGCTGTCCTAGTCAGCTTCTGACCAGATATCCTATGTGTGCGTCTGTATGTCCAATAAGGATCACACCACAGCCATTGAGTGGCGCTGTGCAACACAATAGAAATAACAGTGGGGTTCATTTACTACAACTGGAGTGCAAAATCTGATGCAGCTGGTAGCCAGCTTCTAACTTTAGCTTGTTCCGTTAACCACTTGCTTACTGGGCAGACCAATTTTCAGCTTTCAGCGCTGTCACACTTTGAATGACAATTGCGCGGTCATGCTACACTGTACCCAAATTAAAATATTTTTTCCTACAAATAGAGCTTTCTTTTGGTGGGATTTGATCACCTCCAAGGTTTTTTTATTTTTTGTAAAAAAAAAAAAAAAAAACACAATGAAAAAAAAATACAAACAACTGTTTTATATTTTGTTATAAAATTTTGCAAACAGATAATTTCTCCCCTTCATTGATGTACGCTGATGAGGCTACACTGATGGGCACTGATAAGGCGGCACTGATGGGCTGCAGTGATGGGCACTGCTTGGTGGCACCGATTGGCACAACTGGTGGGCATTGATAGGTGGCACTCCTGGGCATTGATAGTTTGCACTGATATACACTGGTGGGCACTGGCAGGTGGCACAGATGAGGTGGCTGTGCCTCTTTCTCTTCAGGACCGATTTCCCTTACACAGAAGCCAGTGATCGGCTTTTTTTTCTCCTCACGCGGTCAGTCAAAAAAAACTATTACCAATCTTCCGTTTACATCACATGATCAGCTGTAATTGGCTGACAGCTGATCACGTGGTAAGGGGCCAGGATCAGTCCCTTACTCCGATCTGTGATCCCCCAAGTCTCACTGACTCGGTGATCACAGCGTGCGCCACGCACGCCCTGCAGGGGGGCGCGTGGGGAGCGCGCAAAGGGGAGGACATCTATTGACGGCCTCCCGGCAATGTAGGTCCGCACTGTAGCTGTCATTTGGCTATAGATCGGACGGGAACAGGTTAAAGTGGTTGTAAATGATCACCTTGTAAAACAACCCACTCAGTTTAAAATAGAAATAAAAAGGCAAAACGTGTGTGTGTGATATTTATGTGTAGTGGGGTCTCCTTTAAGGCCCCGGGACTACGTTACCCAGAACCCCGTTCGGCACCCAGAGTGCAATTGGCCACCGCAGAGACTCATGGGGGGGGGCTATTTAAGAAGGAGGCGAGGCGGAGCTCGGCCTCTTTGGGACACCGCGCTGCAGAGCAACAGTTTCTTCCTGTGCGGATCTGCTGCAGTGCAAGGCCTGAAGCCTGGGGCCTTGCGCAACTTCTGAAGAGCCTTCCACCCCACTGCGGAGCCTGGGTGGCATCAGACTTGTCGAGTGAGGACATCAGTCAGATCGGGGACCCGATCGTTGCAGACGCTGTGTGCGGAGACACAGCAGGTGGAAGTCCCGGACTGGGATCGCGTCCGGAGTGGTGAGCGAGCACTTGCTCAAGCCAATAGACTGTACCGTGTTTAGGCCTATAGACTGCTTTGGCCCACCTATCGTTGTTTGTTGTTCTGTTAGGAGACCAGTAGCAGGACAGAGTTAAAGGGTCTCCAGTATAGTGTTCATTGGGACTGCCTACTTGTGGATTACAAATACTGTTTCATCAAGTGCACCACCGAAAGTTTGAATGCGAAGAAATACTAAGTGAAAAGACTGAAATTTCTTCTATGTCAGGCCTGACCAGGGAGGGGAGATAGAATATTGTTTAGTGCGCCACAAGGCGCGTACACCATAATAGCTGCGCGCGGTGTGTTACCGCGCTGAGCCATTGTTGTGTGCTACACTTATTGCTACAGGGCTCTGTAAGCAAGTTGCATGTGTTCTGTTCTGCCTATGCCCTTTTAATATAAAAGTCAAACTATTATATTGATCTCTCGCCTCAGTGTGTTGTCTTACTGCAAAGAGATTACTCCTAGCAATACTGTTGATTGTGATAAGTATAATCCCTAGACTAGCTGTGCCAGAGTGGGTCGAGTAAGATTGCCGGGGGTTGGCGGTGCTGTATACAGGGCCCGAAATCAAACCAGCGGCTCTCTTAACTGGGGGTAGCGCTACACGTGGGGGCTCTCGAGTCCGGGATCCTGTTGCAGCAAGTAACGCACAAAAAGTACCAGCATGGACCCACTAGAAGTAGGACAGTGGTGCAAAGCGGTCGGCACAGATCCAGCCGGGGTAGTAGTCATAGAACTCCCGGGGATCTGGCAAGAAGAAGCGGTGAAGCAGGTAGTGATGTCGCTGTCCCCGCACCAGAAGGTATGGGTGGTGGATGTCAGGTCGAATTCTTCACTGACCCACGCATTAATAGAGTGGAAGAACGGAGTCCCAGAGCATTTCAAGAATCCAAGTGTAGAAGCAATAAATGATCAGACTTATAGCCTAATACACGCGCTGCCGCTCAAGCCAGGAGGACGGTTTCAGACACCGAAACTATCTCCATCACCCACCCCAAAAGCAGAAAAACAGCAGAAAAGGGAAAGTCCCGGGTCGCCACCTGCCACCCTCAGCGCAGAATTATGTGCAGTCCTGGGGGAAATTGTAGCCCAGTGTAAGAAGGATCCTACAGACTACCAAATGTCGGGATACAGAAAACTCAGAATATTCTCTGGGAGGAAACCTGTACCTTCGGGTGAAGAAGGGTTTGAGGAGTGGTTAGACGATGCCACTCAGGCCTTAGAAGAATGGGAAGTCCCAGACCACAGAAAGAAGCAGAGATTTGATGAGAGCTTGAAGGGGTCTGCTCTAGAGGCCATACGCAACCTCAAGATGAGTAAGACAGACTGTGATACACAGGACTATCTGGACATTCTGCAGAATGTGTTCGGTGGAACAGAGAAAATCACTGAGCTCACTTATCAGCTGGAGCACTGCTACCAAAAGACAGGAGAGAAACTGTCAGAGTTCATGAGGCACCTGGATAAGATCCTGCATAAGATGATTCTGAAGAAGGGGATTGACCCGTGGAAGGTGGATGAGGCCCGTGTTCAGCAGGTGATGAAAGGATCTCAACCACTGGACCCTGTCGCATTGGCGCTACGCACCAGACAGGACGGGAAGAGCCTGGAGTACCCTGACTTGATCCGAGTGGTGAGAGAGGAAGAAGCTATGCTGGAGGAGAAGAAGAGGAGCCAACCAGTTGAGTCGGTAAATCCTCCTCCGGTGATGGTCAGGACGGCCATGACCCTGGAAAGAGACTCAGAGGTGGATACCTTGAAGTCGCAGATGTCCCAAGTATTGGGAATGCTGACCTCCCTGATGGAAAAGAAGTCAAGGGAACCAGAGAGGGAAAGTCCGAGGAAGGAGCTGTTTCCCAACACCTCAGCGCCCGCATCCCTGGAAGATTGGGGGGATGTGATTTGTTTCAAATTTCGCCAAAGTGTGTGCCAGTCCAAAGAAAAAAAAGATGAATAACCGCAAGCCGCCAGAAAACTTCAGCGGGCCCCGGTGAGGGAGTCAACCGGGTGCCCATCATCTCCAGTGAGCTCCAAACTGAATGAGAAGCACATGAAAAGGGTGGACAAGACCCCTCAGAAGAAACACAAGGTTCCTCAGAGGGAACGCACCCCAAAGAAAGAGAGTAGTGTCTCTCAGCAGGTAGTTACACCCATCAAAAGGAGGGAGATCAATGCATACCAGGCCCAAGAGAGACTTAAGTCCAAAGAGAAGTGAAGAAAGAAAGTCCAAAAGGAAAATGCAAAGATCAAAGGAAAGAGACCCCTTCGAAACGATATCCAGAGAAGCTGGTGGATCCCTCCCCGATAGTACCTGTTCAAGTGGAGGGAGTCTACACAAGAGCCATATTGGATACTGGGGCGCAAGTGACCCTGTTGTACCGGGACTTTTATGACAAGCATTTAAGTCACCTACCCATCCAGAAGATTGAAGAGCTGGAGATATGGGGAATTGGGACAGAGAGTTTCCCTTATGATGGCTATCTGCCTATAAAACTGACTTTTGACCCGTCCATAGCCAGGAAGGCTGAAGTGTTTGATACCTTAGCTGTGGTATGCCCCCGACCGCCTGGAGCTAACAAGAGTTCCTTAATAATAGTGACCAACACGGATCTGGTCCGAAGACTCTTGACCCCTCTAACAAAAGGAAAAGGCCCCACAGTCACTGGGATCCACCCAATGTTGAACACAGCCTACCAACGACTGATCTTAGAACAGAAGGCCCCAGAAGAGGGGGTAGGGAAGGTTTGGAGGCTGGGAAAAAAAGGAATAGTGCTACAGCCCGGTGAAGTGGCCTGTTTGAAAGCCACTGTGCAACTCACTTGGGAGCAGCCTGGGCCCTTTGTCATGTTGGAACCCGATCCAAGGGGAGAACATTTGGGCTTAGAAGTAGTCCCAAAAGTGGTCCCGTTGAGGGCCCTGAAGAAGGCCCACTGTAAGGTACCTGTGAGTGTCAGGAATACTACAGGTGGCCCCATGGAGATCCCAGCCAGGATGCTGCTGGGCCAGGTGAGCCCTGCCACCTCAGTTGTTTTGTCGGATGTGGAGAAGACAGATGGAGAAAGCACTGTGTGGGAGAAACTTTCCATGGAGAACCCGAACCTACCCAGGGCTTGGAAAGAGAGAGCCAAGGCCCAGTTGACCAGGTGGGAAAAGATCTTCTCCCAAGATGAGTTCGATGTGGGGTGTGCAAGGAGTGCCACCCATCGAATCCGCCTCCAGGAAGACAAGCCCTTCAGGGAAAGAGTCAGGCGAGTTCCGTTAGCAGACCTCGAGGACTTGAGGGAACAGCTCGCCGAGACAAAGCGAACCGGTGTGATTCGAGAATCCAGAAGCCCCTATGCCTCCCCGATAGTGGTGGTCAGAAAGAAGAATGGATCATTGAGGCTGTGCATAGACTACAGGACCCTCAACAAGAGAACCATACCTGACCAGTATACCACCCTGAGGATAGAGGACGCCCTACAGAGCTTGTCTGGAGCCAAGTGGTTCAGTGTTATGGACCTAAAGAGCGGGTACTATCAAATCCTGATGCATCCAGAAGACAAAGAGAAGACGGCTTTCATAACCCCAGTAGGGTTCTTTGAATTTGATCGGATGCCTCAAGGTCTGTTTGGAGCCCCAGCTACCTTCCAACGTCTTATGGAGAAGACTGTAGGAGACATGAACCTCATCGAAGTCCTAGTATACTTGGATGACATCATTGTCTTCGGAAGAACCTTGGAAGAACATGAAGAGAGGCTGGAGAAAGTTTTGAAGAGACTGAGTGAGGAAGGACTCAAGCTCTCACCCGAAAAATGCCAATTCTATCAGTCATCAGTCAACTATCTGGGGCACATAGTGTCTGAAGATGGGGTAGCCACAGACCCCAAAAAATTGGAGGCAGTCACCTTCTGGCCCAGGCCCACCACTGTGACAGAGCTCAAATCCTTCCTGGGGTTCTGTTCCTATTACAGGAGGTTTGTGGAGGGGTTTGCCCGGATAGCCAGGCCTCTGAATGAGCTGCTCAAGACGGAGAGGGAAGAGGATGACTTGGGCCCAAGAAAGCCAGGGGAGTCAGTCAAGGACCAGTGGAGCGAGAAGTGTGAGGATGCCTTCCAGATGTTGAAGAAAACATTAACCACTGCCCCTGTCCTGGCCTACGCAGACCCTAAGAAGCCTTATGAACTTCATGTAGATGCCAGTCATGATGGTTTGGGAGGAGTGCTATACCAGGAGCATGAAGAGCAACTGAGGCCCGTTGCGTATGTGAGCAGAAGTCTGACTCCCTCCGAGAAGAACTACCCCACCCATAAGTTGGAGTTCCTGGCCCTTAAGTGGGCGGTAGTTGACAAACTCAGAGACTATTTGTATGGGGCGGAATTCACAGTGAAAACCGACAACAAGCCCTTCACCTATCTTTTCACCACAGCAAAGTTGGATGCCACAGGACATAGATGGTTGGCGGCTCTGTCTGCCTTCAATTTCAGCTTAAAGTATAGAACTGGGGCTGGAAACCGAGATGCAGACACCTTGTCTAGAAGATCTCATGTCTCCACCTTCAATACAGAAGAGTGGACCCAAGTGGCACCCGACGGGGTGCGGGCCCTCTGTCAAGGGGCTAAACTCCAAGCCAGTGGCGCCTCAAGAGCAGAAGAGATAGGGGTTACCATAGTCAGAGTCCCCAAGCAGTATTGTGGGGTAACCCAATTGGGGGAAGATAACTTGCCAAGACTGTCCAAGAAGGAGTTGAGATCCAACCAATTGGAAGACCCCATGGGGAGATTGGTTCTAGAGGCCCTGGAGAATCAGGACCCGAATAGACTTTTACGTCACCCTTCAAAGGAAGCTCGCCTGTTGAGGAAGGAGTGGGACAGGTTGCAGGTGCATCAGGGAGTGGTCTACCGAAGGGGCCCCTCTGATGACCTGGAAGACAAATGGCAATTGTTCTTGCCCGAGAAACACAGAGAGACTGTTCTGGTTGCTTTGCACGACAACCATGGCCACCTAGGGGCGGAAAGGACTTTCCAACTCGTTAGGAACCGTTTCTATTGGCCCTGCATGAGGGCTAAAGTTGAAGAATACTGCCACTCATGTGCACGATGCATCCAGAGAAAGACTTTACCTCATCAAGCTGCCCCAATGGGCCATCTGCAAAGTCAAAGCCCACTTGATCTGGTATGCATTGATTTTCTCTGCCTCGAACCTGACCTGAGTGGACTAGGAAATGTTCTGGTAGTAACCGACCATTTCACCCGGTATGCCCAGGCCTTCCCAACCAAGGACCAGAAGGCTTCCACTGTGACCAAAGTGCTGATGGAGAAATACTTCATACACTATGGGCTACTACAACAGCTCCATTCAGATCAGGGAAGGGATTTTGAAAGTCGGTTGATCCAGAAGCTCCTGGATTCTTTGGGGATCAAGAAGACAAGAACTACCCCCTATCATCCACAAGCTGATGCTCAGCCGGAGAGGTTCAACCGAACCCTGCTCAACATGCTGGGGACCCTAAGCAGTGAAAAGAGGCAGCATTGGAGCAACCACATAGCGGCAGTTGTGCATGCATACAACAGCACCACCAGTGACGCTACAGGGTACTCACCCTATCGACTTATGTTCGGGAGAGAAGCAAGACTACCAGTAGATCTGGCCTTTGGCACATCCATAGACCATTGTTCTGCTGCTTCCCACAAGGGATATGTCGATAGACTCAGACGCAATTTGAAATTGGCCTATGAACAGGCCCAGGTGGCCTCGGAGCAAAGGGGGGCCCACAACAAGAAAAATTTTGATCTGAAAGTTAGGATTCAAGATTTACAACCCGGAGACAGAGTGTTGCTCTGGAACTTGGGGTCCCTGGAAAACACAAGCTTGCAGACAGATGGAGACCTGAACCTTATGTTGTTTGCAAAAGGCTACCAGGCCTGCCCGTTTACAGACTTAAACCAGAAGGGAAGGTGGGACCTTTGAAGACCTGGCATCGGAACCACCTACTCCCACTAGCTGAGGCAGTTCGGATACCCCCTGTGATGGATTCCCCTGAGCCAACTTCCATCCTGGATACTCCCCGACCAAACACTCGGTCCCAGACCCCTCAGATTGGGGATACAGAGACCTCGGAGATAAGTGAAGATGAGGGAGAAGAACTTGATTGGCTTTGGCCTTCACAGGCCCCAGGAACTCCTGCTATTGATCTTTTACCTGAAGAAGACACCACAGATCCGAAGCTGAATGCAGAAGCTACTGAGCTCATTCCGTCCAGTCCCTGGTCAGATTCTTGGGAGAGTGCCTGTGACTTACTCCCAGAAGAAGATCCAAGGGAGTCCCTGTACCTTCCTGCTCCGGAGTCCAGTGCTCCTGAACCAGAGGAAATTCCTAAGTCGGTTCCAGAAGAAGAGCCTGTTTTAACAGAAAGCCCAAGAGGACAGAGGAAGCGAAGAGCCATAAAGCCTCCCAGAAGATTTACTTACCCACAGATGGGGAGGAGTGCGGAAGACACTGTTGGTACTGCCAGGAGGAGTATAGAAGACCCTGACCCTCCCACTGTTCATTTAGTGGGGGGCAACCCCAACTCACTCTCTGGCACAGTTAGGCAGGACACTAATGATAGTGTGACCTGTGGGCAGGGAAGTTCACTGCCTCGTTTTTGGTGGGAATTTCCTCTGCCAACATCATACGAAACTTTGATTGATGTTGTACGTTCTGTAATGTAGTGTTATGTTATCTTTGGGGACCAAAGAGTTTAAGTGGGGGGAGTGTGTAGCGGGGTCTCCTTTAAGGCCCCGGGACTACGTTACCCAGAACCCCGTTCGGCACCCAGAGTGCAATTGGCCACTGCAGAGACTAATGGGGGGGCTATTTAAGAAGGAGGCGAGGCGGAGCTCGGCCTCTTTGGGACACAGCGCTGCAGAGCAACAGTTTCTTCCTGTGCGGATCTGCTGCAGTGCAAGGCCTGAAGCCTCGGGCCTTGCGCAACTTCCGAAGAGCCTTCCACCCCACTGCGGAGCCTGGGTGGCATCAGACTTGTCGAGTGAGGACATAAGTCAGATCGGGGACCCGATTGTTGCAGACGCTGTGTGCGGAGACACAGCAGGTGGAATTCCCGGACTGGGATCGCGTCCGGAGTGGTGAGCGAGCACTTGCTCAAGCCAATAGACTGCACCGTGTTTAGGCCTATAGACTGCTTTGGCCCACCTATCGTTGTTTGTTGTTCCGTTAGGAGACCAGTAGCAGGACAGAGTTAAAGGGTCTCCAGTATAGTGTTCCTTGGGACTGCCTACTTGTGGATTACAAATACTGTTTCATCAAGTGCACCACCGAAAGTTTGAATGCGAAGAAATACTAAGTGAAAAGACTGAGATTTCTTCTATGTCAGGCCTGACCAGGGAGGGGAGATAGAATATTGTTTAGTGCGCCACAAGGCGCGTACACCATAAAAGCTGCGCGTGGTGTGTTACCGCGCTGAGCCCTTGTTGTGTGCTACACTTATTGCTACAGGGCTCTGTAAGCAAGTTGCATGTGTTTTGTTCTGCCTATGCCCTTTTAATATAAAAGTCAAACTATTATATTGATCTCTCGCCTCAGTGTGTTGTCTTACTGCAAAGAGATGACTCCTAGCAATACTGTTGATTGTGATAAGTATAATCCCTAGACTAGCTGTGCCAGAGTGGGTCAAGTAAGATTGCCGGGGGTTAGCGGTGCTGTATACAGGGCCCGAAATCAAACCAGCGACTCTCTTAACTGGGGGTAGTGCTACATATATCACCTTTTTTCCCCCTTGTTTATAAATGATCACCTTCTTAGCTGCATAAGAGCTGGGGGGGGGGGGGAGGAGAAACAGGACACTGAGCTTCCCAGGAAATAGCTGTGCAGGCAAGTCGTGTCAGGAAAAGTCTGATCATTGGAGGAAAGCACACTGAGCCTAAGTTTCTACTATTGTGACCTGAAAGTTGCGCGATTTTGATGCAACTTGTATTCTTGAGCTCTATAAACCTCAAGTCGCATCAAAGTGGGACCACAGTAGTACAGGGACTACTTTGAAGTCCCACAGATATGAAAAGTACTCATTGGAAATCATGGGGTATGACTTGTCATGCGACTTTGCAGACCAAAGACCACTAGGGATGCCACCGGGACCACCAGGGATGGCAGCCACTGATGACCAGCAGGTATGCCACCCATGGCCACCAGGAATGCCAATGTGTGCCCACATACAGTGGGGCAAAAAAGTATTTAGTCAGCCAATTGTGCAAGTTCTCCCACTTAAAAAGATGAGAGAGGCCTGTAATTGTCATCATAGGTATACGTCAACTATGAGAGACAAAATGTGGAAACAAATCCAGACAATCACATTGTCTTATTTGGAAAGAATTTATTTGCAAATTATGGTGGAAAATAAGTATTTGGTCAATATCAAAAGTTCATTTCAATACTTTGTTATATATCTGTAGCTGCCTCACCCTCTCTCTCTTCTTTAGTGGTTACTTTGGCTCTGGTCTAGGGGTACCTTGAAGGGGAGAGCGAGGTGCGCCACGGCCCATGTCCTCTAGATTACTGCATGTAGAGGTGAAGGCCAGCACCAGATTACCTTCGGGCTGTGTATACGCTCGGAGCCAAGTCTGTTCTGCTGATAACCCCCTTTGCTCCCATTAATTGGAGTACCACACACTGAAAAGGTCCAACACTTATTTATTCCATAACGGCAAACAAATAGTCCTTTGTGAGCAGACAGTTTGAGACCCATAGAACAGTTCAGTATTGGTGGGGAGTAGGTCAAGGCACAATCCTCAAAGAAAACTAAACCGTTGAGGTTTCACCAACGGTTGCTAAGCACAGTGGCTGTAAAACGTACTTTTTGGCTTCAGAGTCTCTTCCAGCGACTCTAATGAACAGGAACTGGAGTTACCTTCGCTACGTTGCAGCCCCTGTCAGGGGGAAGACATCCCTTCAAGGGAGTTACCAGAGGCCCCGCCGTCACCGGATTATTGATGTACCGGGCTATTCGGAAGGGTTACACTCCCCGGCCTCCTCACCTCAGATACGGGTCCCAACACCTTAGGGCCCCTCGGACTCCTCCACCCTCGCGGAACCCAGTCAAAGTTACTGGGCCCCAGGCCTTGGTCATAGTACCTCACCCCAGGTTTAAGGTGCCTGGGATGGACTCCATCCCTCACCCTGGCCAGGTCAAGGGCACTTGGGTCTGGAACTCCGGAACGCCAGCACCCAGGCTGAAGGTGCCTGGGCGCGGCTGCATCCTCCAACTCTGAATCCCAAGGTCAGGGCATCCGCCCCTTTTATCTCCTCTCCCTTTGCGTCACAGCGGGTTCCCCGCCCCGCTGTACCAGTGCCAGGAAAGGACAAAAAGGAACAGTCTTGCAGTGCGGGTTCAACTCCGGCCCCGGGCGACACCGCCACCTGCAGGCCGCAGGGAACCTTGCACCACCAGAGTGCTCCAAGAACCACAAAAGGGATTCTCAGACTCCCTAACAATTAGTACATCTGGGTTGAATAACCCAGATGTCCCCCCCCCCAAATTTACATGCCCGCTACATATCCTTTGTTGGCAATATAGACCGGGTCACTGACAGGGAAGATTGCCAGCTGCCATCACACACCTAGTAAAGGTATGTCGTCCCCGGCTGCTAACTGCTTCTGCTAGAATGTTCGATTGACAGCTGGCTGCTGTCCCCTATGCCAGCGCTAGGTGGCACTGTCTGTTGCCTCTAAGCACTGCCTTTGTTCAGAGCTTCCAGGGAAATGCTGCCGTGCAATGGGCCACTTTTGGGGCAACATAATCCTTTGGGCAGTCATGCAAGGGGGCCCTGGACCCAGCACGCCAGGGGTGCCTGACCCTCCCTATCAGCAGCCTTGGGTGGCCTTGTTGGCCCCTCCCACCCTACATCCTTCAATTAAAAAATGTAAAAGCCTGGATGAATTTTTTTTTTTTAGCCAAACAGCAGCTGTAATCAGGTACAGCCGCTGTTTGGTTATTCAGCAAGATACAATAAACCAGCAGGAAGATTCATCCATCTGTGCTGTACAGCGCGGATGTAGGAATCTTTTTTTATTTTTTTATATATGCATCCCAGCAGGCTTAATGGAAAAAACATAAGTGTATGGGCAGCTTTGGGGCTCGTTCACACCAGTGAGATGCACTGAACGCATAGCTACTGGTGTCTGCTATGAGACAGTGCTGATGTGCTTTTTTTTTTTTTTTTCACAGAACTTTACTGAAATGTCACAAGCAACATTTTCAACACAGTTCTATTCACCAAAGTGGTGTTGCAGTGCTTATCTTAACAAATAAAATAAACTGACGCTATTTGAAACAAGGCATTTTGCTTTGTCTATGTATTAGAGCTGAGCTGGAAATAGGGGCCAGAGTAGCCCCAACACCAGCGGCGGCTGGTCCATAAGGGGCGCAGGGGCGCCGCCTCCCCCTAATCTCCATGCTGGTGCAGGACTCGTAGGTTTTTATGAGTTGTTTTTTTTGCTTTTTTGAAGCGCATGATTATAGCCTGAGGCTCTAATTGGCTTCAAAAAGGATGGGCTTGGAGCGCAGAGCACTGCGCCTCGAATCAATATTCGCTGTTGGCTTCTCCCTGGCAATCAGAACAAGAGATGGATCTTAAGACCGGATTAGCTGGGAGGAGAAGCCGCGGAAACTGCTACCTGGATGGTGTAAGTGCAGACCCGGCGGGTATTGGAAGAATACATAACAATACCATACGAAGTTGTGTTTTTGTAACCTATTGGTTCTTGATATGAGACTAGCATGCAAAAAACAGACGATCATTTGTCCGATATTCTTATCGTGTGTACAAGGCTGAACTGGAAAGATATCTTAACTTTCCCAGTCAACCACACCCAATAATCATACCATGCGTAGCGAGTTCAGCGTCTGCCCTCAATAGTTGTGACAAAGGGCTTGTTCACATCGGATGTGTTGGGCAGTGGCGGCTGGTGCTCAATAGAATGCATTAAGTTAAAAAAAAACTTCTGCCTTTACAATCCCTTTAAAAAAAAGTTGTTTTTTTTGTTTTGTTTTTTCGTTTTGAAGTGGAGAGGGATTAGAACCCCTGTCCAATTTTTATTGCCCTCATTAGGGAGATTTACCCTCTATTTGTCCATTTTACCGCTATCAAAAGAAAGTGAAATCCCAAATTTTGGGTTGACATCAAAACACTAATAGAGGGGAAATCTTCCAATGACGACACACCAGGATTCCTCCCTATGTAAGCATTTCCTCTCACTTCCTGTTTTGGCCATGGGACAGGAAGTGAAGTGAAATCCCCCCAATGGGACACAGATGACAAAAAATGGGACAGGGGATGCAACCCTCCCTTACTCTATGCAAAATGAAAGAAAGTTTTGTCTTTAGTTATGTTAATCTTAGGGAGCCGATTGGGCCAGTATTGTCACCCCAACACCTTTCCACTCTGTAACTGACAGGATCACCAGGTTTAGGTAAGCAAAAATACAGGCAACTGCTTGCACTGTTGGATCAGCACTGTTTCATTTTACTTTTGTTGTATGTTATATATTTTCAGATATTGCATCTTGTTAGAAGTGTGTATATTAAATGGATAAAGCGCTGGAGCAGGAAATATGATATGATGGCGCACAGCACAGAACCTGGAACAAGTGCAAGGTAAGTCATTATTTCATGCATTTTCGTTTTAAGATTTATATATCTCAATAACTAGTTTTTGTTTTCATTATTTGTGGCAACAGGGTAATGCGGCCTCTTGATACATGGCCCTACTGGCCCTGTTTTTTATGTGGCCATATTGCAGTTGGCTTTAGTTTATTATACTTCTACTTATTTATCGATTTAATAACTGCATTAACTCTACATACTGTACTGTGCAAATGTTTTAGGCAGGTGAGAAAAAACGCTGTAAATTAAGAATGCTTTCAGAAATAGTGTTTATTTTACTTTTATCAATTAAGAAAATGAAAAGTAAATTAACAGATTTTGAAGGAATGCGGCAGGTAGGTTGTTCCAAACATCGTACAAGACGTACGACGAGCCGAGATCAATGAAGTTCAATAGGCAGTTTGGCTCTTCTGCTTGATTCTGAGCATGCGTGGTTTTGTGTGCGTTGGAATTGCACACAGACGATCGGAATTTCCGACAAGAACTTTTCTTGTCGGAAAATTTGAGAACCAGCTCTCAAATTTTTGTGGTAGGAAATTCCAACAGCAAATGTCTGATGGAGCCTACACATGGTCGGAATTTCCGACAAAAAGCTCACATCGGACATTTGTCAGAATTTCCGATCGTGTGTATGCGGCATAAGGCTTGCACGTACACGGGACATTTTACAACCTCTCCTGAACGATTTAACTTGACAGATGGTAACCAACGTTTAAAAAATGTCTGTTTTGCTACGTTTACATGCCGCGTTTAGCCATGTTTGCGTTTAGAAGCGAACCGCGGCTAAACGCAAAAGCCTCTGAACATCCGTCCTTAACGCATTTTTTATTTTATTTTTTTGCTTTCCAACTGCCTATAAACGACTATAAACGACCCTGTGTACATGTACTGATAAGATAACATAGAGGAGAGTTCAGGGGCAGCTGGAAAAATAAACCAACTGCTCCTAAATGTCCATTTACCAGGAGGCAGTGTACATGAAGCTTTAGAGCACTAAGCACAGATCTTCTGTGCATGTAGACTGCCTCAAATCCTTCTGTCATTTCATGTAATCTCAGAGTCTCGATGTTGAGATCAGGGCTCTGTGGGGGCCAAACCATCACTTTCAGGACTCCTTGTTCTTCTTTACACTGAAGATGGTTTCCTATGACATTGGCTGTATGTTTGGGGTCTTTGTCCTGCTGCAAAATTCATTTTGAGGCCAATCGCACGCCTCCATGATGGTATGATGGCTAAATATCTGCCTGTATTTCTCAGCATTGAGGACACCATTGATTCTGACCAAATCTCCAACTTCATTTTCAGAAATGCAGCCCCAAACTTGCAAGGACCCTCCACCATGCTTCACTGTTGCCTGCAGACACTCATTATTGTACCATTCTCCAGCCCTTCAGGGGAACAAGCTGCCTCCTGTTATTGCCAAATATTTCCCATTTTGACTCATCAGTCCAGAGCACCTGCTGCCATTTTAATGCTCATGGATGTAGAAACAAGGCTATGTGACTTAACTATGCATGAAAACATAGGAACTGGGGTGCAGAAAAATAATGGAAGAATTTAAGGCATTTTGCAGTTTTGAAGGCAAAGGGTGGTCACACCAAATATTGATTTGATTTGGATTTCTCTTCTATTTTGTTTACTTTCCATTTTGTCAATTTAAAAAAAAAAAGCACTTCTAATTCTGAAAGCACTCTTAATTTACAACATATTTTTATTTTCTTTTTTTTACACACCTCCCTAAAACTTTTGCACAGTTCTGTATGTGATGCCCTATAGCAAACATGTTGGCTTTAATCACTTGCTTACTGGGCACTTAAACCCCCTCCTGCCCAGACCAATTTTCAGCTTTCAGCGCTGTCACACTTTGAATGACAATTGCACGGTCATACAACACTGTACCCAAATGAAATTTTTATATTTTTTATTTCCACAAATAGAGCTTTCTTTTGGTGGTATTTGCTCACCTCTGCGTCTTTTTTTATTTCTTGTTAATAAAAATTAAAGACTGAATAAAAAAATAAAATAAATACAAAATCGTTTTAAAGATTTTGTTATAAAAGTTTTCAAACAGGTAATTTTTCTCCTTCATTGATGTACGATGATGAGGCTGCACTGATAGGTGGCACTGATGGCTGGCAGTGATGGGCACTGGTAGGTGACACTGATAGGCAGCACTGATTGGCACCACTGGTGGGCATTGATAGGTGGCACCACTGGTGGGCATTAATAGGTGACACTGTTAAGCATGGATTCGTGGCACTGGCAGGTGGCACTGGTTGGCCTCTTCCTCTTCGGGACCGATGTTCCTTGCACAGAAGCCGGTGATCGGCTTTTTTTTTTCTCCTCACGCTATAAGCGTAAGGAAAATACAATTACCGAGGTTATGTTTACATCACGTGATCAGCTGTCATTGGCTGACAGCTGATCAGGTGGTAAGGGGCCGGTGATCACAGCGCGGGGAGCGTTCAAAGGGGAGGACGTCTATTGACGGCCTCCCGGCAAAGTAGGTCTGCGCTGTAGCCGTCATTCGGCTATAGCGCGGATCTGAAGGGGTTAATCCCCCAAATGCCTGCAGCAAATTCTTTCCTTTGCTTGCTTACCCTCTATACAATGTTGGGAGCTAAAAAATATACTTATGGATATGGAGGAGCATGTGACTACCTCCATGTAACAGTGCTGGGCCAATCAGTGTTGTCACAGGGAGTTCATAGCCCTTTGTCAGCTACAACTCCAGTGATTTGTTGTGTACACAGGGTTTTCTTGCACTCCTGGCAGCTGATCAGAGTGGTGAGGAGCTAAAGAAACATAAAGATATGCTATTGGGGGGGATTCAATTATTGTGAATTTGCAGTGTTGCCGTATGTGGCAAAACAGATTCACTTTTAATGCAAATCTGGGGAGAGAAACAAAAAATGGTTTCCACAGCAAGTATCTGCATGCACCCCAGATCTATTGCTTTACAGAGCATCATAGGATCTCTGAATGGCAGGTGGAGTCACCAGAGGGCCAAAGTCCGTGATGGCAGAAACTGGTCACTGCAGAAAGTATCTGTTTAGAGGCATAGGTTGTTCAAAAGAATAGCAGACTTGGTGTGCTTGAAATACAAAGTAGCCATTGGCTTATAAATTCTTTTTACTTTAACCCCTTCACGCTGATGTCACACAAATTATGCAGCCCCACTGAACTGAGTTTTTTGCCATGGGGCACGGTGCACTCCCAACACAGACCAGTGTCTCACCGTGAGCCCCGTACTAACGATCGGGACCCAGAACTCCTGATTCCAGGTCACATGATTGCTGTGATAGCCTCTGATTGGCTATCACAATGATCAGTCACTGTTAAGCCCGCCCGTGTTCTTTTTTCTGTGAATGGAGGAGAGAGATACATTGTATTTACTTTCTAATCCTTGCCTAGAAATGATAAAAATTACTCTTCACAATAAAAGAATTTAAATAAAGAAATGCCTAGATCAAGGTTTGATCTAGGTTCAGTGCCAGGGTTGGTGTTTGGGTCAAAGGTCAGGATCAGTGTTTTTTTTTTGGGGGGGGGCAAAATTTATTTATTTTTTTATCGATGTCAGTGTGTTTTGGTAGAATGAATATAGCAAAATGTGCATTATTGATTTTGGGCTGTACTATAAGTACATACAACACCTAACATACACATAAGTGGTATCGCTGCAAATGTCAGGAGCAGAAGACTTTATTTTGGGATGGGTTTTTTTGTGGTAGGTTATAGTAGTAGCAAAAATATACATCTAAATTTAAGAAAAAAAACTTTTTTTTACTATTTCGATAATTTAAATTTCTAATTGAAATGTCTGGTGTCCGATCCCTGGTCTATAGCCAGGTGTGGAAAGGGGATTGCAAGCTTCAACAATAGATTAACGTGCTGAAGCTTTGCCCAATTAAAATGGTCCAGCTTTCAGGCAGAGCTGGGGTACTGAATGTTGCTTCAGGCATCTCTAGACAAAATCACTTTTAGGTCTGGCACAGGCATTGGTACATTAAATCTCTTCTTGGAGGCAGGAGTGGGGAGATACCTGCACTTTTTTCCCTAACTGCTGGTGCATTACAAAGTCGATAGACGGTGTCACATTTCCCCAAGGGATTCTATGTAATGTGTATTACAAAGTGATTCTAGAGTGCAGCTGCAGGTTTGTCCTAAAGCAGTAGTAAACTCTGCTGAATTTTTAATTTAGGGCCCCCCAGGTGGGTTATGCCACAATATGCTAGTAGTATGCAGAGCATATTGGTACATTATGACAGACGTACCTGTCAAAGGTGTCCTCCAGCACTGGGGTGGGATAGATCCAGCTGTCCCCTGGTGCTTCAATTTGCCGTTTGATAGGCAAAGCCGCAATTACGTCACTCCCGCGCATGCACGCTGGAGTCACATCGCCGCAGCACAGATCGGGCTCGGTAATGTTAGCTGATCTGCTTATGCGCGGCTCAATGTACATAATGGCTGACAGGCAGGAGGATGCATTTATGACAGGAGAGACCAATAGGGTCTCTTCTGTCAGCACAATAAAAAAAAATGTCTTCACTTTAAAGCCGATCTACTGGCAAATATAAACCAGGCATGTCCAAAGTCTGGCCCGCGGGCCAATCGCAGCCTGCGTTCCGGTTTTGAACAGCCCGCTTGGTTATTCGGGCTATCTTTTGTGGCCCCCAACGATCTCCCGGTGCCGGGGCCACAAAAGATGTATACTGGATGATGGCTGCCTTGGAGGTGACAGGGACGAGTGTCATGCATACAGGAATATTTCCTGTTTACGGGCGGGCTCTGTAATAGAAAGTCCCGTCTCCTGCGCTGCCATCGGACGACTGTTCTGTCCATCATAGGACCAATCCTATTTAATTTCTTCATAAACGACCTGGAGGATGGGGTAAACAGTTCAATCTCAGTATTTGCGGATGATACTAAGCTAAGCAGGGCAATAACTTCTCAACAGGATGTGGAAACCTTGCAAGAAGATCTGAACAAATGAATGGGGTGGGCAACTACATGGCAAATGAGGTTTAATGTAGAAAAAAGTAAAATGATGCATTTGGGTGGCAAAAATATGAAGGAAATCTATACACTGGGGGGAGAACCTCTGGGGGAAATCTAGGATGGAACAGGACCTGGGGGTCCTAGTAGATAGCAGCAGCTTGGCATTGCATGCCATTGCTGAGCCTAACAAAGCAAACAGAATATTGGCATGCATTAAAAAAGGGATTAACTCCAGAGATAAAACAATAATTCTCCTGCTCCACAAGACTCTGGTCTGGCCGCACCTAGAGTATGCTGTCAAGTTCTGGGCACCAGTCCTCAGGAAGGATGTACTGGAAATGGAGAGAGTACAGAGAAGGGCAACAAAGCTAATAAAGGGACTGGAGGATATTAGTTATGAGCAAAGGTTGCGAGCACTGAACTTATTCTCTCTGGAGAACAGACGCTTGAGAGGGGATATAATTTAAATTTACAAATACCGTACTGGTGACCCCACAATAGGGATAAAATAAAAAATTAGCGGAAGGGAGTTTAACGAGACACGTGGCCACTAACTAAAATTAGAAAAAAAAAGGTTTAAACATAAACTACGTAGAAGTTTCTATACTGTAAGAGCGGCAAGGATGTGGAATTCCCTTTCCACAGGCGGTGGTGGGGACCCCAGTGCAGTGCAACAGGACATATAATGTGGAATTTTGGATTGCCTCTCTACCAAGCCACTTGTTGAAGTTGGGATGCAATATAGTCTATCCAAGGATTCAGGAGAGCCAACCCTCCCCGTCCTTAGGTTTCTGTAATTGTTCTAGTTTAACCCTGGCACAAACTTCTTTCCACAATAATGATCTAAATATGGGATTTGACACCCGGAAAATCTATAGAGGTACAACTGACGTTATGAAAAAAGTTAAGTATTTGGGGCATAAAGATCATTTTAATCAGCCGCCAAGATCCACAGTTTGGTCCACAATTTAACTTTTGTCTCTAAATCTCTCTAATAGGGGAAGAATATTTAAAACAACAAACATCTGTTAGCTGGAGGGAGATTATGATCCCTAAATATTTAAACAAGGACACTACCAGTACGGGGCATAACAATGTGAGAGGACATCCCGTGACCACGTCCCCATTGAGACGAAACACCCAGAAGATACGGGCTGTTTAATCGAGGAGTGGGCCAGCTCGATATTTTATGCTTGTTTGCAACCTACTCATGTAAGTGCGCATTTTTATGCTTTTTTAATACATTTTTTTAAGGGTTTTATGCTATGCGAGTTCTTTATTTTCAGGTCACGTATCCCGAATCATTCAGAGGTACTCATACTGGTAACGCTATCCTGTGGAGCATCTAAGCTGTGATTGACATTACATGCATGAGCTGATCTCCTGTAACAAGAGATCATGCATTTCTGGTAAGCGGCAGTGTGTTTAGAGGTGGAAGCACTTTTCTATCATCACTTTTTCCTGGATATTGTGGATCAATTTGCACTTGGAGACTTGTTGATTTATATGGATTTCAATGGTGGTTTATTATATCAATATATTCACTTCTGAAGACGGTCACAGTTTTTCAACACTTTTTTCAACTGATATATGGATTGATATTTTTATGGTTTATATATATCTTTTTTTGCATATATTTTTTGATAATTTTTTGAGTATTTTGATCACCTACTTGGTGTATGCTAGTTGTATGCCAGCTTTATATTAGTGTTTTGACTCAGATCACATCACATTTATTTGGATATTGTTTTGATAATATCAAAACTTATTTTCACCTTCACTAGCGCAGCTTTTTTCTTTTTTCCTATCTTGTTTAGTGTTTTGTATAACATTTTTAGTTACCGCTTTGTGCTATTTAGAACTAGCGCAGTAATTTTCTACTTATAATGTGAGAGGGGTGTCCAACTGGTCAAGAGGTAACAGAGCAGACTTGGACCAGTTAATTATCAACCTCGAAAACCTACCAAAGTCTGAGATGAGGGCCATGACAGTGCATATAGAAGTATCCGTATCCCCTAGGAACAAAAGCATATCATCTGCATAAAGCAGAATTTTCCCATGCCTAGAGCCATATCTAAAGCCCTGTACACCCGATCGGATATCCTATGGATTCTAATCCGATGGTTTTGTCCATGGGAAATCCGATGAAGCTGACTTCCATCAGTCTTGCCTATACACCATCAGTCAAAAAACCGACCGTTCCAAACGTGACGTAAAACACTCAGATGAGCCGAGAAAAATTAAGTTCAATGCTTCTGAGCATGCGTCGACTTGATTCTGAGCATACGTGGGTTTTTTATCTGATGGAGTTCCACACAGACGATCGGAATTTGCTATCGGTTTTTGAGCCATCGGAAAAATTTAAAACATGTTCTATTTTTTAAAACCGATGGAAAAAAGACCGATGGGTCCCATACACGATCGGTTTGTTCGATGAATAGTCCATCGGACTGTTTTCATCGGTAAAACCGATCGTGTGTACAGGGCTTTAGACCCACAATACCAGCGTGTGCTCTAATTTGGGCCACAAAGGGCTTTATTGCTAAGGCAAACCAAAACTCCTCCACAGCCCACAGATAGCCCCACTCCACACTATCAAAGGCCTTGTTTGCATCTAGCGATAACAAGGCTGTGGTGCCAATGATGTCAGCCTGGGCTTGCATATTCACAAACAATCACCTAAGGTTGATCGCTGTGGACTTGTTGGGCATAAAGCCCGCCTGATCAGCATGAATTATGTCAGATATGACTGTATTTAGCCTCCTAGCTAAGACCTTTGTCAGTAATTAAATATCTGTTTGAAGAAGTGAGATGGGCCTATAAGAGGAAGGCTCGGTAGGCACTTTGTCAGGCTTAAATAGTAGAGTAATGCAAGCCCTAGACATCGACAGAGGCAATTGTTGTCTAGATCTGGCAGTGTTGTATACTTTCAATAATTTGGGCAAAAGTAGGTCAGAGTAAAGCCCTGTACACACGATCGGATTTCTGATAGAATCAAATCCAATGGATTTTTCCATCGGAATTCCGATGAAGCTGACTTCCATCAGTCTTGCCTACACACCATCAGACAAAATTCCGACCGTCCCAAACGCCGTGACGTACAACACGTACGACGGCACTATAAATGGGAAGTTCAAATCCAATGGTGCCACCCTTTGGGCTGCTTTTGCTGATTTTGTGTTACCGCATGTTAGTAAAAGTTTGGTGTTAGCCGATTCACGCTTTTCAGTCTCCGTTCTTTTCAGTCCGTTACAGCATGACGAATGTGCTATCTCCATTACAAACGCTAGTTTTACCAGAACAAGCGCTCCCATCTCTTAATTCAGTCTGAGCATGCGTGGGTTTTTTCTCCGATGGAGTTCCACACAGACGATCGGAATTTGCTATCGTTTTTTTTCCATCGTAAAAATTTAAAACATGTTCTATTTTTTTTCACCGATGGAAAAAAGTCAGATGGAGCCCACACACGATCGGTTCCTCCGATAAACAGTCCATCGGCCCCTTTTCCTCGGTAAAACCGATCGTGTGTGTACAGGGCTTAAGTTTAATATACCTCCATAGGTATCCCATCATCACCTGGAGCTTTGGAGTTCGGGAATGCACCAACCGCCTCCTGTAATTCCTCCAAGGCAAAGGGAGCCTGCTACATATCTTTGGGGTAAAAAAATTAAATAAAAATAATCCAAATAAGTGTATATTTGGTTTGTGTTAAAAGTTATGTGTTAAAGTTATAGCATCTACAAACTAGTATATATATGTGTGTGTGTGTGTGTGTGTGTATATATGTATATATGTGTGTGTATGTGTGTATGTATATATATATATATATATATTGTGAGGGGGTTAACTCGGTAGCGGGTGTGTGTGACCCCCTGGATGGGCTCCCCACACAAAAACAGGCCCAGCAGACGGAGGTTGTGGTTTTCAAGATCAAAAAGGTGCGGTTTATTTCTCTATTTACAGTGAGAGCCCATTCACACAGGGGCAACACGACTTCCAGCGCGATTTTATGAGGCAACTCAGACACGACCTGAGTATGAATCACAGCGCGACCTGGAGCTATTTACAAGGCAACTCCAAGTTGCCTGCAGGACAAGAGACATTCCAGTGGCCAATCAAACAAGAATCAGCTCTGTGGGAGGGAGGGGGGAGAGAGAGTTTTGCAGGAGAAATGTATGTTATCTTCCTGGAGAGTCGCTCCTATTAAGACAAGGAGAGGCGACTCCCATTGAAATGAATGGTTACAGGTCGCCTAGGAGTCGGATTGAAGTAGTACAGGGACCTTTTTTGAAGTCGGAGCGACTGCAGTAGTGTGCATAAGGACGGCTCTATTAACTTACATTGATTTCTTCAGCCAGCGCGACCTGAGGCGACTAGGGGCGACCTGGGGCGATTTGGAGTCGGATCCAAAGACGCCCCTGTGTGAATGGGCTCTGACAAAAACACAGCAAAGCAAAAAGAAACATAAACAAAATAAATCCTGGTCAGCTTGACCTCTGACTAAACATGCAGGTTTCCCTAACTAACAACTGGGATCAGCCTGGTGCTGTCCTAGTCCCTAAGTCCCTGGTTTAGTAAATGTCCAAACAAATAGCCACACAGGCTTTGTCTCACCGCACAGGGGTTCACTCTCCCTAGACAGTCCACACAGGTCTGGTTCCAGGCATGAGCAAACACCTAATGAAGCTGGGAGTTTTTATAGAGGCCTTAAACGAGCTGACAAGCTTCAGCTGGTCTCATCAACTCCCTGCCTGCACGACGCCCAGCACTCTCCCTAGAGGTATGAATCATCCATGAGCCCACTAGCCTCAGCTGGGCTTCATCAACTCTCTCCCTAGTTGTATAAGTCGGCATAAAGCCTGAATCTGGGAGAAATATACCTACCCCCCTGGATGCAACCAGGTGACTTTACCTTCCTGCTGTCACATACCCCCCCCCCTCTTGTTTTAACCTTGGGGTTGGAACACCAGCAATCAGGCATTCATGTACTCGAGACAAAGCATCCACATTCCCCATTTGAACGCCAGGGCGATGCTTTACTGTGAAGTTGAATTCCTGTAGGGCCAGGAACCACCTATTTACTCTTCTATTTGTCTCCTTGTTTTGAGCCATCCACTTTAACGGAGCGTGATCCGTAACCATGTCAAAGTGCCTACCTAGCAGATAGTACCGAAGGGAATCTAGAGCCCACTTCACCGCTAAACACTCCTTTTCAACCGTGGCGTAATTTACCTCATGGGACTTCAACTTCCTGCTGAGGTAAATGACTGGGTGCTCTTCCCCGTTCCAGACCTGGGACAATACTGCTCCTAACCCCACATCTGACGCATCACTTTGTACGACAAAGTCTTTAGAGAAGTCGGGTGAGTACAACACTGGCTGGCTACATAAGGCTTGTTTCAAGAATTGGAATGCTGCCTCAGCCTCGGGGGTCCATTTAATCATGACCGACCCTTTCCCTTTCGTCAGGTTGGTTGGGGCACAGCCTTAGAAGCAAAGTGGGGAATGAAGCGCCGATAATAACCCGCGATTCCCAGAAAGGCTCGTACCTGCTTCTTGCTGTTGGGACGTGGCCAACTCTGGATGGCCTCGACTTTGTTGAGTTGGGGTTTTATTACTCCCCTGCCAATGGTGTACCCAAGATATTTGGCCTCCTCCTGCCCAATGGTACACTTCTTGGGGTTAGCCGTAAACCCCGCTTCCCGGATAGAGTCTAGGACTGCTTGCACTTTTGGCAGATGTGAGGCCCAATCTGTGCTATGGACAATTACGTCATCCAGGTAAGCCGCAGCATACTTCCGATGGGGCCTCAGTATCTGGTCCATTTTCCGCTGGAATGTGGCCGGCGCATTCTGTAACCCGAACGGCATTCTCTTATATTGGAACGCCCCGTCTGGGGTTACAAATGCGGTTTTCTCTTTGGCCGACTTGGCCAGGGGAATTTGCCAATACCCTTTTGTGAGGTCAAGAGTCGTCATGTATCGGGCTGTTCCCAGCCGGTCGATCAACTCATCTATACGTGGCATGGGGTAGGTGTCAAATTTTGTAACTTTGTTCAACTGACGAAAATCGTTACAAAATCGCCAGCTCCCATCCGGTTTAGGCACCAACACAATGGGACTAGACCAATCACTTTGGGACTCCTCTATCACCCCTAAGTTCAGCATTTTCTGTACTTCCTCCCGTATTGCCTCCCGTCGGGCCTCTGGGATCCGATAGGGTTTTAACTTCACCCTTTCACCGGGCGGGGTAATAATATCATGCTCTACCCCAGATGTTTGTCCCGGCAGCTCAGAGAACACCTCCTTGTTGCGAAGCACAAACTCCTTAACCTCCTGTTGTTGGGGTTGTGACAAGGTGGCTGCTATTCCAACCTCCGGAATCACGCAACCAGTTTGAGCTGGTGACCAAGTTTCTGCGACTAGGGACTCTCTATCCCTCCAGGCTTTCAACAGATTAACGTGATAGATCTGTTCGGGCTTTCGCCTTCCTGGTTGTCTGACCTTGTAATTCACTTCGCTCACTTTTTCCATTATCTCGTAGGGGCCTTGCCATTTGGCAAGGAATTTACTTTCAACCGTAGGGACAAGTACCAATATCCTATCCCCCGGGGAAAAGGTACGGGTCTTGGCTCCACGGTTGTACACTCTCTGCTGTGCCAACTGCGCTTGGGCCAAATGTTCCTTCACGATGGGCATTACCTGTGCAATTCGATCTTGCATCAGGGCGACATGCTCAATCACACTCCTGTGGGGAGAACTCTCACTTTCCCAAGTTTCCTTGGCAATATCCAACAGCCCTCTTGGGTGTCTCCCATACAGTAACTCAAAGGGGGAGAATCCCGTAGAGGATTGGGGCACCTCCCTAATAGCAAACATCAAATAAGGAAGTAGACAGTCCCAATCCTTTCCATCTCTATCCACCACTTTCTTCAACATTTGTTTTAGGGTTTTGTTGAATCTTTCAACCAGCCCATCGGTTTGGGGGTGATACACAGACGTACGCAATTGCGTCACTTTGAACAATTTACACAGCTCTTTCATAACCCGGGACATAAAGGGTGTACCTTGGTCCGTAAGCAGTTCTTTACAAATACCCACCCGGCTAAAAACAAGAGATAGCTCTTTGGCTATGGTTTTGGCCAAGGTATTTCGGAGAGGGATCGCTTCTGGATAACGGGTGGCATAGTCCATTATAACTAATATGTACTGGTGCCCCCTAGCGGATTTGATTATAGGACCTACCAAATCCATTGCGATCCTCTCAAACGGGACCTCAATGATGGGTAGAGGGACCAGCGGGCTACGGAAATGTGGCATCGGGGCCGACCTCTGACACACAGGGCAGGAGGAACAATAATTTTCTATGTCCTTCATCACCCCAGGCCAATAGAATCTCTGTAATACCCTCTCTCGGGTTTTCTCTGTCCCCAGATGACCTCCAAGAATGTGCCCATGGGCCAACTCCAACACCAACTTCCTGTAAGGTTTGGGCACCACAAGCTGCTCAACGGTTTCTTCTGCCCTTTTTGCCACCCGATACAGTAGGTCCTTCTCTACGCTGAAGTATGGGTAAGTGCAGGTATTATCTGGGTTCACTAACTCGCCATCTATTTCCACTACGTTTTCCCGTGCCTTTATTAGGGCGGGGTCTTTTAACTGTTCTGTGGCAAAGTTTTCCCTGTGAACCTCAAGATCAGAAAACTCCACAGACGGTAGGTTTTCGTCTGAGGAGGTGGGCTCCTCTCCAGTTTCTTGAGTCTCGCCTGCCAATACTGACAAGGGAAATTCTGGAGAGTCCTCACCACTCTCAGAGGAGTTCTGGCTATCACCTTCCTGGTACATAGGGGCACCAGTGGGGGGCTCAGGATCATCCCACTGTTCCCAGAACTTCGGAAAATCCCTTCCCACAATGGCATCATGCGGTAATTGAGATACTAACCCCACTGGATGAGAGAGGGTACCTTTGGGGGTCTTGAAACACACTGTAGTCACTGGATACTCTCGGGTGTCCCCATGCACACAAATAACAGCTACCTTGCTATTCCCAGAGACCTCTGTTTTAACTAATTCAGCCTTTATCAGGGTCACAAGGCTACCTGAATCCAGTAATACCGCAACATTTCTACCATTAATACACATTTTGCATAAATGTTTCTCAGTTCCCCGAATGGCAGTGCATGCGACTGTCGCACACAGCGACTGACGTCTGTCCGTCAGAAAGTCACATTGCATGGGTTCCTCCACAACCGGGCAATTTGCTGCAATATGTCCCGTTTGCCGGCAGCGGTAGCAAACAATCCTTTTGGCTGCCTCTTGAGCCCCCGACTTCCCAGGCTGTTCTCGCCAAACCCTGGGCAGAGCTCCCACCCTCTCACTCTCTCCACCCTCACCCCTTGGAATCATCTTATCCGCCCCTGGGGATGGTCTGGTCTTAGGGTGGAAAGTCCGAGAGTCTCTGGAAGAGGCCGTCAGGTTCTCTGCAGCCAAGTATCTCTCTACACGATCCACAAGTTTACCGGCCGTTTCTGGGTCTCCATGGCTTACCCACTTTTGAATGGCGGTAGGAAGAGCTCTCAAGAAACGATCCATCACAACACGTTCCACAATCTCCGGTGCGGACAAAGTCTCTGGCTGTAGCCACTTCCTGCTCAGGTGAATGAGATCATACATTTGAGACCTGGGGGGTTTTCCAAGCTGGAAAGTCCAGTTATGCACACGCTGAGCCCGGACAGCCAGGGTGACACCCAGCCTTGCCAATATTTCAGCTTTTAGCATCACATAGTCTTTTGCTTGGTCAGGCTCTAGGTCATAGTAAGCTTTCTGCGATTCACCAGTTAACAGAGGAGCCAGCAGTCCAGCCCACTGATCCTTAGGCCACTTTTCCCTTTCAGCAGTCCTTTCAAATGTGGTCAAAAACACCTCTGGATCATCTTCTCCAGTCATTTTTGTCAATAAACGACTCACCCCAAATGACGCGGTATTAGTGGGACAGCTTTCCTCACTGGTCTGCGAACGTTGCTGCATTACTGCTTCCATCTGTTGTTGTAGTCTCTGCTCTTGCTTCTGCAACAGGTCTATGAAGCGGGCCTCAGATTGCTGCTGGGCTTGTTGCTGGGCTGCAAGGCTCTGTTGTTGAGCTGCAAGGCTCTTTTGCAAACCTGCATTTGTCTGCTGTTGATTGGCATTTGCTAGAGCCAGCTGTTTCAGTATCTCCTCCATGCTGGCTTAAAAAAAAACTGCCACTGGTTCTCCACCAACTGTGAGGGGGTTAACTCAGTAGCGGGTGTGTGTGACCCCCTGGATGGGCTCCCCACACAAAAACAGGCCCAGCAGACGGAGGTTGTGGTTTTCAAGATCAAAAAGGTGCGGTTTATTTCTCTATTTACAGTGACAAAAACACAGCAAAGCAAAAAGAAACATAAACAAAATAAATCCTGGTCAGCTTGACCTCTGACTAAACATGCAGGTTTCCCTAACTAACAACTGGGATCAGCCTGGTGCTGTCCTAGTCCCTAAGTCCCTGGTTTAGTAAATGTCCAAACAAATAGCCACACAGGCTTTGTCTCACCGCACAGGGGTTCACTCTCCCTAGACAGTCCACACAGGTCTGGTTCCAGGCATGAGCAAACACCTAATGAAGCTGGGAGTTTTTATAGAGGCCTTAAACGAGCTGACAAGCTTCAGCTGGTCTCATCAACTCCCTGCCTGCACGACGCCCAGCACTCTCCCTAGAGGTATGAATCATCCATGAGCCCACTAGCCTCAGCTGGGCTTCATCAACTCTCTCCCTAGTTGTATAAGTCGGCATAAAGCCTGAATCTGGGAGAAATATACCTACCCCCCTGGATGCAACCAGGTGACTTTACCTTCCTGCTGTCACAATATATATATATATATATATATATATATATATATACTTGAATTTTTCACTATACTAGTAATGGTGGTGATCAGTGACTTGGTGTGACTGTGCTAGTGTGGCGAGAAATCTGGTGCTAACACACTAAACCTGGGTACACACTACAGGTCAGAGCCACTGTACTAACAATGCAAGGTTAGTTCAGCGATCTCCCCAGCTGAGGTGTGGTGGTCTCACAGGGAGACGTTCCCCCTTGCCAGAACACTCCGATTAGTGCTCTGTCATTGGCTGAGAGCACTGATTGGGAGTCGGTCGGCTACTGGTTTTCCAGCATGCATGTCCAACAGAAGCTGGCCAAACTGACCGACATACACACGGGCCGCATGTCGGACGGTTCTTTTTGAACCGCCGTTGTCTCCCAGCATTCGACCTGTGTGTATGGGGCTTAACTGTCGCTAGCGACACTAATACAGTTATTAGTGATAATATACACCAGGCATATGCAATTAGCGGACCTCCAGATGTTGCAGAACTGCAAGTGCCATGAGGCATAGCAAGACTTTTACAGCCACAAGCATGACATCCAGAGGCATCATGGGACTTGTAGTTTTGCAACAGCTGGAGGTCCGCTAATTGCATATCACTGATATACACTGTACTAATGACACTGGCTGGAAAGGGTTTAACATCAGGGGGAAATCAAGGGGTTAACTGTGTGCCTAACAAGTGTAATATGTCTAGTGTGTGCTACTTTTGCTTACTGATCTGGCTGTTTTTTCTCCCTGCTTTTCAGAGAGAAGGAACAGCCAGATCACTGTTCTCTGTACACAGCGTTCTGTGTGTTTGTAAACACAGAACTCTGTGCTGTGATTAGGCACAGCTGATCAGCAGGTTTCAGCCAAAATCATTGGCTGAAAACTGCTGCCAAACTCGTGCTGTGTTAAATCGCTGCACGGATCAACAGGGGCGCGCACTGACAAACCAGGAGGACCACGTACATCGTGGTACCTGGCTGTGCCGTTTGTTTACAGTACATTTACTGTGAGCGGGTTGGCAAGGAGGTTAAAGGCTATGCACGCCTGAGGCCAGCAGGTGATTAAAACCACCAATGCCAACCTTTAGTTGAAGTATCTGCTTTGTGTGGAGTTTACCTGTAAGCCATAAGTCTCCACGGCCAAGCAAGCACTCCTCAGCTATTTTCATCAGCATTTCTGAATAAAACCTCTTCTTGACACAAGGACCTTAACTGGCAGTTCTTCTTAGTACAGAGAGCCTCCTACCAAATAAACGCTTGTATTTATTTCTGCTCTATATAAACACAGTGTATGGGTTATTCTGAGTGACTTCGGGGAAACTGTTTGCCAAATCCTCCTGTTATTTGTTTATTTTCTATGCAGCAAGTACGTCAATTTCACATCTGGTCTAAATAGTTGAGGGTCCAGGGCTGGAAACGAGAGCTGACAGATAACGGGAGGTTCATTGAAGCTGCTAGGAGTACAGTAGGCTACAGCTGCTTTGCATTAACAGGGGGATGTGGGATGTGTTCCAGAAAGACCATTGCATGGTATGTGATTGCCACTGCGTGCATGTGTGTCGGAAACAGTGCCAGGCTATAGATGGTCCAGGAAACAGAGCTTCATTGACAGCGGACCAGTTTTACGCACAATGCATGTTATGTGTTCAATTTTAAGACCTACATTAGGATAAAAGATAACCAGCTGTCATGAGAGAATAATGTACAACATCATTAGAACGGAGAGGCAACACAGAATAGATGCAATTTGCAGCATCTTTGTGAACCCTTTGCCCAGTGATCAGAAAGCAATCCACCAGTTTAAAATGTTGGTGTTCTATTTTCCATGCCAGCAAGGACCAAAATATGTGCGATAACATTGGTGGGACCAAGTTCTTTTGGGAGCAATGTATTTTCTTTTGCCTTTGCATTTTGCTGCTATAGAAAATTTAGGAATGTGCATGACAACACATCAGGTATGAGGCAAGAGACCTCACTGTGTGAATTACGAATAGATCAAAGTCCTGTACAAATTTCCTAGGATTATAGAAATACGTTTGCCTACAAACTGTCTTCTCATTGTGGCCAGACTTTTCATAGCCTAAATGTGGACCTGTACTAAAAAAAATGAGATTTGCTAAGTTGTCGGGAACACCTAGAAATGTTCATGTCTAAGCTAGGCCACTCCATGACCTTAATGTGCTTCTTGAGCCACTCCTTTGTTGCCTTGGCAGTGTGTTTTGGGTTGTTGTCATGCTGGAAGACCCGTCTACATTAGTGTTCTGGCTGAGTTAAGAATGTTCTCATCCAAGATTTTACAAATACACGGCCCCCGTCCATTGGCCCCTCAATGCGGCAAAAGTCGGCCTGTACCTTTTTTAGCAGAGAAACGGCCCCAAAGCATAATGTTTCCACCTCCATCTTTGACTGTAGAAATGGTGTTCGTAGGTTCATAGTCAGCATTTTTCCTCCTCCAAACACGGGGAGTCGAGTTAATGACAAAGAGCTAAATTTTGGTCTCATCTGACCTGTCATGGATCTGCCACCTAAGGGTTAATAGTGCAGACTGATTTCAGTGATTGGCAACAGGCTGCCTTATTTAAACACCTCAGCAGCACTGTGTCTTCGCTGCCTGATCTGCAGTTCATACCTGTTCCAGTGTCTTCCTGTGATCTGATCTGTTTCCTGTGTTTGACCCGGCTTGTTTGACTACGATTGATCTCTGTTATCCTGATCCCGGCCTGCCTTGTAACCACGCTCAGCTCTACACTGCTTGATTTCCTGTTGCCGAACTTTGCCTGTATCCTGACCATTCTCTGCCTGTCGTCTATACCTACATCTGATCGTCTGTTACCAAACCCGGCTTGTCTGACTACATATTCAGTGTCTCCCCAGCCAGTGCACCTACCAGCCTGCTTCCTGTTCCCTGCTGCACCAGCTGTACTGACAAGACCAAAGACGAACCAGGCACCCATACACTGCCAGGCTCTTGCGGCCACTGTTGCAACATCGGTGGCCCTTGAGCCGGGGTTGTACGAGAGGCCTTCCCACTGCACGTCAGGCTCATCCGGCAGGTACGTAACATGACCACAGCACTTTCTCACAATCCTTCTGTAAATCATTTAGATGTTCATTGGCAGCATTCAGATGGGCCTGTAATGTGCTTTCTTGAGCAGGGGAATCTTGCGGGCGCTGCAGAATTTCAATCCAATCGTATTGTGTTACCAATGATTTTTTTGGTGACTGTGGTCCCAACTGCCTTGAGATCATTCACAAGCTCCTCCCATGTAGTTCTGGACTGATCCCTCACTTTTCTCATGATCATCCTCACCCCATGAGGTGAAATCCTGCATGGAGCTCCAGACCAAGGATGACTGATGATTTTTTTTTTTTTTTTTTTTGTATTGGGTTATTTTATATTTCTTCCATTTGCGAATAATCGCTCCAACAGTTCTCTCCTTCTCACCAAGCTTTTTGCTCATGGTCTTGTAGCCCATTCCAGCCTTGTGCAGGTCTACAATCTTTTGCCTGATATATTTTGCCAGCTCTTTGGTCTTGCCCATGATGGTGAGATTTGAATGAAAGAAAGATTCTGTGCACAGGTGTCTTATATACAAGTTATCATTAGGAGCACCTTCTTAAATTGACAGGACTTACCGTATTTTTCGCACCATAAGACGCACCTAAGTTTTAGAGGAGGAAAAACAAGAAAAAAAAATTCTGAACCAAATGGTGTACTCAAATATTTTCCAGTGCCCATAGAAAGTGCAGAGTGACCATTGCTACAAACACAGTCTTACCTGATGTTATCACTTCCGCCTTCCTCTGTCTCAGGAACCAGCCGGAAGATCGCCCGTCACCCACGGGGGGTTTGGAAGTCTGTCCCCCGCTCTCCTGCCTCTCTTCTGGTGGTGGTGGCGGGAGGCGATGCGAGCGACGGCAGGGGGCGGTGCCAGCGGGCACAGCCATACTGCATGCTATATAAATAAATTGCCCAGAGTTCTGCTTTAACAGTCCGTAGTTGTCATAAATATGGTTGTCGTATGGTATTTGATTTACGGTAGATTGCCCATGGCCAGCCATATGCCTTGACCCTGAGGCCTATAAGACGCACTTTTTATCCCCTCTTTCTGTCCAAAAGCAAAGCAAACATTTATCCTTGAGTTTTGGTGCTGCAGCTGAGCAGAGCCCACACAGGCCCCATCCCACCACCCACCACTGTGCTGTGTGGGCTCTGTTCTGCTCATTAGACCTGTGGGGGCTCTGCTCATTAGACCTGTGGGGGCTCTGCTCATTAGACCTGTGGGGGCTCTGCTCATTAGACCTGTGGGGGCTCTGCTCATTAGACCTGTGTGGGCTTTGCTCATTAGACCTGTGTGGGCTCTGCTCATTAGACCTGTGTGGGCTCTGCAGCTGGCCAATCACGATGATTGCTGGCACTGGTCGGCATGAGCAGCTCGTCCACGTGTCCCCTCACAGCCACCCTCCGCATGCTGCTAAGCGGACTTCCCGACACGGACGCCGCGCTGCACGCTGGGTAGCCCACACCGAGATCCGCTCACCTCAGCCAGCACCACCGTCCGTCCAGTCCTCCGCTGACGTCACCCCAAAGCTGAGTGAGCAGACAGGGGGAGGAGCCACCAATGGTGGGCGGGGACGTGAGATCGGCGTGACGTCTGGACGGCCGGAAGGGATGTACACTGTACAGAGTTCGAGACGAGGATGGCGGAGGTGAGTGCGGGGCAGTAAAAAGGACAGTCTGTCATTATGTGCTATAATGGCAAATCTATAGGGGGCGCTAGAGAATAAATGTAGATTAAATTAAATTAAATTAAATTAAATCTAATATAAAGTGATAGAAATTGTGAACACCAGCCAGCCTATGCGGACCGCAGTGACTAGTCTATGACTATCCAACAATAATAAACAGCCAATATGCAGTCCCCTATGTGGGTTTGGTGAATAGTGAAACCCATCTACCAAACAAATTATGATACATGAGACCATAGAATACTATATGACAACAAATATTCAAACATGCAGTGCCAATCGTGATGATTGAGTGTCCCGAGAAATAAAGAAATAATTGTCAAGAAAACAAGTGATAGTCCATAAATGGCAAACAGTGAAATGAATCCTGAGTGACAGCTTTATCCAACGGGAAAAAGAGATTGCTTGAAGTGATAACCTTCACCAACTTAATTCAGGACACCCGATAGTGCTCATGCTATATAGTAGCAGTTTACCAGATATTGTTGACTCTTTTAATTAAAAAGGAGTCAAATGCGCTTTGTGCAAGTTCCACTTGCTAACATGGGTAGTGATGTCAAAGAACAGGCATGAGGAATCCCTGCCTCCCGGAGGCCCGGATGGAGCAATGCAAACCACAAAAGGAAAATAGAGTGGAAAATAGTGTAATCCCGTTTTATTAAAATAAATTAAAATATAACAGCCAATTGCCCCCTTACTTGGTTAGTGCCTTGAGCCCGGCACTGAGGCTGGAGAGCGTGGACTAGTAGGGATAGTGACCCGTGTGGAGATGAGCCAGCGTGTGTTCCACCTGGGTAGAGGAAGAGCCAGCGGGACCGGAAGTGTCGTCAGAACGTAGTCTGGCGTCGCCTCGACAGCTGTTTCGTGTAAGCACGTCGTCAGGAAGCGCCTACAGTCACAGTTTCAACAATTGAAAATCTGGGGATAGCAGCTTAATTTATCATAAATTTTTTTTAGGCGCAAGATCATTTACAAAAACATGTCATTATGTGCTGTCTGTTCTCAGCAGTCATGTGATCTGACATGGTCTCCTAGGTGACAGCTGTCACCTCCATCCTCTGTACATGTATGTTGTCTGTATGACGGGTCCTCCTCACTGTACTCCATGTGGAGTGTGTATGACATGGGGCGATGCCGGCGGCGGCGGGGGGGGCGGTGCCTGTCATCTATTCGCACCATAAGACGCAGGGACATTTTCCCCCATGTTTCTGGGGGAAAAAAGTGTGTCTTATAGTCCGAAAAATACGGTATCTGTGTACCACATGCGCACATACTGTAGCCTGTATGTGGGAGCCGTAATTAATGTTGGTTGGTAGGGGATCAAATACTTATTTTACTCACTGAACTGCAACTCAATTTATAATATTTGTATCATGCGTTTTTTTTTCTGTTTTTTTGGTTGATATTCTGTCTCTATCATTTTAACTCCTTCAGATCCACGCTATAGCCGAATGACTGCTACAGCGCGGACCTGCTATGCTGGGAGGCCGTCAATAGACATCCTCCCCTTTGCACGTTCCCCGCGCGGCGCGCTGTGATCACCGAGTCCCGGCCCCTTACTACGTGATCAGCTGTCAGCCAATGACAGCTGATCACGTGATGTAACCAAAAGCTTCGTAATCGTAATCACCGGCTTTTGTGCAAGGGACATCAGTCCCAAAGAGGAAGAGGCACATCCGCCTCATCTGTGCCTGCCAGTGCCCACAGTTCCACAAATCAGTGCCACCTATCAATGTCCACCAGTGGTGCCAATCAGTGCCTCATCAGTGCCACCCAGCAGTGCTGCCTATCAGTGCCCATGCCTGCCAGCTATCAGTGCCACTTCTCAGTGCCACCCATCAGTGCTGCCTTATCGGTGCCCATCTGCGCAGCCTCATCGGCGTACATCAATGAAGGAGAAGAATTACCTGTTTGCAAAATGTTTTAACAAAATATAAAACGGTTTTGTATTATTTATTTTTTTAACAAAAAATAAAAACTACAGAGGTGATTAAATACCATCAAAAAATAGCTATATTTGTGGGGAAAAAAATTATAAAAATTTCATTTGGGTACTGTGTTGTATGACCGCGCAATTGTCCTTCAAAGAGTGAGAGTGCTGAAAGCTGAAAATTGGTTTAATTGCCCAGTAAGCAAGTGGTTAAAATACTCCTATGATAAACATTATAGATCCTTCATTTCTTTGCAAGTGGACAAACTTCCAAAATCTGCAAAGGGTCAAATAATTTTCCCCACTGTATATGACTGCAGCATCTCTTCGATACTGCAGCTGTCACCCGCTGATTCTAAGACTGAAAACTGAGTGATCACATGACCGCTGATAGCTCCGTTCTAGGTCTTCACCGATCAGAGCGCCGGGCTGTGGAGGGGGTCGGAGCAGCTGGCTCAGGCTCTCAGCGGCATGCTCGGAGGTTTAGTCAGCTGCTCGCCAGGCATCTGGGTGGATCCTGTCCTTAAAGTCAGAATCCTTCCAGAGCCTGAACCAGCTGTGCAACGTCGGCCAACTGCAGGCTGAATCTGGGTCACAGGAGTGCAACAACAAGTTCTCTTTTAAATACCTACCCCCACAAATCATCAGGACATGGGTCTGATGCGAGGAAGCAGTGCCGTGCTTCAAGATGACCAACTCCACCCAATGATACAGCGTGAAATAAGACCCGATGAGTGATTATTGGGGGGGAGGGGGAATGCGCTGCATGGAGCCTACATGCAATAGTGGTGATTGACCAGTCCTTTGTCATCCATTAGCCTTTTATTGGGCACTTATTGGCCACAGTACAGGTCCCATTTAAAGAGACCTGGCCAAGTCACTAAAGAAATACAAATAGCCACTTCTTGGAAGATAAGAAGAGGTATACTTTTTCAGAACACATACCTCCTACCTCTCCTCTGTTACAGCGCTGCAGCCTCTACTGCGGTATTCGTCATCTAAAACTTCTGGAAGTGTTGGAAGCTTGTACCGCCCCACCCCCCACCACCACCACACGCCGTTGTTCCAACTTGTGGTTCCTATTTCTGACCACTACATCGCTGTCATCACCTTGTAGCACTACGGTCCTCAGTTCGAAACCCAGGTAGGACCCGATTTGCATGTTCTCCCTGGTCTCATGTGGGTTTCTTCCCAGTAGGTTAATTGGCTGTAGTATGTGTATGAATGTGAGATCTGTACCTTAAATTTTGAGGGTAGCAACTTCTGTGAATAATTTTTTTTTTTTTAAATAACAAACATGTTAAAGCGGAGGTCCCACCAAAAAAATATTAAAAGAAAGCCAGCAGCTACAAATACAGCAGCTGCTGACTTTGAATATATGGACACTTAGCTGTCCAGGGCGCCCGCGATTTCGGCAGCCGATGCCGATCTGTCGCTCGAGGATCGGCTGCTGCCGTTGCCATACTCGATAAGGGAATCAGGAAGTGAAGCATTGCGACTTCACTTCCCGGTTCCCTACTGCGCATGAGCGAGTCGCGCTGCGCGTCTTCACTGGTCCCCGCTGTGTTCTGGGAGCTGTGTCTCCCAGAACACAGCGGGGGTACAGAGTAGGCGCCGGAAGTGGCGTAGATCACCGAGGTGATCTATGCCAGGAAGTGGGAGCAACTCTCTGTATTAGACAGGTATCTGCTCCCCCCCCCCCCCCGGAAAGGTGCCAAATGTGACACCGGAGGGTTCCAAAAAGTGGAAGTTCCATTTTTGGGTGGAACTCCACTTTAAACTTGCCTGCCCTGTGCAGTGGATTTGCACAGAGTAGCCTGGTTTCTCCTCTTCTCGGGTCCCTCTTTGCTGCTCCTGGCCCCTGCTGAGTGCCCTCAAAAGCAAGCAGCTTGCTATTGGGGCACCCGAGCCAAGCTGTAGCTCGGTGTCTCTTTTCAGACACGGAGCTGCAGTTTGGCCCCACCCTCTCTCTCTCCTGGTTGGCTAACTGAATTCAATTGACAGCAGCTGGAGCCAATGGCACCGCTGCTGTGTTTCAGCCAATCAGGAGGGACCCGTGGACATCGCTGGCTAGAGATGGGTCTCGGGTAAATATTAGGGGGGGCTGCTGCACAGAAAGTTTATTTTAATGCAAAGAATCCATTAGGGAAAAAAATAAACCTGCCTTTAAAACCCCTTTAAAGCAGATTAAAAAAGAAAAAACACAATTTATTGCAGATACGGTAAGTATTTCTTTAAAAAATAGTTGCATCATTTTATATAATAATAATAATCAGTGCCTCCACCTAAATTGTAACTCTCACCTTCAACTAAGACCGCATGACCGATGCCACGGTTTGTTATGTAACTAGCTGTTGGAGGGGGTGTTCCAGTTGTTTATGCTATAAGTAATTTTTTCTGATGTTACTTGCTAAATTGTATATTATTTTAAACCAGAAGTGAGTGTAGGGCCACCTTTCACATCTTTTTACAAACCGAGGCCATCAAAGAGGAAATGTACGGCATTTCTGACATTTATTTAAAGTGAGATGTTCCTTTGATGTTCTCCTCCTTTGGCCTGTGTCAGTGCGGTCAGGTCAGGACATAGCGTCTACTAAACTTGTAGGCAAATTGTAATGTCTGTGTGATATAATAAAATGTGTCCTTGTTAAGGATCTGTTTGATTGGTGTTTGGGTCTGATGCCATGCTGACCATGTGCAGTGTGTGTTGAATATTCCGGGCTTTGCAGAGGTTATTAAATACATGTCAATAGATTTTATTGCACATCTGTAAACAAATTTGGTACACGCTAGCCACTTATGAATAGCTTGGCCAAAAGCACCTATTCGGGAGCCAATATTAAAACTTTCCTGCTTAAATATTCCGAATTCACTTTGGAAATTTTTCTGCACTGTTTGTAACAAAATATGATGCTATATTGGTGCAGTAACCCTGTAATGGACCATTGATGAGATTCTGAAGTCTCCTGGGGTGGGTAAATATTTGTTTTAATGTTTATATCCAATCTGATATTTTTGCTAGCAGTGAAGTTGGAGCCCGCAGGAATACATTGGGGTAGATTTACTAAAAGTGGTGCACTCAGAATCTGGTGCAGCTGTGCATGGTAGCCAATCGGCTTCTAGCCTCAGCTTGTTCTGGCAATAAAACCTGGAAGCTGATTCGTCTCAATGCAGAAGTAAGCCTGATTTTGCACTCTCCAGCTTTAGTAAATACAGCCCACTGTACGTATGTATGAACAATGACATCACTATTGCCATAGAAATGAAAGTGACTGCTATGGCTTCTAGTTCTCACTAATGACAACATGATATGTCTGTTATACAGTATCTAGTATGCTTTTATTGTTGCTTATTATATAATGACACAGATTTTATTACTGCAATGGTGTCTTAGACATAAGTTGTAGAACCCATTGGCATCTCTGCTGGCATTACTGGCCCTAAGTGAACATCGTAAGGTATCTTAAAGGTAATGAAGATCCCTAGTATTGTTGGTTAAAGTAGATGTAAACCTTACCTGAACAACTTTTAGTTTAATGCATTTTGTACAATTAAAGCATATCTAAAATCAAAACACAAAATTACATAAAGTCTTCAGGTTTCAGTTCTCAATGATTTCATCCTTTTTTCTGTAACCAGAGAGTTGCATTAAAAAAGAATAATAAACATGTTTTTTTAAATAATTTTTGTACCAATAAAATTTAAGTGTCCAGATACATAAATAATCCATATAATATTGGACATAAAAAAAACTTTCGCTGGTAGTATATCATACCAAGGATACAGCACTGAGTATAGGATCTAGTTAATTCTCTGTGAATAGTAAGTCCTCTTCATCCATGGTCTCCAACCCTTTTTGGCACCAGGGATCGACTTGCCACGTTGCCTGCAACCAGATGCATTTGCCACGTTGCCTGCCACCAGATGCATTTGCCACGTTGCCTGCCACCAGATGCACTTGCCACGTTGCCTGCCACCAGATGCACTTGCCACGTTGCCTGCCACCAGATGCACTTGCCACGTCGCCTGCCACCAGATGCACTTGCCACGTCGCCTGCCACCAGATGCACTTGCCACGTCGCCTGCCACCAGATGCACTTGCCACGTCGCCTGCCACCAGATGCACTTGCCACGTTGCCTGCCACCAGATGCACTTGCCACGTCGCCTGCCACCAGATGCAGATTTTTACCAAAAAATACCAGATGCAGCTTGTCACTTTTTAAATGTAACGGCAATTTGGCAGGCAACAGTGACAGCAGAGAAATAGGCTTCTGGCAGTCTCTCCCCAGCGTTGCAGCGTCTGAGGGTGAACTGGCACATGCGCATTGGCTGGGTCCCCGAGAGGGCAAGCAGTAAGAGGTCATCTCTCTGCTCGCCAGTGGCTGCACAATGCAGGGCAGCCTTCGTGACTGTGGGTGCAACTGCGGTGATGTGGGGTGGGCGGGGACATGAGATGTCTCTCTGCATGCTCGCCCCCAGGCCTGCCACTCCTGTGACAAAGCCGCCTTGGTGACCCTGCTGCAGAGAGGCTGTGGCCTGGTGGTTGAGGAGTGAGGACCCCTGCTCTACAGGTTTCGCAGACAAATCTGCTTCTTCAGGAGGAATAATGCAAAGTACTATCTATGGCAAAAAACATGACAGTCAATCAAAGAATACATAATCATCAATACAGCAACAGTAATACAAGAAGGTAGCCACAGGATTGCTTACCAACAAGGATCAGTGTTTGAGGATGGCCGAGGCCAAACTTACAACAAATCTCCCACACAGCGAACACAGGGGACATTCCATTTGACTTGTTGTTTAAGGTCAACACGCAGTCTCCTGACACACTTTATGGAAAAGGGAAATTTTGTTGAGGACAGTTAGGTGTGTGTGTTTTTTTTTTTTCTTCGACAGTGAGTACAACTGGTTTGCAAAAGCTGTGAAAGCAGCCATCTAGGTTAAAGTGGAACAACCATACATGAACAGGGGTGGTGGCCTTTGGCACCATCTGGGCAATGAGGAATTGGAGCAGGTGTGCCCTCTGCCCTTCAGTGAAAATTCAGAGGCACACAGTTAGGAGAAGGGAAAGAGAAAATTAAAAGAAAAAGTATGGGAATTGAGATTATTTAAGAATTATACCTTGGCTGGCCAGCTCTAAGACTGAGGACCAAGCGATCAAACCTTGCCAATCCATTGCTTCTCAGAGCTCCCTGAGCAGAGAGGTGGTGACTGTCAGTCACCGACTCTCTGCTCTGCCCCCCCCCCACCCCCACACACTCACTGGCGTTCTGGGCTGTGGAGGGGGCGGGAGTGGCTGGCTCAGGCTCTCAACAGCTCGCTAAGAGGCTGAGCCGGGTGCCGGGCCAGGCATGTGAGCGGATCAGACTGTATTGGTTGCGATCTTTCTCCAGCCTGGACCAGCTCTGTGATTTCAGCCGACAGCGGGCTTTAGCCTGCTATCGGCTGAAAACGGGTCACAGGAGTGCAGAACGAACTGAGCTTTGGCTGTTCTTCTCCTTTAAATAGCAGCACAGGGCCAAAAGCAGCTGGGACAGGATTTCTTCTTTAATGTGTGTTGAAACAGCCACCTCTAGCGGTTGAAAGCCTGTGTGACAAAGCAAGAGCAGAATTGAGAAACAGGGACAAAGCGTTGTCACCCTATAACAGGAAATACCTGCACAAGGCCCCTATGGCAGGATCCTGTGTTATTTTAGTTAAAGCTGCACACTGAAAAATATTGAAATTCATTATGTAGCGGGGTCTTTAAATTTAGTTGGGATGCACCTGGGTCATAGTATGACCCAGGTGTGTAAATCATGAGAGGGTTTTGGACCATTTGTGTTCGTGGAGGACTGGGTGGTGTATTATTCTCCTTGGCCTGTGGGTGGCGCTGTGCCCGCAGGTTCAAGGTAGAATTGCTGCCGCAGTGCTGTCCTTCTTGTCCCTTTCCGGAGATGGTACGGCAAGGGCGGGGAACCTGCCGTGGCGTCAAGGGAGGGTATAAAAGGGGGAGACACCCTAACCACGAGGTCTTCTGGATCTTCTCCTTCACGCGCACAGGCACCTTAGGCCTGGGTGCGGGCGGTTCGGAGTTCCGGCCCAGGCGCCCTAGGCCTGGCCGGAACGGAGTTGGAGTCCATCCCAGGCACCTTTAGCCTGGGGTGAGGTACTAGGTCGGAGGCCTGGGGCCCAGTGACTTCGACTGGGTCCCGCGAGGGTGGAGAAGTCCGAGGGTCCCTGAAGTGGATGGGGCCTATGTCTGAGGTGAGGAGGCCGGGGAGGTTACCCATTCGGAGAGTCTGGAGCAGCATCAACCCAGTGACGGATGGGCCTCTGGTAACTCCCTTGGAGGGACATCTTCCCCTGACAGGGGCCACAACGCAACGAAGGTACTCCTATCTACGTTCTCTTGAGTCGCTGGTAGAGACTCTCAAGTTCTAAGTTCTCTCTAGCCAAGGCTATAGTTACCGCTGGTGAAACCACAGTGGTTTAGCTGACAATCAGGATAGTGCCTTGACCTGCTCATTCCTCGTATCAAACTGTTATTGAGTCCCAACCAGTTGGCTACTGAAGCACTGTTTATTGTGAGTTATGCAATAAAACAAGAGTTGGATTGTGATCGGTGTGTGGAACTCTGGTTAATGGGAGCAAAGGGAAGTGTTGGCACAGCAGGACTTAATCCTTGACAGAAACACACAGGCCCGAGGAAATATCTGGTACTGGCCTTCACCTCACCCACAGCTATGGGGAGGACATGGGCCGTAGCGCATCTCACCCTGTCGTGTGTGATACCCCTAGAAGAAAGAGATGGGGTGAGGTCGCTACATTACATTTTTTAAAGTACCACAGTCAGCAATAACATATAATAAAATTGCTAGTTAAAGTGGAGTAATTAAATTGTGCCCTCATCCCTAAATTGTATAGAACAGCAAGGGAACCCCCTTAAGTGGCACTGTACTGGGCAGACAATTGTATGAAAACTGTTTATAAAAGTAACAAAACTTTATTTATACAAAATGAGACAAAGTACAAAGGAACCAGCACCTTCACTTACTACTTTATTGCTCAAACCTGTCACTGTTTTTGCTTCTTTGCACAAGAACACTGATCATCGTTTTGCTCATATATTTTTACCATTGGAATCATTTTAATTTTAAGCAATGATGTGTTGAGGAATTTCAGCAACATTTTGAGGACTTTTTTTAGTGCATGTTCACAGCTGCACATAGCACTTTATATATTATTTTCACTTTGGATGTATTCAATTTGCATATGATTCACCTTTGAGTGTATTATTCTTTTATGCTGTATATGTTTACCACTCTTTGATGCTTATTTGTTTACCGATCATCACCTCTTAGTCTATTATGTGCACTTAGGTGAAACTGTCTATTTCCCATCCTTTATTCAGCGCAGCATTATCTCCTTTTGCCATTTACTTTGGGTTTCTGATATCCTCCAGTACCCTTCCCCTCCTTTCCCCCTCCCCACCTCCTTGGTAGCACGGTAATACCATACTTATACAAAGTACAAAGGAAGCTAAAAGTATTGGTGCAGTTGATACATATATATCATATACCAAGGTTATGGCTGCTGGTTCTGCCCACATGGGTCTCTGTACCATAGGAGACAGAAAGATACAACGCATTTCAAATAAACAATTCTTTTGGATTCTTCAGGGGTACAGACATTCACAGTGTAATTATTCCTTTTTGTATGACACGATTGGAACCACTTTCATAAAAACATGGCACAAAAAGACTTGCCGCTGTCTTGGCTAAGGGATTCACACTGTAGTTGTGTGAAGAGGGGGAAGAAAATAGCTTGCTGCTGTTAACATGCCTAGGGAACCACCTGGCTCACACCTGCCTTGATACCTTTATGGTCACCTAGCTCCTTCAGGTTTTGGGAGGATTCCACCATATTTTATCCACTATTTACCAGAAAGGATTACCAATGTGTATACAGACAAAATTCTAAAAGTTCCCCCCCTTTCCTGATTGAGGAAATTGGTGACAGTCCTTGCAGTCCTGATCTGGGTGACCCCAGTGGGCTTGGGAATTTCTTTGGGCCCCTAAAGTGAACATCTCCTCATCCCCCACCCCTTCACACTTTTTGTGTGCCATGTTTTTATGAAAGCGGTTTCAATCATGTCATATACAAAAAGGAATAATTGCACTGTGAATGTTGTCTGTACCCCTAAAGAATAATACAAAATAATTGGTATTTGAAATGATCTTTCTGTGTCATAGAGAGAGAAAAAAAAATATATAGGGATTTTTTTCTCAAACAATAGGTGCTGGAACTCAACCAGGACCCCCCAAAACCCCTCCACCCACACACACCCTCCAAATCACATCAAATAGTGGGTGTGGTCAGTCAAATTTCACGAACAGTAGGAGGGTCTTAAAGGGGCATTAAATACCAAGATTGCATTACATACAGAGTGCAGAGTTCAGGAGGGTTACACACAGAGTGCAGAGCTGTCACTTGTTAACACAGAAACCGGACTTCTGTGTTTTACAAGTGATTGTGGTGAGCAGGCCCCCCCCCCCCACCCACAAGGGTCTGAGAGAGAGGTAGTGGAAAAAAGCTGTGTGTGTATGTACGTGTGTGTGTGTGTGTGTGTGTGTGTGTATTTTTTTTTATCTCTCAATCAACCGCACCAATGCTTTTAGCTTTCTTTATACTTTGTCTAATTTTGTATAAATTAAAGTTCTTTCTTTTTGTCTTTTTGTTACTTTTATAAATGGTTTTCATCCAATTGTCTCCCCAGTACAGTCCCACTTAAGGGGGTTCCTTTGTTGTTCACAGACATTTTCTTTTTGTTCCTAAACATATTTTACATAGTTTGAGACCCTGCATATAACTTAGGACTGTGTTATTAAGCCCCCAAAATCCAACAGGTTGGACTGTTGTCAGTTGTCAGTGTTGCGTCTGTTATCATAGCTTATATAGCGGCCTCCTCTCTCCCCTCTCTTCTATCAGCTCGTCTGTCTCTTGTCTAGGGGTACTCTAGAGGAGAGAGAGCGGGGTCACCACGCCAAGCCCTCACCGCAGATGTTTGTGTGGTGGAAGCAAAGTTCTTGTTTTACCTTCGGGTCGGTGTCCTGCACCTGGAACCTCCAATGAAAGTTACCTTGAACAATGTCTGCCAGAAAATGAGCCCCACACCATTAAAGTCCAACACTCCTTTATTCTTCTTGAGTGAACACAATCAGTTAGACTCCCTTGTAGAACAGAACAGAAAAGGAGGTGTGGATGCGAGTAGGCCCAGACACAATGAACTCTCCACTTTCCTTCCTGAAAGTGGGTTGCGGTCTCCGAGCGAGGGGGAATTTCCTTCTAGGCGGTCTCCGATGGGAGGCGCACCTGTCACTGGCAATATGCTGCACCGGGTCAAGTAAGTGACTCCCACCGGTCCATTACGCCTTCCGGATTCGGGGACCCACTCCCGGGGTTCCCTAGGACATCCTTCCCTCGCGGAACTCAGTGGTGGGCACTAAAGCTCCAGACCTCCTTCCGAGTACCTCACCCCAGGCTAAAGGTGCCTGGGATGGAACACGACCTCCGAACGTCCTCTAGGCCTAGACCCGCCTAGGTGACCGACACGAACCACCGCCCTCAGGCTGAAGGTGCCCGGGCTCGACTCCCGCCACCGAAAATGGCCGCCCCCTTTATACCCCCTCCCAGCAAGCACGGCGGGTTTCCCGCCCCACCATACAACTGCTGAGAGAGACCAAAAGAGGTACGCCACTGCAACGATGGCTCAACCCCGGGCCCAAAATGGCAGCGCCACCTGGTGGGCCCCAGGGAACCATACATCACAGTTTCCCCACCAGATTCAAAAAATATAGAAAGCATATACCCGCTACACTTATAACCCCAGTTGACACATATTAGGTTTTGTTGTAAAAGGGGGTGTTGTTTGGGGAGCTTGATCTTGGTGGAAAATCAGTTGATGGGGACATACTAGAGATTTGAAGATGAGCATGATGCTTTTCAATAGAATTCGCTCGGTTGTTTTTTGTTCATGAGCACTGATGCATAACTTTCAAAACGGTTGTACCTAAATTAGTGCATTTTCAGGCGAAGTGCACTTTCTTTTTGCCCTTGTATCCTGACCTGAATTGTCCTGCCTTCACTCTCCACAGATTCTTACTTACAGAGATCCATTGCTTGCGGCCTTTGGGATTGTTTACATCCCATGCAAACGTTTTCTTATGCTGGCTGCAACTATGTATTACACCCTCATGGACTCCTATGGGGCTGCCAACCTGGCCAGGAGATGGAGATGGACTTGGACAAACAAAGCCAGTTCTCAGAAAGTATGGTTCTTTGTAGGGTAAGAGTGGGATGGTTTAAGTCAGGACATGGGGCAAAAAGAATCTGTGCACTTTGGGGTTGATTTACTAATGGCAAAAAGACTGTGCACTTTGCAAAGTACAGTTGCTCTCTGCAAGTGCAGATGCTCCAAAGCTTAGTAATTGAGGTAAAGCTTTACTTTGCAAAGAATACCCAATCACGTGCCAGGAAAATAAAATAAAAAAAAAAGCCGCATTTTTGCTTGCCTGTAATTGGATGATGGAAGTCAGCAGAGCTTCTGCTCATTGAGCTCTGGAGCAACTCCACTTGCAGAGTGCAACAAAGTGCAGTCTATTTGCCTTTAGTAAATCAACACCTTTTATCTGATGGTGCCCTTATTTTTTTTTTTTTTTTTTTTCAAGTATTCCAGCTCTAACTGGATGATATTTAGCATACACTATTTAGTAGATTGTTTTGCGTTTTCCTATTATAACACTGAGACTGCTCAGGTGGCGCTAATGAAGGTGGATCCTCCCACTTAAAGCATCTTTCTCAAAATTTAAAATGCTTTCTCAAATTAAATTTCTATTGGGTTTCTATTTCTTCAGAACAGCAAAGGCTAGGAATCTTCTTTAGACCTTGCAATGAATTCAGTTCACCTGAAATTCTTTTTTTTATCTGTGAATGAAATTGGATTTACATGTTAAATGTATAATCATCCTCAGAGAAGCCAGTTGCAGTGTATACCTTCACAGCAATATAAACAGTATTCCAGTACAGATGCCCTTTAAACTGAACCATCAGGGTTGTTGGTAACCGTATTAAAGCTGAACTCCCCCTACTGAATTCCCAGCATCTGTATTACACTATATCACATGAAAGCCAAAAACTATAACCAGTACCATATGAACCCAATGTAGAAGTGAGATAAGCGCTATCACTGAACACTGGAAGCTTCTGATAACTTTGTTGGCAAACATTATGTGTGACAAACACAGGCAAGTAGATATTTTGGGCGTCTGGTGTAGGAGGTCTGATGATCTGCATATCAGTAGATCTCCCGGCCTCAGAAACCGAAACAAATTTCTCAAAAGTTGTATTTAGCGATCTAAACAGATCTGTTATTAGAAAATATGAAATGCAATCTTGAAATGGAACAACAGACAAATAAGTGTGAAATTTGCATCAAAAATACTTTCAGGGTGACTGTAAACCAGAATGTCTGCGATTTCAGTACGAATTTGAAAAGCATCCTGTGCGTTTTCTGAGCACTGTGGTGCGATTTAGATGCCAATTCCAGGCTCATTGCCTTCTATGGGAACACATCTGAATCGCACATGTCCTCAGTTTTGAACACAAACTGTTAAAAAAAAAAAAAAACAGCATGGGGGGTCATGGATTATGAGGGGAAACTAGAGCTGCACAATTAATCGTTAAAAAAATCGTGATCTCGATTCAACCCCCCTGAAGATCTCCAATGCAGAGTTTGCCGATTCTTTCATATAACAAGTGGAGAGAATTTATCTGCTCACTCAGCTGTCAAAAGAAAAAGTCTGGGCAGTCTGCCAAGTTTAGATCAAAGGGATAAACTTCTGTGTGTGTAAAGAAAGTCCAAGTTTTTTAACAACATGAAACATTGTAACTAACTTCCTTCTTAGAGCAAACTTCTGTGTGTAAATGCAGGAAGTTTAACCACTTAAAGTCCAAATCTTTTTCTGACACTTGGTTAAGTTAAAATCAATATTTCTCTTATCGTCCATGGACTGACACAGCTCTATTACTGAAACACGTGGGTATATATGTCCCTGCTCGCAGGAGAAGATCTAGGCAGAATGTTATTATATTTTAATGTTTTTGAACAGGACATTCCTTGTGAGGAAGACTCCAGTTCTGAGTCAGTAAATGACAGGGCGCTTGTAAGTGCTTGTAAGTGAACTCATTGATGCTGTGAGGGACAGTCTTAAGCTGGATGCTGTGGCTGTGGTACCAAAGGCGGACACTTTCTCCTTTGGTTCTTTTCAAGCTTTTCTATTACACAGCTTGCTCACTGTTTTGCTCACTATTTTCCTCACACGCTGTGTCGAGAGCAGCATGGATGATACAGTGCCTCCCCCCCCCCCCCAGTCGGTGCAGCATGGTGGGGGGGGGGGCACTTTATTAATTTATTTATATAATCCCTGTGAGCCTTCTGTGTGATGTGTCTCAGGCAACAACAGGGTCTCTGCACCTGTGGTTTCCCGCCATTTCCTGGGGAACGCTCTGAGCGTGGGGTCTGCGTGGGTCTGGGTCTGCGTGGGGTTCCTCAGGGTACTCCGGTTTCCTCCCACGCGCCAACGGTGTGCGCGCCTTCGGCGCTATGCACACATAGACATGTTCAAAATATTATCACACATACTATAGTACCTACACGGTATGCGTACGCAGTCTGCATGGCTGGTTTCCGCCTACGCCCCAATGATGTGCGCGCCTTCGTCGCTGGCACAGTATAAACGTGTTTTAATATGTTTTTCCACACATACTAAACTACATACGCCGTATGTGGTTGTACTATGCTCTTTGGGGCTGAGGGGGTTTCCTCCCACGCTCTTATTGCGCGTTTTGACACAATAAACAGTATTAACTATGTGTTTGTACAATCAGCACTTATCAATGGAGCAGAAGCGCTGGCTTGGACTGGGTTCGCCATGCTGAGGTTAGCATTACGCCCGGTAGTGGCTGCGTCTCTGGCGTTCCTGAAGCTCAATGACTGGGCAAATGCCTCTGCTTCATTTATCAGTTGACCAGCAGGTGCACTGCAACTACTTTAGCCTCTAGGATCTCTGTGTCTGGGGTGGGTCTGCGCCACCTGTATAGGCTGAGTTACTGGTCCTCTGACCGAGTTTCTAGGGAAGCTCTGACAGGTTGCCTTTCTTGGCCAACAATTGAGGCACCCCGTAAGCCGGGGCCTCCCTTCTCCGATACATTGTGGGGTCTCCTTGGGGTTATCATACCCATCCCGCTGCAGGATGCTCCTGTCGGCAGTGTGCATTCCAGGGGAAGGGTCCTTACGTCCGGAGGTGTTTTCACCTCCTTTACGGGAGGTGGGACACCGGATGTGGACCTTTTGGCCTCTGGACTCACTGGCAAGATGTAGAGGTTCGTGGCCAGGTCCGGGGATCCCTGGGCAGACGCGTCAGACGCGTTGGTGGGCCTTGGGGGCAGTATCGCCTGATGTATGCTTACCATCCGCTATTGTTGTTGCCATGCCTGTTTCGCAGAGTAGTGGTCGAGGCCATTCCGGTGATCCTCATTGCTCCGGGACGGCGACATTGGTACGCCGATCTAGTTCGGCTAGTCGCAGGCTTTCCTTGGTGACTGCCTATTTGGGTGGACCTTCTGTCTCATGGTCCCATACCTCATCCTGCTTTACAGTCCTTGGCTTTGGCACGGCTGTTAAAGCCAGGTGCTGAGGGACCGAGGTCTCTCGGATTCGGTCATCTCATCTATGTTGTGGCACGGATATCTTCCTCCAGAAAGATCTATCACCGTACCTGGAAGGCTTACATTGCTATGTGCGAGGAGCTTGATGGCATCCACGGACGTATTCCGTTCCCAAGATTTTGCTGTTCTTACAGCGTGGTGTGACCCAAAAGCTGGCCTTGCGTACCATCGAGGGTCGGAGTTGGCGGCCTTGTCCCGCAAGTCGCCTTACTTGGTCCTTCATAAGGATAAGGCGGTGTTCCGCCCACGACCGTCTTTCCTTTCAAAGGTGGTCTCTGCCTTTCACCTTAATGAGGACATTGTTCTTCCATCCTTGTGTCCTCACCCATCGCATCCCTGAGAGTTTGCGCTTCATACATTGGATGGGGTACGAGCCTTACGGGTGTACCTGTCTGCTACTGTTTCCATTCGGAAGTCTGACTCACTGTTTGTGTCTGTCTCTGGTCCAAAACAGGGCCAAGCGGTGTCGTCTGCCACCTTTTCTAGGTGGATCAGACAGACCGTTATACAGGCCTATGCTCTTAGGGGCGGGCGCCTCCCTTTCCGGTTACGGCACATTCCCCCAGGGCAATTGGTGCTTCCTGGGCTTTCCGACATCAAGCGTCGGTTGCACATATGTGCAAGGCGGCGACCTGGTCGTCCGTTCTTACCTTTTCTAAGTTCTATAAGGTTGATGTGGCTGCATCTTCGGATGCTTCCTTCGGCCGCAAGGGTTGCAGGCCACTGTTTAAAGTTGCAACTCCTCCGTTGAGGAGTTCTGCTTGTTTGGAGTGGAGTTTGGTTTTTCCTTTACTACGGCTCCCACCCTTTTCTGATACTGCTTTTGGACGTCCCACGTGTTTCAGTATTAGAGCTGTGTCAGTCCATGGACGATAAGAGAAAATGGGATTTTTGTACTCACCGTAAAATCCTTTTCTCTGACGTCCATGGACGGACACAGCACCCACCCTTTAAGGTTTGTACTGCTTTGTTACGAACTGAGGCTGCTAGCTGCCGGTAGGAGGGTTATGTCTGGAGGGACCGCCCCCCTGGGCGGGGCTGTTTAGCTCTGTTTTTTTTCTAGAATGTATGTTTCTAACATCTAACATTCTGCCTAGATCTTCTCCTGTGAGCAGGGACATATACCCACGTGTTTCAGTATTAGAGCTGTGTCAGTCCATGGACGTCCGAGAAAAGGATTTTACGGTGAGTACAAAAATCCCATTTTTTTGCTAGAAAATTACTTGGAACCCCCAAACATATATATTTTAGCAAATCCCCTAGGGAATAATATGGCAATTGATGAAATATTTTATGTCACACTGTGGTGTCCGTTTAATAAACAGAAGTTTTTTCTCAGTTCAGTTCTCGGCAGTTCTCAGAGGAAAATTATCAGACGGTTTAATAAACTGAGAACTTCAGTTCTCAGAGGGAGAACACAGGAGAAGTGTTTCCTCTGAAAACGGCCGAGATCAGTGTAAAAGTGGGTGGGCTGCCTGTAATCTCGTGAGATATTGTGAGATATTGTGAGATTACGGTGCAGCCGAGTTCAAAAAGTGAAACTAAAGTTTAAAAACATGTAATTACATGTTTTCAGGCATGTGATAACTATGTATATGTATGTATATATATATATATATATATATATATATATATATATATATATATATATATATATATATATAGTGTGTGTGTGTGTGTGTGTGTGTGTGTGTGTGTGTAGCGGGGTCTCCTTTAAAGACTCCCGGGACTGCATTTCCCAGAGTCCCGTTCGGCTCCCAGGGTGCAATGTTGCCACCGCAGAGACTTGAGGGAGCTAAAAGGAGGAGGCGTGGAGAGCTCGGCCTCTTTTGGACACCGCGCGGCTGCTGACTGCTCTTCCTGTGCGGATCTGCTGGAGTGCAGGGCCTGAAGCCTGGGGCCTTGCGCAACTTCCGAAGAGCCTTCCACCCCACTGCATATCCTGGGTGGCATCTGACTTTGTTTCCTGCGGACATCAGTTGGATCGGGGACCCGATCGTTGCAGACGCTGTGTACGGAGACACAGCAGGTGGAAGTCCCGGACTGGGATCGCGTTTGGAGTGGTGAGCGAGCACTTGCTCAATTCAATAGACTGTACCGTGTTTAGGCCTATAGACTGCCTTGGCCCACCGATCGTTTGTTTGCTGTTCCACTGGAGACCAGTAGTAGGACAGGGTTAAAGGGTCTCCAGTATAGTGTTCCTTGTGACTGCCTACTTTGTGGATTACAAAATACTGTTCATCAAGTGCACCACCGAAAGTTTGCATGCGAAGAAACCCTTTATGAAAAGACTGAGATTTATTCTGTGTCAGGCCTGACCAGGGAGGGGAGATAGAGTGTTGTTTGGTGCGCCATAGGGCGCGTGGATGGTGGTGGCTGCACGTGGTGGATTGCCGCGCTGTGCTATTATCGTATAATACATCTATTGCTGCAGGGCTCTGTAAGCCAGTTATATGTTATGTTTAACCCATGCTTTTAACCTAAAGTAAAGCCGTTATACCTTACCACTTGCTATCACTGTGTTATCATTGCCCATAGTTCTTATATCTAATTAGAAGTTGGGGTGTGTGTATTACCAGGTATAGATTGCATGCAGAAAACACCCCTAGACTAACTGTGCCATAGAGACTTGACAAGATTGCCGGGGGGTTGGTGGAGCTGTACTCAGGGCCCGAAATCAAACCAGCGGCTCTCTTAACTGGGGGTAGCGCTACACGTGGGGGCTCGTCCGGGATCCTGATACAGCAGGTGAACACGCCAAAAGTACCGGCATGGACCCGTCAGAGGTTAGAGTGTGGTGCGAGGCAGCTAAGACAGAGTCATCCCCAATGGGATCACCACAAGGGACACCCTGTGTCACACCTGAAAGAAGAGAGGGCGATGCCCCCGGCGGCACCGGTCACTACCATAGGACCAGAATTAATAAACGCCCTTTCTGATCTATAAAAGATACTAAAAAATGCTGGCCCTCCCTCTTAGTATCGCTCTGCGCTTATGGATAAAAATCTAAAGGAAATAATGCTAAAATAGGAATATGAAAGATGTCAGCAGCTGCTTAAAAAATCACAAGTACATATAAAACACAGTGTGGTAGTGTGGTACCCCACCAGTGTATGAATACAGGATTCTCAACCAGGCAGGTTGAGGGGCTCCAGGGTATTTGCTTGTTTGAGAGGAAACTGGCTTTTCAGTTTCCTCATGATTTACTAAAATCCACTTTGGGACCCGGAGCTTGGGGATTTCGTAGAGATCCGGGTGGGATGAAATCCCCAGTCCTGGATCCGGGTTTTGAGGCTCAGCTGCACACTGATTGTTCAGGTGTGTGTGGGCCTGATAGTAGAGTCAGGACCAGCATTCTGGGCCCCACCCTCCCGACGAGTGCAGGTGTGCACTGGGGAAGCCATAGAGTGCAAGTGTGCACTGGAGAAGTCAGAGAGTGCTTGTGTGCACAGTGGAAGCCAGAGACCCAGGTCTGAGGGTCAGAGCAGCAAGGGGCTGCTATCCAAATGGATGGTGTTGCAGATGGAATAGTCTATAGGAGACAGACAAGAGCCTGAAGTGGAAGGCCTGAGCAGCACTGCTGTATGTATAAGCCAGGAGGCTGAATGTCATTTTGTTGTTGAAAAGGAGTACTGAAACCCCTGCGAGGGAAACCTTTCATTTTGTTTTGACTTCTTTTAATAAAAATGGGCAAACAAAGCCCTTAAAAAGAAGAACCAGCGAGTGGCGGTGTCCTTCAAGCTCTACATTTGATGCTAGTCCTTCACAAGTGGTGGAGAATGCGGGCACAATCTGAGATCCCTACAATCAAGTAAGTTCATCTGTTATATGAACTGTGTTTTTGGTGCATGAGACTGCATAATCTGTGTGTGTGCAGGTGAAGAGAACCTGCAAGCTCAAGGTAAACTAGCCTTAAAGAGACAGTGCTCCAATTTGTTGCAGGTGGTGTACCTGTGAACAAAAAAGTCAATTTTTTTTCTCTGCAGTGAACTGCTGCTAGCTGTGTGTGGCAGCCAGGCAAACTGCATTGCACAGAAGTTTGATGGACTGTGTTGCATGCAGGTTGTGTACCTGTGAAAGGAGAATCACATTTTCTTCCCTCTGCTGTGAACTGTGTTACTGGTTGCTGTGTGCAACACCGCAAGGATGGGGCGGTCAAAGCAGAAAAAGGAGGCGATCCTTGCTGAAGCAAGAGAAAGAGCTCTGTGGCTGGAGGGGTTGTTACCGCCTGATCGAACCCCATACATGCCTAAACAGAGTTTTCCAAGGGAAAAGAGGGCTGCTGTTGTCCCTAGCAACCCTGGTGCAATGAATGCACAGATGACGGCTAGTGTGGAGAGTCCACCAGCGTTTGAATCTGCAGTGGATTGGTGCAAGCGACACCTGGCAGGATTGGACCAAGCTAAAGTGGAAGGCAAGGCAACCTTCCATACAAAAAGAGAGCTGCCGAATGTCCATGCCTGGGAGAGGGGTGTTGTTGCCCCGGGCAACGCTGCTGCAGTTAAACCAGCAGCTGTTGCGAAAAGTGTGAAAGTGACACAGCTTGAGACAGGGTCCAGCAGATGCAGTGTGGGAAACCCTGACAAGACATGGAACCAAGTGCGCTGTTTGCGGTGCAGTGAGTGGGGGCATGCAGTCTCCAAGTGCCTTTTGTCCCTGGCTCCAGTGCAAAGCTACCTAGCAAAACAAAGGTCTGAGAAGCCTGTGTTATATGCCAGAAGAGAGGCTGATCAAAGGCCAGGACAGAGAGTGGTTGCCCATAGCAACACAGAGGAGGCCAGTCGGGCTGTCTGTGGACCAAGGGGTGTGCCTCCCATGGGTCGTGACAAGTGTGTTGTTTTGGCTAGTGAATCCCAGGTTCCTGTTGGGCCTTCTAGAGCAGGTGATGCAGTGCTGTGGAGCACCAGTGATGGAACCACAGGAAACTGGGATGATTGGTGCAAGGAAGCAGTTGCGGCACTAGGCCAAGTGACAAGGAATTACGAAGCAATGATGTGTGACAGAGTTGTGGACAGAACACCTGCTGTGCCCAGTGGAGGGATCGCAGAATGGCCAGTGTTTAAGGGCACGCCAGCCCCTGCAAAGGCTGATGCCCTCCAGTCTGAAGGAACGGTTCTGGGCGCAGGCATGGCAGATGGGTTGTCCACGGCCCGGCAGCAACTAAATAGTGGCAAGTGTCAAGTTGACAATGTGACTAATGTTGACTCGCAGAGGCTCATTGGTGTAGCGTTAGAGGTGAAGAGGAGACATGTGTCTGACAGCGCTCCAGGGGAGCAACAGGCTGGGATGAGGGGTACCTTCAAGGAGATGGTGGTCTCTTCAAATGTCTCAACCACACAAGCTGCAATGGATGAGCCCCTCCAAGTCTCGGACAGGGGAAAGGTTCCCAAAAAGGTCACGCATTTAGACATTGGTTGCATAGAGTTGACAAAAACTTTATTAGAAATGCTGGAGTTGGTAAAAGTGCCCTCACTGTACACTTGGGTGTCTCCACCGCAGTCGGACCAGGTGGTGCTGCGTGGTACCAATAGGTGGAGCCAGGTGGTACAGGCTGTGCTGGGAAGCTTGTTAACAGTGTGGCAAATAGTTCTGAGGTTCTCTAAGGGGGTGCTCCCAGTTACTGAGTGGCCTGGAAGGCGCTCAGAACTGTTGGAGTCATCAAAGGTCTCTCCGGCTGGTGTAGTGACTGGAAACATCTCTGCTGGTGTGCTCCAAGGTGCAGCTGAGCAGTGGTCAGTAGAGGGCGCAGATACTGTCTCAGCCGCTAAATCTCATGAGAAGGAAGGACCCAGAATTGAAGCAGCACTAGCAGAGATGCTTTCTATCACTCAGAAAGAGGTACAACTTAAAGTACCCGGAGACACTGTGAGAAAAAGTGCTATAGGTGAATGCTGCAGCAATGTAATGTGTACATCAGAAAGAAGTAGTTTGTGCCTAGATCAGTGTCATCTGTTAGATCAGTTACCCATGGAGTGTTGGACAACAGGTGAGGTAGAACTTGGCTTTAGTCCTGCGGAATTTAATCTCTCGCCTATGTGTGGTCCCTCCTCAGGTCTGGAGCCAAGGGTATGGTTTCTAACAAAAGTATTCAACAAACCTAATAAGGTCCCCGAGACAGGGAAACGGATAAGAAGTGCGGTAAAAATGGTATGTGGATCAGACAAGAGCTTGTCTGTTCAGGTGGATAAAAATACAGATGGCATCAGAACAGGTCAAGTGGTAGGACAGCTGCCTGCAGAGTGGGTGAACCCAGGGGAGGTGACGTCCTGTGAGGTTCCCGTGGGTAATGGCGGCCCTCCATTATGTGTGCCCTCTGCAGACGCTGCCCTAGCAAATGCTGAAAAAAAAGGCATTGGTGATCTGTGCAACGTTGAGAGGTGTAATGTTGGTTTAAATATGTCTGTCAATGATGAACCAAATAGTTTGTTAAAGGTACATGACAGTGTGTCCAAAGGTATTGGGAAACCTGGGAACCTGAAGCGTGGAGGCAGAAGGGTTGGTAGAAAGACCAGGGGTGCCCTGTTAAAATTTCAGGAGAGGCAGTGCTTATGGAACCCCAAAAGAAGAGGGAGAAGGCTGAGTATAGGGAAATATAGGACCTTGTTAAGATCCAGGGTGGGACATACCTGGAAGCGCACCCGGAAAAAAGGTTGGGCCTACGTGGCTGACAGCCAGCACAGAGGTGTCCCAACCATAATGATGGGTGCTGGTGTTCCTCCCTCCGGATCGAAACAAAGGGGGAGGGTATGTGGTAGTGTGGTACCCCACCAGTGTATGAATACAGGATTCTCAACCAGGCAGGTTGAGGGGCTCCAGGGTATTTGCTTGTTTGGGAGGAAACTGGCTTTTCAGTTTCCTCATGATTTACTAAAATCCACTTTGGGACCCGGAGCTTGGGGATTTCTTAGAGATCCGGGTGGGATGAAATCCCCAGTCCTGGATCCGGGTTTTGAGGCTCAGCTGCACACTGATTGTTCAGGTGTGTGTGGGCCTGATAGTAGAGTCAGGACCAGCATTCTGGGCCCCACCCTCACGACGAGTGCAGGTGTGCACTGGGGAAGCCATAGAGTGCAAGTGTGCACTGGAGAAGTCAGAGAGTGCTTGTGTGCACAGTGGAAGCCAGAGACCCAGGTCTGAGGGTCAGAGCAGCAAGGGGCTGCTATCCAAATGGATGGTGTTGCAGATGGAATAGTCTATAGGAGACAGACAAGAGCCTGAAGTGGAAGGCCTGAGCAGCACTGCTGTATGTATAAGCCAGGAGGCTGAATGTCATTTTGTTGTTGAAAAGGAGTACTGAAACCCCTGCGAGGGAAACCTTTCATTTTGTTTTGACTTCTTTTAATAAAAATGGGCAAACAAAGCCCTTAAAAAGAAGAACCAGCGAGTGGCGGTGTCCTTCAAGCTCTACATTTGATGCTAGTCCTTCACAACAGTCATATAAAAACTCCCATAAAAAAGTTCAGAATAAAACTGTAGCAGCGCTACGGACAAACAATGTTCATTTGTGCGTCTTCTATATAAATGAATATATCGGTGATGATGATAGTGAATGGTGAGTTTGGTTCTACTTGATCCTAGTTTCAGTGCTTCTCTTCACCCAGATGTGATTCACCACGTGGGGGGTAATAACAGTCCCCCTATGGGGATGCACTCACCAGATAATAAATCAAAAAAGACATGTATAAACCATCCTCATTCCATGTGACTGCAGCCTTAAACTTGGACACCGCTTGCATATGTAAGGGGAAAACAAATCCACATAGGGCAATATTGTTTGCAACTTTTATTTAACAATCAATCCCCGCCATCCCCTTTACAAAATGCATGTACCAAAGCTTAATGATAAACAGGCGTTTGTGTATAATGAGCGCTGTTGGCGCTTTAAACTTGCCACTTGATGAGCGCCCCTGGCGTCCTCCTGGTACTGCAAGTCGTGGAGCGCATACAGCTTCACTTCCGGACCAGCAAACCAAGCAGACCGGAAGTGAAGCTGTATGCGCTCCACGACTTGCAGTACCAGGAGGACGCCAGGGGCGCTCATCAAGTGGCAAGTTTAAAGCGCCAACAGCGCTCATTATACACAAACGCCTGTTTATCATTAAGCTTTGGTACATGCATTTTGTAAAGGGGATGGTGGGGATTGATTGTTAAATAAAAGTTGCAAACAATATTGCCCTATGTGGATTTGTTTTCCCCTTACATATGCAAGCGGTGTCCAAGTTTAAGGCTGCAGTCACATGGATAAGGATGGTTTATACATGTCTTTTTTGATTTATTATCTGGTGAGTGCATCCCCATAGGGGGACTGTTATTACCCCCCACGTGGTGAATCATATCTGGGTGAAGAGAAGCACTGAAACTAGGATCAAGTAGAACCAAACTCACCATTCACTATCATCATCACCGATATATTCATTTATATAGAAGACGCACAAATGAACATTGTTTGTCCGTAGCGCTGCTACAGTTTTATTCTGAACTTTTTTATGGGAGTTTTTATATGACTGTGTTTTATATGCCCTTTCTGATCTGCTGACAAAGTGCCAGAGGACAAGCACGGTACATGTAGAGGCTAGCTACCGCAGACTCAAGACATTCTCAGGGAAGCTTCCTGTCCCTGTAGGGGAAGAAGATTTCGATACCTAGGTTGAGCAGGCACTACTAGTGGTAGAGGCATGGGAGGTGCCTGAAGCGCAGAAGAGACAGCGCGTGATAGAAAGTTTGAAAGGCGCGGCAGCAGAAGCGGTGAAAAGCTTCCAGTTTGGCAATGCTGATTGCACGGCTCAAGACTGTTTAGCCATGTTACAAGAGGAGTTCGGTCAGCTAGAAAAGGTGACAGAACTAGTGTACCAATTCGAACATACTTTCCAACAGCCGAATGAGAAGCTTTCAGAGTATCTGAGAAAACTAAACAAGATGCTTTGCAAGATCGTGTTAAAGAAAGGGATGTTGCCCCAAGACACAGATGCGGCAAGAATGAAGCAGGTGTTAAAGGGAGCGTTACCCTCGGATCCAGTCTGGCCTCACCTGAAAACCTCTGGAGGGGGAATGTCGCTGACTTACTCTGATAAAAATTATTAGGGATGAGGAATCACTACAGGTGGATCAACAAGTGATTAAGACACATACCTCTGCTGCACCAGTGATAGTCAGCTCAGTGATGACGAAAGAAAGAGACCCAGAAGTAGATGCTTTAAAATCACAGATATCTCAGGTGTTAGAGATGCTGACCTCCCTGATTGCAAAAGATTCAAAGGGTCCTGAGAGAGAAGGACCAAGGAAGGAGTTGTTCTCAGACGCTTCAGTGCCCATTCCCCTACAATATTGGGGGGATGTGATCTGTTTTAACTGTGGAGGGATTGGCCATATTGCAGCTGTATGTTCCAGTCCCAAGAAAAAGAAAGCAGATAACCGCAAGCCGGCGGGAAACTCCAGAGGGCCCCGGTGAAGGAGTCAACCGGGTGCCCATCATCTTCAGTGAGCTCCAAACTGACTGAGAAGCCCAAGAAAAGAGAGGACAGAACTCCTCAGAAGAAGCACAGTATTCCACAGCGGGAATACACCCAAGAAAAAAAACATAGTGTCCCTCAACGGGTCTGTACACACATTAAAAGGAGGGAAATCAATGCATACCAGGCCCAAGAGAGACCTAAGTCCAAAGAGAAATGGAAGGAAGAAAGTCCAAAAGGGAAATGCAAAGATCCCAGGAAGGAGACCCCTTCGAAGCGATATCCAGAGAAGTTGGTGGGTCCCTCCCCGATAGTACCTGTCCAAGTGGAGGGAGTCTACACAAGAGCCATATTGGATACTGGGGCGCAGGTGACCCTGTTGTACCGGGACTTTTATGACAAACACTTGGGCCACCGGCCCATCAAGAAGATAGAGGAACTAGAAATATGGGGTATCGGGACTCAGAGCTTCCCCTATGATGGCTATCTGCCCATAAAACTGACCTTCGACCCATCTGTGGCCGGGAAGGCTGAAGTGTTTGACACTCTGGCAGTTGTGTGCCCTCGGCCGCCTGGAGCCAACAAGAGTTCCTTAATAATAAGGACGAACACGGACCTGGTCCGGAGGCTCCTGACCCCTCTTGCATGCAGGAAAGCCCCCACGGCCACCAAGATCCACCCCATGTTGAAGACAGCCTACCAGCGGTTGGTCTTGGAGCAACAGGCCCCGGAAGAGGGAGTGGGGAAGGTCTGGAGACTTGGAAAGAAGGGAGTGGTGTTGCAGCCCGGCGAAGTAACCTGTCTCAGAGCCACTGTGAAGCTTACTTGGGAGCAACCGGGACCTTTTGTCATGTTGGAACCCGATCCAAGGGAAGAACACTTGGGTTTAGAAGTAATCCCAGAAGGGGTCCCCCTGAGGGCTCTGAAGAAGGCCCACTGTAAGGTACCTGTGAGTGTCAGGAATACCACGGATGGCCCCATGGAGATCCCAGCCAGGATGTTGCTGGGCCAGGTGAGCCCGGCTACCCCAGTTGCTCTGTCGGATGTGGAGAAGACGGGTGAAGGAGGGAATGTTTGGGAGAAACTCTCCATGGAGAACCCAAACCTGCCCAGGGCTTGGAAAGAGAGAGCCAAGGCCCAGTTGACCAGGTGGAAGAAGATCTTCTCTCAAGATGAGTTCGATGTGGGGTGTGCGAGGAGTGCCACCCATCAAATCCGCCTCCAGGAGGACAAAACCTTCAGGGAGAGAGTCAGGCAAGTCCCACTAGCAGACCTGGAAGATCTGAGGGAAAAACTGAGAACTCAAGAGGACCGGTGTGATCCGGGAGTCTAGAAGTCCCTATGCCTCTCCGATAGTAGTAGTCAGAAAGAAGAATGGATCGTTGAGGTTGTGTATAGACTACAGGACCCTCAACAGGAGAACCATCCCTGACCAGTACACCACCCCGAGGATAGAGGATGCCCTTAAGAGCTTGTCTGGAGCCAAGTGGTTCAGTGTGATGGACCTCAAGAGTGGATACTATCAGATCCCTATGCATCCGGAAGACAAGGAGAAGACAGCCTTCATAACCCCAGTGGGGTTCTTTGAATTCGACCGAATGCCCCAGGGACTCAGGAGCCCCAGCCACCTTCCAACGTCTCATGGAAAAGACTGTAGGAGACATGAACCTTATCGAGGTCCTTGTGTACTTAGACAATGTCATTGTCTTCGGGAGGACCTTGGAAGAACACGAAGAGAGACTGGAGAAGGTTTTGAGGAGACTCAGAAGTGTAGGTTCTACCAATCTTCCGTTAACTATCTGGGGCACATAGTGTCTGAAGAAGGAATGGCCACAGACCCCGAGAAGTTGGAGGCAGTTACTTCCTGGCCCCGGCCTACCATGGTAACAGAACTCAGATCCTTCCTGGGGTTCTGTTCCTACTATAGAAGGTTCGTGGAGAGGTTTGCCCGAATTGCCAGACCCCTGTATGAGCTACTCAAGACGGAAGGGGAAGAGGATGACTCGGGTCCCAGGAAGCCGGGAGAGTCAGTCCAAGACCAGTGGAACCTAAAGTGTGAAGAGGCCTTTCAGATGTTAAAAAAAAAGCCTAACCACCGCCCATGTCTTGGCCTATGCAGACCCAAAGAGACCTTATGAACTCCACGTAGACGCCAGTCATGACGGTCTGGGTGGAGTGCTCTATCAGGAGCATGAAGGACAACTGCGACCCGTTGCCTATGTGAGCAGAAGTCTGACCCCCTCTGAAAAGAACTACCCCACTCATAAGTTGGAGTTCCTGGCCCTCAAGTGGGCGGTAGTTGACAAACTTAAAGACTACCTGTATGGGGCAGAATTCACTGTGAAAACCGACAACAATCCCCTTACTTATCTCTTTACCACAGCAAAGCTGGATGCCACAGGACATAGATGGCTGGCTGCACTGTCTGGGTTCAATTTCAGCCTGAAATACAGGCCTGGGGCTGGGAATCGAGACGCAGACGCCCTATCTAGAAGATCTCACGCCCCCACCGGAGATACAGAAGATTGGACCCAAGTGGCACCTGACGGGGTGCGGGCCCTTTGCCAAGGGGCTGAACTTCAAGCCAGAGGAGGCTCAAGGGCAGAAGAGATAGGAGTTACCATGGTAGGAGTTCCCAAGCAATACTGTGGGGTAACCCAGTTGGAAGAAGATAATCTGCCAAAACTGTCAAAGAAGGAGCTGAGATTTGACCAATTGGAAGACCCCATGGGGAGATTGGTCCTGGAGGCCCTGGAGAATCAGGATCCAAGTAGACTCCTGCGCCATCCTTCAAAGGAAGCTTGTCTGTTAAGGAAAGAGTGGGACCGGTTGCAGGTGCATCAGGGAGTGGTCTACCGAAGGGGCCCCTCTGATGACCTGGAAGACAAATGGCAACTGTTTCTTCCCGAGAAACACAGAGAGACCGTATTGGTTGCCCTGCATGACAATCATGGACACCTAGGGGCTGAAAGAACCTTCCAACTTGTTAGGAGTCGGTTCTATTGGCCCTGCATGAGGGCTGAAGTAGAGGAGTACTGCCATTCATGTGCACGCTGCATCCAGCGGAAGACTTTACCCCATCAAGCTGCCCCAATGGGCCATCTGCAAAGTCAAGGTCCGCTGGATTTGGTATGCATTGATTTTCTTTGCCTCGAGCCCGATCTGAGTGGACTAGGAAATGTTCTGGTGATAACCGATCATTTCACCAGGTATGCCCAGGCTTTCCCAATCAAAGATCAGAAGGCCTCCACGGTGGCCAAGGTACTTATGGAGAAGTATTTCGTCCATTACGGGCTACCACAGCGACTTCACTCAGACCAAGGGAGGGACTTTGAGAGTCGGCTGATCCGGAAGCTCCTGGATTCCTTAGGGATCAAGAAGACCCAAACCTCTCCTTACCACCCACAAGGGGATGCTCAACCGGAGAGGTTCAACCGAACTCTGCTCAATATGTTGGGGACCCTGAGTAGCGAGAAGAAACAGCATTGAAGCAAGCACATAGCGGCTATAGTACATGCTTACAATAGTACCACCAGTGATGCTACAGGCTACTCCCCCTACCGTCTCATGTTCGGAAGAGAAGCAAGGTTACCTGTGGACCTGGCCTTTGGCACCTCCATAGATCATTCCTCAGCCACCTCTCACAAGGGATATGTGGACAGACTCAGACACAGCGTGAAGTTGGCTTATGAACAGGCCCAAGCGGCTTCAGACCAAAGGGGGGCCTGCAATAAGAGGAACTTTGACCTGAAGGTTCGGATCCAAGACTTGCAACCTGGAGACCGAGTTCTGCTACGAAACATGGGAGTCCCTGGAAAACACAAGCTTGCAGACAGATGGAGACCTGAACCCTATGTCATTTGTAAGAAGCTGCCAGGCCTACCTGTCTATAAGTTGAAGCCAGAAGGGAAGGTGGGCCCACTGAAGACCTGGCACCGGAACCACTTACTCCCACTTGCTGAAGCAGTTCGGATACCTCCTGCGAGGGACTCCCCAAGCCCAGACTCCATTCTGGATACCACTAGGCCAAACACTCGGTCTCAGGTGCTCTCAAAATAAAGATGTAGAGACCTCTGAACAAAGTGAAGATGAGAGACAAGAACTTGATTGGTTATGGCCTTCCCCAACTCCAGGAACTTCTGCTATAGATCTTCCCCCTACTAGAGACACTATAGACAGAACACTGAATGCAGAAGCTACTGAGTTCGTTCCATCCAGTCCTTTGTCAGATTACTGGGAAGATGCCTGTGACACATACTCAGAGGAGGACCCAAGGGACTCTATGTACCTCCAGGATCCTGAACCAAGTGTTTCAGAGCCAGCAGAATCCCTGAAGTCTGCTCCAGAAGAGGAGCCTGTAGTGTCCCAGCCAGAAGTCCCAAGAGAGCAAAGAGCTAGAAGAGCTACAAGGCCTCCTAAGAAGCTGACTTACTCACAAATGGGGAAGAGTTCAGAAGAAACAGTGGTCACTGCAAGAAGGAGTACAGAGCATCCAGTTCCCTCCACTATTCATTTGGTGGAGGGCAACCCCAACTCATCCTCTGGCACAGTTAGGCAGGCCACTCATGATAGTGTGACCTGTGGGCAAGGGAATTTAACCCCTCAGTTTTGGTGGGAGTTCCCTTTGCCGACATCGTACACAACATTGTCTAGAATTGTACGTAGTGTATGTTAAAAGTTATGTTTGGGGACCAAAGAGTTCAAGTGGGGGGAGTGTGTAGCGGGGTCTCCTTTAAAGACTCCCGGGACTGCATTTCCCAGAGTCCCGTTCGGCACCCAGGGTGCAATGTTGCCACCGCAGAGACTTGTGGGAGGGAGATAAAAGGAGGAGGCGTGGAGAGCTCGGCCTCTTTTGGACACCGCGCAGCTGCTGACTGCTCTTCCTGTGCAGATCTGCTGGAGTGCAGGGCCTGAAGCCTGGGGCCTTGCGCAACTTCCGAAGAGCCTACCACCCCACTGCATATCCTGGGTGGCATCTGACTTTGTTTCCTGTGGACATCAGTTGGATTGGGGGCCCGGTCGTTGCAGACGCTGTGTGCGGAGACACAGCAGGTGGAAGTCCCGGACTGGGATCGCATCCGGAGTGGTGAGCGAGCACTTACTCAATTCAAAAGACTGTACCGTGTTTAGGCCTATAGACTGCCTTGGCCCACCGATTGTTTGTTTGCTGTTCCACTGGAGACCAGTAGTAGGACAGGGTTAAAGGGTCTCCAGTATAGTGTTCCTTGTGACTGCCTACTTTGTGGATTACAAAATACTGTTCATCAAGTGCACCACCGAAAGTTTTCATGCGAAGAAACCCTTTATGAAAAGACTGAGATTTATTCTGTGTCAGGCCTGACCAGGGAGGGGAGATAGAATATTGTTTAGTGCGCCATAGGGCGCGTAGATAGTAATAGCTGCACGTGGTGGATTACCGCGCTGTGCTACAATTGTATACTACATCTATTGCTGCAGGGCTCTGTAAGCCAGTTATATTCAACCCATGCCTTTTAACCTAAAGTAAAGCAGTTATACCTTACCACTTGCTATCACTGTGTTATCATTGCCCATAGTTCTTATATCTAATTAGAAGTTGGGGTGTGTGTATTACCAGGTATAGATTGCATGCAGAAAACACCCCTAGACTAACTGTGCCATAGAGACTTGACAAGATTGCCGGGGGGTATACACACACACACACACACACACTATATATATGTATCGTGAGAGAATCGTGATCTATCTTCTAAGCCAAAAAAATCGTGATTCTCATTTTAGCCAGAATCGTGCAGCTCTAGGGGAAACCCCCACGTCAAAAAAAAGCGAAGTGGGACACCCCCCTCAAATGATAAAAAAAAAAAAAAAAAAAACATGTTATACTTACCTGCTCGCACCCGAGTCCTGCTCTACGCATCCATAAGACACCCCGCTCTCTCCTTAATGGCTCCCACTGCTGCCTCAGCCAATGAGGCGAGGGAGTCCTGGGACAGCTGAGGCTCTTGTGCACATCGCTGGAACGAGAGGGGGCTCAAGTGAGTATTGGGGCGGCTGTGGGGGGAGCAGCACACAGAAGATTTTTTTTACCTTCATGCATATGCTGCATAAAGGTAAAAAGCCTTTAGCCTTTTGCCCTTGTTCACACTGCCATAGCTTTAAAGTAACAAGACTTTCACACACTTTGCATTTCGACATCCCTGCACAAATTCATCGCAGCTTGCATACGACTTCTTTTAACAGAAGTCAATGCAAGTCGTGTTGAAGTTGCACCAAAAAGTAGTGCAGAAACTTTTTTCTAAATCGGAGCAACTTGACTTGCACCGATTTAAAAACGGTTCCATTGCTGTTAATGGGGCATGACATGTCATGCAACTTTGAAGTCGTATGACAATTCACGGCAGTGTGAACCAGGGCTAACAAATAATGCACTTTGCATTTGCAGAAAATGTGACATTGTTAAGTACAATAGAGGGCCAATAGCCCTCCATTGTAGTTGAGGATGCTGAGGGATTGTCCACAAGCCAGAGTGTCAGAGAAGAGATGAACGACAGCTTCTGGGTTAGCAAGGGATAAGGTAAGTAAAAGTACTTAAAGTTTAATAGGAAATCGAAATGACTGCACCAATGTTGAACAAAATATCACAGTTGCGTGCTGGCTCGGTACCTGGGACTTGAGTTGAGTACCCTAGGCATAAGCAAACCTCTAACCCTTTCATTGTAGGGGGAACCCCACTGCAAGCATGGCATTTTATTTTCCGATTTTAAATTTATTTTTAGGATTTTTTTATTTCACTATAATGCCGCGTACACACAATCAGATTTCCGACAAGAAAACCGTGGATTTTTTTTCTGACTGAATTTTGGCTGAAACTTGTGTTGCATACACACGGTCACACAAAATTTTGACCGCCAAGAACGCGGTGACGTACGACGAGCCTATGAAGTTCAATAGGCAGTTCGGCTCTTCTGCTTGATTCAGAGAATGCATGTTTTTTGTGTGTCGGAATTGCATACAGAAGAACTTTTCTTGTCGGAAAAAATTGAGAACCAGCTCTCAAATTTTTGTTGTCGGAAATTCCGACAGAAAAAGTCAGATGGAGCCTACACATGGTCGGAATTTCTGACCAAAAGCTCACATCGAACTTTTCTTGTCGGAAATTCCGATCATGTGTACGCGGCATTAGTTTTATGTAAACTATATATATATTTCAGGATTGCTTTACTTACTAAATTTTTTTTAATTGTTAAAGTTTTATATGCTGATATGTTTGCATTTCTCTCCTGTAGATGATCAGATATGGGGGGTTGATTACGAAAGGCAAATCCACTTTGCACTACAAGTGCACTTGAAAGTGCAGTCGCTGTAGATCTGAGGGGGACATGCATGGAAAATAAAAAAACAGCATTTTTGCTTGCACATGATTGGATGATAACATCAGCAGAGCTTCCCCTAATTTCAGAGCTTCTCCTCAGATCTACAGCGACTGCACTTTCAAGTGCACTTTTAGTGCAAAGTGGATTTCCCTTTAGTAAATCAACCCCCATGGTATCTGATTGGACAGAACTGAAGCAAACCTAGCACGTGGCAAGCTTATTAGAAGCGAAGTACAATAGCTAACGAAAACCAATCAGTAAACGGATGTCTGAAAGTGATGAGGTAATACTTATGGCTGCTGAGCATTCGGCTTTATGCTCTGTCTTAGGCTACTTTCACACTGAGGCACTGCATGCGTTGGCGGTATAGCTGCACTATTTTTAGCGCCGCTATACCGTATTTTTCCCGCGATTTGTGGGCGCTAGCGGGGGGATTTTAACCCCCGCTAGCGGCCGAAAATGGGTTAAAAACACCCGCAATAACGCCTCTTTGCAGCGTTTTGCCGGCGTTTTGGAGGCGCTACCCGATTGATTTCAATGGGCAAGGGCGCTAGAGGAGCGGTATTTTTACCGCTCCTATTGCGCCTGAAAGATGCGGCTTGCAGGAGTTTTTTGACCCTCCTGCAAGCACAATGCTCCAGTGTGAAAGCCCTCGGGCTTTCACATTGGATACAGTTGAGCGGCTTTTTCGGGGCACATTGCAGGCGCTATTTTTAGCGCAATAGCGCCTCAGTGTGAAAGGGGCCTTAGTGAATAAGCCCCTATGAGTTATAAGACTGGAAATGTCTGTTGTAGAGCATCTTAAAGAGGGTGGCTTTTAGTGAATAGCCCAGCATTTTCCTAAAAACAAAAAGCACTTTGAAGATCACATACAACAACATTAGTAGAACATTCTGCATTTTATCAGTGGCTGCATACTGCCAGTACACATAAAAAGTAGTATGACGCCCCCTGCTTTCTGTAATTGGAAACAGCACCTAAAACCTCAGGAGCACAAAGTACAAGAACGTCAGGCGTGCTTCATAGAAATCCTCAGCAGAGAGAAACATATTATGTGGCCTGTCATTGCTGTCCTGTCCTTCTGAACATACTAGTTGTCTGGTAGTCATTCTCATACTAAAGATTCGTTTGTTTTTTTTTTGGTTTTTTTCGGCTATTAAACCCTTTAGACTAGGATATAGATCAGGTGATCTGACTTAGTTCTGATGTAATTTGCCACATGCTTTTTTTTTTCTGGGTCAGTGATAAAGTACACAGAGCACCAGGCAGCTAGCACTTTCTGCACAGGATCAGCAATGGCAGCCTACAAACTTTCACAGAATATATTTCTCTTGAGGTCCCGTTCACAGCAGTGGCTTTTTTGTTTAAAAAAAAAAAAAAAGTGACATTTGATTAAAGTGGAACTTTATGCCAAAAACATTAACTTGGGTGTAGCGGGTGTTAAATTTAGTGGGGTGTATCTGGGCCATAGGTGGTCCAGATACATTAATCTTAGGCCTCGTACACACGACCGATTTTCTCGGCAAGAACCAGCAAGAAACTTGCTGGCAGAGAGGTCGTGTGTACGCGGCTATCGGGTTTCTCGTCGAGAAAACCGACAAGAAACCTCGACGAGAAAATAGAGAACCTGCTCTCTATTTTCTCGTCGAGATTCTCCTCGGCATGTTTCTCGACGAGAAAAGTGAGTGTGTGTACACTTACCTGTCCTCCCGGAAGCCCACGCATGTTCGAAATGAATTCGACGCATGCGCGGTAGCTTCCTAGGCATACGTAGGGTATACCAAGATGGCGGCGACGGCATCGAATGTGACGAGCGCATGCTCGTCGTAGTCGATGACGTCACCGCGTACGCTCCATTCAAAGAACCGCGGGTTCTTTGAAACGAGCGTGTGTACACTCGGCCGGGACAAGTTTCTTGTCCAAGAATCTCGTCGAAAAAAACGACATGTTTTTTTCAATGAGAATCTCGGCCGTGTGTACGAGGCCTGAGGGTTTTATGGACATTTTGGAGTGTGGGAGGTATGAATGGTGTCATGTTCCCTGCGGTCCCTGGGTGGCGCTGTCACCTGGGACCAGGGTTGAACTACCATTCCAGAGCCGTGCCCCTTTTGTCCTCTCGCAGGCGTAGTACGACGGGGCAGGGAACCCGTTGTGCCTGCTGGGAGAGGATATAAAAGGGGGTGGACATCTTGCGCACGAGGTCCATTCCCCAGGCACCTTCAGCCTGGGGGCTGCTGCGGTTCGTCTGTGCCCAGGTGCCCTTGGCCTGGGCGCGTGGAGTCGAGTTCCATCCCAGGCACCTTCAGCCTGGGGTGAGGTACTATACCAGGAGGCTTGGGGTCCAGTACCTTCAACTGGGTCCAGCGAGGGCAAAGCATTCCTAAGGCGCCCCCCGATATTGGGTGCCTGAATCCTGGGCGTAAGGGACGGAGACGTGACCTCCCCGTAGAGCCAGCGCAGGCCTCTGGTGACCGTCCGGATGGATGTCTTCCTCTGACAGGGGTCGTTTGTTCTAAAGGAGGTACTTCATGTTCTTATGGTCTGTGGCAGGGACCCATCTTTCTCAGGTCAGTGGCAGGCCTCATCCAAGGCCTGTGGCAGGGGCCTCAACATTCACCCAGGTCAGTGGCAGTGACCAAATTCACGGTCAGTGGCAGTGACTGTGCGCCAGGCCTGTTTGCACTAAACGGAACAGGAGAAACTTTAATTCATTAGTTGTGCCTGGACCTACTCTTCCCTACACCTTGTCTGTTCTTTTAAAAGTCAACCAGTTTCAAGTCAATAAAACAGTGTTGGACTTTTCTTGGTGTGGAACTCGTGTTACTGGAAGCTAAGTGTCCCTGTCAATGTCAGTGACAATCATCCTCCACAGGAGAAGCTGAGGCTCCGGCCTAAAACGCAGACCTGAGTGTAACGGTTTAGCTCATATCTCTGCATCCTACATCAGAGAGCCGAGCTGGTGGTGTGCATCTTTCCCCCTTCTCCCAGATACCCCTAGACGAGTAGAACAAGCCGTGAAGAGAGGGGAGAACCGCTACATGGGGAACAGACAGGATTTATAATACAGTAAAGGCATACAATGGGGTTGATTTACTAAAGGCAAATAGACTGTGCACTCTGCAAGTGCAGTTGCTCCAGAGCTTAGAAAATGAGGTAAAGCGGAGGCGCATGCGCAAGGCTGACTAGGCAGGTAATGTCCACCTAGCGCTCCGCATCTACCGGGACTTGACAACCGACATAAAACGAGTTGAAGACGCTAACTGTACCGGAACGGTAACCGATAGATAGCTAATACTCTCAGGCTCATAGATATATGATGTATAGTGGGAGAAGATCAAGGCTTAAAACACCAAAGGTCCCTGAAGCGCTGACGAAAGCTGTGACTAAAATGGCAGCAGCCTCTTCTTCCCGCTCCTCATTACCTCATTCACAGAAACTGAGTAAAGCTCAGTCAGCTTATAATATAGAACCTGAATTTGACTTTAATTTGAGTCCGAATATCCTACAAAGTACAGCACCAAATTCAGACCTTATTGCCCAATTTGAAAGAGTTTTACAGAGGGCACTACAAAACACCTCAGATTCCATCACAGAGAAACTGACGCGGGAAATCCGTGAGGTGGGCAGACGAACATCAGTATTGGAGCAAAGGATGGATGAAATTGATGGAATAACTGCATATAACACAGACGAATTGGAATTATTGAGAGAAGACAATATCTCCCTTCACAACCTTTTAGAAGAATATGAGAACAGAGCCAGAAGGTCTAATCTAAGAATACGTGGTATACCAGAATCTATATTAGACCTCCAACCTACAAAAATACTTTTTTGCCCCACTGTATCGTCCCACTCCTCTCCACCCAAATCTGGGACCTCCTCCACACACTGCTCCCTACATTCGATCACTGAAGGAGGCGAGACAGAAAACGGTTCCTTATATAATTTAGATGGCGTTTTCATTGAGTCATCCAATAGAATATTCTCCAGAGCTGTAGACCTAAGATCCAGCTTAGTGGAGCCAAATTGAGACACAAATGCGTGATGCAATTAGAGGTAACAAAAAAAAAAAAAAATAGGGGTTCGAAAGCGCAAACTTCTGTTTTAGATCTGAGAACTGTAGCAATTTGTCTCCCCTGGCGACATCGCCCTACATTTTTAATCCCTCTTGACACCCATATACCCGTATATACTCGAGTATAAGCTGACCCGAGTATAAGCCGAGGTACCCAATATTACCCCAATAAACTGGGAAAACGTATTGACTCGAGTATAAGCCTAGGGGGGGGAATGTGCCCATTGCCACCTCACTGTGCCCATTGCCCAACCTTACTGTGCCCATTGCCACATCACTATGCCACCTCACTGTGCCCATTGCCACCTCACTGTGCCCATTGCCACCTTACTGTGCCCATCCTCACTGTGTCCATTGCAGCCTCCCTGTGCCCGAGTGTACCTGAAAATCTTCTTATACTGCGGCCGGCATCCATTGTTTAAATATCGCGCCTTTCTCCTGGTCCCTTCCGTGATAGGCGTTTCCAGCAAACACTGTGTTGAGTGTTCCGCCTATCACAGAGATCCTCTCATTCTCGGACTCCGTTTCCCAGCAGGCACTGTGTTCAGTTTTCCACCAATCACGGACGTCTTTTCATCCTCGGACAAGAGAATGAGAGGACCTCCGTGATAGGCGAAACACTCACAGTGTTTGCTGGAAACGCCTATCACGGAAGGGACCAGGGGAAAGCCGTGATATTTAAACAATAGACGCCAGCCACAGTATAAGAAGATTTTCAGGTACTGACTCAAGTATAAGCCGAGGGGTGTTCTTCCAGCCCTAAAAAAAGGGCTGAAAAACTCGGCTTATACTCGAGTATATACGGTAACTGGATCTGGGATAGTGAGCAGATGTAAGGTACCTGTGATAGGTAGTGTCCGAAGTGGAACTTGTGTGCTGAGGATTCAGGCGAAAACGTAGTCAGGCAGATTAGGTTGGCAACAGATCAGGCAAAATGGTACATGATCGAAATCCAGAGAGTGGTCAGGCAGGCAAAGGTCATACACGAGCTGGCAGTGAAGTACAAAATCAGCAGGCTGGAGAGTAGTCAGGAATTCAGGCAGAAGTTCAACATGAAAATCAGGATCAAAAAGCAGTCACAACACCCAGGGAGCTATTCCACACAAACAGGCGCTGAGAGATAGCATCACTTCCTTTTTAAAGGCTGCTTTGATTGAAAATTGTCCACAGCTGGCAGTAGGTGGGGCTGGTGAGTCCAAGGTAATGTTTAATACTGAGAGGACATTTCCAAAAGTCTAGATCTGCTCAGTAGCGCAACAGGTAAGGCTGCAGCTTTGGGACCAGGAAGATCCCGGTTCAAATACACCCAGGTACATGACAGCAGATGAGGAAAACAGGTGTTTCTCCACAAAGGTGGGGCTGGGGATATGGCAGTAGATGCAGGTGGCAGCAACCGCTGAACACAATCCCAAGCCTTAACAGTGGCTCGCATTGTACTCGTCAGCGGATACTGGGCCCCAGAGCCCCTATAAACAAAGATGCAGGCTCATCACTACCACCTCGAAGATCGTAGCAGAATCTCTGTCATCGCAAAGAAGCCATCTCCATGCAAAAACTCCCTGGCCAGCTAAGTAATATTTAAAAAGATCAGGAAGCCCCAAACCCTTGTCCCCAGGGCTTCTGCAAATCCATGAGGCCAATTCTAGAGGGGGAGTTCCCCCATATGAAAGAACCAAACATGCCGTGGACCCGACGAAAAAAGGAGTGCGGAATCCAAACAGGTGAGTTGGGTAAAAAATACAAGACTGGAAGTATTTAAATTTTTAGAAGGTTAATCTGCCCCATAACAGAGAGGGAGAGAGGGAAAGAGGGAGAGAGGGAGGTTCTTCCATAGCTCAACTTTCCTCTTTAGGAGATCTAACAAGGGCTGCAGATTCAAGCTAAATTAGTACGCAGCCCTAGCAGATATGCGAACCCCCAGATAAGTAAACTGAGTGACCCAATGTAGTGGCAATCCTGGATCCACCGCAGCCCTGGTATCAGGATCCAACGGAAGAATATTGGATTTGTCCCAATTAACTTTAAGACCAGAAAAGATTGCAAAATTATCCAAAATGCCAAGGAACGCGTGAAGAGACGTACCCGGATCCCTCAAGAACAGAAGCATGTCATCTGCATACAGTGCCAAACATTCTTTAATATTCCCAACTTCCAAGGCCACAACCGCAGGAGAGGAATGCAGCGCCACCACCAATGGTTCAATCGTTAGGGAAAATGGGAAGGGGGATAAAGGGCAGCCCTATCTGGTTCCCCTACCCACCTCAAAAAAGGGAGAGATAGAAGACCCAATCTTTAACACTCAGTCTAATATATTTAGTAAGAGGCATGACAAGTTTTATGAAGTTGTAGTATTTTCCCACAATTCTTTGGAAAAGTAAAGGTTTTTTTTTTTTCAAATTCATACTTACCGAGGTGGATGCAGCATCCATCCGATGCTGCATCTGTGCCCGCCCCCCCCCCCCCCCCCCGGGGCCTCTTCACAGAGAACCAAGTGATGGAACACCGCTGATCTCTCGGTTTTCAGAGCTCCCAGAGCAGAGAGCTGTAGACTGTCAGTCACAGCTCTCTGCTCTTCCCCCTCCTCGCTCATTGGAGCACTGGGCTGTGGAGAGGAGGCGGGAGCAGCCAGCTCGCTGAGAGGCTGAGCCGGTCGCCAGTCCAGGCACCTGGCGGATCCCGACTTTATTATCGCAATAATGCCGTGCCTGGACTGACATCTGTGACGTCAGCAGAGAGCAGATTTCAGACCGCTCTCTGCTGAAAACAGGTCACAGGAGTGCAAAACGAACTGCACTCCTGTGATCCATAGGAGAAGTACAGCCAAACGAGCTTTGGCTGGACTTTTTAAAAAAAAAAAGTTTTTTCTTTATATAGCGATACCCTCAGTTTAAGAGGGCTGCTTGTTTGTTTTGGGCCTTGTAATGCACCGCTGTCAACCCCTGGCAATCGGCTCTAACCTCTCGTGGCACAGTTAGGAAAGGGGAAGGATGGTATAACTGTACTATATCTATACTGTTATAGGGCACAACCCCTTTATATCCCAGCACAGTAATTGACACTGACAACCAAATTACTTAACTATAACTTTTTACTATTGATAAAAGTATAAAAGGTAATTTGTATACAATATCTCATGCAGATCTCTGCAATATAGGTGTACACATTAAAAGGGTATAACATTCAGCAATACAATGATAATATAATAACCCCGCTGCAGCTATCCTCCCTCGTGAGCAAAAAAAATGGCGCCCAGCAATGTCCTATACCAAGATGACGGATTAAAAGGTGTAGAAAAGGCACTACATGAAAATACTAATATGAGACAACAAATAGACTACATCCTAGAGGGACTCAAAATAGCTATGGAATGTAACTATTTCTGGCATGATAAAGCCTACTTTGTCCAGACTAGGGGGGTAGCTATGGGGGCACGCTACGCCCCTAGTGTGGCTAACCTCCTCATGAATATGTGGGAAGAGGAGTACATTTATCATAAGAACATCCCTCAAATCAAATTATACCGGAGGTATATTGACGACCTAATTATATTATGGGATGGTTCAATGGAAAGCTTCCACAACTTTCTTAAACAATTAAATATAAATAGGTATGGCCTTACTTTCACGGCAAAATGTGATCAACATAAAATAGACTATCTGGACCTAGAGATTTTCAAACAGGGGGACATCCTGCATACCAAAACCTTTTTCAAAGTTACAGACCATAATGGATACATCCCGACTTCAAGTTGCCACCATCCTAAATGGAAAGGGAATATCCCTAAAGGACAAATGTTGAGGCTGCGTAGAAACTGTAGTTTTCTAGCAGATTTCAACCAACAAGCAGACCTCATCAACAGATTCCAAGAAAAAGGGTACGGGATGGCATCTCTAACTAAAATGAAGGATGAAATATCAAAGACGGATAGACCTAGTCTGCTGGATAAAAATACTACTAAAAAGAAAAAAATGGAAATGGCGTTCATAACAGGGTACAACAACCAATATAGGGCCTTTGAGGGTATAATCAAGAAATACTGGCCCATTCTCAAAGAAGACAGAGTTTTGTCCACGATCTTACCAAATAAACCAGCTTTTGTGTACAGGAGGGCCCCAACCCTGCGTAATCACATTTTGCACAATGTGATTAATGCCCCTAAAGCTGTCAACATTTGTCCTGGATTGAAAGGTTTCTACAAATGCCAAAGATGTTTGGCCTGTAGGGTCAGTAAGAAACAGCCACGAAGGAAAGAAACATTCAAGTCCAGAACAGACTATAAGGAATATCAAATTCGTGATCTGATAACATGTAATAGCACTCACGTCACTTACGTCATCGAGTGCCCGTGCCACCTACAATATGTAGGTCGGACCACACGGCCACTGTGTGTACGCATTAGAGAGCATATAAACAACATAAAGAAAGGGTTTCCAAAACATAACCTCTCACGACACTTTGATGAACTCCATAGAAGAGACCCAACTGGACTCATATTTTATGGGATTGACATTATAAAGGAGAACTGGAGGGGGGGCAATAGAACTACTCTTGTCTCCCAAAATGAAACCAGTTGGATATACCGACTTGGATCCCTGGCCCCCAAAGGGTTAAACCTAGACATAGATTTAAACTGCTTTATAGCTAACCCATAAGGTCTAATCTGGGATGAGTGGATGATAGAACACTTACGGGACTCTGCCTACCCAGTAAGATATTACATCAAGATTCTGCTTACATACTGTACCCGGTAACGGGCACACCTTCCTTATCTATCTTTATCTATTACTCACCTTCTTACAATATCTGGGAAAAGAAAATTACCGCTCAGATGTACCTGATTGATTTTTTCACTTCTATCCCAAGCCACGGGTGCAGGCAATGCAAATAATGATGCGAAAAATGGAAGGAAACTTTTGGACAGCCGCACTCCAAAAACAGTTCCTTTATTGGAAAATCACAGAAATCCAAGCCACAGCAAAAAAATAAGAGCAGACAAGCTGACACGTTTTGCACTGTAGTTTCAGTGCTTACTCATAGCTATGAGTAAGCACTGAAACTACAGTGCGAAACGTGTCAGCTTGTCTGCTCTTATTTTTTTGCTGTGGCTTGGATTTCTGTGATTTTCCAATAAAGGAACTGTTTTTGGAGTGCGGCTGTCCAAAAGTTTCCTTCCATTTTTCGCATTCTTACAATATCTGCTAATGGTATATATTACTATAATAGGTATTGTACAAGTAAAGTTTCCGAAGTACACCACACCACCGTTTGAGAGTGGTTTCCTCTCAGCTACACCTTGGATTGATGCCATCCCATACCTATAATTAATTTTAGACATATCTTGTAGTACTACCCACCTCTTAATTAATTTCATCTTCCCATACTTTCCATTGGTATAGGGTGAATACCACCCATACTTATGGATGTTATGGTATAAACATACTAGCCCGTAGCTACGGGACTGGTATATGTTTGCCTACACTAGGTACTAGATGGCACCCTGGAGTGATGGAAGTCTTGGTTACAATTTTGTTCGTAGTACTATTTTTTATATTCATTGCTATTTGTAGTTTTATTGTTATGTTATTTCTATCTATTTATATCTTCTAAGTAAGATACTTCCCCCATACAGAGTATTAGGACAGTCAGACTCCTACCTCCAAACATGGACGCTACAGTTAACACATATGCAGGGGGGAGTTTGGGACTTTAAATGAGGTTCAAAACAAGGTAGGCGTGAGGTAAAGGAAACATGTTTATTGACATGAAAAAATGTGGTGTACTGTCTGAGTCAATGGGGCTGTACATAAGAACATAATTGTAGTGAACATTGAGGGCACATATTAATATCAACTTGGAAACTCATGACACATGGCATTACATATGAAACATGGACATCAAGGATATACAATGATATCGATCAACAATACATAACAGTATGAAAGGAATGAACCGCTCCCATAGATACAAAAATACACACACATAAATCCCTAAAATGGCACAGTGCAGATATAGTAACATGCGATAAAAAGTTGAAATTCATATGTGCTTGTCAATCAGTGGATGGATCGTTGGGGTGACGTAAAAGTGCGTTGGCATCCTAAAATTGCCCGACGCGTTTCGTGTTTGCACACTCATCAGGGGCGGATGCACCCAAATGTAAAAAGATTGAGATATGTTAAAATCTAAGTGGCACTGAGCATAATATGAGGAGAGCATGTATATAAAATCCAAGGGTTACATACCACAGGTGAATAGTGTGGATGGTAGGGGTAAGTGTGGTTTTGGACCAGAGTCAGCCAGAGGGTGTCAGTCCCGGAAGTTGAGGATAATACGCCAAGTGCAACTGAAAACGCAGGTCCGGGTTAACACATGGCAGCCTCGTGATTTACGGGACTGGCACCTTTTTACTTTTACTAGGTATTAGCTGGCTTTGCATATGTATATGGAGTGCAGTACTCGTCCTCACCAGAGAGGGCAAAATGCCATTAACCTAAGATGGACTTATTGCTACAGACGGCATCCTATATATGCTGTGTGCCGTACCACTAACAATGTAATGATTTCTGTACTGTGGCTTGGCTTTTTGCTCTGTTTTGTTTTTACCTGCATCTACTTGTATGTAGTTAGAGCGGCACGCTATTAATAATACATATATACCCCGGGACGTAAACACTACCCACTACTTCTCCGTAGGGTCAGTTTTATGACCATATGAGGGCTGGATGCCAGCTCCTGCCCCTCCCCTTCTCTTACATGATTTGGCAACCTGGAGGGTGTGGGCGGGGTTAGTGTGACACTCTTCCTCATAAGCATGGAGGTGACGTATGGTAGCACCGCCTCTAGACAAAGTCCTATGACGAAACACGTAAGGCGGGGCTACGCAAGACGCACACCACGCTACTCTACCCGGAAGTGAAGCTGGAACGCAGTTGGAGCGCACACTGCGGTTACCAGCTTGTACCGTTTGTGGTACACACGCGCTAGGCGCTGTTGTTTCTTTTTTTGCATATCTTTTAATAAAAGCCCATTTTTTACTACACCATGGAAGCCTTTTTGTTTTACCATTGAGGTAATTGGAGAGCCCACTGACGGCACCTGGACCCTCCGGAGCAGCTGAAGAGAGAAAACTGGAGGACACCGCTGACACATCCTGCTCTGCATTAGTGGAAGCCCCTGTTTGCTGACCTGGAATATCGCTCTACGCTGTTTACCCCCTTGGGGGTGAAGGGAGCTGGTGAGTGGGGACACATGTGGGGGATGAATTGTCTGCTATAATTGAAGAACTGGATTTAACCTTGCCATTTGTATATGAAGAAGGATCTGCTATCCCAGAATCAAGTTTTAACCACTCGCCTGCCACTATAGACTATTCTATATATATTCTTTATTTCTTTATTATATAAGTTAGTGGGTCAGTCACAGAGACTATTGGCACCTATACTGATGTTCTTGCCTGGAGGTTCTTGCCTGGAGGCACCGCACATTAATTCATTTAGATTGTAAAGTTCATGAGGATTTTTTTCACCACCTCTATATGTATATGTGTATGTAGTTATATATATATATATATATATATATATATATATATATATATTTGTGTATATTGCTGGTATCATATCAGATCACTATTTGAGGCATTGGTCACGGCCATCTGCACGCCTCACCATTAAGTGTTTTCTGTGCTCACTGTTTTGTGTTTAATTTCCAGCACCCCAACTGGGGTGATACTTTATTTATTTCACGTGTTTTCACATACTGGTCCCACTAGGACTAGTGAGCAGCGCCATACCCCATATATAATATTCTGGCTAATGTCCTATACTACCCAGTCAGGCCTGACTATAACATGGGGTATAGTTTGTGAAGAATCTTCGCTAGCAACTCTCGGTGGTGCACATAAAGAACAAACTGTAATCCAAAGGGATAGCGATGATCGCTAACTTGGTAAAGCTGGAGAGACTAATAAACTCAGTTCAGCAAACAGTCTCTCCAGAATATAACTGTAATCACTGATGGGTCTAGGCAAAGTTAGTAGGCAACAAAGTTAGTCAAATGCGGTTCTGAGCTGGCGCTCTCTCATCCGACCGGACCGACTCCTGTCCGGTACCTCCGCTACTGTGAGTTGCTTCACAGTGCCTACGATGCGCCGGGTCTTCGGTCCTCCAGAAGATGGTGGCACCTCAGGTGGATCGGATGCTCCGCAGGCTTCTCGGTGAAGCAGAAGGCTCTCTGGAACAAATGCAAGGCCCAGGCTTCAGGCCTTGCACGCGCAGCAGGTAAGTGCAGGGATCCTCTTGCAGGGAGGGCGGCATCCAAAGAGAAAGAGAGAGGCCCCTCCTCTCTCTTTTAAAGTCCACCCCAGCAGTCCTTGCGCGGGGAACTGCATCCTGGGTGCCGCAAAGCGTGCTGGGAACTGTAGTCTATGGGTAGGAAATGATACCCCGCTACATTTATTTGTTTTTTCCACAAATTTCCATATTAAAGTGGTTGTAAACCCTTACAGACCATGTTATGCTACAGGTAAGCCTATAATAAGGCTTACCTGTAGCTACCCAGGATATCTCCTAAACATGTACGGTTTAGGAGATATCCCCTGTCCCCTGCATGTGCCGATGACATCGGTACATGCGCACTGGGGCAAACTGAAGCGATGGCACGTATGTACCGTTACTTCAGTTACCGGTGGCTCACACAAAACAAGACAAACCCTGCAAGACAAAGGCATAATGAGCTGAAAAAATATGGTGTTGCGCTGGGTTAATAGATATCAAACATATCACGCTTTAAAATAGCGCATGCTGGTACAGATGTGATGGGGACAGGCAGATGTTTTGTGAGGGCACTGGGACAGATGTGTATGGGGACAGTCGTGCTTGGTGTACTGTGTGTGTGTTTGAGGGGGGGGGATCTGACAGCTGTGTATTTAAAATCATCCTTACACAGAGCTTTCACAGACCTTGCAGGTTCCCCCGCTCAGCAGGGAGAACTGTCAGATGCGTGTTTCTGTTTACACGGTGAAGGCTGTGATTGGACACAGCCGTCACGTGATCGGGAGGGCCAATCACAGTGCCCATATCCCGATTCCGTCTTGGCTTTGTCCTGTGATCACAGGATCACGCAGTAGCGCAGCCTCAGGACTGCGAGGCGGGCAATTGTTCTGAGGGAAGTTCCTGAACGTCCACTCAGAACGATGAAAGGCCCACCCGACTGTTTATGTACAGTGGCCGGGTGGGAAGAAGTTAAAGTCTTGGCTTTTTTTGATTAAAAATAACAAACATGTTCTTGCTTGTTCTGTGCAGTGGTTGGTTTTGCACAGAGCAACCCTGATCCTCCTCTTGGGTCAGTCGCCGCTGCTCTTGGCCCCTCCCTCCTGCCGAGTGCCCCAACAGCCGCTGCTCTGTGTGTCCATTCAGACATGGAGTCGCGGCTTGGCCACGCCCGCTCTCATTGGATCACTAATTTTGTCTGCAGTGGGAGCCAATGGCGCCCCGCTGCTGTCTCAGCCAATGAGGGAGAGTCCTGGACAGCCGAGTCTCTTGCAACATAGCTGGATCTGCAACATAGCTGGATCGAGATGGGGCTCAGTTAAGTATAAGGGGGGCTGCTGCACACAGAAGCAAATCAGCTTCCAGGAAGAAGAGAGAGCAGAGGAAGCGAAGGAGAAAGGGGGGGAAGAAAAGAAAAACAGTGGCGGTGCGTCCATAGAGGGCGCCGGAGCTTCCAAAAACTCCTCCTAGGTACACACGGGGGTGCGTTCCTTGGAGTACAGTCACAGGCAGTTCAGCCAATCAGGTTCACCGGATCTGGTTACCAGTAACCTGATTGGCTGAAGCGACATCGAGGGCGGGAGAACACATTGAGGACGGCGCGGACCGAGGAAGGTAAGTGCAGGGCTGGGGGGGGGGGGAACTGGCTGCATTTGGGGGGAACTGGCTGTGTATATATATATGGGGACAAACTGGCTATATATATGGGGACAAACTGGCTGTATATGGGGGCACACTGGCTATATATATGGGGGCACACTGGCTATATATATGGGGGCACACTGGCTGTATATGGGGGCACACTGGCAGTATATGGGAGCACACTGGCAGTATATGGGAGCACACTGGCTGTATATGGGAGCACACTGGCTGTATATGGGAGCACACTGGCTGTATATGGGAGCACACTGGCTGTATATGGGGGCACACTGGCTGTATATATGGGGGCACACTGGCTGTATATATGGGGGCACACTGGCTGTATATATGGGGGCACACTGGCTGTATATATGGGGGCACACACTGGTTATATATATATATATATATATATGGGGGCACACTGGCTGTATATGGGGGCACACTGGCTGTATATGGGGGCACATTGGCTGTATATGGAAACAAACTGGCTGTATTTGAGGGGGCAAACTGGTGGCGTTTGGGCACAGTGGCTGCGTTTAATGGGCACAGTGGCGGCAATTGATTTTTTTTTTCAGTTTGTTCGCCCCCCCCCCCAAAAATTTTGAGCACCAGCCACCACTGAAAAAAAACCCGGGGAGGAGGGAGGAAGGTTTGGGAGAAGAGGTGGGGGTGAAAAGTGAGCGGAGTGTGACATAGGGTGTGTCCAATCCACTAGAAAGCTACTTGTGTGGCCACCAGACTCGCCAAGGAAATCATTGGGTATCGGTATGTGAGCCATGGGCTCCAAATTGAGGAATTTGGCATGATTGTTGGTAAGAATGCTAGTCCGTTATTCGTTACTAAAGATGCCATCTAGGAGAGATTCAACTTCTGAGAAAAAGATAAGTTGCTTCTTCCATGCTTTAGAGGTTGTGAGTTTAGAGGCTAGAAAAACAAGATGGAACAATTTAAATTGGCGTTTAGTAATGTTTGGGGGTGCAGGAGGGCCAACCAGGGGTCTTTAGTTGGTGGTGTTCCTAGTAGTAAGTATACACAATAGTGAGAAAATTCTGGACCAAACAAAACGTCCCAACATCGGACAGGTCCACCAAATATGAAGGACACCAGTTGTCTGACATCCTCAAAAGCATAGGCCTGAACTGCCAGTGAAAATGTAGGCTAGTCTGGAAGGGACCATGTACCATCTGGTCATCCCTTTTTTTTTTTGTGTTGGATAGTGTGGAGAGGAATTGGAACCCCTATCGGATTTTCATTGCTGTTTGTGTCCCTGTTAAGGCCCGTACACCGGATCAGACATTCCGACAACAATTGTCCGATGGACATGTTTTGTCGAATAATCCGACCGTGTGTATGCTCCATCGGACAATTGTTGTCAGAATTTCCGACAACAAATGTTGGCTGTGCATGCTCTCAAATTGTCCGACAACAAATTGTGTTCCATCAGATTATCCGATCGTGTGTACACAAATCCGTCGGACTAAAATCCAAAGTACTCCGAACCAATGCTAAACATCAGACAACAATAGCAGAAGTTGCCCAAAGAGTGGCGATAAAGAGCTGAAAAACCACGTAGTTTGGTGTATGTTGGCTGAAAATGTTCTGCCGTCTAAATGCAGAACAAGTTCACAGCCAACGCCCTTCTGACAAAAATCCACGGATTTGTCCGATCGTGTGTATGAGGCTTTCGGGAGTTTCACCCTCTCTATTTGTGCTGTTTATCACCAAACGTAAAAGTTAAAGAGAGACCCAAACTTTGAGTTGTCACTAGAACAGGAATAGAGGGTAAATCTTGCAATGGAGACACTAGTTCTGGTGAATAGTCACTTTGTAGGGATTTCTTCTCACTTCCTGTTTGGCTATGGGACAGGCCGTGAAGGCAAATCTCCCCAATGGGACACAGATGGCAAAAATAAATATTTTAACGATAAATATGGTGCCATGTTTTATTTCACTCCACTGAACCGCTTGCCTGTCCTCATTCTATTTTGGATTTTGCAAGCTTTCCATGTTCTCTTACAGTAAAAAGCCATGTGTACCTTGTGGTATTTTATTTCTAAAATTACTAAGCTATTATTACAAACTTCTTTCATGTTTCCGCTCATCCTCCATTTTTTTCCTTCACAATACCCGCCAATAACATAGTTATGTTTTCCTCGCTCCATTGCAAGCATGACTTTGCCTTTTTGTTTATGAAATACTTTTTCTCATTAAACAATTTTCGCACATTAGGGCCTGTGTGTAAAAAGACATGTCCAAGAATAATTTAAAACTCCCCTATCCCTAGTCTCCTTAATATACTAAACTGTACCCCATTCCCCCAAAAGTTCTTACCTACCACTCTGGCAGCTGCAGCATTTGGTGCTGTCCACAGCCCAGTTGGTAAAAAGTCAGTGTCGGGCTGCCTGTGCCTGTGGACTAACCACATATTATCTTGAATAGGGCAGTGCTTTGGGTATGTGGGTAGGTACGTGGGATGTTGGTGCATAAGTGTGGGCAGTCCAGCACTAAATCTCAATTTATTTATTTTTTTGTTACTAAACAATGCGGTCTGGTTCCAGGTCATGTGGCTAATGCTGGTCATACATGGATCAATATTTGGCCAGTTCAGCAGTAACTGTCCGAATTTCGATCCGCATGTAGCCCTCTATGTTCAACAGAAGTCGGTTGTTGTGACGGCTTCTGTTGAACAGTCCCACTTTCAGAATACAATGACAAAGTGGTGAGGATTTCCCTATCCACGTCAACTGTGTGGATGGGGAAATCTTCTCAGTATTTTTTCATTCAATCAGCCGGTTGGCTGAACGTAATAACTGCGTCATGTATGGCTAGCTGTAAACTCGTCAACATGTCAGGTGACCCACAGCAGCTCAGTTTTATAGTCACCAATGTGAGAAGATTCACTTTTTTTTCTAATCAGAAGTGTTTATTAACCACTTAACGACCCGCCAATAGACGAATAACGTCTACGAGGCGGTTCGTTAACTCTGGGAGGGCGTACATGGACGTCCTCTCAGAATCGCGCTCCCGGGGAAGCATCTGTGACCGCCGGGTCCAGAGGATCACGGTGAATGGCCTCTGATAGCGGCCGTTTACCACGTGATCGCTCCGTCAATTGACGGAGCGATCACTTGTAAACAAACCGGTATCATGTCATGACGCCGGTTCCTCTCTCCTCTCTCTGTGCCGATCGGTACAGTAGGAGAGGGGGAGAGATCCCAGCCATCCCTGCCGTACTCGGCCTCTGTATGTGGCCAGGCTGTGGAAGTCTCACACATGTGGTATCGCCGTACTCAGGAGGAGTAGGAGGATCTATTTTGGGGTGTCATTTTTGGTATGTACATGCTATGTGTTAGAAATATTGTATAAATGGACAACTTTGTGTTAAAAAAAATGCGTTTTAACCACTTCCTGCCCGCCGGCCGTCATATGAGGTCCTTGACTTTGTTCGGGGATATCTGAATGATGCCTGCAGCTACAGGCATCATTCAGATATCAGCTTTTTCAGCCGGCGATTCCCTACACCATAAGAATGATCATCACTGTAAAGAGGACCTGTTATGCCATATTCCTATTACAAGGGATGTTTACATTCCTTGTAATAGGAATAAACGTGATCAAAAAAATTATTTTTGGGGAAAAACGTGTCAAACTAAAATAAAATGAACAATTAAAAATTTTTTTTTTAAAGCTCCCATTTCCCAGGGCGCTCGCATACAGAAGTGAGTATTTTAAACTGTGTTATTTATTCTATGTTTTATTTTAATTGTATGGATGTTTTATTTGTAGTGTAGTTTTAATTTTGGCATTTAGTGTTAATGGCTGTTATTGGTACCGTATTTATCGGCGTATAACACGCACCCCAAGTTTAAGAGGGAATTTTAAGGAAAAAAACTTTTAGGAGGGAAATTCAAGGAAAAAAAACTTTAAATGCAGCATGCAGCCTTGCCCAGTGTCCATCTGCAGCCTTGCCCAGTGTCCATCTGTCCATCTGCAGCCTTGCCCAGTGTCCATCTGTCCATCTGCAGCCTTGCCCAGTGTCCATCTGTCCATCTGCAGCCTTGCCCAGTGTCCATCTGCAGCCTTGCCCAGTGTCCATCTGTCCATCTGCAGCCTTGCCCAGTGTCCATCTGTCCATCTGCAGCCTTGCCCAGTGTCCATCTGTCCAGTGCCTTTGCGATCGTGTCAGTCTCGGCGGTTTTTTAAATTTGGCGCCGATTTCTGTGGAGAGGAGCGAGCGGGGCCGAGTGTACTTCGGCTAGACTCGGCTCCTCTCGCAGTCCCGCCCATCTCCACTGACTGCGCCGCTGACGGAGAAAGCCGAGTGTACTTCGGCTAGACTCGGCTCTGCTCACAGTCACAGGCAGGACTGCGAGAGGAGCCGAGACTAGCCGAAGTACACTCGGCTTTCTCTATGTCAGCGGCGCAGTCAGAGATGGGCGGGACTGCGAGAGGAGCCGAGTAAAGCAAAGCCGATTGTACTTCGGCTTCGGCTCCGCTCGCTCCTCTCGCTCGTTTTCAGCAGGGAAATTCGACGGAGTATCGGCGTATAACACGCACCCACGATTTTCCCCTGATTTTAAGGGGAAAAAAGTGCGTGTTATACGCCGATAATTACGGTAATTTCGTTTTTTTGCATCTTGTTCAGTTTTATTGTTGTGTTGTCTGTGTCGTAACAATATCCCAATTTCCCTTTGGGATTAATAAAGTATTCTGTATCTGTACCAGAAGAACCATACCCAAGTACAACAGGTCAACAGTGTTGCACTCTGGCCTGGCAATACATTGAAAAATTCTCTGATACGCAAGTTTACCTGGGCCAAGACCTGGAGTATGAAGCCACAGGGCCCATAGCTTTTCATATTTACCAGGACAACCACGACATGGAAAGCGGCTTTCCATGTGGGAACCCGATGAAGGGGAGGAGCCAGGAGCACCGGCAGGGCGCCCCAGAAGAGGGGGATCGGGGCTGCTCTGTGCAAAACCCTTACACAGAGAAGGTAAGTATAACATGTTTGTTATTTTTTTTAAAGCGAAGCTTTACAATCACTTTAGCTCCAAGGGATTCACATACTTTTTCTTGCCATTGTATATATCATTGCATATTTCATGTAAGGCTCTATGTACACGGGACATTTTTACAACTGCTCCTAAATTATTAAACTTAACAGTAACCCACGTTTAAAACGGTCGTTTTGCCACGTTTAAATGCCGCGTTTTACCAGCGTTTGCGTTTCAACAAATAAAAATTGTTATATATTTTTTTTTAAATGCCCAAAAAGGAAAAACACCTATAAACGAAATGCTGCTAAACGCTTGTTACCGCGTTTAGCCGCCTGAAACGTGGAAATCTCCGGCGTCTAAACAAAATTATTTGCTTTCAAAGAAACGCTGTTAAAAGCAACTGCCTTAAAACGACTGTAAACAAGACTGTGTACATGGTCACATAAGATAACATTGAATGAGTTCAGGGGCAGTTGAAAAAAGCATCCCACTGCCTCTGAACGTCCGTTTAACAGCAGCAGTGTACATGGGGCCTAAAACCCAACTCCAGGAAACTTAAAAATGTTCCCTTTATGGCCCGTACACACAATCCGAATGTTGTACGACTTTTTTCGCTTAATAGTCACAAGTAGAAATTGAATAGGGTAATAAAGTCACAAATTCTCGTACGACAAAAAAAAAAAATCGGAAGTGATGTCATGTGTTGTAATGTATTTGTATTGTATTTTCGGACGACAACTATACTGACTAAAAGAAAAAATTGTACGATCTGGTATCGTACGAGGAAAATTTTCGTGCTTGTCCGATCAAATAATATCGGATGAACTGTCGTGATCGGCTCTCGATAGTAGTGTACACACGATCCGAAAATCGTATGATTCTTCCTCGGATGACCGTTTTCATCCGATATTCGGATCGTGTGTACGGGCCATTAGAGTGGGGCTTATGCAAGGATTAACTGCTCATTTGCTAGGCATGGAAAAGTAGATTTACTTACCAATTCTCTGCTACACTTTCGAAGCATGAAGGAGATCGATCTGAAGGAGGAATTGAGTAAGTAAAACTGCTTTTACTTTTCAATAAACTAAGCAAGTGGTTAAAAATTTGAATTTTCAAGTTTCCTGGAGCTTCAACTTCCATCTTTTATGTTATGCTGCTCGAAAAGCTTAAAAAATAAAAGTTCTTTTTAAAATATTCTGACTCCAATTTCATGGTTTTGCAGTAAAGGATTTGGCAAGCGGTAAAATAAAATCCGGAATTCACGTGGTCCCTGGATCAGACATTATACATGGTAATTGTCTCTAATCAAACGATTATTTCTGATCCTGGTAGTGATGGTGAAATGTAAACATTTAACTAGAATCAGAATTGGGCCCCTTTCACACTTATACGACTTGTCCCACAATTAGTGATGGCAAAGTAGCATGACAAGTCGTTTCCCATGATTTCCAATGACAACCATTCATATTAGTACGACTTCAAGTCGTTCCGACTTCAAAGTAGTCCCTACACTACTTTGGTCCGATTTTGATGCCACTTACACAGGCATTCCCTGAAATCGCGGCCGCGAAATAGCGCAAATTTGAAGTCGCAGTAGTGTGAAAGGGGCCTTAAGCTATAAAAGACCTTGTTTGTTAAAATATTTAATAGGTTAAATTTACCCAAAACTGATCGATCATTTTAGGTGTATAATAGAGTTGAATAATATAAAATAGTCCCATAAATCACCTGGAGTCTGCTGTGGTGAAACAGTTTACAGTTGGCACCAATGTTGTAAAAGAGTCCAGCTCTTATTGGTACTTGGTGTTGTGTTACCCTCATCAGCTACTTTATTAGGTACAAGTATCTATTACCCATAAAGAGTTGCACTTGGACAGCAGCAATGCTTGGGTTCTCTGTAGTTTTCAAATTATGACATTACTGGAGCTAATGTGTGCAATGAAAACATTCTGCATACCATTACACCATCACCAGGCTGTATACCAAACCCTGACCTTATCACCTTTTCTTCAGATGCCAAATGTAGTGTGTGTTTGTGTGTTCCAAAATGGATTAAATTTATTATTTTCCCAAAAATTCTTCAAATAATACCCCATAATGACAACGTAAAAGAAGTTAGTTTGAAATCTTTGCAAATTTAATAAAAATAAAAAAGCGAAAAAAAATCCCGTGTACATAAGTATTCACAGCCTTTGCTCAATACTTTGTTGAAGCACCTTTGGCACCAAATTGCAGCCTCAAGTCTTTTTGAGTATGATGCTACAAGCTTAGCACACCTATTTTTGGATAGTTTCTCCCATTCTTCTTTGCAGGACCTCTCAGGCTAGGTTCACAGCAGGGCTCCGGTGCGTCCCCGTTTCAGGTCCAATGTCAGCCCGAATTTTTGGCTGAATTTGGACTTGAAACAGACCAAAAGACACACATGACCCCTTTGCAAATTTGCACTTGAGCCGCAGTGGACATATGTGAACCGGCTCCATAGAGAGCCGGTCAAAATCTCCAGCTTTTGCAAATTGGATGTGGGGAACCCGCATCCAATTCGCTATAGTGTGAACCCAACCTCAAGCTCCAACAGGTTGGATGGGGAGCATCAGTGCACAGCCATTTTCAGATCTCTCCAGAGATGTTCAATAGTGTTCAGTCTGGGCTCTGGCTGGGCCACTCAAAGATATTCAGAGTTGTCCCGTAGCCACTCCTTTTGTTATCTTGGCTGTGTGCTTAGGGTCGTTCTGTTGGAAGATGAACCTTCGCCCCCATCAGAGGTCCAGAGCGCTCTGTAGCCGGTTTTCATCAAGGATGTCTTTGTACTGCTGCATTCATCTTTCCCTCGATCCTGTCTAGTCTCCCAGTTGCTGCTGAAAAACATCACCACAGCGTGATGCTGCCACCACCATGCTTCACTGTAGGGATGGTATTGGCCAGGTGATGAGCGGTGTCTGGTTTCCTTTAGACATGACGCTTGCCATTCAGGCCAAAAAGTTCAATCCTTGTTTCATCAGACCAGAGAATTTTGTTTCTCATGGCGGGCTGTCGTGCCTTTTACTGAGTGGTCACTCTACCATTTAGGCCTGATTGGTGGAGTGCTGCAGAGATGGTGGTTTTTCTGGAATGTTCTCCTCTCTCCACAGAGAAATGCTGGAGCTCTGTCAGAGTGACCATCGGGTTCTTGGTCACCTCCCTGATTAAGGCCCTTCTCCCCCGATCGCTCAGTTTGGCTGGGCGGTCCGCTCTAGGAAGAGTCCCGGTGGTTCCAAACTTCTTCCATTTATGGATGATGGAGGCCACTGTGCTCATTGGGACCTTCAATGCTGCAGAAATTTTCTGTACCCTTCCCCAGATCTGTGCCTCAATACAATCCTGTCTCGGAGGTCTACAGACAATTCCTTGGACTTCATGGCTTGGTTTGTGCTGTGGCATTAACTGTTAACTGTGGGACCTTTATATAGACAGGTGTGTGCCTTTACAAATCATATCCAATTAACTGAATTTACCACAGGTGGACTCCAATCAAGTTGTAGAAACTTAAGGATGATCAGTGGAAACAGGATGCACCTGAGCTCAATTTTGAGTGTCATGGCAAAGGCTGTGCATAATTATTTATGTACATGGGATTTATTTATTTTTTTATTATAAATTTGCAAAGATTTCAAGCGCACTTCTTTCACGTTGTCATTATGGGGTATTGTTTGTAGAATTTTGAGGAAAATAATGAATTTAATCCATTTTCGAATAAGGCTGTAACATAACAAAATGTGGAAAAAGTGAAGCGCTGTGAATACTTTCCAGATGCATTGTATATGTGTGTCAATCCCTTGACCACTGTAGCTTCATATTTCAGTTCCTAGCTGACAGGAGTGGCATCTGATATTGTTTCCTGCTGTGTCCTCAAGGTTTAGCATGCTAGGCATTTATATATTTCCCTCATACCGTAATAGGATGCAGCACACCACTGTTTGTTCGAAATAAAAACAAGTACAGTATATTGTTCCAGCTTGAATAGTGCTTGAACTTTATTGTCTTAGCACCATTAACCACTCCAGCCCCGGTAGATTTGGCTGCTCAATGACCGGGCCATTTTTCACGATTCGGTACTGCGTCGCTTTAACTGATAATTGCGCGGTCGTGCGACGTTGTTCCCAAACAAAATTGACGTCCTTTTTTTCACACAAATAGAGCTTTCTTTTGGTATTTGATCATCTCTGCGGTTTTATTTTTTTGCGCTATAAACCAAAAAAAAGCGACTATTTTGAAAAAAAAAAAACAATATTTTGTACTTTTTGCTATAAAAATGTCCCCATTTTTTTTTTTTAAAAAGCCAATTTTTTTCCTCAGTTTAGGCCGATATGTATTCTTATACATATTTTTGGTAATGAGAATAGCAATAAGCGTATATTGATTGGTTTACGCAAAAGTTATAGCGTCTACAAAATAGGTAATGGATTTGTGGCATTTTTTTTATTATTTTTTACTAGTAATGGCAGCGATCTGCGATTTTTTTTTTTGGCGGACACATCGGACACTTTTGACACATTTTTTGGGATCATTGGCATTTAAACAGCGATTAGCGCTATAAAAATGCACCGATTACTGTGTAAATGTCACTGGCAGGGAAGGGATTAACACTAGGGGGTGATCAAGGGGTTAACCGTGTTCCCTAGTGTGTGTTCTAGCTGTAGGGGGGAGGGACTCACTATAGGAGATGACAGATCATGGTTCCCAGCTTGTAGGAACTCACGATCTGCATCTCCTCTCAGAACAGGGATGTGAGTGTTTACACACACATCCCTGTTTTGTCTCTCGTGCCTGCGATCGCTCGTGGCCGGCGGTCATCGCAACCGCCGGTCACAAGCTTTGGCACCCCTGCAATGCAGCAGGCGCACCTGCTATCCCACTTAAAGGGACCGACGTAAAGCTACGACTGTTCGCGGGATCGTGCCAACCTGCCGCAGTATAATGACGGCGGCAGGTCGGCAAGTGGTTAGGGACACTCCATCCAGCTCTGGCAGCAGGGAGGAGTGTCCTCAACATTGCTGGAACAATAAAGTTGTTTTTATGTCTGATGGAACAGCCGTATTCAGTTTTCTATCATGATATGTGGAATAAGTTGAAAGTAGTGGATCCCAAAAATGTGAACACCCATTACTGAATTGGAAACTGTGGTGGATCTTTGAGCAGGACAAAGGACTTTTTAATGAAAGTACTTTCCTCCTGAGATGTGGTAAGGTAACCACCACGTTTGGCACTGCAATCTTTCTAGAGTCAGTCACTAGGTTCACACCATTGCAGTTTCCTCACTTCCATGTTTGCTTGGGCACAGCAGCCCATGCAAATGCATGGGCTGCTGTACCTGTATGAGTTGAAGCTCTTGATTATGTCTGCATGCCTTTTTTACCCTATTATGCCGACATAGCACAAATATGCAGCCCTACTACACTGGGCTTCTTTCTGTCAGGCCGCATATTTGTATGTCTCCTATTGTGGGGGGGTCGGTGGTTTCTCACCAAAAGCCCCAGGCCCCGTACTAATGATCGGGACCCAGAACTCCAAATTCCAGGTTACCTGTGATCAGTCGCTGTGAAGCCCACCCCAGTGTTTCCCGGTCTGTGAATGAAGAGGAAAGATACAATGGGGTTGATTTACTAAAACTGTAGAGTGCAAAATCTGGTGCAGCTGTGCATGGTAGCCAATTTGCTTCTAATTTCAGTTTGTTCAATTAAGCTTTGACAAAAAATCCTGAAGCCCTGGTTCACACTGGTGCGATTTGGTCGGTCATCCAGCCTGGCACTTACCCCTTCTAGGTTGCGGGCTGGCAGCGCTCCTGCGGGCAGTGGCTCCTGTATCCTCTTTTCCTCTTTTGCATCACACTGGCTTCTGCTGTGTGTTTCATCCGTCCTCCTAGGTGTCTAATAGGATTGCCTGTCCTTTCAGCCAATCGGGTGACAAGTCTCAAGACCCGCTTCCTGATTGGCCAGGAAGAGGATCGGTGTGGCAATAGCGAATATTCATTCGCTATTGTCACACAACTTGGTGGGCTCGAAATGCAGTTCTCTGCGCCTTGAGTCCACCCTTTTTTAAAGCCTAATCACATGCTTCCAAAAACCCCTCCCCTTGGAATCCATTGTCTGGCACCCTGCATGTAGATCAGAGGGCGGCGCCTGTGCGGCCCTAATGGATGGGCTGGTACTGGAGGGGAAACGCCACTTTAAAAAAACGTAAAGAAATTTCACTTTCTACTTCATTCTATTGTATTGAAAATGAAACAAATCCAGGTTTTATTTCTGCTAGCTGAAAACCCACAATATTCAGATTGCATGAGTAGAAAAATCTGGCATATTGGTCCAACCATGGAGCTATAATAGACCTCCAGTTTTCACAGTATCCAGGTCACATAGCTCTCAATGGAGACAGTTCACACATGTCCTCCACCGTGCAAATTCCAAAAGGGTCCTGTGTGTTTTTGGGTCTGGTTCAGGTGCGAATTCAGGCAAAAATTTTAATCAGAATTGTACCTGAACCGGTGAACAGAAGCGCACCGCAACCCATGTTGGAAACCTGTGGCCGGACATCAACGCTGTATCCTGGCCTAGGCCAACAAGGCCCAGGCCAGCACTTTGCAGGGGAGCAGCACGGAAAGAGTCCCCGCCTGCTTGCGCTATACTGTTAGAGTAGCGCCAGTCTTATGGGGCGGGCTGGGCTGAGAAGCAAATTAGTCTAGCGCCCCCATAAAGCAGCCGCACTGCTTCCAGTATGCGGGCAGCTGGCATTCCGCAACTGTGGGGGGGGGGGCTGCTTCTAATTTTGACTGTCCTATCATCCTGGACCACAAAACTTCCTCACTGTGCTATACGTTTTCTGCTGCACCATTGGCATAGTTATATCTTCTTAGTCCTCTCCATCAAATTATCAGAAATTTGTGCTTAAAGTAGAACTATAGGCAACACTTTTTTTTTCATTTTGGATAGAGTAAGGGAGGGTTATAGGCCCTGTCAGTTTATTTTTTACCATCCCTGTCCCATTTCAGAGATTTCCCTTCACTTCCTGCCCCATAATAGCCAAACAAGAAGTGAGAGGAAATCTATGCAAATTAAGGAAATTCATTGACAGAAATGGGTGGGTCGTAATTAAACGAGGGGGTGCACGAGTTTAGTCAGACCTAGGGCAGCACAAAACCTAAATACACTACTGCCGGACATACAGTATGTGAACACGGACTTAAACTTTCACAATAGTATATAAACCCAGATTTTGAACCGCATATATGTGAACCCAGCCTTAAAGGACAAGTCCACTTTAATACTAAAATCGCTAAATCTACAGACATCCACAATATAAGCCTAACCTATCTAGCCCTATAAAGAAGAAATCCGTATAATACCTTTTTTGAAGCTGATCCGGTTCGGTCTCCAGCGGCCGAAGCTCTGCAAAAGGACACAGCCATCAATGGCTGTGAAATGAATGGAGAGGAACATCACCCATAGAGTTTCTATGGGGCTTCTGTTGTCGGCTGTGTCCTCTGCACCCATCTCCACAGCAAAGCCGCAGCTTGGCATGGGATCGGGTCAGACCGGCTTCAGAAAAGCTATGTATACTGATTTCTTCTTTACAGGGCTAGATAGGTTGTCAGATCGTGGATATCTGTAGATGTAGTGATTTTAGTGTTCGGCTGGACTTATCCTTTAAAATTTCACAATAAACCCAGGATTTTGGGTGCACCATGTCCATTTTTGTCAATGTACTTTAGAAATATGAACCTTACTTCTCTCAGGGACATCAAAACACCTTCTCAGGATCCTGAAATAACCAAGGAATTTCAACCAAAACATAAAAGGTAGAGATGCTCTCAACACCAGCCTGCAGATCATAGAAAGAGCAGGTATTTCATGATATATTTAAATATTAAAATGTTCATATTTTTCTATCAGGTCTCATTCAGACAGGCATCCTCTGTGCTAAGCCACTTTTTGCTGCATGTGCATTCACCTCTGAGCTGCGCGCAGGCAGCCCATAGAAGTGGATGTAGATGTAGCAGCTGCATGGACACAGACACATGTCAAAATTGGACATACGGTCAGGAGCAGGTGCAGGGATCTAAACTCAGACACTGTCATGTGATTTAGGCAGAGATCTCCGTATTTTTTATATTATGTGTGTAGCAGGGTCTCCCTTAAGGCCCCGGAACTACGTTACCCAGAACCCCGTTCGGCACCCACAGTGCAATTGGCCACCACAGAGACTCATGGGAGGGGCTATTTAAGAAGGAGGCGAGGCAGAGCTTGGCCTCTTTGGACACCGCGCTGCAAGCAACAGCTTCTTCCTGTGCGGATCTGCTGCAGGGCAAGGCCTGAAGCCTGGGGCCTTGCGCAACTTCCGAAGAGCCTTCCACCCCACTGCGGGGCCTGAGTAGCATCTGACTTGTCGAGTGAGGACATCAGTCGGATCGGGGACCCGATCGTGACAGACGCTGTGTGCGGAGACACAGCAGGTGGAAGTCCCGGACTGGGATCGCGTCCGGAGTGGTGAGCGAGCACTTGCTCAAGCCAATAGACTGTACCGTGTTTAGGCCTATAGACTGCCTTGGCCCATCGATCGTTTGTTGTTCCACTAGGAGATCATTAGCAGGACAGAGTTAAAGGGTCTCCAGTATAGTGTTCCTTGGGACTGCCTACTTGTGGATTACAAATACTGTTTCATCAACTGCACCACCGAAAAAGTTTGCATGCGAAGAAATCCTAAGTGACAAGACTGAGATTTCTTCTAAGTCAGGCCTGACTAGGGAGGGGAGATCGTAATATTGTTTAGTGCGCCACAGGGCGCGTACACCATAAAAGCTGCGCGTGGTGGGTTACCGCGCTGGGCCATTGTTGTGTGCTAAACCTATTGCTACAGGGCTCTGTAAGCAAGTTGCATGTGTTCTGTTCTGCCTATGCCTTTTGATATAAAAGTAAACCTGTTATATTTGATCTCTCGCCTCAGTGTGTTGTCTTATTGCAAAGAGATTACTCCTTGCAATACTATATTGAATGTGATATAAGTTTAACCCTAGACTAACTGTGCCAGAGTGGGTCGAGTAAGATTGCCGGGGGTTGGCGGTTGTCAGGAACTTGGTAGGAGGCCGAGATGCTGGGAGGGCTCCCCTTGCGGCCGAGTGCAGCACACCACTGAAGATGACACAGCAGGTGTAGTGCCCACAGAAGCACGGGTGCCTGGTAACTGAAGACAGACGTGCTTGGAAGGTCCAGGAGACAGAGACCAGTGGAGCAACTGGAAAGCTGAGCCGGGAGCCAGGCCAAGGATCATTCACAGGAAGACAGTCCGTAATCAGAATGACCAGGGATGAGCCGAGTCTTAGTACAGGGAGCAGGATATGCAGAGTTCAATAGACAAGCCGGGGTCGGATGCAGGGAGCAGGCAGAAGGAGGTCAGGTGCAAGCCAAGAGTCGAGCCAAGGGATCAGGAAGAGCGGGTCAGAACAAGCCGGGTCGGTACACAGGAGATCAGATCAACAGGTGATTCAGGATACAGGAACACAGGGGGAGCTGAAGATAAACCAGCAAATGCAGACACTAGCAGACTTCCTTATATAGGCCCATGTGACCTGCTGGTAGGGATGCTGGGTCCTAAAGTCCTTCTCCTTCTGTTGGTTCCCTGACAGTGCCTTTGCCTATGCAGGTTTGCCAACCCTGCACCATTACGCACAGGGATGCGCCTATTTCCCTGACAGTGCCCCCCCAACGGGCAGCCTCCGGATGCCCAGTTGCGCCCATTTTGCGGGATGACTGGTGCGAAATCTTTGTATAAGCCTAGGGGCGTGTACATGACTCGCAGGTTCTCAAGAGCTCTCTTCTGCAGGGTATCCTTTCCACTTAATTAAAAACTGAATTGTCCTACCTCTCCGACGACAGTCAAGGATGGACTCCACTTCGAATTCAGTCTCGTCTCCAACCAGGACCGGAGGTGGGGGTATTTCTTCTCTCCCTGAAAAAGGACTGGAAATTACATGTTTAAGAAGTGCAACATGAAATACAGGGTGGATTTTATATGATTCAGGCAAGGCAAGTTCGAAGGCTACTGGATTTATTTCCCGTTTTATTTCAAAAGGGCCAATAAACTTCGGTCCCAATTTTCGGGAAGGACAAGGCAGTTTGAGGTTTGCAGATGAGAGCCACACCTTGTCCCCCACCTTAAAGGCAGGGTTTCCTCTCTTCTTCTTGTCATACTGTCTCTTATATCCTTCTTGGGCTTTACGCATTGTGTCCTGGAGAATCTGATAATTGGTTTGGATGGAATTTATTCTGTCCTGGACTGCCGGGACTGAGGATTCGGGAATGACATTGGGTAAAAATGAAGGGTGGTAGCCATAGTTCGCCCAAAAGGGTGACTGGTTGGTAGCAGTGTGCACAGAGTTGTTATATGCGAATTCCGCACAGGGCAATAATGAGATCCAATCGTCCTGAGAAAAGGAACAAAAACAATGCAGGTATTGCTCTAAGGTCTGGTTAGTCCTTTCTGTTTGGCCGTTACTCTGGGGATGGTAAGCTGTGGAAAAACATGTCTCAATTGATAGTGATTTGCAAAGGTTCCTCCAGAACCTAGAGGTGAATTGTACACCTCTGTCTGACACAATGCTATCTGGTACTCCGCTTAGTCTGACTACTTCTTTAATGAAAATTTCTGCTGTGTCCATGGCAGAAGGTGTGCCCATCATTGGTAAGAAATGTGCCATCTTGGATAGCCGGTCTACTACTACTAGAATGGTTGTAAACTCTTCTGAAGGGGGTAAATCCACAATAAAGTCTAAAGAAATATTTTTCCAAGGTTGTTCTGGAACTGGCAGTGGTCTTAACAGGCCCCAGGATTTCGTGTTGGACCCCTTATTCCTTTGGCATATTGTGCAGGAGTTGACATAATCCTTACAATCGGCTCTCAGAGTGGGCCACCATAAAGACCGTTGGACCAGTTCGGTCGTTTTTCGGACCCCAAAGTGGCCAGCCAGCTGGTGATCGTGGAAAGTTTTTAGGACCTGAAGCCTGGCTTGCTGTGGGACAAAAATCCTGTCTTGATGCCAAAGGAGTCCCTCCTGGCTTCTGAGGGAGGAGATTTCTGTTTCCGTGCACTGAGTGAATGCTTGTTCAATTGAAGCTCTTAAATCAGGCTGGATCAAGAGGAAGTTTTGAGGGGACAGAATTTGGACTGGGTGTGATCTCTTCAGGGGTATCAGGAAACATTCTGGACAAGGCATCGGCTTTTCCATTTTTAGACCCTGGGCGGAAGGTAATATGGAAATTGAATCGAGAAAAGAATAAAGCCCATCGAGCCTGCCGGGGTCTCAGTCGCTTGGCCGTGTGGAGATACTCCAAGTTCTTATGATCTGTAAAGATCAAAATAGGGTGGACGGCGCCCTCCAGGAGATATCTCCATTCCTCCAGGGCGGTCTTTATTGCCAAGAGCTCTCGATCCCCTACGTCTTAGTTGTTCTCAGGCTGGGTCATCTTCCGTGAAGAGAAGGCCACGGGATGAAGTAGGGCTTTGGGCCCCTGACGCTGGGAAAGAACTGCTCCTGTGGCTACTTCGGAGGCATCAACTTCCAGAACATAGGGCAAGGCAGGATCGGGATGCTGTAAAACAGGTGCAGAGGTAAAGAGGACCTTTAGTTGATCAAAGGCCGTTTGTGCTGCTTCGGACCACTGGAATCTGGTATGCTGACGTGTTATCTGGGTAATTGGTGCTACAATGGTAGAAAAGTCTCTTATAAATCTTCGGTAAAAATTTGCGAAGCCGATGAACCTCTGAACACTCTTCTTATCAGAAGGGGCCGGCCACTCAAGAATGGCTTTCACCTTCTGAGGATCCATGGCTATCCCATTGGTGGTGATAATGAGTCCGAGGAACTGGATTGTCGTCTTCTCGAAGTCGCATTTTTCGGCTTTTACATATAATCCGTGTACCCTGAGGATGCCCAGTACCTTTTTTACATGTGTTCTGTGAAGCTCCAGAGTAGCTGAGAATATGAGGATATCATCGAGGTAGACGATAATGAAGTGGTCTAGGTACTGCCGGAAGATATCGTTTATGAAATGTTGGAATGTGGCTGGGGCGTTGCATAATCCAAATGGCATTACTAAGTATTCAAAATGTCCAAACCTTGTTCTGAAAGCTGTTTTCCACTCATCCCCCTCCCGGATGCGGACAAGATTGTAGGCTCCACGTAGGTCTAGTTTAGTGAAGACATGAGCTGTACGGAACCTCTGGAAGAGTTCTGGGATGAGGGGGAGCGGGTAGCGATTTTTAAGAGTAACTCTATTCAATTCTCTGTAATCCACACATGGCCTCAAAGTTTTATCCTTCTTCTCAACAAAGAAAATGCCGGCACCGGCAGGAGAGGAGGAAGGGCGGATAAATCCCTTTTCAAGGTTTTCATCAATATACTGTCTCAAAGTCTCAAGTTCAGTCTCAGAGAGGGGAAAAATACGGCCAAAAGGAATCTCAGCCCCCGGTAACAACTCAATGGGGCAATCGTAGGGACGATGCGGGGGTAGAGTATCTGCTTTCTTCTTGTCAAAGACATCCTTGAACTCCTGATAGGCTGCTGGTATATTGGGATCCACACTGGGTGTGGGTAGAACAGACATGCAACTGGAAGAGTCCTTGGTTTCAGGAACAAGACAATGCTGCCGGCAGTAGGGAGAGGTGAAGAAAACTTCCCTTTTGGACCAGTCAATCTGAGGGTTGTGCGCCTGTAGCCATGGGGTTCCCAAGATGACAGGGAATATAGGAGAGCTCAGGACATCAAAACGTAGAAATTCCTGGTGACCAGAATTGATGGAGGTAAGGATAGGTGCCGTTTCCTGGGTGACATGCCCGGAACTGGGCATTGAGCCGTCGGCCAGGTGGACAGTCAGTCTTTGGCCCTTGTGGTGGAGGGGAATAGCGAGTCTCTTTGCCAGTGTCAGATCCAAAAAGCAACTACATGCCCCGGAATCCAGTATTGCTTGGAGGTGAACTTCTTGTCCTGCTATCAGTAATGTGACAGGAAGAGTAATGTGAGAGGAGGAGGACCTGGACACCTGACAGTTGACCGTGGTGCGGAGGACCGATTTTCTGGGTCTTATGGGGCAAAAGGTTATATAATGACCGGTTCCCCCGCAGTAGAAGCAAAGGTTCGCCTGTCGGCGACGAAGTCTCTCCCCTGAGATTAATGCCGGATGGGCCAGGCCAAGCTGCATAGAACTAGATGTGGGCGGAGCTTCGAGAAGTTGGGGGGTTTGGATGCGTTCAGACCGGCGCTCTCGTAAGCGTCTGTCGAGTTGAATAGTCAATAGGATGAGACCCTCTAGAGTTGAAGGGGTCTTGACTCTAGACAGTTCATCCTTGAGGGATTCAGACAGTCCCAGCCGATACTGATAACGTAACGCTGCCTCGTTCCATCCTGAGTCTGAGGACCAGGTACGGAATTCCACTGTGTAATCTTCCGCAGGGCGCTGACCCTGCCGTATGGCATGTAGAGCAGCTTCAGCAGTGGCCGCCCGCAGGGGATCGTCATATAACTGGGCCATGATTTCAAAGAACTGGTCCACAGAATTGATGAGGGGACTCTCCTGCTCCAGTAAGCCATGAGCCCATACTTGGGGTTCGTCAGTCAGCAAAGAAATGATGAATCCCACTTTCACTGCTTCAGAGTAAAAGGTCCGTGGTTGCAGAGCCAGGTACAGGTAACAGGCGTTTTTAAAGGATCGGAATTTCTTCCGATCACCGGAGAAGCGTTCAGGTGTTGGCACTCGTGGTTCCGGAGGGGGCATCACCACAGCAGGAGTGGTTGCCAAGGAACTAGTTAAAGGTGACCCTTGACCTGCGGGAGAAGGTTTTGCAGGCAGGTGCTGCAGTCGGCCCTCTAATTGGCGGTACTCTTTCTGGAGTTCTTGGATGGCCTGGGTGAGGGCTGTGATCTGTAGGCTGGCGGCTTCCAGCGGGGAGACACCTCCGTCGGCCTCTGACATGGCTGGTTTATACTGTCAGGAACTTGGTAGGAGGCCGAGATGCTGGGAGGGCTCCCCTTGCGGCCGAGTACAGCACACCACTGAAGATGACACAGCAGGTGTAGTGCCCACAGAAGCACGGGTGCCTGGTAACTGAAGACAGACGTGCTTGGAAGGTCCAGGAGACAGAGACCAGTGGAGCAACTGGAAAGCTGAGCCGGGAGCCAGGCCAAGGATCATTCACAGGAAGACAGTCCGTAATCAGAATGACCAGGGATGAGCCGAGTCTTAGTACAGGGAGCAGGATATGCAGAGTTCAATAGACAAGCCGTGGTCGGATGCAGGGAGCAGGCAGAAGGAGGTCAGGTGCAAGCCAAGAGTCGAGCCAAAGGATCAGGAAGAGCGGGTCAGAACAAGCCGGGTCGGTACACAGGAGATCAGATCAACAGGTGATTCAGGATACAGGAACACAGGGGGAGCTGAAGATAAACCAGCAAATGCAGACACTAGCAGACTTCCTTTATATAGGCCCATGTGACCTGCTGGTAGGGATGCTGGGTCCTAAAGTCCTTCTCCTTCTGTTGGTTCCCTGACAGTGCCTTTGCCTATGCAGGTTTGCCAACCCTGCACCATTACGCACAGGGATGCGCCTATTTCCCTGACAGCGGTGCTGTATACAGGGCCCGAAATCCAACCTCTCTTAACTGGGGGTAGCGCTACACGTGGGGGCTCTCGAGTCCGGGATCCTGATACAGCAAGTAACGCGCCAAAAGTACCAGCATGGACCCACTAGAAGTAGGACAGTGGTGCAAAGCGGTCGGCACAGATCCAGCCGGGGTAGTAGTCATAGAACTCCCAGGGATCTGGCAAGAAGAAGCGGTGAAGCAGCTAGTGATGTCGCTGTCCCCGCACCAGAAGGCATGGGTGGTGGATGTCAGGACGAATTCCTCACTGACCCACGCACTAATAGAGTGGAAGAACGGAGTCCCAGAGCATTTCAAGAATCCAAGTGTAGAAGCAATAGATGATCAGACTTATAGCCTAATACACGCGCTGCTGCTCAAGCCAGGAGGACGGTTTCAGACACCGAAACTATCTCCATCACCCACCCCAAAAGCAGAAGAAAAAAAAAACACGGGAGAAAAGGGAAAGTCCCGGGTCGCCACCTGCCACCCTCAGCGCAGAATTATGCGCAGTCCTGGGGGAAATTGTAGCCCAGTGTAAGAAGGATCCTACAGACTACCAAATGTCGGGATACAGAAAACTCAGAATATTCTCTGGAAGGAAACCTGTACCTTCGGGTGAAAAGGGGTTTGAGGAGTGGTTAGACAGTGCCACTCAGGCCTTAGAAGAATGGGAAGTCCCAGACCACAGAAAGAATCAGAGAATTGCTGAGAGCTTGAAGGGGCCTGCTCTAGAGGCCATACGCAACCTCAACCTCAAGATGACTAAGACAGACTGTGATGCACAGGACTATCTGGACATTCTGCAGAATGTGTTCAATGGAACAGAGAAAATCACTGAGCTGACTTACCAGCTGGAGCACTGCTACCAAAAGACAGGGGAGAAACTGTCAGAGTTCATGAGGCGCCTGGATAAGATCCTGCATAAGATGATCCTGAAGAAGGGGATTGACCCGCGGAAGGTGGATGAGGCCCGTGTTCAGCAGGTGATGAGAGGATCTCAGCCCCTGGACCCCATCGCACTGGCGCTACACACCAGACAGGACGGGAAGAGCCTGGAGTACCCTGACTTGATCAGAGTCGTCAGAGAGGAAGAAGCTATGCTGGAGGAGAAGAGGAGCCAACCAGTTGAGTCGGTAAATCCTCCTCCGGTGATGGTCAGGATGGCCATGACCCTGGAAAGAGACTTAGAGGTGGATACCTTGAAGTCACAGATGTCCCAGGTATTGAAGATGCTGACCTCTCTGATGGAAAAGGATCCAGAGATACCAGAGAGGGAAGGACCCAGGAAGGAACTGTTCCCTAACACCTCAGCGCCCGCATCCCTACAAGATTGGGGGGACATGATTTGTTTCCACTGCAGAGGGGTTGGCCATGCGGCCAAAGTGTGTTCCAGTCCCAAGAAAAAAAAACCTGAATAACTTCAGCGGACCCCGGTGAAGGAGTCAACCGGGTGCCCATCATCTCCAGTGAGCTCCAAACTGAATGAGAAGCACATGAAAAGAGTGGACAAGACCCCTCAGAAGAAACACAAGGTTTCTCAGTGGGAACGCACCCCAAAGAAAGCGAGTGATGTCCCTCAGCGGGTAGTTACACCCATAAAAAGGAGAGAGATCAATGCATACCAGGCCCAGGAGAGACTTAAGTCCAAAGAGAAACGGACAAAAGAAAGTCCAAAAGGCAACCGCAAAAGATCAAAGGAAAGAGACCCCGCCGAAGCGATATCCAGAGAAACTGGTGGGTCCCTCCCCGATAGTACCTGTCCAGGTGGAAGGAGTCTACACCAGAGCCATATTGGATACTGGGGCACAAGTTACCCTGTTGTACAGGGACTTTTATGACAAGCATCTAAGTCACTTACCCATCCAGAAGATTGAAGAGTTGGAGATATGGGGGATTGGGACAGAGTTTCCCTTACGGTGGCTATCTGCCTATAAAACTGACTTTCGACCCGTCCATAGCCGGAAAGGCTGTAGTGTTCGACACCTTAGCTGTGGTGTGCCCCCGACCGCCTGGAGCTAACAAGAGTTCCCTAATAATAGGGACCAACACGGATCTGGTCCGAAGACTCTTGGCCCCACAGTCACTGAGATCCACCCAATGTTGAAGACAGCCTATCAACGGCTGATCTTGGAACAGAAGGCCCCGGAAGAGGGGGTAGGGAAGGTCTGGAGGCTGGGAAGAAGGGGAATAGTGCTGCAGCCCGGTGAAGTAGCCTGCTTGAAAGCCATAGTCAAACTCACTTGGGAGCAGCCTGGCCCCTTTGTCATGTTGGAACCCGACCCAAGGGAAGAACATTCGGGCTTAGAAGTAGTCCCAGAAGTGGTCCCGGTGAGGGCCCTGAAGAAGGCTCACTGTAAAGTGCCTGTGAGCGTCAGGAATACCACGGATGGTCCCATGGAAATCCCAGCCAGGCTGTTGCTGGGCCGGGTGAGCCCAGCTACCCCAGTTGCTTCATCAGATGTGGAGAAGACAGTTGAAGGAAGTACTGTGTGGGAGAAACTTTCCATGGAGAACCCAAGCCTGCCCAGGGCTTGGAAAGAGAGAGCCAAGGCCCAGTTGACCAGGTGGGAAAAGATCTTTTCCCAAGATGAATTCGATGTGGGGTGTGCTAGGAGTGCCACCCATCAAATCCGCCTCCAGGAAGACAAGCCCTTCAGGGAGAGGGTTAGGCGGGTTCCGTTGGCGGACCTCGAAGACTTGAGGGAGCAGCTCGGCGAGCTCAAGCGAACAGGGGTGATTCGAGAATCTAGAAATCGCTATGCCTCCCCCATAGTGGTGGTCCGGAAGAAGAATGGGTCATTGAGGCTGTGCATAGACTATAGGACCCTCAACAGGAGAACCATACCGGACCAGTATACCACTCCGAGGATAGAGGATGCCCTGCAGAGCTTGTCTGGAGCCAAGTGGTTCAGTGTTATGGACCTCAAGAGCGGGTACTATCAGATCCCGATGCATCCAGAAGACAAAGAGAAGACGGCTTTCATAACCCCGGTAGGGTTCTTCTAATTCGACCGGATGCTTCAAGGTCTGTCTGGAGCTCCAGCCACCTTCCAACGTCTCATGGAGAAGACTGTGGGAGATATGAACCTCATTGAAGTCCTCGTATACTTAGATGACATCATTGTCTTCTGGAGAACCTTGGAAGAGCATGAAGAGAGGCTGGAGAAAGTTTTGAGAAGACTCAGTGAGGAGGGACTAAAGCTCTCACCTGAAAAATTCCAATTCTATCAGTCATCAGTCAACTATCTGGGACACATAGTGTCTGAAGATGGGGTAGCCACAATCCCCGAAAAATTGGAGGCAGTTACCTCCTGGCCGAGGCCCACCACTGTGACAGAACTCAGATCCTTCTTGGGGTTCTGTTCCTATTATAGGAGGTTCGTAGAGGGGTTTGCTCAGATAGCCAGACCTCTGAATGAGTTGCTCAAGACAGAGCGGGAAGAGGATGACTCGGGCCCTAGGAAGCCAGGGGAGTCAGTCAAGGACCAGTGGAATGAGAAGTGTGAAGATGCCTTCCAGATGTTGAAAAAGAACTTAACCACTGCCCCTGTTCTGGCCTATGCAGACCCAAAGAAGCCTTATTAACTTCACGTAGATGCCAGCCATGATGGTCTGGGAGGAGTGCTCTACCAGGAGCATGAAGGGCAACTGAGACCCGCCGTTGCATACATGAGCAGAAGCCTGACCCCCTCTGAAAAGAACTATCCTACTCATAAGTTGGAGTTCTTGGCCCTCAAGTGGGCAGTAGTTGACAAACTCCGAGATTATCTGTATGGAGCAGACTTCACTGTGAAAACGGACAACAACCCCCTCACCTATCTTTTCACCACAGCAAAGCTGGATGCCACAGGACATAGATGGCTGGCGGCGCTGTCTGCCTTCAATTTCAGCCTGAAATACAGGCCTGGGGTGGGAAATCGAGATGCAGACGCCTTGTTCAGAAGATCTCATGTCCCCACCTGCAGTACAGAAGACTGGACCCAAGTGGCACCCGACGGGGTGTGGGCCCTCTGTCAAGGGGCTGAACTCCAAGCCAGTGGAGGCTCAAGAGCAGGAGAGATAGGGGTTACCGTAGTAGGAGTTCCCAAGCAGTACTGTGGGGTAACCCAGCTGGGGGAAGATAACTTGCCAAAACTGTCCAAAAAGGAGTTGAGATCTGACCAATTGGAAGACCCCCTGGGGAGATTCGTTCTAGAGGCCCTGGAGAATCACGATCCGAACAGACTCCGTCACCCCTCAAAAGGAAGCTCACCTGTTGGAGTGGGACAGGTTGCAGGTGCGTCAGGGAGTGGTCTACCGAAGGGGCCCCTCTGATGACCTGGAAGACAAATGGCAGTTGTTCCTGCCCGAGAAACACCGAGAGACTGTCATGGTTGCTCTGCATGACAACCATGGCCACCTAGGGGCGGAAAGGACTTTCCAACTCGTTAGAGACCGTTTCTATTGGCCCTGCATGAGGGCTGAAGTTGAGGAATACTGCCACTCATGTGCACGATGCATCCAGAGAAAGACTTTACCCCATCAAGCTGCCCCAATGGGCCATCTGCAAAGTCAAAGCCCACTTGATCTGGTATGCATTGATTTTCTCTGCCTCAAACCCGACCTGAGTGGACTAGGAAATGTTTTGGTAGTAACCGACAATTTCACCCGGTATGCCCAGGCCTTCCCAACCAAGGACCAGAAGGCCTCGACTGTGGCCAAAGTGCTTATGGAGAAATACTTTGTACACTATGGGCTACCACAACGGCTTCATTCAGACCAGGGAAGGGATTTTGAAAGTCGACTGATCCGGAAGCTCCTGGATTCCTTGGGGATTAAGACGACAAGGACTACCCCCTACCATCCACAAGGTGATGCTCAGCCGGAGAGGTTCAACCGAACCCTGCCCAACATGCTGGGGACTTTAAGCAGTGAAAAGAAGCAGCATTGGAGCAACCACATAGCGGCAGTTGTACATGCATACAACATCACCACCAGTGACGCTACAGGGTACTCACCCTATCGACTTATGTTCGGAAGAGAAGCAAGACTACCAGTAGATCTGGCCTTTGGCACTTCCATAGACCATTGTTCTGCCGCCTCTCACAAGGGATATGTCGATAGACTCAGACACAATTTGAAATTGGCCTATGAACAGGCCCAGGCGGCCTCGGAGCAAAGGGGGGCCCGCAACAAGAAAAATTGATTTGAAAGTTAGGATCCAAGATCTACAAACTGGAGATAGAGTGTTGCTACGGAACTTGGGGATCCCTGGGAAACACAAGCTTGCAGACAGATGGAGACCTGAACCTTATGTTGTTTGCAAACGACTACCGGGCCTACCCATTTACAGGACTTAAACCAGATGGGAAGGTGGGGCCCTTGAAGAAGACCTGGCATCGGAACCACCTACTCCCACTAGCTGAGGCAGTTCGGATACCCCCTGTGATGGATTCCCCTGAGCCAACTTCCATCCTGGGTACTCCTAGACCAAACACTCGGTCCCAGACCCCTCGGATCAGGGATACGGAGACCTCGGAGATAAGTGAAGATGAGGGAGAAGAACTTGATTGGCTTTGGCCTTCCCAGGCCCCAGAAACTTCTGCTATTGATCTTACACCTGAAGAAGATACCAAAGACAGAAAACTGAATGCAGAAGCTACTGAGTTCACCAGTCCTTGGTCAGATGCTTGGGAGAGTGCCTGTGACTTATCCCCAGAGGAAGATCCAAGGGAATCCATGTATCTCCCTGCTCCGGAGTCCAGTGCTCCCGAACCAGAGGAAATTCCTAAGTCGATTCCAGAAGAGGAGCCTGTTTCAACAGAAAGTCCAAGAGGACAGAAGAAGCGAAGGGCCATAAAGCCTCCCAGAAGATTAACTTACCCACAGATGGGGAGGAGTGCGGAAGACACTGTGGTGACTGCCAGAAGGAGTATGGAAGACCCTGATCCTCCCACTGTTCATTTGGTGGGAGGCAACCCCAACTCACTCTCTGGCACAGTTAGGCAGGACACTAATGATAGTGTGACCTGTGGGCAGGGAAGTTCACTACCTCGTTTTTGGTGGGAATTTCCTCTGCCAACATCATACGAAACTTTGATTGGGGTTGTACGTTCTGTAATTTAATGTTATGTTATCTTTGGGGACCAAAGAGTTTAAGTGGGGGGAGTGTGTAGCGGAGTCTCCCTTAAGGCCCCAGAACTACATTACCCAGAACCCCATTCGACACCGAGTGCAATTGGCCACCGCAGAGACTCATGGGAGGGGCTATTTAAGAAGGAGGCGTGGCGGAGCTCGGCCTCTTTGGACACCGCGCTGCAAACAACAGCTTCTTCCTGTGCGGATCTGCTGCAGTGCAAGGCCTGAAGCCTGGGGCCTTGCGCAACTTCCGAAGAGCCTTCCACCCCACTGCGGGGCCTGAGTAGCATCTGACTTGTCGAGTGAGGACATCAGTCGGATCGGGGACCCGATCGTGACAGACGCTGTGTGCGGAGACGCAGCAGGTGGAAGTCCCGGACTGGGATCGCGTCCGGAGAGGTGAGCGAGCACTTGCTCAAGCCAATAGACTGTACTGTGTTTAGGCCTATAGACTGCCTTGGCCCACCGATCGTTTGTTTGTTGTTCCACTAGGAGATCAGTAGCAGGACAGAGTTAAAGGGTCTCCAGTACAGTGTTCCTTGGGACTGCCTACTTGTGGATTACAAATACTGTTTCATCAAGTGCACCACCGAAAGTTTGCATGCGAAGAAATCCTAAGTGAAAAGACTGAGATTTCTTCTATGTCAGGCCTGACCAGGGAGGGGAGATCGTAATATTGTTTAGTGCGCCACAGGGCGCGTACACCATAATAGCTGCGTGCGGTGGGTTACCGCGCTGGGCCATTGTTGTGTGCTACACCTATTGCTACAGGGCTCTGTAAGCAAGTTGCATGTGTTCTGTTCTGCCTATGCCTTTTGATATAAAAGTAAACCTGTCATATTTGATCTCTCGCCTCAGTGTGTTGTCTTATTGCAAAGAGATTACTCCTTGCAATACTATATTGAATGTGATACAAGTTTAACCCTAGACTAACTGTGCCAGAGTGGGTCGAGTAAGATTGCCGGGGGTTGGCGGTGCTGTATACAGCGCCCAAAATCAAACCAGCGGCTCTCTTAACTGGGGGTAGCGCTACACAAGGTTCTACGGAAATCTTTTATACATTTGGATTCAGTCTGGCTTTTTCCAGCTTCTCTGTTTCATTTGCTTGTTGTGCCATTTCTTCCTACCCTCACTTCCTCTGTCTATCACTTTGCTGAATGTCTGTCCCCTTTATGTGGGCATTCATGTTGTGGTGTCCCACTTTCACTTGTTTCTTGTTCCAGCCCTGCCTATAAATATTTGTACATTGACAGCAGCCAATAGTGGTACACTGATTGCCATGTCTTTCTGGAGCTGTGTTTTTTTATTTCAGTCTTTGATTCCATCTTCACTATTCTTAAATCCTAGTTTGTTTTTTGTCACAACAGGTATCAGTGTAGTCACAATGTGGAGCCAATATCAGTTCACGCATACTACAATATGTAAACAATACCATTTTAATCCAGAATATGTGTTCTCGCTTCTAAAACAGAGTATCTCACAGATACATATCAACGGCATATTCAGCAGATTTTGCAAGGGTAGTTGATTATGTTAAACTTAAACTGAAGCCCACACAGTTTGCGGATGAATTTTGCCCTGCCTGGTTTTTCAAACTCCAGTCAAAGGCATTACTTCCAGACTTATGTACACTCATCAACTTCAGTTTGAGGCTGGGAGTTATACCAGGGAAACTTAAACACTCATACGTTACGCCAATTCCAAAAAAAGAAAAAAGAAAATATAAAAAAACAGCTTCAAGATCCGAATAATCTAAGACCATTTTCTAGCATTAATTTTGTGGCAAAGATTATGGAAACCATCGTTCTTGAGCAACTTCAGGAATACTCTGAAGGGGAGGGCCTATTCCACGATGTCCAGTCTGGGTTCCGACCGGGCAGGGGAATAGAGCTCTCCACGATGGCCATGAGGGAACAGCTGCTGAGGGTCAGGGACGCTGGGAAATCGGCAGCCTTAGTGCTATTGGACCTCTCCACGGCTTTTGACACCATTGATCACGACATTGTGATCTCGCGCCTTCATGACCAGTTTGGAATTCGAGGTGCTGTCCTGTTATGGATCCAGTCTTTTCTACAAGATCGTACCCAACAGGTTAGGCTGGGACCTTTTTAGGTCAGCCATAAGCCCAGTGCCCTGGGGAGTACCACAGGGCTCTTCCCCCTCTCTCCATACCTTTTCAATTGTTATATGCGCCCCCTACCCGATATATTGCAGTTACATGGCCTTCAAGGCCAACTATATGTCGATGACATCCAAATCCTAGTCAACACTTCCAAAAATGACAGATACCCCCAGACCTTAGCTGAATGCATGACTCGCATCCATTCCTGGATGAATAGAAACTGCCTGAGCCTTAATGGCTCCAAAACAGAAATACTCCAAATGGGCGAACCTCTAGCCTCTCCCATTCTATCCCGATGGCCATCTGACCTAGGTACCTGCCCAGAACCTCAAAGACAAGTCGATAACCTTGGAATAATTTTTGATGCAAAGCTTACCTGGATTCCACAAATCATGAACTGTATGAAAAATGCCTCATTCTATTTGCAAATTATTCGAAAGATCAGACATCTACTTTCATACCGACACCAAATCACACTTACTTTGGCTCTAGTACAATCCAGACTAGACTTTGCCAATGGTTTTTGCCTTTGCCTTCCCCTTAAGTGGGTTAAAAAAAATCAAAATTATACAGAATCAAGCAGCACGCACTATTACGGGTACACCATATAGACATCACATCACCCCCGTGCTGGCACAGCTACATTGGTTACCTATAGTGCATAGAGTACAATTCAAAATCTTGGTTCTGATGTTTATAGCATATTGGGGCTTGGGCCCACTCTCTCACGGAAATGGCCCCCCATTACACACCAATTAGAGCATTGCGGTCAGGGCTTCAAAATAGGATCATCCAAGCACACGCCCGACTCCAATCCTTGGGAGGGCGACGAATGCAGACTATGGGTGTGGCCCTTTGGAACCAACTCCCTGACCATTTCCGGCTCCCAATGCCCCAGGCTCTTTTTAAAAGGCAATTAGAAACCTTTTTAAAAACGCTTTTTCCTAACTACGGATGTAGAGACATTAAAATCAGTAATAATTAACGTCAACTTGTTTTTCTACTCCTCTCGTGAGCCTTTCCTTCTTCTTTTTTTCTCTCCTCCTTTTTTTTTTCTTTTTGCCAAGGCTGATTGGTGAACTTATGGTACAGCGCGCTTAGTTGCAGTCCTCCAAGACAGTATTTGGTGCAATATAAATTTACATATCAATCAATCATGTTATGACTTCTAACGATAACAAGTAGAGTAAACAAATCAGAAAGCAGAAAACTGCTGCGTCCAAAACTACAAACCAATAATGTAAAAGAGAAAATGAGGAAAAAAGAGTAAGAAATTCGAGAATATGTGAAGAGAAGGGTAAAGAAGGTAAGGGAGTAAGAGGGGGGGTAAGAGTGACCATTACCCCCTCCCGCTCCACCAGACAGCCCCAGGTACAATACAGATTCTCTGCCACTATGCAAGGAGGAGATAGAGGCTGGGTTCACACTGGAGCACAGAGAAGCTCACAGCAGGGGGTCTGGTGCGTCTCTATTCACTTGTTCAGGTCTGATTTCAGCCCAAATTTTGGGCTGAATTCGTACCTGAAACGGACCAAAAGACGCACAGGACTCCTGTGCAATTCGCAGCGGAGCTGCTCCGGAGATGTGTGAACTGGCTCCATAGAGAGCTAGTCACAATTTCATGCTATGCAAATTGGATGTGAGGAAACCCGCATCCAATTTGCAATAGTGTGAACCCAACTTAAAGGTCCATTAAAGTTGTAAAAGTGGGTCCAAGATATGCCATGGACGCCAAATTTTATTAAATTTAGTAATCAAGTTATTTAGCCTTGCTGTTAGATATTATAGATGTGATATACAAGTTGATAAAGATCCTCCCTAGAAGGTGAAGATGGTTTCTTCCACTTTAAAAGGTAATTGAACATCTGTCTGCAGACAAAACGTGATTAGTTTTGTAGCTACTGTATATTGGCTGTGATCGGCATGGGTAAGCTTAGAAGGTTGTGCGATGTATCCAAAGTCATTGGGGTAACAAAAAAGGGATTCCAGAAGAGATGTAATTGTTTCCCAAAAAGGGCAAATGTTAGAACATTCCCAATAAATATAGTATAGGGATCCCAGAGACTCATTGCAGCAAGAAGAGGATAATGCCGGAATAAGTCAATGTAAAAGTTGCAGAGTATGATACCAGAAAAATAGATTATACTGGTTCATATGGATGTTTTGTTAGCATTATCCCAAATGTCCTCTAATATTTCCATATCTAGGGTACAACCTATGGCTTTCTCCCATTTTTAAGCAGTTCTCCCATTTATAGTTATGCTTATAAAGAATATTTGTATTGTAGAGAGAGGAGCTTGTCGATGTTAGTTACGAGATGCTGACGTGACTCTAATCCTTTCTTGAAAATATGCTATTCCAGTTCTTGCTGTTAAATTTTGCTTATTACTTTGCAAATAGAGTAGGGGAAAGTGATTGGGTAAAAGCTACTGTAAGAATATCGGGACAAAATGTGAAGCAGCGAGGTAGAGTAGAAAACCTTCTGGCTGGACAGAAAGTGAAAACGGTCTGGTGGAAAATAAAGGTTCCTATAAGAAAAAGGACCAATCTGGCAAACTAGGTCAAACAGAAAACTATCTGGTCGGTTGTAAAGGTAAAAGTGGCTGGTCAGGTGGACATGTGCATCCCTTGGCACCTGTGACTTGATATCAAGTAAACCTCAAGCCACTGAACTTTGAGAGCCACTGCTATAGAAGCGGATTGTTTGATGACAAATGCTAAACTAGAGTCTTCCTTCTTATGCCTGCTACTGGCAACCATTACATAGGTGGACTGTTTTATTTTACCATTTCTCATTACCTTTTCAAAGTGCCCTTTACTTTTTTTTTTTGCAGTTGAGAAGATAGATATTCATTTTACTGTGATTGATCAGCTCCATGTGATGTGTAACCTTGCAGTAAGTAATTTTCAGGGGGGGTGTGACTGGGGGATCTGAGCAGGTGATGGGGTAGTGTAACACACTAAAGTTGACAGTTACTTACCGGTAACTGCTTTTCTAGGATATCTTCCAGGACGGCAGGCCTGAGAGATGACTGGTCCACCTGACAGGAAACACCAACACATGAGGTTAAAAGGCCCCTCCCTTCCCCCTGCACCTCAGTTCTACCAAAGTAATAGGCTACCTGGGTGCCAGAGGGAAACTCTACCCGTAGTACTTACATCAAACCAGGGGTGGGAAGTAGGCCTGCCGTCCTGGAAGATATCCTAGAAAAGCAGTTACCGGTAAGTAACTGTCAATTTTCTCTAGTCATCTTCCAGGACGGCACACCTGAGAGGATGGACAAGAAGTTCAAGGCCTACCTTAGGGTGGGACCACTGCCTGTAAAACCTTCCTTCCAAACTTCAGATCCTGAGGCGATAGCAGTTCCACTCTATAGTGCTTTAAGAAGGTGTCCTGCTTTGCCCATGTGGCTGCTCGGCAGATCTGTTCTATTGAGGCCCCTGCTTTTTCTGCCCAAGAGGCCGCCAAAGATCTTGTTGAATGAGCCTTAATGTTACCTGGTACTGGGGAACCTGCCTGCTCATAAGCCATACCTATGGTCTGCCTAATCCACCTAGCCACTGTAGATTTAGAAGCCTGCCCTCCCTTCCTAGGGACGCTAAATAAAATTAAAAGGGGAGTCGACTCCCTGAAGTCCTTCACTCTGTCCAAGTATGTCAGCAAACATCTCCTGACATCTAAAAACTGAAATCTTTCCTCTCCTTTGTTCTTTGGGTTTTCACAAAAGGAAGGCAAAATGATCTCCTGAGACCTATGAAACTGTGATGCGACTTTGGAAAGAAAAAATAGGATTTTTATAACAGCTTACCTGTAAAATCCTTTTCTTGGAGTACATCACGGGACACAGAGCGACATAGTCATTACTAATGGGTTATATAGATACCGTCAGGTGCTGGCACTGGCAACTTCCAAAACCGGAAGTACCCTCCCCTATATAAGCCCCTCCCATCCGGGAGCACCTCAGTTTTGTAGCAAAGCAATAAGTGTCCCTAAAGAGGGGCGGGAGCTCTGTGTCCCGTGATGTACTCCAAGAAAAGGATTTTACAGGTAAGCTGTTATAAAAATCCTATTTTCTTTCTCGTACATCACGGGACACAGAGCGACATAGTCATTACTAATGGGATGTCCTAAAGCAATGCCAAATGAGGGGGGGGATACACCATATATAAGCTGAGCGCTATCAGACATGAGGATCTTTTGCGGCCTGCAACACACTGCGCCCAAAGGCGACATCCTCCTGACTTCTAACGTCCACCTGGTAGAACCTAGTAAACGTGTGAACCGAAGACCATGTTGCGGCCTTACAGATTTGAGCCAGGGAGGCCTGGTGATGCACTGCCCATGAAGTTCCAACTGCTCTCGTGGAGTGCGCCCTAACTTTGAACGGAGGCGGTCTACTTCTCAAGCCATAGGCTTGTATTATGACCTGTCGAATCCACTTGGCTAAAGTAGATTTTGACGCTGCCTGACCCTTTCTGGGGCCTTCCGGCAGAATAAACAAAGTATCCGTTCTGCGAATCTGAGCAGTGGCTTTTAGATAAGCTTTAACTGCTCTTACTACATCCAAAGAATGCAATAACTTTTCCTCTACCGAAGTAGGTTTGGGGAAAAAAGAAGGAAGAACCACATCTTGGTTCAAATGAAACCTCGATACCACCTTAGGAAGAAAGGCTGGATGAGGACGTAACACTACTCTGTCCTTATGGATAACCAGATATGGCTCCTTACAGGACATAGCTGCTAATTCCGATACTCTTTTAGCCGAACAAATGGCTACTAGAAAAATCAATTTCCTGGTGAGAAGCACCAAGGAAATATGCTGTAATGGTTCAAATGGTTGTTTCTGTAGAACCGACAGAACCAAGTTTAGATCCCATGGACATATGGGAATATTAACCGGAGGACTAATACGCATCACTCCTTGTATAAAGGCTTTGACTAGTGAATGCGAAGCCAAGGGCCTTTGAAAAAATATTGACAAGGCCGAAATCTGACCCTTGATAGTACTCAAGGCAAGCTTCCTATCTACAGCCCATTGTAGGAAGTCCAGAATCCTACCTATTACGTATTTACGTGGATGCCATTTCCTGGCCTCACACCAGGCGATGTACGCCTTCCAGATTCTATAGTAGATCTGCCTGGATACCGGTTTCCTGGCATTGATCATGGTAGACACCACAGCATTAGAGAGCCCTCTCTTTTTTTAGAATGTGGGCTTCAATAGCCAGGCCGTCAAACCTAGGGCTGGTAAGGAAGGGTGGTATATCGGTCCCTGCGAAAGCAGGTCCGGACGATGTGGGAGGGTCCAAGGACTCCCCACAGACATTTTTACAATCTCCGCGTACCATGCTCTTCGGGGCCACGCTGGAGCCACCAGAATCACTGGTTTCTTTTCTACCCTGATTCTGCGGAGTAATCGAGGTAGCAATTGTGGCGGTGGGAATGCATATATCAGCTTGAACTGATCCCAAGGGAACACTAGGGCATCCGAGCCGCAAGCTAGGGGATCCCTTGTCCAAGAGACAAACCTGTCCACCTTTGCGTTGAATCTGGATGCTAGCAGATCTACATCCGGTGTTCCCCACCGCTGACATATTGTCCGAAAATCCTCGGGATGAAGGGACCATTCCCCTGGGCATAATTGTTGGCGACTTAGAAAGTCCGCCTTCCAATTCTCCACCCCTGGAATGAATACCGCAGATATGGCTGGGACATATCTTTCTGCCCATCTCAGGATGTAATTTACCTCCCTTTGGGCTGCACGACTCCTGGTGCCCCCCTGACGATTGATATATGCCACTGCTGTGGCATTGTCTGATTGAATTCTGACAGGGGACCCTTGGAGTTTGGATGTCCATGCTACTAGGGCATACTGGGCTGCTCGTATCTCCAAGAGATTGATGGGCAGGGCCTTTTCTGCATCCGACCATCTGCCCTGGAGAGACCATTGCTCCAGTACTGCTCCCCAGCCTATAAGGCTGGCATCTGTAGTGACCACCTTCCAAGAAATCAGACTGAAGGATTTCCTTTTTTCCAGATTCTGGGGAACCAACCACCAACGGAGGCTCTTGCGAACGGAAGGGGACAAGGACATTGTAAGTCTAGGGCCTGAACTTTTTTGTTCCAGGCTGACAGTATGGCCCCTTGCAAATTCCTTGAATGGAATTGACCGTAGGGTACTGCTTCGAATGATGCCACCATCTTTCCCAGCAGCCTCATATACAGGCGTATGGACGGCTGTCTTTTTTGTACCCACTAAGTGGATCAAATCTTTCAAAGACAACACCTTTCCTCGAGGCAAGAATATTTTTCTCTGGCCTGAATCCAACCTTAGCCCCAAGTATTCCAGACTTTTGACTGGTTTTTAGGGGTGACTTGTCTCGGTTGATAATCCAACCGTGAGATTCCAGATACTTGATTGTCTTGTGAACGACCACGTCTAGTTTTTTCACTGAGTGGTCTATCAGCAACAAGTCATCTAGATATGCCATTATCATTACACCTTGTGTTCTTAGATTGGCCAATAAAGGGCCAGAATTTTTGTAAACACTCGTGGTGCTGTGGCCAAACCGAAGGGTAAGGCTCTGAACTGAAAATGGCGCCCTTCTACTGCAAAGCGTAGAAATTTTTGGTGGACTGGAAAGATGGGAATGCGCAAATAAGCATCTTTGATGTCGATCGCGGCTAACCAATCCTCCCCTTGTAGGGCAGTGGCCACCGATCGGATTGACTCCATTGGAAAGTCCTGATATACAGGAATTTGTATAGCCCTTTTAGAATTAATATGGGCCTCCCGTCCGCGTTTGCTTCGGGACTGTAAAGAGGTTTGAGTAAAACCCGAACCCTCATTCTTCCAGGGGAACCTCCATAATTACTCCTTGGAGCAATAGTTCTAGTGCCAACAGGAGGGATCCTCTCTTCTGGGGATCCCTTGGCACGTTTGACCTTATAAAGCGGGAAGGAGGGGAGTTTTTTAACTCCAAACTGTATCCCAAACATACTGCGGAGAGCACCTATCTGTCTTGATCGTGTCCCGCCAGGTCTCTTGCGAACAACTGGAGTCCTCCCCCCACCCGACTGAGTGGGGGCTTCAATGAATTTAACTTTGGGGGAGGTTTTGTACCTCCCCTGACCCAGGGTTTCTCATTACCCTGCTATTGTCCCTGTTTTTTACCCCCGGGAATTGACCGAGGAGGCCGTCGGAACTGTTACACAGCCGATGCCCCAGGGACTGGAGAAGCAGGCCTCTTAAAGAGGGACCTCTAACTCTGTTTTTAACCGGCAAGAGCGTATTTTTACCGCTGGAAATTTTCTGGATATATTCGTCCAGGTTTTCCCTGAATAAGCGTTCACCATGAAATGGGACGCTAACCAGCCATTCTTTACAGGGAGCTTCAGCAGACCAGTTTTTGAGCCATAGGAGCCTACGCATATGTACTATAGACAGCGTAAGGCGGGAGGCCTGATGGACTGAATCCTTTATGGCGTCAACCGCAAAGCCTAAGGCTCTAGGTAGATCAGCTAGGGCAAAGCCTGCTGATCTGTCAAGTCCCTCAAGACCTGTTTCAACTGATCCTTCACTGCTTAGCAGACCCCAATAGCTGCTACTGCTGGTTGTGTCACCAAGCTTGCTGTAGAAAGAAGCAGATTTTCATAAGGACTCCAATCTTTTATCTATTGGGTTCTTGAACATTTGGACATTATCCACTGGACATGTCAGTGATTTATACATACAAGAGATGGCTGCGTCCACTGTAGGGACCTTCCATTTCTTTTTTTTTTTTTTTTTTTTTGATGAACTTATCCTCCATGGGATAGACCACCGGAAATCTCTTGGGGGAATAAATATTTTCTCAGGACGTTCCCAATCCTGGTAAATGAGCCCTTTCAGTAAAGGGTGAAGTGGAAAAGAACAGACAGTCTGGGGCTTCTAGCGACCCCAACGAGGATACAGTAGTGGTTGATGGTTCCGCAAGGTGCATTTTTAAATGCTGATCGGACCATGTTAGTCAGAGACTGAACCCATAATCTTTCAGCTTGAGATGCTGAGAAAAGGTTCCCCCACTGTTGATTCCTCTATAACAGAATCAACCTCATCCTGATCCCCTTCAGGCAGGTCGATCCCTGTATGGGACTGTTGCTCTGCTAACAGGCACTCTGAAGGAGGAGACGGAGATCGGGCGTGCTTTCCCTGACAGGGAGGCAGCGATAAATGTTGACAATCTCTCTCTAATCCTCCCAGAGCTGAGGAAAAAACCTCCTCTGTTACATACACAGGAGCAGGTGAACTGAGGACAGCCACAGTACCAAGTACCCCTGCGGGGTCTCTACGGTCACTTACCTCTGAACTTCAGGGGAGACTGGTGCAGCAGAAGTATGCCCAAGATCCTCTGAGCCCGATGAGACCCCTTTCGCTTCCTGGAAGATTCAGTTCCGGAGCTTCTGGACGGCATATTCCTAAGCCTAAAGCTGAGGTATTCCAGCCGTAATACACCACTTTTACTGAGAATAGTCTAGCACAATTGCTGCTATATCACAGTTGGTGTCTACTAATGTGCCTTTCTAGGGGATGCCTGTATCAACCGCTTGCTGTATGCCTTTAAATGTTGCCAGCTCTGTCTCTGTACTTCATAGCCAGCTCACTACAATATTGTGGTTTTTTTAAAACTGCTGGGACGCCCGCACATGCGCAGAAGCGCTGCGGCGCGCACAGAGCGTCATCCCCAGGCTCCGCCCCCTTTCCCGGCTCACCTCTATATATAGAGGCGCGTGCACGCGCACGCGCACGGCCACGTGCGCCCTCGGCGCTAATTTCAAAAAATGGTAACAAGGGACAGGAGCCAGGGCCCCTCTTTGCCGCAGGCCGGGGGATGGACGAGCACTGCAACATGGCAGAGGAAGCAGTTTCCTATAAGAGAACTCACCATCTGCCTGGACTTTGCTCTGCTGAGAAGAAGCTAGTCCACATGACAAGAAAACATTCCACAGCGGCCTCTAGTGGACAAACACAGGTACCGCAGTCTAATATATTAAATATATATATAAAAAACTTTTTTTTTTTTTTTCTTGACCACCATTAAAAATTATTACATTTTTTTAGTAGTTACAGGCATGCACAGAATTTTGCGGGAATACCATTAGGTAACAGACAGAAAGACAAATTAGGCTTGGGGGTCCCCCAATAGAACCAAGTTCCTGGGAGCCCCCACTTACCTGTTCCCCGCCGCAGGACTTTGTTTGGTCCACAAAAGCCCAAACTTCACCTATCACGGCAGGCATTGTAATCAAACCTTCAGGGACCGGGTTCCCAAGGATTCCACTCCCCTGGACCTGTATAGCACCCTGCACAGAAAACATCTTGGTCGTGGGTATGACCAGAGCTCTGGATCCCAGGGTCCAGCTCTCCTAAGAGAAGCATTACAGGCAAAACCTTGCTCTTCTCTGCAAGGCCCGGGTACCGACCGTTTAGCTATGAAGCTTTTTTGGTCGGATCCGGAATAGCTTACTGAGGCCCAAAAGAACCTGTACGCAAGCTCAGTGAAAAACACATGTTTCTTCTTGGCCAACACCTTAGACACTGGCAAAAAACTGAGGTGCTCCCGGATGGGAGGGGCTTATATAGGGGAGGGTACTTCCGGTTTTGGAAGTTGCCAGTGCCAGCACCTGACGGTATCTATATAACCCATTAGTAATGACTATGTCGCTCTGTGTCCCGTGATGTACGAGAAAGAAAGTAGGCCTTGCTTCAGCACCACTCTATCTTCCAGTATCAACAGAAAAGGCTCTTTACTTGACAAGGCCTGCAGGTCACTTACTCTTCTGGCTGATGTGATGGCCAGTAAAAAGGCTAACTTAAGCGTCAAAAATGTAATGGAGATCTCTTGAGCTGGCTCAAAAGGCGCTTTCGACAACGCTTCCAAGACCAATGTTCGATTCTAAGGAGGGAATCTTTTAACCTTTATGGGGGTTAACCTCTCCCTAGCTACTAGGAATCTTCTATTCAGGGGCTCTAGCGTGAGCCTCTGGTCCAAAAATACAGATAGAGCGGCTATCTGCACCTTCAGGGTATTTGTGGCAATTCCTTTGTCCACCCCTGCTTGTAAAAATTCTAGTATCACTGGTACCGAAGGATTAGATACTTCTCTATCCTGACACCAGTGAGAAAAAGCATTCCAAATCTTTGAATATATCCTCCTAGTGACTGGTTTTCGACTACCTAGGAGGGTCTCAATCACTTTATCGGAGCATCGTTTGCCTCTGAGAATCTCCCTCTCAAGAGCCATGCCATCAACCTGAAGAATCCTGGGTTGGGGTGAACGACTGGCCCCTGCAGAAGAAGATCCTGCCTGGTTGGGAGAGGAAAAGGAGGGGCCACCGACCATTTCTTCAGAGTAGCAAACCTCTTGCACTCCGAGTTGGCCAGCTTTTGCAGAACCCGAGGAATCAAAGCTAGTGGAGGGAAAGCATATGCTAGGTGACAGTCCCAGTTCTGAGCTAGAGCATCTATTCCCTCTGAACCTCCCTATCTGGAGAGAGAGAAAAAACGTTCCACCTTTCTTTTCCCTCTGTGGGCGAAAATGTCTATCTCCGGAACCCTGAACTCTTGACCTATCTGGAGGAATACTCTCTGGTTTAGTTTTCATTCCCCTTGGTGAATGGGCTGTCGACTCAGGAAATCCGCTACCACATTGGTGGTCCCTCTTATGTGGACCGCCGATATGGATTGAAGGACCCCTTCTGCCCAACTCAAAATCTCCAAGGCTAGACTTAGTAGCCTTCTGGATCGTGTACCCCCTTGTCGGTTTAGATAGGAAACTGCTGTCACATTGTCCGAAAGGACTTGGACGTCTAGCCCCTGAAATCTGCTTTCAAAGGCCTTCAGAGCCTGACCCACCGCAAGAAGCTCCCTGTAATTGGAGGAGGCTCTTGCTTGGATCGGGTTCCAGGATCTCTGTGCTTGTAGGTCCCCCAAGTGAGCACCCCAACCCCAGGCGCTTGCATCTGTGGTAATTTTTATAGGGTTCCACTGGGTCCAGAGACGACCCAACGTGAGTCTGTCCTGACCCAGCCACCAATCTAGGGAGGCCCTTACCCTTGCTGGAATGGCTACCTTCCCATCCAGAGACTGTCTTCTTGTCCCAGGAGGATAGAAGGAAAAACTGTAGCTCCCTGGAATGGCGCTGAGCCCAGGGAACCTCCAGAATACAGGCAGTCATTAGGCCAAGGACCCTCATGCCCTGTCTGCGAGAGCAGTCCCTGGGTTCCAATAGAGAGGAAACTGCTGATATCACCTTTAATCTTTTTTCCTCTGGGAGAAAAAGCTTCTGAGCCCCTGCGTCTACAGAGTAACCTAGGAAAGTCTTTATCTGGGATGGCACTAGGGATGATTTTTCCCTGTTTACTATCCAACCCAAGTTCTCCAAGGTGCAGATCACCGTCTTTACGTCTGCTGTCACTTGCTCTAAAGACTGTCCATAGATCAGGAGGTCGTCTAAATAGGGTATCCGAGATACCCCCTGTAAATGCAGGTAAGCTACAACCTCTGCCAATATCTTTGTGAACACTCTTGGGCTTATAGCTAAGCCAAAAGGGAAGTGCTCGGTATTGCCAGTGCTGTATACCCCTGCTTGTCAGGACTGCGAACCTCAGCAGGGATTGGTGTTCCGGAGCAATAGGCACGTGGAGATACGCGTCCCTCAGATCCACTGTGGCCATAAAGACCTCTTTCAATAGATGTTTTCTCACAGTATAAATGCTTTCCATCCGAAAGCTCTTGTGTATCAGAAACCTGTTCAGCTTCCTGAGATTTAATATCAGACGACATTTTCCTGACGGTTTCTGGACCACAAACACGTGGGAGTAAAATCCCTGGTAGAGCTCTTCGGGTGGAACGGGAACGATAACCTCCTGGTCCGCCAATCCCTGCAAATTGTCCATCAACCCTGCTGCTCTCAATGGTTCTTTGGGGAGATGGGTCAGAATAAAATTTTGAGGGGGAAGAGAGGAAAGTTCCAGACGATATCCCTCTGTCAGGATATAGGGACTTTCGGAGATCCTTCTCCATTGAGGGACAAATCGAGAAAGTCTCCCCCCTACCCTGACACTGGCGTCACTTTGGCTGTTTGCTGGCGACCTTGGGTCCGGAGAAGAGCAGGCCACCCTTCTGTCTGCTCTTTCCCTTCCCCCATCTTCTATTGGTGTCCTTCTTGGCCCTGAACTGGCCCTGATTAGGAGGGGCACGAAAAACTTTTTGCCTTTTTTCTCTCTTGGCCTTAACCGGGAACTTTTTTCCCCTTCTCTGCAGAGCGCAATAGGACCTGATCCAGACCAGGGCCAAAAAGCTGGGAACCTCAAAAGGTAACCCGCAGAGCCGTGATCTGGACATAGGGTCCCCCTGCCATGATTTAACCCAGACCGCCCTCCTTGCGTTCAAGAGGGCCGCTGACTTGGCTGAGGTCCTGAAAACCTCCACTGTCGCCTCAGCCAAATATGCTACTGCTTTGTTAATTATTTCAAGAGAGTCCATAACCTCTTCGGAATTGTCCCCTCTAGAAACATGGCCAGAGAGCCTACCTAGCCAGGCATTCACATTCCTGGCTACGCAGGCAGATGCTAGTGCAGGAGCCATGGCTGCTGCATTGGCATCCCATGCTCTGCGCAGAAGCGTTTCAGCCTTCCTATCCATTTGGTCCTTAATGCTACCCGAGTCCTCAAAGGACAAATCGGATTTCTTAGAGACCTGAGAAAGGGCTGCATCTAATTTGGGGGTCTTGAAAAACTTTTCTTCTTCCTCCCCAAAAGGGAACCTTCTCTTCCAGGTTTTTAGCTTGAGGACCTTCCTTTCCGGGTCCTTCCACTCCCTCAGAATTACCTCAAGGGTCTGGTGTACTGGGAATACTCTGGACTGAGGTTTTCCTAAGCCTTTATACAACTTATCCCGGGCTGTTGTCTGCACTGGAGGTTCTGGGATATCTTCTGAGGCATAAATTGCCTTAAGCAACTGTCCCATGTCCTCCACGGGAAAGAGATGCCTAAGTCTAGGACTGTCACTGTCCTGGCTTTCAGGTTCTGAATCTTCCCCCTCCTTTAATGAGTCCCCTTCTGACTCCTCTGGGTCCTCAAGCTCATCTACTCCTGAAGCAATGGAAGAGGGAGGCCCCTGCGGGGTTCTCTGACCTCTGTCAGATGTGTCCCCCTGAGATGAAGTACCTTCTCTAGAGGACAGAACCTCTCTGCCACTAGTGCTATGCTCTTCCTTAGATGCAATAACTGTCTTAAGGGATTGTAACGTAGTCAGCATCTCTGCATGTACTGTAAGGAAGTCTCTCAATACCTGTGAGGTTTCCTTACCCGACAATTTATGTATGCACCTGTAACAAAAAGGCTTTGCGTGATCAAGTGGGAGCTTTTCATTGCAATTCCCACACCTTTTTGTTCTAGGGGGAGGGGTACTTTTGCTTTTAACCTTGTGGGCCCCTTGAGCAGATCCACTGGGTTCTAAGGAGACAAAAAGACAAGACAGCACTAGTTTTTTAGCAAGCTGTACTCTCTCCTGCCCCCCCAAGGGGTGTGGGTAAGACCTCCCTTAACCCACCCCTTGTGAAAAATAGAGGAAAGACTCACCACTCGTGGTCCCCTCCTGGGATGCAGCCACCGCTGTGTCCTCCTCTCCTTCCATTCCTGGTCTCAGCTGGTTCCTTCTTCCTAGGAGCTCTGCTGTGAGACTCCAGGTGGTGAGAGGGGCCTGTGGGACCTCCGCTTGGCTCCACCGGATTTTTATGGCCAGGACGCCGATCAGCGCCATTTTGCTTAAGTCCCCCCACCAGAAGTAGTCCTATCTTGGCCCTCTAGTGTCCGGATCCGCCATTTTGGCGTGAACCGGAAACAGGAAGTGATGTCGCCCGGAAACGGAAGCTGCACCATCTTGCTCCACCCAACGAATGCTCACTCCTGCCTAGGAGTGTTTTTAGCATTCCCTATGGAGCTGCACTGTCTGGAAAATGACAGCCTTCCTCCTCCAGCGGCCTTTACTCCTGCAGAGCCTCCGGTTCCTTCATCCCCCCCCAAGTACCCTATACTGGGTGGAAGGTAGGTGGGGAGGCATGTACCCACAAGAGATCCGGGAAACGCCCCTGTGCCGGGACTGATCCCTGGCTGGACCCGCAACCCTCCCCAGCCTTAGCGTCCAGCTCTCAGGGGGGAGACCATCCTCTACCGAATTCAGGTCTGACAAAAATAACAAACGTTTCGCTGCCGGGAAACACAATCAAGAACTGAGGTGCAGGGGGAAGGGAGGGGCCTTTTAACCTCATGTGTTGATTGTGTTTCCTATCAGGTGGACCAGTCATCTCTCAGCCCTGCCGTCCTGGAAGATGACTAGAGAAATAGAGTTATTAAAAAGTGATTGCATCTACTGCCTCTCCAGTATGTCACTGGTATCATCGTGAGAAATCCAGGACTGCCAAGTATGGGGTACACCGTGGTGAGAGGTGACTATAATGCTCTTTATTTAGGACTTGTTCACCACAGGTGAACAGTTCACAAGTAACGACAAGACACAAGGAGATGTGATCCTCTGGGCAGTAGAACGACACAGCTTGAGGAAACCGTCCACAGTGCCACACAGTAGGCATGGGGGCAAGGATCCTCCAGGCAGTAAAAGGGCACTGCACAACAGGAAACAATCCAAAGGGCCACAGGCAGGCACGGCAAGGGTGAAACGGATTTTGAGAGCTGGAGTATGGCATAGCAAGCGTTAAAGTGGTTGTAAACCCTTACACACCACTTTTGCCTACAGCCAAGTGTGTGTTCCCTAGGTGTGTTCTAACTGCATGGGGATAGGACTCACTAGGGGAGGAGACATATCATTGTTCCTACTTAGTAAAAACAAACGATATGTCTCCTCTCCCCTGACAGAACAGGGATTTGTGCGTTTTCACACACATCCCCGTGCTGGCTCTCTGGTCCCTCGCATGCAGCAGTTGCATGCGCCCTCTGGCGAGTCTTAAAGGGAAACCCGTACGGGGTTTGGGTCAGCAGTGCCATTGTGCTGCAGTATATGTGTGTGAGCCTGTCGGGAACTGGTTAAAGTCCAGCAGGTGCAAATCTACAAAAAGCACCGGAGGTTTATCTTGTTAAAAAAAAAATACAGAAAAATTAAAGGGGTTGTAAAGGTTTGTTTTTTATTTTCTAAATAGGTTCCTTTAAGCTAGTGCATTGTTGGTTCACTTACCTTTTCCTTTGATTTACCTTCTAAATGTTTTTTTTCTTTGTCTGAATTTCTCACTTCCTGTTTCTCCTCACTAAACTTCACACCATTATCCGAGCGGTGTTGAGTCAACCAGAACAGCTTACTGAACAGCTTACTGAGGAGGAACAGGAAGTGAGAAATTCAGACAAAGAAAAAAAACATTTAGAAGGTAAATCAAAGGAAAAGGTAAGTGAACCAACAATGCACTAGCTCAGGGATATTGTCAGGGTCACCTGTGGCCAGGTGACAGATGCACACCGTAGGGGGACAGGAGTGCACCGCGAGGTAGTGAACCCTATGGCTGGCTTCTGCGGATAGGAAACTGGGTGGTTGTGGAAAGCGGGACCAGAGGAGCACAACCGGGATCCAAACGGAAGCTAGAGCCAAGATTCCCCAGGGCGCGGAGTCTAAGACCCAGCTGGTCTTCTCCAGGGCCTCTAGTGGTGAGGATGTTAGCTGCAGGCTGGGACCAGGTCGCGGCCCCTGGAGTTTCCTAGCTCACGCCCCGTAGGATAAGGGGAAAAGAGGGGAAGCAGCAGCACACGATAAGAGAGAACCGAATAACAAGCTGAAGGTCAGGGGCCACAAGCAGACAAGGATAACGAAGAACGAGCCGAAGGTCAAGGGTCACGAGCAGACAGGGATAGTCGGGGACAAGCCAATAACGTAACAGAGAGACAGACGTAGCACACGGCAGGCAGGAACCCAAACACACAATGCCTAACAAACACGTTGATCAGCAAAGCAGGCTTGCAGTGCACAGGTTAATATAGTGTTCTGTGATAGGGCCTGGGGTGGAGTCTGGCTGGGAGGAGATTATAAAGGAAGCCAGGTGAAAGGGCTCAGGCCTCTAAGATGAACACATAGGAAGGAAGGTAAGCTGACAGACAAACACTACTGCATATCCATGACAGATATGCAATTAGCGGACCTCCAGCTGTTGCAGAACTACAAGTCCCATGAGACAAAGCAAGACTCTTACAGCCACAAGCATGACACCCAGAGGCAGAAGCATGATGGGACTTGTAGTTTTGCAACAGCTGGAGGTCCGCTAATCGCATATTCCTGCACTAGCTTAAAGGAACCTATTTAGAAAATAAAAAACGAACCTTTACAACCCCTTTAATACTCGCAAAGGTGGAGAATATATAACACCAAACACAATCCAGTGCGGGGATTGCGTGGCCTGACACACCATACCACTACGCTAGCAAGCTGATGCATTTCAGGGGATGCACCCCCTTCTTCAGAGCTTTTATATATTTTCCACCCTAGTGAGTATTCATTTTGCTTTATTTTTAAACGCCATAAACTTCTGGAATGCACTAGGCATCTGTGCCCTCCTGTGTGCTTTTTTTCAGTTATGTATTAGATTCCCCAACCTGAGGAGGACTGCACCGACGAAGCATATACAAAGGATGTTTATTCATTGCCACTGATGGTCTGCTGCATATTGAGACTTTATGGCAGATCTCTAAGCGTTGGAAGCGATTGTGTGTTTAGGTGCAAATCTACACCCCAAAGAAAGTGTACAGCATAGACCCTCTTGGCATGATACAGTACAAAATTCAAAGACACACTCCCTACTAGGCATTAAAGATGATCAATCTGAAAGGTTTCTAAAATTAAAATCAGAAGTTCTTTGTTTTTAATTCAAGTCCACAACACCATAAAAAAAGATCTGGCACGCATACCTTTCAGGTAGCAAAGAGGACCAATGTGACCTGTTCGTTATTTAAAGTGGTTGTTAAGCCACTGTAATTTAATCTTTTTATTCCCTCTGTATCATAAGAACATGTGTCCCTGTGCTTGTGTAATATAAAAAATCTGCCGATCTGGTAATGATATAAGCTCAGCTCCGGGTGCACAGCTGATTGCTCTCCTCTCTTTTGTCTCGGCTCACAGCTGCAGTGGGCGGGACCAAGCCGTCCCGCTGACGTCAGCGGGGGAGAGAAGAGAGAGCTGACGATCAGCTGGGTGCCGGGAGCCGTTTATACGGGTACAGATCGGCAGAGCTTTTACATTACACAGGCACAGGGACATGTTCTAATGATACAGAGGGGATAAGAAGATTTGAGATAGGTAAGAGAGGAGCAAGAGCGGGGGGGGGGGGCGGTACGAGCAGGGAGGGGGCAGGAATACAGAGGACACAGACAGGGAGAGCTGCAGATAGGAGATCTGCAGCTGACGGAATCACGCAAAATAGACCACGGTATCAGGAGCTTAGCTGCCATGATTATCGTGGTCTGTTTGCAGGGGGGAGGGCATAGCCAGGCAGGATCAGCCAGGTTTTTTAGGGTGTACAGGGGACCAAATGACACAGCACAAGCCCTGTGCTGTATAACATGCTCTAAGGCAGGGGTCTCCAAACTTTCTAAACAAAAGGACCAGTTTACTGTCCTTCAGACTTTAGGGGGCCGGGCTGTGGCCACTGGAAATAGAAAAATGTCCCGGCCTCAGTAGGAGTAAACAATGCTCCATCTTTGGTGTCAGTGAGAGGAGTAGTGACCCATCGTTGGGGTCATTGGGAGGAATTGTGCCCCATTGTTGGTGTCATTAGAAGGAAATTTGCCCCATTTTTAGTGTCATTAGGAGGAATTGTGCCCCATTGTTGGTGTCAGAAGATGAAAAAGGAATTGTGCCCCAAGGGCCAGATAAAAGCAAGCAAAGGGCCACAGTTTGGAGACTACTTCTTTAAGGGAACAGGATCAGGTTGTTTTTTTTTGGGGTTAACAAACGCTTAAAACAAAATTCTCAGTTGTTTACTTTTAGTGTGTGTGTGTGTGTGTGTGTGTGTGTATGTAATATAAGTATTGACCATGTCACCATTTTTCTAGGTAAATATATTTGTAGCGGGTATGTACTTTCCCGGGTGTAATTTTGAACTTGGCAGAGACATCAGTGATGTGTAATTCCCTGCAGCCCAGCGGGTGGCGCTGTCGCCCTGGGCTGGGGTTGAATCATTGCTGTGTGCTGTGCCTCCTTTTTATCCTCTCTCGGCAGCGGTATAGTGGGGCGGGGAACCTGCCGTGCTTGCTGGGAGAGGGTATAAAGGGGCCGGCCATCTTTGTCATGGGTTCGAGTCCCAGGCACCTTCAGCCTGTGGGCGGTGGTTCGTGTCGGTCCTCTAGGCTTAGGCCTAGAGGACAACCGGAGGTCGTGTTCCATCTCAGGCACCTTTGGCCTGGGGTGAGGTACTCGGATGGAGGTCTGGAGCTCAGTGCCCAACACTAAGTTCCACGAGGGAAGGTACCCGAATCCAGAAGGCGCAATGGACCGGGGGGAGCTCCTCGCTTGAAGACCCGGTGCAGCATATTGCCGGTGACAGGTGAGCCTCTCACCGGAGACCGCCTGGAAGGAAATCCCCCCCCCCCTCGCTCGGAGACCGCAACCCACTTTCAGGGAAGAAAGTGGAGAACCAATTGTGTCTGGGCCTACTCGCATCCACACCTCCTTTCCTGTTCTGTTTCTACCAAGGGAGTTCAACTGATTGTGTTCATTCGCAGAAGAATAAAGGAGTGTTGGACTTTAATGGTGTGGGGCTCATTTCCTGACAGACATTGTTCAAGGTAACTCTTGGTGGAGGCTCCAGGTGCACAGCACTGACCCGAAGGTAAAAGAAAAGAACTTTGCTTATACCGCACTGACATCTGTGGTAAAGGCCAGGCATAGTGTCCCCCGCTCCCTCCTCTCTAAGGTACCCCTAGACAAGAGACAGACGAGCGTGTGAAAAGAGGGGAGTGAGGAGGGCGCTACATATTTATAAAGGTGCTATTGACATACATTTTTCACCACATGTCGGTAACAATCCATGCAATTCACACATACAAAGAAATTGAAACACAAGTTCAGAAATTTAAGTTATGTGTAATAAAATGGAGTGACACAGGGAAATAGTATTAAGCACGCTAACTAAAATGTATTTCTTACTTTGTACAAAATTCTTTGTTGGTAATGACAGCTTCAAGATGCCTCCTGTATGGAGAAACTAGTCGCATGCATTGCTCAGGTGTGATGTTTGGCCCATTCTTCCACACAAACAGTCTTCAAATCTTGAAGGTTCCGTGGGCCTCTTCTATGAACTCTGATCTTTTGGTTCTTTCCAAATGTAGTGGGTATATGCTTTCTATTTTTTTGAATCTGGTGGGGAAACTGTGATGTGTTGTTCCCTCGGGCCCACCGGGTGGCGCTGTCGCTTTGGGCCCAGGGTTGAGCCATCGTTGCGGTGGCGTAACTCTTTTGGTCTCTCTCAGCGGTTGTATGGTGGGGCGGGGAACCCGCCGTGCTTGCTGGGAGGGGGTATAAAGGGGGCAGCCATTTTTGGTGGCGGGAGTCAAGTCCCGGCACCTTCAGCCTGATGGCGGTGGTTCGTGTCGGTCCCCTAGGCGGCCTAGGCCTAGAGGACGTTCGGAGGTCGTGTTCCATCCCAGACACCTTTAGCCTGGGGTGAGGTACTCGGGAGGAGGTCTGGAGCTCAGTGCCCACCACTGAGTTCCGCGAGGGAAGGAGGTCCTAGGGAACCCCGGGAGTGGGTACCCGAATCCGGAAGGCGTAATGGACCGGTGGGAGATACTTGTTTGAAGACCCGGTGCAGCATATTGTTATGGATGACATGTTTCTTTAAATGCAACTCTATGGTGCATCTCTGTTGTACTTCTTCCTGTGTTGTTTCCTGTTTCCTGCTGGTTCTTTCAGTAAATATGGCTTATGTACAGTAATGGTTTGTGCTGTCTCTCTACATATATCACGACAAACATGGTGTCAGAAGATTTGGATTCATATTCTTTCTACACATTTAATGCTGAGAGCCTGCCAGCCTTCATGTGAGTGTTCTTGGAACTGATTGTGCCTCCTGACAATTGCAGTCCTGTCCTGGATGCTGAGTGTTTGCAGCAAGGAAAACAGCATCATGGCAGCTAACAGCATTCCACTGCCTGAGGCAATGAGGGTGAGTGGAGATGTTGGCAGTAACTGGGACAATTTCAGGGCTGAGTTTCAGGACTATTCCCTAGCCACAGGGATAAATGAGAAGTCTGCAGCAGTGCAAGCAGCCACACTGAGAAGGATAATGGGCAGTGAATGCCTCCATGTTTACAAGCATAATCTGAACCTCACAGAGGAGCAAAAGAGTGACACCAAAACCATTCTGGATGTATTAGAAGCTTTCTTCAGACCTTCTAAAAATGTCATCTATGAAAACGGAAAATTTATTACCAAATACTTACCGTAATTTTCCTTTCCTGATAGACTCCATGGCAGACTACGTGTGGGTTAACCCCGCCTCCTCTCCACAGCTATAGGACCCCTTACCCATAAATTTGAGCTCACCTCCACAGACAGGTGTTCCGTAACTAGCCGACTCACATTTCAACTCTCATATTTTTAATTCATGGGTGGGAACTCCGTCTGCCATGGAGTCTATCAGGAAAGGAAAATTACGGTAAGTATTTGGTAATAAATTTTCCGTTTTCCTGACAGACTCCATGGCAGACTACGTGTGGGAAATAACTAGCCAAACCACACGGGAGGGTATGCTGAACAAAAATATATTTTAATCTTTCCCGTCAACTGACCGGATTTTTCGACCAAAATTAACAGAGGAAAGGGAAGCAGGCTCAATACAATAATGAGACATAAATGTATGAATAGAAGACCACGAGGCTGCCTTGCATATCACTTCAGGAGCCACGTGTCGAGCTGCTGCCCATGAGGCTGCCATGCCTCTGGTGGAATGAGCCGTAACCGCCTCTGGAGGAGCCAAGCCCTTTGCCCTGTAGGCCTGTTGGATAAATTGAACAATCCAGGCTGCTATTGTTCTGGAGGAAGCCCTCTTTCCTTTGTTGCCGCCAGTATGTAACAAGAACAGGTAGTTCAAGCTTCTAAAAGATGAAGTGACTCGCAAATATTCTTTCAGAGTCTCACCTACATCCAAGGGATGAACATCTGCTGATTCTGGAGAATTGAAAGTAGGAAGGACTATTTCCTGACTCTCGTGAAAAACTGACGTGACTTTTGGTTTAGACCCAAGCATGGGAATAAGGACCACACGGTCCGGCAAGAAAGTCAGAAAGGGTTCTTGACAACCCAGGAAGCTTATTTCTGAAACCCTTTTGGCTGAAGTAATGGCCACTAGAAAGGCCAGTTTGATTGATAAGTCCTTAATAGAAGGGTCCTTGTTGTTGAGTGTTGAAAGAGCATCAAGGACGAGCGGAAGATCCCATTTGGGAAATCTAGGTTTCCTCTGAGGCCTGATTCTCGAAGCCCCCCGAAAGGATTGTTGAACCAGGGGATGAGTTGCCCATGATGTTCCTGAAAATGCCGAAAAGGCTGAAACTTGTCAATCAGTTCCCTCAGAGTACAAAGGAAGATCCAAGCCTGATTGTAGAAAACCCAAAACGTCTTGAACTCCAGGATTTCTGAAAGATTTTCCAGCAGAAGTCATGAAGCTGACAAACCTGGTCCAGATTCTGTTGTAGGTTTTGTTCATGTTAGGCTTTCTGGAGCTCATAAGGGTAGAGAATACCCCTAAAGCACACCCAAGAGACTCTTGCGGGTCCCTGAGATTCAGGAGAGGAAACCATGGCCTGTTCGGCCGGTATGGTGCTATTGTTATCACTTCGCCTTTCTCCAATTGGAGCCGCTGCAGGAAATTTTTGCATGATCGGAGGTGGAGGGAAGGCATATGCCTTGTTGACTTTCCATTGGCTTGTTAATGCATCTACTCCGAAGGCTTGACTGCACCGACCTCGAGTGTAGTATCTGTCTACTTTGTGATTGCAGGGGGATGCAAACAGATCCACTTCTGGATCGATTCCCAACGATAGGATCCACTTGAATGTCTGTGTATGCAGTGACCATTCGTTGTTGTCTAGGTTGCTGCGTGACAGGAAGTCCGCTTGAATGTTCTGTTCCCCTGGAATGAAGACTGCTGTTAAGTTGAGTAGATTCCTCTGAGCCCAGGTCATAATGGGCTCGGCCTCTTGGAGAAGGGCAGAGCTCCGAGTGCCCCCTTGTCTCTTCACATATGCCACAGCGGTGGTATTGTCCATTTTCAGTAGGACCGACTTCCCTTTCAGAAGGTGGGAGAAGGCGTGAAGGGCGCACCATGCCGCACGCAATTCCAGAACGTTTGACCCTGGAATGTGGAGATGGGCATCCCATTTGCCCTGAGCCAGTTCTGCCCCACAATGTGCTCCCCAGCCCGCATTGCTGGCATCGGATGAAACAGTCATCCATTGGATGGGAGCAAGGGAGTGGCATGTTAACAAGTTTTTGTGTTGAAGCCACCAGAGAAGACTGTTCCTCATTGACTGAGTAATCCTGATCAGCTGATTGCGATCGTCTGTCTTCCATTACTGAAGGAATCCTGATTGAAAAGGCCGAAGCCTCCACATTGCCCATTTGACCATGGGGAACGTGGCCACCATCGTGCCGATTATCTTCAGGCACTGTGACGCCCTTAGGTGAGAGTAGTCTAGGGCTAAAGATATTCTTACCCGAATGACCGGGATTTTTCTTCCGGAAGAGAGATGGTATTCTCTACTGTGTCGAATTGAGCTCCTAGGTAGGTTAGGCGTAGGGTCGGGTCTGGCTGACTTTTCTCTCGGTTTAGGAGCCATCTGAACTCTATCAATGTAGAGATCACTTGATCTTTGTGGATCAGCAGCTGCTGCTTGTCTTGGGACAGTAGTAGCAGCTCGTCCAGGTAATGATACAGACGCACACCCTGTATTCTGATAAGAGACACAATTACCAACAGTACCTTGGAAAAGACCCTTGGAGAGGTCGTTAGTCCAAATGGAAGACAAATAAATTGTAAGTGCTCTCGTTCGACCTGAAATCAAAGGTATTTGTGGAATTCTTCTGCCACGGGAACATGAAAATACGCGTCCTTAACATCTATTGAGATCAACCAGTCGCCTGGTTGAACGACTTTTTGGATGGTTGAGAGTGCTTCCATCTTGAATTTCTCGTGCTTTATGTACCTGTTCAGGAAAGTGAGATCTATAACTGGACGCCAAGAGCCGTTCTTCTTTTGTACTAGGAAGAGGGGGAAGTATATCCCCTGGAATTCCTCGTCCTTTGGGACGGGCACCACTGCTCCTTGATCTTTCAGGGCATTCACATATGAAAGAAGAATTGTTGTTTTTCTTCTGATTGAGGCAGTGAAGATTACACTGGTCTGCATGGAGGGACCTTGGTGAAGGACCATGCGTGATCTGTTGAGACTGTTTTGATGGTCCAATAATCTGAGATCAAGGTCACCCAGACGTGCCGGCAGAAACGTAGGCGAGCCCCCTACCCGACCCGCTTGGGCGGGCCCAATCTCAAAAGGACTTGGTTGGCTCGCGCCCACCGGGCGTCTGTTTCTTGCCAGATTTTTTGGAAAGATATCTGCCTATTCCAGTTCCAGCTTCTCCTAAAATCCCGTCCGGGCCTATAGGAGCGTGCCTTTCTTGAACGCTCTGTGCTGCGTTTCCGCTGAGGCCTTCTTTGGTTAAACGGACGTTTGTCCTGAGGGAGGAATCCCGACTTTCCGCCTGTAGCCTTTGAAATAGCGTTATCTAGCTTGTTTCCAAACAAGGAAGTTCCTTCAAAAGGAATTTTGCACCATGCCTGCTTTGAGGCAGGATCAACAAGCCAGGGGCGCAACCATAGTGTTCGTTTGGCTGTGACCGAAGATAGCATGGATCTAGCCATCAAGCGGATGAGATCAATTGAAGCTTCTCCCAAAAAGGCAATAGCCAGTTTAAGTTCTTGCACTGCTGAACTTTGTGCCAATTCCTCCGAGACACCTTTCAGATCGGAGTCAACATTTTCCACCCAGGCCTCCATTGCTTTGGAGGTTACTGCAAGGGCAAAAGCTGGTTTGCATGCCGTTCTGGCCAGGCTATATATTCTTTTGAGGTCCTGGTCGATCTTCCGATCCAGACCATCTTTAAATGATACGGTGTCATCTAGCGGGAGGGTGACATGCTTCGCTAGGCGCATTACTGCTGCATCTACGAGGGGAGCATTCTCCAGATGCTTGACATCCTCCGATTTAAAGGGATACAGTCTAGAGGTTTTGCTTAGCATGGAAACCTTCTTATCTCCCTTGCTCCATTCTTCCTCAAACACTCCTTTCAGCTCAGAGGGAAGTGGGAAATTGGAGCGTTCTTTCCCCAGTTGTTTAAACAGTTTTCTTTGTTTTTCTGGGGGGGCAGTGGTATCCTCCAACTTCAAAGTTTCCTTCACTGCCTTGATCAGCCGAGAGACTAAAGCGTAGTCGAATCCCACCGTAGAATCATCTCCCTCCATCTCGTCTTGCGAGGAATCATGGGAGGAATCACAGAATCATCTCCCTCCATCTCGTCTTGCGAGGAATAATGGGAGGAATCATGGGGCTGGAATTGGCCGGGATCCTCCTGGGCCTCGTCAGCCAAGGAGCCAGACAAGGTGGTGGACTGGCTCCTTGTGTGGGGGGGCAACTATTTCTTTCATAGATTGCTGTACCACACGTTTCACAAGAGACTCAAGGTTTTGATTTTCGGTCTCTTTCTCACCAACCGCTCGGGCATAACATAGGTCGCATAGCGATTTGCCCTCCGGGATTCTGGTGATGCATCCCCAACAGGCTCTGTGGTCAGAGCGATCATCGCGGTGGTGGTGGCGGTGACTAGAGGAGGAATGGGAACATCTCCTATGTCTAGAGGGGGTATGTGAACGTCCCCTATGACGATGGGTCCTAGACGTAGTGTCGCGTCCAGACCTGGATGATGAGTGATGATGCGGCCTGGCAAGGTCCCTTTCTTGTGACCGATGAACTGAAGTTGCCGGGCTGTAAGAGATAATACAGACAGAGGGAGGGGGAGGGGAGGTGGGCAGGATGTAACCGTTAGCAACCACCAGCAGCATAAAAGACACCAACCCCCTACCCACTCCACACATACCTTGTGCGGGAGGGCTGGCCACACAGCGGTGAAGATGAGTCCATTACGAGGGAAACACAGGAGTACTACACTACCTAGACTAAGGATAAGCAAATCAATGCAAGGAAGCATAAGAAAAATATTTTTTTTTTTTTTTTTTTTAAACTGTCCCTTTAAGAGACACTTAAACAAAACAGGCATTACATTGCAATAGAAGTGCTTACCCCGTCCTAGCAGTCTTGAGGCTCCGGGAGGCTGCCGCTCTATGCCCACAGGTTATCCCACCTGTATAGGGCTCTTCAGCGGTTTAAATAAACCGCCGGAATGACGTCACGGCCGGTCCCGCTGCGCGCATGCGCCGATGAGACCAGACCCACTGCGCCTGCGCGGCCCCTGACCCCTCCGCCGCAATGCGCATGCGCGAAAACCAAGCCTCGGTTTCACCGCGGCTTGGCGCATGCGCAGATGCGCGGCGGACCGGGAACCAGGAAGAGATATGGCGTCCTGGAACGCAGAAGCGTTCCACAAGCCGCAACACACACGAAATAACACAAGGGAAAACAAAACAACATACACAAACTTGTCTGCCATGAAAGAAGAGGTGAATAAAATCTTCAGACCTTGCCAGCCGAGGATTCCTGCGACATCCGATCCGGTACTCTGGGGCCACATCCCTTCCACCATTGGGGTATTTTCCGGCCCTGAAACCACTCGCCCGCTCATAGCTGGGCCCTGGGTGCACCACAGTAACAGTACCGATCGATCCAAGTAATCCACATCCTGGACATCGCACCGAATTGCATGATGAAGGTCCATGTGAGGAGGATAAAAAAGGAACACCTGTCTGTGGAGGTGAGCTCAAATTTATGGGTAAGGGGTCCTATAGCTGTGGAGAGGAGGCGGGGTTAACCCACACGTAGTCTGCCATGGAGTCTGTCAGGAAAGATATATATATTTGGCTGCTGTAAGCAAGAAGACTGTGAATCAATAGACAGGTTTGTCACACGGCTAAGAGCAAAAGCTGCAAGCTGTGAGTATGGCTCTCTGAGAGATGAACTTATTCGTGATAAAATAGTTTTGGGTATTACCAGTGAAAGCACACGCCGCCACCTATTGAGAAAACATGATTTAGATCTACAAACAGCAATTGAGATATGTCGCACTGCTGAACTTACTGACAAACATATGAAAGCTATGGAGCAGGATAAACTGATTGACAATATCAATGCAGCCTCTAAACAACAGCAAAGCTTCAAAAACCACCAGCATACGTTTCAGCACAAGAGTCACCTACACAACTCACCTGGGAGGAAGCCTGCATCATGCAAGTATTGCGGCAATGTGCATGTACGAGAGAAAGAAAAGTGTCCTGCATATGGGAAAATCTGTACTGCATGTGGTAAACCAAATCACTTTGCAAGAGTCTGTCTCTCCAGTAAAATGGAATCAAGGAAGCTGCACACAATTGAGCAAATGTCAGATCCGGAGGATGCACACCTGCTTAGCACTGATATGGTTTACTCCTCAGAATGCATTGGTGCTGTAAACACAAAGGGCAAAAAATGGTTTGTAAACCTCAGATTAAACAATATAATCCAACCCTGCCAGCTGGACTCGGGTGCAACGTGTGATGTCATGAGTATAAAGGACAAAATGAAACTGGCACCCAGAGCACCCCTTCAGCCTAGTAGCACCAAACTAAAGTTGTATTCAGGGGAACAAATGGAATCATTGCGGCTGTTCCAAACAGAATGCAGCATACGTGATTTTATACACAAACTGAACTTTGAGATTGTTGATGCCGATCAGAAACCGCTATTATCAGGTTCAACATGTGAGCGCCTTGGACTGATGCTGTTCACCATTCCTGCTGAGCTACATAATGTTGATAATCAGCCTGCAAAATCTCTGACTAGGCCACTGACAAAACAACAAATTCTTCACACTTACAGTGATGTGTTTGAGGGCCCGATAGTCTCTGTTCCAGGAGAGGTTCGTTTTGAACTTGATCCTACCATTCAACCTGTACAATGTGCCCCACGCAATATGCCTATCGCCATTAAGCCACAGGTTAAGGCTCAACTAGATAAATATGAAGCTGAAGGACATCTAACTTCAGTAACAGAGCCTACAGATTGGATCAGTAACATGGTTGTTATCAGAAAGCCTGAGAAGATCAGAATATGCATTGATCCCAAGTTTCTGAATATGGCCCTGAAACGGTCACACTACTTAATGCCAACACTCGATGATATTTTGCACAAACTACCTAAAGCACGTGTCTTCACACTTGTGGATGCTAGAGATGCCTTTTTACAGTGCAAACTGGATGAAAAGAGTAGCTACATGACCACATTCTGGACTCCTTGGGGCAGAAAGAGATGGCTCAAACTACCATTTGGAGTCTCTGTAGCACCGGAGGTATACCAGCGAAAGCAGCATGAACTATTAGGTGGTCTTGACGGAATTGAGCCAGGAAACTGGGTGGTTGTGGAAAGCGGGACCAGAGGAGCACAACCGGGATCCTATAGGAAGTGTGACAGCAGGAAGGTAAAGTCACCTGGTTGCATCCAGGGGGGTAGATATATTTCGCCCAGATTCAGGCTTTACGCCGACTTATACAACTAGGTGGAGAGTTGTATAAGGCTAGTGGGCTCATGGATGACTCATACCTCTAGGGAGAGGGCTGGGCGTCGTGCAGGCAGGGAGTTGATGAGACCAGCTGAAGCCTGTCAGTTCGTTTAAGGCCTCTATAAAAACTCCCAGCTTCATTAGATGTTAGCTCATGCCTGGACCCAGACCTGTGTGGACTGTCTAGGGAGAGTGAACCCCTGTGCGGTGAGGCAAAGCCTGTGTGGCTATTTGTTTGGACTTTTACTAAACCAGGGACTTAGGGACTAGGACAGCACCAGGCTGCTCCCAGTTGTTAGTTAGGAAACCTGTATGTTTAGTCAGAGGTCAAGTTGACCAGGATTTATTTTGTTTATGTTTCTTTTGCTTTGCTGTGTTTTGTCACTGTAAATAGAAAATAAACCGCACCTTTTTGATTTTGAAAACCACAACCTCCGTTTGCTGGGCCTGTTTTTGTGTGGGGAGCCCATCTCGGGGGTCACACACACCCGCTGCCGAGCTAACCCCCTCACAGTTGGTGGAGAATGCAGGCAGTGTGACTTTCTGACGGGCAGACGTCAGTCGCTGTGTGCGACAGTCGCATGCACTGCCATTCGAGGAACTGAGAAACATTTATGCAAAATGTGTGTTAATGGTAGAAATGTTGTGGTATTGTTGGATTCAGGTAGCCTTGTGACCCTGATAAAGGCTGAGTTAGTTAAAACAGAGGTCTTTGGGAATAGCAAGGTAGCTGTTATTTGTGTGCATGGGGACACCCGAGAGTATCCAGTGACTACAGTGTGTTTCGAGACCCCCAAAGGTACCCTCTCTCATCCAGTGGGCTTAGTATCTCAGTTACCGCATGACGCCATTGTGGGAAGGGATTTTCCGAAGTTCTGGGAACTGTGGGATGATCCTGAGCCCCCCACTGGTGCCCCTATGTACCAGGAATGTGATAGCCAGAACTCCCCTGAGAGTGGTGAGGACTCTCCGGAATTTCCCTTATCAGTATTGGCAGGGGAGACTCAAGAAACTGGAGAGGAGCCCACCTCCTCAGACGAAAACCTACCGTCTGTGGAGTTTTCTGATCTTGAGGTTCACAGGGAAAACTTTGCCACAGAACAGTTGAAAGACCCCGCCCTAATAAAGGCACGGGAAAACGTAGTGAAAATAGATGGCGAGTTAGTGAACCCAGATAATACCTGCACTTACCCATACTTCAGCGTAGAGAAGGACCTACTGTATCGGGTGGCAAAAAGGGCAGAAGAAACCGTTGAGCAGCTTGTGGTGCCCAAACCTTACAGGAAGTTGGTGTTGGAGTTGGCCCATGGGCACATTCTTGGAGGTCATCTGGGGACAGAGAAAACCCGAGAGAGGGTATTACAGAGATTCTATTGGCCGGGGGTGATGAAGGACATAGAAAATTATTGTTCCTCCTGCCCTGTGTGTCAGAGGTCGGCCCCGATGCCACATTTCCGTAGCCCGCTGGTCCCTCTACCCATCATTGAGGTCCCGTTTGAGAGGATCGCCATGGATTTGGTAGGTCCTATAATCAAGTCCGCTAGGGGGCACCAGTACATATTAGTTATAATGGACTATGCCACCCGTTATCCAGAAGCGATCCCTCTCCGAAATACCTCGGCCAAAACCATAGCCAAAGAGCTATCTCTTGTGTTTAGCCGGGTGGGTATTTGTAAAGAACTGCTTACGGACCAAGGTACACCCTTTATGTCCCGGGTTATGAAGGAGCTGTGTAAATTGTTCAAAGTGACGCAATTACGTACATCTGTGTATCACCCCCAAACCGATGGGCTGGTTGAAAGGTTCAACAAAACCCTAAAACAAATGTTGAAGAAAGTGGTGGATAGAGATGGAAAGGATTGGGACTGTCTACTTCCTTATCTGATGTTTGCTATTAGGGAGGTGCCCCAATCCTCTACGGGATTCTCCCCCTTTGAGTTACTGTATGGGAGACACCCAAGAGGGCTGTTGGATATTGCCAAGGAAACTTGGGAAAGTGAGAGTTCTCCCCACAGGAGTGTGATTGAGCATGTCGCCCTGATGCAAGACCGAATTGCACAGGTAATGCCCATCGTGAAGGAACATTTGGCCCAAGCGCAGTTAGCACAGCAGAGAGTGTACAACCGTGCAGCCAAGACCCGTACCTTTTCCCCGGGGGATAGGATACTGGTACTTGTCCCTACGGTTGAAAGTAAATTCCTTGCCAAATGGCAAGGCCCCTACGAGATAATGGTAAAAGTGAGCGAAGTGAATTACAAGGTCAGACAACCAGGAAGGCAAAAGCCCGAACAGATCTATCACGTTAATCTGTTGAAAGCCTGGAGGGATAGAGAGTCCCTAGTCGCAGACACTTGGTCACCAGCTCAAACTGGTTGCGTGATTCCGGAGGTTGGAATAGCAGCCACCTTGTCACAACCCCAACAACAGGAGGTTAAGGAGTTTGTGCTTCGCAACAAGGAGGTATTCTCTGAGCTGCCGGGACAAACATCTGGGGTAGAGCATGACATCATTACCCCGCCCGGTGAAAGGGTGAAGTTAAAACCCTATCGGATCCCAGAGGCCCGACGGGAGGCAATACGGGAGGAAGTACAGAAAATGCTGAACTTAGGGGTGATAGAGGAGTCCCAAAGTGATTGGTCTAGTCCCATTGTGTTGGTGCCTAAACCGGATGGGAGCTGGCGATTTTGTAACGATTTTCGACAGTTGAACAAAGTTACAAAATTTGACACCTACCCCATGCCACGTATAGATGAGTTGATCGACCGGCTGGGAACAGCCCGATACATGACGACTCTTGACCTCACAAAAGGGTATTGGCAAATCCCCCTGGCCAAGTCGGCCAAAGAGAAAACCGCATTTGTAACCCCAGACGGGGCGTTCCAATATAAAAGAATGCCGTTCGGGTTACAGAATGCACCGGCCACATTCCAGCGGAAAATGGACCAGATGCTGAGGCCCCATCGGAAGTATGCTGCGGCTTACCTGGATGACATAATTGTCCATAGCACAGATTGGGCCTCACATCTGCCAAAAGTGCAAGCAGTCCTGGACTCTGTTCGGGAAGCGGGGTTTACGGCTAACCCCAAGAAGTGTACCATTGGGCAGGAGGAGGCCAAATATCTTGGGTACACCATTGGGAGGGGAGTAATAAAACCCCAACTCAACAAAGTCGAGGCCATCCAGAGTTGGCCACGTCCCAACAGCAAGAAGCAGGTACGAGCCTTTCTGGGAATCGCTGGGTATTATCGGCGATTCATTCCCCACTTTGCTTCTAAGGCTGTGCCCCTAACCAACCTGACGAAGGGGAAAGGGTCGGTCATGATTAAATGGACCCCCGAGGCTGAGGCAGCATTCCAATTCTTGAAACAAGCCTTATGTAGCCAGCCAGTGTTGTACTCACCCGACTTCTCTAAAGACTTTGTCGTACAAAGTGATGCGTCAGATGTGGGGTTAGGAGCAGTATTGTCCCAGGTCTGGAACGGGGAAGAGCACCCAGTCATTTACCTCAGCAGGAAGTTGAAGTCCCATGAGGTAAATTACGCCACCGTTGAAAAGGAGTGTTTAGCGGTGAAGTGGGCTCTAGATTCCCTTCGGTACTACCTGCTAGGTAGGCACTTTGACATGGTTACGGATCACGCTCCGTTAAAGTGGATGGCTCAAAACAAGGAAACAAATAGAAGAGTGAATAGGTGGTTCCTGGCCCTCCAGGAATTCAACTTCACAGTAAAGCATCGCCCTGGCGTTCAAATGGGGAATGTGGATGCTTTGTCTCGAGTACATGAATGCCTGATTGCTGGTGTTCCAACCCCGAGGTTAAAACAAGAGGGGGGGTATGTGACAGCAGGAAGGTAAAGTCACCTGGTTGCATCCAGGGGGGTAGATATATTTCGCCCAGATTCAGGCTTTACGCCGACTTATACAACTAGGTGGAGAGTTGTATAAGGCTAGTGGGCTCATGGATGACTCATACCTCTAGGGAGAGTGTGGGGCGTCGTACAGACAGGGAGTTGATGAGACCAGCTGAAGCTTGTCAGCTCATTTAGGCCTCTATAAGAACTCCCAGCTTCATTAGATGTTAGCTCATGCCTGGAACCAGACCTGTGTGGACTGTCTAGGGAGAGTGAACCCCTGTGCGGTGAGACAAAGCCTGTGTGGCTATTTGCTTGGACATTTAAAACCAGGGACTTAGGGACTAGGACAGCACTAGGCTGATCCCAGTTGTTAGTTAGGAAACCTGTATGTTTAGTCAGAGGTCAAGTTGACCAGGATTTATTTTGTTTATGTTTCTTTTGCTTTGCTGTGTTTTGTCACTGTAAATAGAAAATAAACCGCACCTTTTTGATTTTGAAAACCACAACCTCCGTTTGCTGGGCCTGTTTTTGTGTGGGGAGCCCATCTCGGGGGTCACACACACCCGCTGCCGAGCTAACCCCCTCACAATATATATATATATATATATTGTGAGGGGGTTAGCTCGGCAGCGGGTGTGTGTGTCCCCCGAGATGGGCTCCCCACACAAAAACAGGCCCAGCAAACGGAGGTTGTGGTTTTCAAAATCAAAAAGGTGCGGTTTATTTTCTATTTACAGTGACAAAACACAGCAAAGCAAAAGAAACATAAACAAAATAAATCCTGGTCAACTTGACCTCTGACTAAACATACAGGTTTCCTAACTAACAACTGGGATCAGCCTAGTGCTGTCCTAGTCCCTAAGTCCCTGGTTTAGTAAATGTCCAAACAAATAGCCACACAGGCTTTGTCTCACCGCACAGGGGTTCACTCTCCCTAGACAGTCCACACAGGTCTGGTTCCAGGCATGAGCAAACACCTAATGAATCTGGGAGTTTTTATAGAGGCCTTAAACGAACTGACAGGCTTCAGCTGGTCTCATCAACTCCCTGTCTGCACGACGCCCCACACTCTCCCTAGAGGTATGAGTCATCCATGAGCCCACTAGCCTCAGCTGGGCTTATACAACTCTCCACCTAGTTGTATAAGTCGGCGTAAAGCCTGAATCTGGGCGAAATATATCTACCCCCCTGGATGCAACCAGGTGACTTTACCTTCCTGCTGTCACATACCCCCCCCTCTTGTTTTAACCTCGGGGTTGGAACACCAGCAATCAGGCATTCATGTACTCAAGACAAAGCATCCACATTCCCCATTTGAACGCCAGGGCGATGCTTTACTGTGAAGTTGAATTCCTGGAGGGCCAGGAACCACCTATTCACTCTTCTATTTGTTTCCTTGTTTTGAGCCATCCACTTTAACGGAGCGTGATCCGTAACCATGTCAAAGTGCCTACCTAGCAGGTAGTACCGAAGGGAATCTAGAGCCCACTTCACCGCTAAACACTCCTTTTCAACGGTGGCGTAATTTACCTCATGGGACTTCAACTTCCTGCTGAGGTAAATGACTGGGTGCTCTTCCCCGTTCCAGACCTGGGACAATACTGCTCCTAACCCCACATCTGACGCATCACTTTGTACGACAAAGTCTTTAGAGAAGTCGGGTGAGTACAACACTGGCTGGCTACATAAGGCTTGTTTCAAGAATTGGAATGCTGCCTCAGCCTCGGGGGTCCATTTAATCATGACCGACCCTTTCCCCTTCGTCAGGTTGGTTAGGGGCACAGCCTTAGAAGCAAAGTGGGGAATGAATCGCCGATAATACCCAGCGATTCCCAGAAAGGCTTGTACCTGCTTCTTGCTGTTGGGACGTGGCCAACTCTGGATGGCCTCGACTTTGTTGAGTTGGGGTTTTATTACTCCCCTCCCAATGGTGTACCCAAGATATTTGGCCTCCTCCTGCCCAATGGTACACTTCTTGGGGTTAGCCGTAAACCCCGCTTCCCGAACAGAGTCCAGGACTGCTTGCACTTTTGGCAGATGTGAGGCCCAATCTGTGCTATGGACAATTACGTCATCCAGGTAAGCCGCAGCATACTTCCGATGGGGCCTCAGCATCTGGTCCATTTTCCGCTGGAATGTGGCCGGCGCATTCTGTAACCCGAACGGCATTCTTTTATATTGGAACGCCCCGTCTGGGGTTACAAATGCGGTTTTCTCTTTGGCCGACTTGGCCAGGGGGATTTGCCAATACCCTTTTGTGAGGTCAAGAGTCGTCATGTATCGGGCTGTTCCCAGCCGGTCGATCAACTCATCTATACGTGGCATGGGGTAGGTGTCAAATTTTGTAACTTTGTTCAACTGACGAAAATCGTTACAAAATCGCCAGCTCCCATCCGGTTTAGGCACCAACACAATGGGACTAGACCAATCACTTTGGGACTCCTCTATCACCCCTAAGTTCAGCATTTTCTGTACTTCCTCCCGTATTGCCTCCCGTCGGGCCTCTGGGATCCGATAGGGTTTTAACTTCACCCTTTCACCGGGCGGGGTAATGATGTCATGCTCTACCCCAGATGTTTGTCCCGGCAGCTCAGAGAATACCTCCTTGTTGCGAAGCACAAACTCCTTAACCTCCTGTTGTTGGGGTTGTGACAAGGTGGCTGCTATTCCAACCTCAGGAATCACGCAACCAGTTTGAGCTGGTGACCAAGTGTCTGCGACTAGGGACTCTCTATCCCTCCAGGCTTTCAACAGATTAACGTGATAGATCTGTTCGGGCTTTCGCCTTCCTGGTTGTCTGACCTTGTAATTCACTTCGCTCACTTTTTCCATTATCTCGTAGGGGCCTTGCCATTTGGCAAGGAATTTACTTTCAACCGTAGGGACAAGTACCAGTATCCTATCCCCCGGGGAAAAGGTACGGGTCTTGGCTCCACGGTTGTACACTCTCTGCTGTGCTAACTGCGCTTGGGCCAAATGTTCCTTCACGATGGGCATTACCTGTGCAATTCGGTCTTGCATCAGGGCGACATGCTCAATCACACTCCTGTGGGGAGAACTCTCACTTTCCCAAGTTTCCTTGGCAATATCCAACAGCCCTCTTGGGTGTCTCCCATACAGTAACTCAAAGGGGGAGAATCCCGTAGAGGATTGGGGCACCTCCCTAATAGCAAACATCAGATAAGGAAGTAGACAGTCCCAATCCTTTCCATCTCTATCCACCACTTTCTTCAACATTTGTTTTAGGGTTTTGTTGAATCTTTCAACCAGCCCATCGGTTTGGGGGTGATACACAGATGTACGTAATTGCGTCACTTTGAACAATTTACACAGCTCCTTCATAACCCGGGACATAAAGGGTGTACCTTGGTCCGTAAGCAGTTCTTTACAAATACCCACCCGGCTAAACACAAGAGATAACTCTTTGGCTATGGTTTTGGCCGAGGTATTTCGGAGAGGGATCGCTTCTGGATAACGGGTGGCATAGTCCATTATAACTAATATGTACTGGTGCCCCCTAGCGGACTTGATTATAGGACCTACCAAATCCATGGCGATCCTCTCAAACGGGACCTCAATGATGGGTAGAGGGACCAGCGGGCTACGGAAATGTGGCATCGGGGCCGACCTCTGACACACAGGGCAGGAGGAACAATAATTTTCTATGTCCTTCATCACCCCCGGCCAATAGAATCTCTGTAATACCCTCTCTCGGGTTTTCTCTGTCCCCAGATGACCTCCAAGAATGTGCCCATGGGCCAACTCCAACACCAACTTCCTGTAAGGTTTGGGCACCACAAGCTGCTCAACGGTTTCTTCTGCCCTTTTTGCCACCCGATACAGTAGGTCCTTCTCTACGCTGAAGTATGGGTAAGTGCAGGTATTATCTGGGTTCACTAACTCGCCATCTATTTTCACTACGTTTTCCCGTGCCTTTATTAGGGCGGGGTCTTTCAACTGTTCTGTGGCAAAGTTTTCCCTGTGAACCTCAAGATCAGAAAACTCCACAGACGGTAGGTTTTCGTCTGAGGAGGTGGGCTCCTCTCCAGTTTCTTGAGTCTCCCCTGCCAATACTGATAAGGGAAATTCCGGAGAGTCCTCACCACTCTCAGGGGAGTTCTGGCTATCACATTCCTGGTACATAGGGGCACCAGTGGGGGGCTCAGGATCATCCCACAGTTCCCAGAACTTCGGAAAATCCCTTCCCACAATGGCGTCATGCGGTAACTGAGATACTAAGCCCACTGGATGAGAGAGGGTACCTTTGGGGGTCTCGAAACACACTGTAGTCACTGGATACTCTTGGGTGTCCCCATGCACACAAATAACAGCTACCTTGCTATTCCCAGAGACCTCTGTTTTAACTAACTCAGCCTTTATCAGGGTCACAAGGCTACCTGAATCCAGCAATACCACAACATTTCTACCATTAACACACATTTTGCATAAATGTTTCTCAGTTCCTCGAATGGCAGTGCATGTGACTGTCGCACACAGCGACTGACGTCTGCCCGTCAGAAAGTCACACTGCATGGGTTCCTCCACAACCGGGCAATTGGCTGCAATATGTCCCGCTTGCCGGCAGCGGTAGCAAACGATCCTTCTTGCGGCCTCTTGAGCCGCTGATTTCCCAGGCTGTTCTCGCCAAACTTGGGGTAGAGCTCCCACCCTCTCACTCTCTCCACCCTCGCCCCTTGGAATCCTCTTATCCGCCCCTGGGGATGGTCTGGTCTTAGGGTGGAAAGTCCGAGTGTCTCTGGAAGAGGCCGTCAGGTTCTCTGTAGCCAAGTATTTCTCCACACGATCCACAAGACCATCGGCCGTCTCTGGGTCTCCATGGCTTACCCACTTTTGGATGGCAGTAGGAAGAGCTCTCAAAAACCGATCCATTACAACACGTTCCACAATCTTTGGTGCGGACAAAGTCTCTGGCTGTAGCCACTTTCTGCTCAGGTGAATGAGATCATACATTTGAGACCTGGGGGGTTTTCCAAGCTGGAAAGTCCAGTTATGCACACGCTGAGCCCGGACAGCCTGGGTGACACCCAGCCTTGCCAATATTTCAGCTTTTAGCATCACATAGTCTTTTGCTTGGTTAGGCTCTAGGTCATAGTAAGCTTTCTGCGATTCACCAGTTAACAGAGGAGCCATCAGTCCAGCCCACTGCTCCTCAGGCCACTTTTCTCTTTCAGCGGTCCTTTCAAATGTGGTCAAAAATACCTCTGGATCATCCTCTCCAGTCATTTTTGTCAATAAACGACTCACCCCAAAGGACGCGGTATTAGTGGGACGGCTTTCCTCACTGGTCTGCGGACGTTGCTGCATTACTGCTTCCATCTGTTGTTGTAGTCTCTGCTCTTGCTTCTGCAACAGGTCTATGAAGCGGGCCTCAGATTGCTGCTGGGCTTGTTGCTGAGCCTCCAGACTCTGTTGCAAAGTTGCGTTTGTCTGCTGTTGATTGGCATTTGCTAGAGCCAGCTGCTTCAGTATCTCCTCCATGCTGGCTTAAAAAAAAACTGCCACTGGTTCTCCACCAACTGTGAGGGGGTTAGCTCGGCAGCGGGTGTGTGTGTCCCCCGAGATGGGCTCCCCACACAAAAACAGGCCCAGCAAACGGAGGTTGTGGTTTTCAAAATCAAAAAGGTGCGGTTTATTTTCTATTTACAGTGACAAAACACAGCAAAGCAAAAGAAACATAAACAAAATAAATCCTGGTCAACTTGACCTCTGACTAAACATACAGGTTTCCTAACTAACAACTGGGATCAGCCTAGTGCTGTCCTAGTCCCTAAGTCCCTGGTTTAGTAAATGTCCAAACAAATAGCCACACAGGCTTTGTCTCACCGCACAGGGGTTCACTCTCCCTAGACAGTCCACACAGGTCTGGTTCCAGGCATGAGCAAACACCTAATGAATCTGGGAGTTTTTATAGAGGCCTTAAACGAACTGACAGGCTTCAGCTGGTCTCATCAACTCCCTGTCTGCACGACGCCCCACACTCTCCCTAGAGGTATGAGTCATCCATGAGCCCACTAGCCTCAGCTGGGCTTATACAACTCTCCACCTAGTTGTATAAGTCGGCGTAAAGCCTGAATCTGGGCGAAATATATCTACCCCCCTGGATGCAACCAGGTGACTTTACCTTCCTGCTGTCACAATATATATATATATATATATATATATATATATATATATATATATTACACTGAAGCTGCACAGGGCACGTATCATGCAGCACTTCTACAGTATATACAGAGAGAACTAGCACTAATTAAAAAAATACACCCATAACCGACGCCTTTCCTTTCTTCCACTTTTTTTATGTCAAGTCTAATTCATCTGCATGACTAGCCCTACTGGTTTAACTGAAGTTGACAACTGAAATATAACTTTGTGGAGGCTATAACAAGTACTCATTCTAATCCTAATTTAAAAATAATTTCCAAGTGGAAATAAATAACATGGCTATTAATCTCTTTCTGGAAGCAGCAGATTGTTTGTGAAAATCATATAAACCTGCCTTTGTTGGCTAGTTAGGCGTCAGAAACAAACAAACAGTCTCTCAACAGTGAAAGTAGGGCATTGACGGTGGTTGGTGGACCTTGCGGGCACATGGTGGCAATCGGCATTGGTTCAGGAGTTGGATGTGAAACAATGAGCATGTCAGCTTATGCAACCATTGGATGAGATGAGTTTGTCTAAAAACCGCTAAGCTGAATCATTCATGTTTGTCCAAGACTAAAAAATGTATTATACTTTTGGCTAAACACAGTGTCTGGAACCTCCTTCCTTATTGCCGTTTTTAGTGTCCAGTTTAGGGCCCAGTGTTCCATAGTTGGCTGTTTTACACATTATGCCTGGTTCCAAGTATACATAGGGATTTTCGTGTCTGTTTGTAGTTCAGTTTTAAACTGTTTTACAGAAGAAAATGTAGTTTTAATATTAAAACTGTTTAATATTCCATAAAGTATTTTTTCTTTTGAATTTTTGGTAATGTAATAGGGGATGTATTGCATTATTGAAGACCCAGTGCCTTTCTTCTTTAGATCAGCCACCTTCGGTGTCAGACTGACATCGGTTTGTCTGATGCTGGATCCAACTTATGTCGTCATCAGAGTCTCTGTTGGCTTCAGGTAAGACCCACCAGCAAGGATTTATGATTTTTAATTAGATGGCAGGTTCTTTTTGTGTTAAAACTGTCTTTCATTCAGTGTTGACCACCAGAGCATTACAAAAACTCTCTTATAAATATGAAGTAGCTGCCAGAAGTTATTTTTGCTTTTCCTTTTGTAAGCAGTGTTATAAAAAAAAAAATGATTGGTTGCTGGGTGGCTGTCTGTAAAGGATGAGAATTGCGAATGATGAAGAGAACTCTGTGATGTTTATGAGGAATCTGTCAGAAAGCAAAAACACTGTGTGTGAAGCCTCAGATAGAAGCTTCCAGCCGCTGATTTGCAGGTTGCATACAAGTTTTAAGCTTAGACATATAATATTTTTTTTTAACAGAAAAAGGCATAGACATTTTTACTTCAGAATTTGCATAGTACATAGTGCATAGTTGGTAAGGTTTAAATAAAGACAATAGTCCATCCAGTTCAACCTGTGTGGGTGGGTGTTTGTGTAGATAATCATTTCCCATATACCTGTATATTGTGTTCATTACGATGCACATCCAAGGGTCTTTTAAAACTACCGTATTTGCCGGTGTATAAGGCGGCTGGGCGTATAAGACGACTCCCTAATTTCAATTTAAAACATTGGTTTTGTGCTATACTCACTGTAAAATCCTTTGGTTTGGAGTCAATTGAGGGACACAAGTCCCACCCCTCTATACTTATGAGCATGCTCATTTTTTTTTTACAAAACCAAGGCTTCTTGGTAGTGGGAGGGGTAATATTCTGGGTTGATCTACAGCATATTTTGTTTGCCGATGTCCAGTTCTCCTGCAGATGGCAGTATAACCCCAAGGTTTAAGACTTTTTGTGTCTTTTTTTAAGACCCCTTTCACACTGGGTCACTTTGCAGGCGCTATAACGCTAAAAATAGCACCTGCAAAGCGACCTGAAACAGCCGCTGCTGTCTCTCCAGTGTGAAAGCCCTAAGGGCTTTCACTCTGGAGTGGTGCGCTAGCAGGACGGTAAAAAAGTCCTGCTAGCAGCATCTTTGGAGCGGTGAAGGAGCGGTGTGTATACCGCTCCTGCCCATTGAAATCAATGGGGCACCGCGGCTAAACCACTCTGCAGAGGCGCTTTGCGGTGTTTTTTAACCCTTTTTCGGCTGCTAGCGGGGGTAAAACCGCCCCGCTAGCGGCCGATTAGCGTCGCAAAATTCACTGCACTTTACCGCCGATGCCGCCCCCGCCCCAGTGTGAAAGGGGCCTAAGGGATTTCTTTTTTTTATAATGAATACAGTTTTTTTTTTTGTTTTGTGTTCATCTTCCTATGGAACCAGGGACCCCTATTGAAAATTGTAAGTGTAAAAAATTCCCTTTTTTATAATTAACTAGGATTCTGTTTACCTAATCTCACAAAACCCAAAGCTCTTTGGTAAAATTATTATTTATAAATTAAGAATATCTATATTTGGACTTTTTAGATTGAGGTAAGATTGGTTTAGGTTTCTGGCCTGTAATATATTTTAGAAACTTAAGCTGGCTATACACTTTTTCCAAACAATTGTTTGTATGAACATTCATACTAAAATGATCATAGTACATTTGAATTTCTTTTGCTTTTAACATTCGATTTTGGAATGAAAGAGTATTCCCACATGAAAACCACATTCATCATTCAACATGTTTATGTTTTGCTCCTTTCAATATTTTTGGCACTGCTGTTGAAAATGAACTGCGCTTTGACCCCCACTAATGATGGAAAATCCAATGAAAGGCCCTAAAAGGAAAGTTTTCCAGTAAAATTCTTCTAGTGTATGGTCAGCTTAAAACTGAAGTGAACCTGAATTCTGGAAGCTATGGCCAAAAAGGCAGAAGACAAGAGACTAGTGACCAGTACTGATGTGGTCTCTCTGCAGCTGATCTTTTGACCCCATACACACTCGATTTTCTGCAGATTTTTGTCTTCAGATTTACCAAAACCAGTAGTGCCCTTGCCTGCCTGATTGCATACAAATTGAAACTCTTAAGGTTTGACCTCATTTTATATGGTTTTGATTAATCTGAAGACAAAAATCTGCAGAAAATCGAATGTTGTGTATGGGGCTTTACACCATTACTGACTTGTTTTGCACTGTCTTTCTGTGTGTGGAGATTGCCATCTTGGTAGAGTCAGGGCTTTCCTTCCTTGTTTCAGAGCTGTTCCCTAATGACTTGTAATCTGATTGCCAGTGGGGGAATATTTAGGAGGTGGCACATGACTGGTGGCATAAAGTAAAGTGCTGCCATATCTTTCCTAAATGTACATGTGGATAATTGTCCATGCTTAACAGAGATGGACAGGTCCAGGAAGGGGATCATGGAATGATGAAAATAAAAGGTTAACCGGATGTTTCTCTTACTTTTAGTCAACTCCACCAAAAATTCCTGAAGCTGTTTAACAGATCCCCTCCATACTAACAAAACATCAATGTAGCGTACCCAGGCCAACTCATGGGCACGGAACATTGCTGAAGGATAGACCAATCCATATGCGGGTGCTCAAGGGGCACCCATAGAGGTATGCACAAAAAAGACAAAATGGGAATCCTACCTATTGAAGCAGTAGTGCTCACCGAGAAATATCGGGGGTGTGGTCAAAAATTACATATATCAAAGATAAAAAATAAATAGATCTCCACACACCTAATTGAGTTACACTACAAAGTTTAATAGCCTATAAAAGGCAAAGTACATGAATAAAACACATTCTATATGTAGCGGGTGTAGCGGGTATGTACTTTCCCGGGTGTAAATTTGAACTTGGCAGAGACATCAGTGGTGTGTAATTCCCTGCAGCCCAGTGGGTGGCGCTGTCGCCCTGGGCTGGGGTTGAATCATTGCTGTGTGCTGTGCCTCCTTTTTGTCCTCCCTCGGCAGCGGTATGGTGGGGCGGGGAACCCGCCGTGCTTGCTGGGTGAGGGTATAAAGGGGCCGGCCATCTTTGTCATGGGGGGAGTCCCAAGCACCTTCAGTTTGTGGACAGTGGTTCGTGTCGGTCCTCTGGGTGGCCTAGGCCTAGAGGACAATCAGAGGTCGTGTTCCATCCCAGGCACCTTTAGCCTGGGGTGAGGTACTCGGATGGAGGTCCGGAGCTCAGTGCCCAACACTGAGTTCCGCGAGGGAAGGAGATCCTAGGGAACCCCGGGAGTGGGTACCCGAATCTGGAAGGCGCAATGGACCGGGGGGAGCTCCTCACTTGAAGACCCGGTGCAGCATATTGCCGGTGACAGGTGAGCCTCTCGTCGGAGACCGCCTGGAAGGAAATTCCCCCTCGTGCGGAGACCGTAACCCACTTTCAGGAAGGAAAGTGGAGAACTACAATGTGTCTGGGCCTATACGCATCCACACCTCCTTTTCTGTTCTGTTTCTACCAAGGGAGTTCAACTGATTGTGTTCATTAGAGAAGAATAAAGGAGTGTTGAACTTTTATGGTGTGGGGCTCATTTCCTGACAGACATTGTTCAAGGTGACTCTTGGAGGGAGGATCCAGGTGCACAGCACTGACCCGAAGGAAATACAAGAACGTTGCTTATACTGCACTGACACATGTGGTGGAAGCCAGGCGTGGTGTCCCCGCTCCCTCCCCTCTAAGATACCCCTAGACAAGAGAAAGACGAGACGAGAGAAAGAGGGGAGTCAGGAGGGCGCTACACATGGGGGCTCGGGTCCGGTATAGTGTTGGTGCACCACAGTATTAAACGTGTCTGTTGGAAGAGTTAAGCGAATAGGCAGGACTTCATTGGCCGAAGTGCATCCCTGCTCGAAGTCGTGGACATGACCCAGTGAAGGGAAAGGCCCGTGCAGAAGAGTGGAAAGAGGGGGAAGTTCAGCCGTGTGAAGTACTACACGTGGGGGGCTTCTATTTGCACTGCACCACCAGGCACACCCCCATCGCTTAGTTCGTGGGCGTGACTCAGCCACAGAAAATAAGAAAGCCCATGAACTGGAGCAAAGGGGAGGAGTCCAATACATGTGAAGGACTACACGTGGGACATTGGCGCAAAAACTTTGCAGTGTGCGATGGATCAGCAACAGGTCGCCATGTTCGGACATACATCGTGGATTCCAGTTCACCCTTCCACCACGACATTGACTGCTGCTGCTCCGGTAACAGATACGGGGATCCGGCTAAAGCCAAGGGGTCGATTCGCCCTGTACTCGTGCATGGACGTTGAGGCCCTGGGTGTGATTTGTCCCGGCTGTTCGGGACTGGTGTGCCAGCTGAAGCCATTCGGGCGATGTGAGGCCTGTGGGGAGTTCCTGTTTGAAGTGGATCCGGCGGTTGAGAGGCCGAGAACCATTTACCCCGGCCGTGCTGCGGACAAAACCACTCAGAGAGGAGGAATCACTGCTGTGAGAGCCATCCCTACGCACACTGCAGCGACCGTGGAGGAGGTCGTAAAACCCCAACGGGAGAAATCCGAGGATGCTGACTCGGTCACCACGATCTCGCAGCGTCCACCACCGAAGAGAAAGACCGGCATGGTAGCCCCGACCAGCGGTTGTGGTGGACCGTCTCGCTCGCTTACGCCCGGCCTGGATGGATCCGTTGACAAGAGTTCCGGACGTCCCGCTTCAAGTAAAGGCCGAGGTAAGCCAGGCGGAGAGATTTGGTGTGTGGGAGGAGGTGTCGGGAAGTCATGGCCTAGCGAATCCGCGGGAGGTGGTGGCTCCGTTTCTACAACCGGCTACATACCCGCGGAGGAGTGTGACACCTCTGACCCGGAGTTGCTCTCGGACATGGGAGACGACGTTGCCATAGACGATTTGTTTGCCGAGAAGGACTGAAGGAGATCCACCCATGTCAACAGGGGAAAGTACACCCCGGGTGGAGGCACCAGCGCCTGAAGAGAGATCCTGTCCCCAACCTGCTTCTACATCCCCGGTGCCATCTGTACCGAAGGCCGGGGAAAAGAGACTGTTGCTGCGGGCGCCTATGCCCAGATCAGATGTGATCAAGGTCCCTCGCCACCCGGACTCGATAGTGTTGCCTGGCGAAGGGGACAAAGCTACCATGCCTCCTTTGGCGAGACTACAACGGCTATTTGGCCAGAAGGCTGCTGCAGACTATAGATGGGAGTATCCATACTTGTCGAAGGAACTGCTGTATGAAGTGGAAGTGTGCCGGGAGCGCTGGTACAATGACTTTGTGTGGACCCACCTTCAGGTTCCCCACGCCCGCAGGTACCTGGCATGCTCTCCAAAGGCATCTCAACGTTTTAAAGACTGCAAGACAGAATGGATGTTGGGACGACACATCCATGCAGATAAAGTGTTGATCCGGCGCAAAGAAGGAGAAGATGTGGAGTATCATCTGGAGACCATGGATGAGCACTTGAAGCCACTCGTTCTGCCGCATCCCCGCTTTAACCTGTAGGAGAAAAGAGACTCCGTTCTTATCATGTTGCTGAACTTTCTGGGGCCCGTTGCTTTTGTGCCCAGAGGAATGAAGAACTGTTCCTGTTTTGTTCTTCACTTTTCCTAAAAGAGAGTATGGACTCTGGGGTAGATAGGGCCAAAAGGAAAAGAGGAAAGTTCCACGAGTGCAGTTACCGCGGTGCTGTCACCAGGTGGCAGTGTTGCACAACGTTAAGACACTTTTCATGCACTCACTCTTTGGAGAAAAGGGATTTCTTCTCGGAGAAGTTTCTTTTCCATTACACGAATACAGGTGTCAGGGTTATATGTGTTAATCATTTCTTTTCCCTCTGCAGGAGAACATCCCATCAAGTCCACTGAGAATGGGGTGGGTCTTAGTCAGGATGGGGGGGGAGTCAAATGTGAATATGTGATTCAAAGTTATGAATCAGTGCTGTTGTTTTCTCTTGTCTTTATTCCCTTTCTTTACAGGGCTCAGACACAATGTTTCAGTTGGATAGTTTTTCTAAGGTTTTACATTTTTGTACAATTGTTAGTCGGTTTCTGGATTGGATTATGTCAGCCGTTGAGGGCATGATTTACTCCAGACACTGGGGACCAGTGTCAAAGGACAAGGGGGAGAGTGTTCCATCCCAGGCACCTTTAGCCTGGGGTGAGGTACTCGGATGGAGGTCTGGAGCTCAGTGCCCAACACTGAGTTCCGCGAGGGAAGGAGATCCTAGGGGACCCCGGGAGTGGGTACTCGAATCGGGAGGGCGTAATGGACCGGTGGGAGATACTTGCTTGAAGACCTGGTGCAGCATATTGCCAGTGACAGGTGAGCCTTCCATCGGAGACCGCCTGGAAGGAAATCCCCCCTCGCTCGGAGACTGCAACCCACTTTCAGGAAGGAAAGTGGAGAGTTCATTGTGCCTGGGCCTACTCGCATCCACACCCCCCCTGTCTGTTCTGTTCGTTGAGGGAGTCCAACTGTCTGTGCATTACTCTGTTATCGGAAGAATAAAGGAGTGTTGGACTTTAGTGGTGTGGGGCTCATTTACTGGCAGACACTGTTCGAGAAAACCAGGAGGAGGTCTCCAGATGCAGAACACCGACCCGAAGGTAAAAGAGGATTGTCTCTCACTGCACATACTCTGCAGGGGGACTTGGTGTGGTGACCCCGCGCTCTCTCCTTCAGAGTACCCCTAGACAAAAGCCAGAGCAAGAAGAATAGAGAGGAGGGAGTGGAGGCCGCTACATATAATACCCCAGGTTCCCATAGTTGACCAAAAAGAAAAAAACACAAAATGAGTACAGAAAACACAGAACTCAACTCTGACAAAGTTCCGGTTTATCGGAATGAAACATGTAAACTTTTAACGTGGGATGAGCACCCCCTTCTGACACCTACCCGAGCAAACCCCACTTTAAATGAGGACTTTCAAATTATACCCGCTAAGCCCTACCTGGATAAAATTTATTTGGATTCAAGATTCCTATAAATCCCTGCAAGAAGGCCCTGGAAACAGGATTCCTAAAACAGGACGTGGGAAAAAGGATCTCAAAACAGATACTAAGAACATTGGTTGTCCCTAGCGGCTAATGAACAACTATTTGGAGACGTACATGCACAGATCGATCCCAAACTGGAGATCTCTGTGCAAACAGTAGTTTATTGAGCTATCTAGATCACAGATGAACAGACTGATCCCAACCGATACGAGTTGGCGATCTCTGCGGATCCGTGAGTAACCCCTTATCACTGTTTGCATATATCCAAACACTTATTATAGGATTTACCTGCAGATTGAAGTAACCTTTACTGTGGTTACACTGGAAGAACTGTGATCATTGCTCTACATCCCGCTGAGATTCACCGTATATTTGACATGAACTGCTAATAATATACAATGTTTTGGATAATGTATCATACCTATTGATATATCTGGAATAGCAAGGATTTACCCATTGTGTGGCAACCCGTATTTCATATGATGCAGATCTACATACCATCAAGCAACTCATGATTCAAGCTAGACATCTGGCTAGGCGTATCTATGAATTTATTATAGAGACTCACCCATGGACTGGGGACCGTCTATATATACACATATTCCATGAAGTTTAAATATTATATCAAATATTACGGTGTATACCAATATTATTTTTTATCTTTTTAGCATCTGGAGACTTTTTCTTTTTCACTGACCATCAGAGTCAGGAATACCATATATATCCCTTCATTCGGATTTCCTTGGATTTCCATTTAACACTAGAAGCACTCAATTTTGCCATGCACTTTTGACTGACTGACTCACGACTGGGACTTTGTTAGGAGGGTTTATCTAGTTTCAGGTATACACTGCCCTGCTTTAGTAATTAATTGTGGGATCATTTGGTCCTAATGGGTGGTCTCTGGGGTATATCAGGTTCATTTAGGGGGTGTTCCTCATACTAGGGGAGGGAGTGGGTCCGCCAGCTGTGTAATCGCTGTGTTTTCTCCGGATTGGTTGAACTCGCAGTGATTGGATAGCTCATTTTGTGTTTTTTTTCTTTTTGGTCTACTATGGGAACCTGGGGTATTATAGAATGTGTTTTATTCATGTACTTTGCCTTTTATAGGCTATTAAACTTTGTAGTGTAACTCATTTAGGTGTGTGGAGGTCTATTTATTTTTTATTTTTTATCTTTGATATATGAACCCATAGAGGTGCTTCTAACTTGATGGTAATAGCTGCCTATAAACTGAAAGAAATTATGCATGAGCACAAACGCCATCAGCTCCATGAGAAATTCATTCTGGGCACCCAAATCTGGTGATTCCATAGTAAATGAGCCTTAAGGCTCCACTTGGGGGATAGATGTGTTGAGAGATTCCACACCCACGAGTAGGGCCCCTTCTGGGATCTCCAGATCTCATGTTTTCTTTGAAACATCCCTCGTATCCTGAACATACAAGGTAAGTGAGGTCACCATATCTTTAATCAAAAGTGGGCCATTAATGGCCAATACAGTCGGCCTCTCTGGTGGCCATGGGAGGGCTGGGCCAGGGGGCAGGGTGGCAATTGCCTCCCAGGCCGCCCTAACTTATGTTCAAAATGGCCGGCAGCCGCTGCCCACTACCATTTTATTTTTTATTCTAATCTAGGAAGTCAGGCCAGGGGCATGGCCATGGCGGCCGACCACTAGCTGTTGCATTCCGGGAGTTGTAGTCCGCACTCAAGCTTCTGGTGGGTGGGAAAACACTGCAGCGCAGAGGAAACTACAACTCCCTGGGACCGGATTCTTGGAAGAAGGCAGAGGCAGGGCGTGCCAGGGAGTCGGGCTGCAGGGCTGGGCGCTGGCTGCAACTTGACCTCAGGATCAGGAGCGTTGCCCCCCCCCCAGGAAACCGTGGCGTGCAAGGACTTGCTGAGCTGAGATCGCTGAGGTGAGAGACCCTGACACCCCTAGCTGACCCCCCATACACCCCATGTAACCAGCCCCAGTGATCAGGCTACATTGATGGGCACTGGAGAGGCTGCATTGAAAAAACAGGTGGGCCATGGATGGTGAGCTTATTCGGCGGTTCAATGGGCCACTTGACTGGACTTGCCCCCCAGGCCTAAGGCCACCAGCCCTCCCCTGCTGGTGGCTTTAGGAGGTCCTTGTGAATTTTGGGAATTTTATATAAATAAATAACTGGGGTATAATTACAACGTTGTTGTTTATGGTGATGAGTGGAGGTGTGTAATGACATGTATGTGTTTGTGTTTTTCATTTTATACTATAGTCCTTGAATAAAGCATAGTTGTTTACATTACCATTTGAGGTTGAGCATTATATTTACTGAAATTGAATTAGCTTTTTCCCTCATTAGGTGTCGTTCTTAGTTGATGATACCACACTTTGCTTTTTATAACATTGTAATATCCTTTTTTTAAGAAGTATCAGTTGTTGTCTTGCGTATGACTGATAATCTGCTTCAGCAATGAATGTGCAAACTGATGCAATGTCTGATTTTGCACCTGCATTAGGTAGCAAGCAAGAGACATGTTTACATGTTTGATATAGCAACCCTGGGTCTGAATGTCTTTAAATGTGGACTGAAGGGAGTACTGGAGGATGAAAACATTGTTAAGGCAAGTTCTGTAACAGAATATTTGTAAAAAAAAAGTCAGATTACTGTGAAATGCGCTACACATTTGGGTTACTTTTTATATCATCTCAAAGGTACAGTGCCTTGAAAAAGTGTTCATACCCCTTGAAATTTTCCACATTTTGTCATGTTAAGACCAAAAACGTAAATGTATTTTCTCTTCCGTTCATGGACGGACACAGCAGCATCTTGACATATGGGTATTATCCTCCTGTTAGGAGATTGACTAGGCAGAAAAAAAGCATGTTAAAACACATCACACAGTACAGTACCGCCCAGGGGGTGGTCCCCCTGGGTACATCCCCTCTCCCTGCATCTTGCAGCTCAGTTTTTTTTTTGCCTAGCATTGCTTTTCTCTCTCCCTTCCCTCCTCCCTAGGCTCTGGGTGGCTAGGATAGCTGCTTAACGGGGGTCCACCTGGAGGGGCTCCATCCTATGGCTGGGGTCTGCACAGTGGGTCCACTTGTTATGTGTGGGGGGGCCTTCTTTAGGGGGCCCGGGGTGTTTGCTGCCTACTGTGTGTGTTTTGTGCACTACATGCGGCCGGCGCCATTTTGGCGGCATCCAGGGCTGTTTATATCTGTGCTCGACGGCCATTTTCTTGTAGTCCACGCGCTCTGTTTAAGGGGTGGCGGGTCGTTGGCCATTTTGGAGGAGGTTTTTACCTCTAGTGGTCATTCTAACGGCGCAAACAGCTCCAGCACACTTCTCTCAGACAGTGACACAGGGAGAGCGCCTTAGAAGGGATAGCGCAGTTGGAAACTGTGCGGTACCTGGTCCGGGCGCTGAGTCCTCTGTGGGGGCCTCGTTTTCTCTCTGCGGCAGCTAGGAGGGTGGTCCGTGTACTTTGTCTTACATCCCCAGGGGTGTCAGGCGAGTGGGTCAGCATGGCGTCGGAAGTGGACGCCTCTTCCCCAGACAGACCCGAGTTGGCAATTGGTGCCCCTACACCTGCTATATCTGTGGACGCTGTGTCGGCGGTCCTGGAGGCTTTTGTGGCCAGGGTGGAAAGAAGGGGGGTAAAAAAGCCCCTCCCCCGCCATCTTACGGGGACAACTCTGACACAGAACCGGGCCCAGCTACTGCTCCCGGCCCTGGTTCTGATGTTTCTGAGGGTGCGGACCTCGACCGTTCGGACAGTGAGGATGACTCTGGGTCAGGGTCAGCGCATTATAGTGAGCTTGTGGGAGCACTTATCACCACGCTGTGGGATACTCTAAAAATGGAGGATACGGCGGAGACGACAGAAGTCGGTCCCTTTTTGGATTCTGTACGCCGACCCACACTGCTAAGGTGTTTCCTTGTGTAACTTACCTGGATAAGCTCTTATACAAGGAATGGGATCGGCCGCAAAAGGTCTTTTCAGCCCCAAAATGTTTAGCGGTCCGTTACCCCTTTTGAGGAGAATTTCCTGAAGAAATGGACTTCTCCACCGACAGGGGACCCCCCGTGTCCAGACTAAACAAAGTCACCACGATTCCGGTGTAAGGGGCTCCTGCCTTCAAGGACCCCGCAGACAGGAGGGCTGAGGCCATAGTTTGCTCCCTGTTCAGTGGTGGGGTAAGCACTGCGTCCTGTCGTGGCGGGGGCCCTAGTGTCTCAGACGCTTACTGAATGGGCAAAATTGTTGAACCAGGGGTTGAAAGAACATCACGTTTCCCTGGAATGGGCGGAACTGGCCAACCAGTTGGTACAGGGCCTTAAATTTGTCTGCTAGTCAGCCTTGGATACGATTCCCTTGCTCTCCAGAGCCTCGGTCTATGCGGTGGTGTTGTCTAAGAAGGCCCTGGTGGTTTTACCTTTTAAAGGTGAAAGGCTTTTCGGAGCCTCTCTGAATGACATTATCAAAGATGCCACGGGAGATAAGACCACTCTGCTCCCGAAATCCAGTAAGGAGCCACGCCGTAGGCAGGGGCCCTCCTTCACCGCTCACAAGCATTTTTTTTTCGTCTGCCCAGTGCTGCAGGTAAACGCTCCCAGGCCGTTAAGGCGTCCCTGGTTTTGCAAGCCCAACAAACCTGCGGACAAATCTGCGTCCGCATGAAGGTCTGCCCCTGATCGATGCTCGAGTGGGGGGCCGTCTTCGCGGCTCGGTGGACGTCTCTACTCTCCGACCGGTGGGTTTGCGAAGTAGTTTCCCCAGGGTACAAGATAGTTTCTCTCTTGCCCACCGAACAGATTTTTTTCCTCCAGCTTCCTCTGAGTCGTCGGGAGGCCCTGTTTGGGGCAGTTCAGGATCTGCTGGTGTGTTGGGTGATCGTACCTGTACCATTGCAGGAACGGTTTCAGGGGTTTTACTCAAATCTGTTTGTAGTCCTAAAGAAGGACGGGGTCCGTCCAATCCTGGATCTCAAGGCCCTCAATTGCTTTGTGAAAGTGCACAGGTTCAGGATGGAATCTGTTCGCTCTGTTGTCGCTGCTCTCCTTCCGGGGGATTTTCTGGCGTCCTTGGACATCAAGAACGCATACTTGCATGTCCCCATATGCTCCAGGCATCAGATTTCTGCACTTTGCGGTTGGGGAAGACCACTATCAATTTGTGGCTCTCCGCTTTGGTCTGGCATCGGCACCGAGGGTGTTCACCAAGGTGCTCGCCCCGATTCTGGCCTTGCTGAGACAGCGTGGAATCGCTATTGTGGGCTACCTGGACCATCTTCTTCTGAGAGCCTCTTCAAGCTCAGAATTAGAGGAGGATGTGTCTATAACCTGTCAGAACCTCTGAGAATTTGGCTGGGTGCTGAACATTCAGAAGTCGGTGTTGGTGCCGTACCAACGCCTAGAATACCTGGTGTTGGTCCTGGACTCCTCAGAGGCGAGAGTCTTTCTCCCTGTGGAGAAGCTGCAGACTCTGCGGGCTGCGGTGCAGCAGTTTACATCCCAAAAAAGGTCATCGCTGTTTTTGCATGCGAGTCCTGGGCCTCATGGTAGCCTCCTTCGAGGCGGTACCATATGCTCAATTCCACACTCGAGTGTTGCCGAGGGAAATTCTGTCACGTTGGGACAAATGCCCATCGTCCCTGGATTGTCAAATCCAGCTGAGTCACCTGATCAGGACCTCTCTGGTGTGGTGGCTGACTTCCCTGACCCTTCGAGCCGGGAAGTTGTTCCTTTCCTTTCACTGGATGGTGATCACGACGGACGCCAGCCTTACCGGATGGGGGGGGAGTCTGGGGGGGTTCAGTCGGCCCAGGGTCACTAGACCCAGGAAGAATCCCGCCTGCCGATCAATGTCCTGGAACTTCGGGCGATCAGGCTGTGCCTCTCCGAGTGGTCTCAGAGGCTACAAGGGCGTCCGGTCAGGATCCAGTCGGACAATGCCACGGCAGTGGCGTATGTCCACCATCAAGGAGGAACAAGAAGCACGCAGGGGCGGATCCAGGGGGGGGCAACAGGGCAATTGCCCCCCCGAGACCATCTGTCACAGCGCCTGATCTCCCAGACTTTGGGGACCCGGTACCAGCCAGCCATAGGGCCCCTGGACCCCAAACTTGGCACACATGTAGCCCCATGTCTCCACTACAAGTTTTTAAAGTTTGGTGTCTGGGAGACTTACGGCCAGGGAGAACCGATTTTTCAAACCCGGGCACTCCTTCCATAGACTCCAATGTTAAAAGGTAATTTTTCCGGTGACTTTGCGGACCCGGTACCGGCTGGTCCTAGGTCCCCTGGACCCCAAACTTGGCACACATGTAGCCCAATATCTCCTCTACAAGTGTTCAAGGTTTGGTTTCTGGAAAACCTACGGCCGGGGAGAACTGATTTTTCAAAGCCGGGCACTCCTTCCATAGACTCCCATGTTAAACATCAGTCTATTCATGGGCACAGTGAAGCATTGGGCACAGTGAAGCATGGGCACAGTGAGGCAAAGTGAGGCCCAGTGAGGCATGCAGATGGACACCCTAGGCTTATACTCGAGTCAATACGTTTTCCCAGTTTTTTGGGGTAAAATTAGGTGCCTCGGCTTATATTCGGGTCGGCTTATACTCGAGTATATACAGTACTTGTTCTGCGGCTGCCACTGCCTCTCTGAGTCTCTCTCTCAGTTTCTCACATCAGCCGATCAGCGGTGCAGAGAGAGAGACTCGTCTAATGTAGTTACGCGGCGCACTGACACGATACCAGGAGCGGAGGAGGAGGTGGGTGGAGCCTCTTCCCTGCACTCGTTGCTAACGCCTGGGCCGCTTGGCGTCTAGCAATGAGTGACCGCGGTGAGTCACGTTGGGCCGCTCTGCAGGCAGGTACGATAGCGTGCGGCTCCACAGACGGGTAATAAAGCGGGCGGCTCCGCTTGCGGCGCAGTTTGTGGGCGGTTTGTGGGCGGGCGACGCGGTTCTTGGGCAGACCGTGCTGCTCAGTGTGTTGGCAGCGCAGGTGAGAGTGAGAGAGCAGGCTCAGTGAGGCAGCTGACCAATCATCTAGCCGGGAGCGGGGGAGCAGAGAGATGAGATCATCTCTCACCGCCCGTGCCTGCCCTGCATTCCTGCAGTGACTTCCGCCCTCACTGTGCAGTCAGCAGAGAGATTACATTATCTCTCTGCTGCCTGACTCTGGGACACAGCAAGAGACAACCAAAACTACACCTTAGCAGGCAAGTTAGTGACAATCTGCAAATTGTGTCAGGTGACGTGGCAAATGACAATCTGCATCTGGTGGCAGGTGTAGCGGGTACTTACTTTCCCGCCGTAAGTTTTTGAATTTTTCGGTGACACCAGTGGTGTATCTCCGGAGGTCCACTGGGTGGCGCTGTCACTGTGGGCCGACGGACGGATACCGCTGTGTGCTGAGCTTACTTTTGTCCTCTCTGGGCAGCGGTATGGTGGGGCGGGGAACCCGCCGTGCTTGCTGGGAGAGGGGATAAAAGGGGCCGGCCATCTTGGTCACGGGGTTGTTGGTCTCTGGGACCTTTAGCCTGCGGACGGAGTTCGTGTTTGTCCTCTAGGCGGACTAGGCCTAGAGGACCACCGGAGAATCGTGTTCCATCTCAGGCACCTTTAGCCTGGGGTGAGGTACTCGGACGGCGGTCCGGAGCTCAGTGCCCAACACTGAGTTCCGCAAGGGAAGGATCCTAGGGTACTCCGGAGATGGATGCCTGAATCCGATGTGGGCGTAATGGACCGGGAAGAGCTCCTCATCTGAAGACCTGGTGCAGCATACTGCCGGTGACGGGTGAGCCTCTTGTCGGAGACCATCCGGAAGGTGAATTTCCCTCGTGCGGAGACCATAACCCACTCTTTGGAGGAGAGTGGAGGATCGAACTTGTGTCTGGGCCTTTTCGTACACACACCTCCTTTTCTGTTCTATAGCCAAGGGAGTCCATGTTATGTGCTAAATAAAGGAGTGCTGGACTTTAACGGTGTGTGGCTCAAGTTTCTGGCAGACGAGATTCTCGGAGACTCTTGGAGGGAGGATCCGATACACAGCACAGGCCCGAAGGTAAAGGAAGGCATTGCTAATACCACTTATACATCTGTGGTGGAAGCCAGGCGTAGCGCACCCTCTCCCTCCCCTATCATACCCCTAGACCAGAGACATAGCGAGCAGAACTTTAATAGAGGGGACGGGGAGAGGGGAGGAAGAGCCCGCTACACAGGCAAGATACAATCAGCAAGGTGTGGCAGGTGAGTGGCAAGTGACAATCCACAAGGTGTGGCAAGTGACAATCCACAAGATGTGGCAGGTGACGTGGCAAGTGACAATCCGCAACGTGTGGCAAGTGACATGCTCAGGGCTCCCACTAATTGCAGGCAACGGTGGCAAGTGACACACTCGGGGCTCCCACTGATTCTGCATTGAACTATTTAATTTTATATTACAATGTAATAATAGAAATAATGCGCTTCAATCATCCTGACACCATAATAACTATGGTGCCGGGATGATTGAAGCGCCGACACCAGCCATTTCCCCGATAAATTTCTCACAAAAAAAACATATTTTTTGGCAGTGCCCCTCCCGAGAAAAGACTCTGGATCCGCCCCTGGAAGCACGGCTGCGGCAGCGGAGGTCGCTCACATCCTGAGGTGGGCAGAACGGAGTGTGCCGGCTCTATCGGCCGGGTACATTCCGGGCGTAGAAAACTGGCAAAGTGGACTAAGTCATCAGGCGCTGGACCAAGGAGAATGGTCTCTACACCCGGAGGTGTTTCAGCTCCCGTGTCTGAAATGGGGATCTCCTGTCGTCGCGACTGAATCAGAAAATATTGAGATTCGTGGCCAGGTCAAAAGACCCATGGACGGTCGCGACAGAATCGTTGGTGGCACCGTGGGGTCAGTTTCGGCTACTTTACGCCTTCCCTCCTCTAAAGCTTCTTCCACATCTGCTTCGCAGAGTGGAGGCCGAAGGGATTCTAATGATCCTGATTGCTCCAGATTGGCCTCGGTGCCGCTGGTACGCCAACCTAGTGCGTCTGGTAGCAGATGTTCCTTGGCATCTGCTGACACGAAAGGACCTTCTCTGTCCCATACTTCATCCTGCTTTACAGTCGCTGGCTTTAACGGCATGGCTATTAAAAGCCAGGTTCTAAGGGACGATTAAGGGGCAGATTTCAGCCTTGGCTGTTTTCTTTCAACTGCCCTTGGCGGCTCACTCTCTGGTGAGTATGTTTGTGTCGGGGGTTCGACATGTGGCCCCTCCGGTACGTCCTCCACTGCCTCCGTGGGACTTGAATCTGGTCCTCTCAGTACTTCAACGACCGCCGTTTGAGAACATTAGTGAGATTCCCTTACTGACTCTCTCCCGGAAGGTGGCCTTTTTGGTGGCTATTACATCAGTCAGACGGGTTTCTGAACTGGCGGCCTTGTTTTGCAAGGCTCCCTATTTGATCTTTCACAAGGATAAGGTGGTTCTGCGTCCGCAGCCTTCATTTCTTCCCAAGGTCGTTTCGGCTTTTCACCTCAATGAGGACATTGTACTTCCGTCTTTTTGTCCTCGTCCATCGCATCCCTGAGCGGTACTGTAATGTGTGATGTGCTTTAACACTTAACATGCTGTTTTTCTGCCTAGTCAATATCCTAACAGGAGGATAATACCCATATGTCAAGATGCTGCGGTCTGTCCATGAACTGTATTTTACGGTGAGTACAAAAATCCTATTTTATTGGGATTTTATGTGATAGACCAACACAAAGTGCCACATAACTGTGAAGTGGAAGGACAATTATAAATGTTTTTCAACATTTTATGCAAATATCTGAAAAGTCTGGCGTGCATTTGTATTCAGTACCCTTTACTCTGACACCCCTAACTAAAATCTAGTGGAAACAATTGCCTTCAGAAGTCACCTAATTAGTTAATCTCAGTATAAATACAGCTGTTATGTGAAGCCCTCAGAGGTTTGTTAGAGAACCTTGGTGAACAAACAGCATCATGAAGGCCAAGGAACACACCAGACCGGTGTCGGGGATAAAGTTGCGGAGAATTTTAAAGCAGGGTTAGGTTATAAAAAAAATATCCCAAGCTTTGAACATCCCATGGAGCACTGTTTAATCCATCATCCGAAAATGCAAAGAGTATGGCACAACTGCAAGACATGGTCCTCCACCTAAACTGACAGGCCTGGCAAGGAGAGTATTAATCAGAGGCAGTCATAAGGCCCATGATAACTCTGGAGGAGCTGCAGAGATCCACAGCTCGGGTGGGAGAATCTGTCCACAGAACAACTATTAGCCCTCGTACACACGGCCGAGATTCTCGTTGAAAAAAACATGTCGTTTTTTTCGACGAGATTCTTGGACAAGAAACTTGTCCCGGCCGAGTGTACACACGCTCGTTTCAAAGAACCCGCGGTTCTTTGAATGGAGCGTACGCGGTGACGTCATCGACTACGACGAGCATGCGCTCGTCACATTCGATGCCGTCGCCGCCATCTTGGTATACCCTACGTATGCCTAGGAAGCTACCGCGCATGCGTCGAATTCATTTCGAACATGCGCGGGCTTCCGGGAGGACAGGTAAGTGTACACACACTCCCTTTTCTCGTCGAGAAACATGCCGACGAGAATCTCGACGAGAAAATAGAGAGCAGGTTCTCTATTTTCTCGTCGAGGTTTCTTGTCGGTTTTCTCGACGAGAAACCCGATAGCCGCGTACACACGACCGATTTACTCGGCAAGACCTCTCTGCCAGCAAGTTTCTTGCTGGTTCTTGCCGAGAAAATCGGCCGTGTGTACGAGGCCTGAGTCGTGCACTCCACAAATCTGGCCTTTTATGAAAGAGTGGCAAGAATAAAGCCATTGTTAAAAGAAAGCCTTAAGAAGTCCCGTTTGTAGTTTGCGAGAAGCCATGTGGGGGACACAGCAAACGTGGAAGAAGGTGCTTTGGTCAGATGAGACCAAAATTTGAACTTTTTGAACTTAAAGCAAAACGCTGTGTGGTAGAAAACTAACACTGCACGTCACCCTGAACACACCAGTGAAACATGGTGGTGGCAGCATCATGTTGTGGGGATGCTTTTCTTCAGCAAGGACAGGGAAGCTGGTCAGAGTTGATGGCAAGATGGATTGAGCCAAATACAGGCCAATGGAATGGTTTACATCAAAGCATATTCATGTGTTTGAATGGCCCAATCAAAGTCCAGACTTAAATCCAATTGAGAATCTGTGGCAAGACTTGAATATTGCTGTTCACAGACGCTCTCCATCCAATCTGACAGAGCTTGAGCTATTTTGAAAAGAAGAATGAAAAAGTTCACTCTCTAGATGTGCAAAGCTGGTAGAGACATCCCCAAAAAGACTTGCAGCATTAATTGCAGCGAAAGGTGGTTTTACAGTATTGACTCAGGGGGGGCTGAATACAAATGCCCCCCACACTTTTTTTATAAAATTTATAAAAAAATTGAAAACCATTTATCATTTTCCTTCCACTTCACAATTATAGTTAGTCAGGTTGAAAAAAGACAAAGTTTATCCAGTTCAACCATAAAAAAAAAAAAAAAAAATATCGTACAATCCCATATACCCAATTCTATACCCACAGTTGATCCAGAGGAAGGCAAAAAAAAAACAGCAGAGCATGATCCAATTTGCTACAGCAGGGGAAAAAATTCCTTCCTGATCCCCCCCCACCCCCCAGAGGCAATCGGATTTACCCTGGATCAACTTTACCTATAAATGTTAGTACTCAGTTATATTATTTACATTTAGGAAAGTATCCAGGCCTTTCTTAAAGCAATCTACTGAGCTGGCCAGAACCACCTCTGGAGGAAGTCTGTTCCACATTTTCACAGCTCTTACTGTGAAACCTTTCCGTATTTGGAGAAGAAATCTTTTTTCCTCTAGACGTAAAGAGTGCCCCCTTGTCTTTCGTGTTGACCGTAAAGTGAATAACTCAACACCAAGTTCACTATATGGACCCCTTATATATTTGTACATGTTAATCATATCCCCCCTTATTCTCCTCTTCTCAAGAGTGAATAAATTCAGTTCCTCTGATCTTTCCTCATAGCTGAGCTCCTCCATGCCTCTTATCAGTTTGGTTGCCCTTCTCTGCACTTTCTCCAGTTCCCCGATATCCTTTTTGAGAACTGGGGCCCAAAACTGAACTGCATATTCCAGATGAGGTCTTACTAATGATTTGTACAGGGGCAAAATTATATCTCTCTCTCTGGAGTCCATACCTCTCTTAATACAAGTAAGGACTTTGCTCGCTTTGGAAACCGCAGCTTGGCATTGCATGTCATTATTGAGATTATGATCTACCAAAACCCCCAGATCCTTCTCCACTATTCTTAGCCCCCAAGTGCATAACTTTACATTTATCAACATTAAACCTCATCTGCCACATAGTCGCCCAATTAGACAGAGCATTGAGGTCGGCTTGACAGAAATTTTACCCAATATCATTTATAAAGATATTAAAAAGTAAGGGTCCCAACACTGAACCTTGGGGTACACCACTGATAACCTTAGACCATTCAGAGTAAAACCTCGTACACACGACCGAGTTTCTCGTCCAAAACCGGCAAGAAAAGTGCCGCGTGAGCTTTTTTGTCGAGAAAACCGTTCGTGTGTATGGTTTTACGACGAGAAAATTGCCGTGAATCTCGACGAGAAAATAGAGAACCTGCTCTCTATTTTCTCGTCAGGATTCCAGATTTCCTCGTGTTTCTCGTCGGCCTGTTTTGTGACGAGAAAATGGTTCGTGTGTATGCTTTTACGACTCTTCCAAAAGCGCGCATGCTCAGAAGCAACTAAGAGACGGGATCGCATCTTCTGGTAAAACAAGCCTTCGTAATGGAGATAGCACTCTTCGTCACGCTCCAAATTTTTGCATCGTTTAAATGTTGTGCATTGAAATCTTCGTTAGAATGTTACATTAATCCAAACTAATGAACTTCTTTTGCTGCTGATATTCACACAGAGTTATGACTATCTTTTTTTAACCTTTTTCATGCTGCTCTTAAGAAGATTTATGTGTATTATATCGTGCAAGTTTTTAGGAATATTTAAAAATTAGATATTTTTCTAATTTTTGTTAATTGTAATTTCGCAATGTTTTGATAGTGATCTCCCATTGAATCTTTTAATATATATTATTGAAATTTTACACACTTTTTTGGGAAATACGATTGAGTTATTTTTTTGGGGGGTTGTTATCTGTCCCTTTTTTTGTCAGTCAAATGTATCTGCTTACTCCAAAGCTAGATTTTACATTTTTACAAATACACATAGTCAAGTATTAACTTAAAGAAAAATAAAATGTATTCATGTTTGAACTAAAATAAAGAGAAGGCAGCACTTGAGAAGCTGCTGCCATTTGTGCATCCCAGGGACCCCAGAGCACACAGCAACCCTGTGTGGACACTAAAATTGGGAGCTTGAGAAGGCAAACATTTCTGAGCACAATCTGATGCTGGCCTCCCAGAGGTCAGGAACAGCAGCAGGTGATATATATGTCCCAAGTGTGTGGTACTACAACAGGCTGCCTTCTGTCCGACCACAATGAAGCAAGGCCATCACTTCCTCGTCTTCCTGGCAACCTTCCCTGCAACCTTTCCTGAAGCCTTCCCTGCAGCCTTCCTTCTTCGTTTGGCTGGAGGCTGGGCCACTGGAGGGGTACTCCTGTCAGGAGGAGGAGGAGGTGGAGGAGAAGGGGGTGGCGCAGAAGAACAAGGTGGAGGTGGAGGAGAAGGGGGTGGGGCGGAAGAACAAGGTGGAGGTGGAGGAGAAGGGGGTGGGGCAGAAGAAGAATGTGGAGGTGGAGGAGGAGGTTGAGGTTGGGACAGTTGTGCCACCTCACAAATAGCTGTATTGGGGGTAATTTTTTCAATCACCCCCTTGTTGAGCAAGGTGATGAGCAGGGGCTCGCATAGGAGGCGTTGCTCCATGCTCATCACCTTGAACTTTGCCTCCACTAGGCCGGCAATGGCCTCTTCAGGGGATGTGGGCTCTTTGAGGGTGGCATGGGCCTCTTTAATAAGGGCCATTGCTGCGTCACTGGTGGTCCTGTCCCTCCTGTCTCTTTTGGGAAGCCGGATGGGAGGCACCTGGGATCTGGTGCTTCTCCTTTACCCTGCCACCTCCTGGCTGCCACTGGGCCCTGCCACCTCCTGGCTGCCACTGGGTCCTGCCACCTCCTGGCTCACAGTGGGCCCTGCCTCCTCCTGGCTGCCACTGGGCCCTTCCTCCTCCTGCCTGACAGTTTCCAGACCCTCCTCCTGGCTGATTTCATCCTGTGTATGAAAAAGGGACATAGTTTAATATGTTGGTTTAATCTTTGCATCAAACTTTATAAACATGATTGAAGCAATTAGAATGTAAATCCAGAAATCATTTTTTCTAATTTACACCTACATCAGATTGACTTTTTAGCACCCAATTAAGTGCAGACTAATGTCTCGAGATCTTGATTTCACTTGTGGAACCCAAAATATTGTATGTTTCTCATCTTGACATATTTGTCAAACATTAATTTTATCACAATGCAATTTCATTTAATACTATACCTGGCTCCAGATGGCCAAATCAGGATCATCCAGGATGGCTGCCTCCTCTTGCTCCAGAGAAGGCTCAGGTTGGCTGCAGGGAAGTCTGGGGGGAAGAGTGGAGAGTGATGGCCTTGCCTCAATGTGGTCATCCAGGAAGGACATCCTGCTGTAGTACCACAAAATCGGGACATACACATCATCTGCTGCTGCTCCTGACCTCTGAGAAGCCAGGACCTTAGAGCGTTCAGTCCTGTAGGTGCCTCTCAAGCTTCCAATTTTAGTGTCCACTTGTTTTGCTGTGGCTGTGGGCACCTTGGTCTGCACAAATGGGAGCAGCTTCTCCAGCGCTGCTTTTCTCACCCCTCTTTTTTTGTGGATGGGGTTTTTCGTCTCCCACAGAGCCGGCAGCTCCCTTACCCGGTCAATAAATTCCGCCAGGAACTCTTTGTCGCTAATAAAGACATTCATATTGTATCTGCAAGTTAAATAAATAATATATAACTAATGTGAGGCAAACAGTCTAACCTCCTTAACATCGTAGTCACCATATATATCCTACAACATTCTCAAAACAGTATAGGCCAACAATTTGGCACAGTCTCAAAATCACATACCTTCGTTCGCACGTCCGTCACTTGAACTCCTCTCTCCGCACACCGAACGTACTATAGTCACATGTGTGTTTGCTATATACACACCACGCATGCGTCAAAATACGAACACGTCGCTCCGCACACGTCGCCCGCCCATGACGTTCTAACTAACATCTTTTCCCCGCCCCTTCTCTTTCGGCGCGCAGACAGATATGGCGGAGTTACAGCAGGTGTCTGATAATTCCGCAACTAACGAGGAGGAGACAAAATCCTCACTAAAGTCGTAAAGAGTCTGAAGACGAATTTCGGGGTGAAACGCTCAAATGAGCAGCTCAGAAAGAGGTGGTCAGACCTCAAACTGAGGGAGCCAGAGCAGTTAAGGAGCATTAAGAGAATGCTCGCAAAAAGTAAGTAAAATGTACACTTTTCTGCTATTAATCCTTTTCTAAACTGACATGTTGCTGGTTTTGTTTTTTTTTCTTATTGGACTCCCTTCCAAAATGTAATATTTTGAACTTGGTTGGGCACAGTAATCGTTCGTTACGTTACAGACACTTCGTTCGGCCACTATCCGCTGTTTTGGCTTATTTTACAGCCACAAAAGTAATTAGACATCTGCCATTTTTTGGAAATTTGGGGCACAAAGTTTTAGGCTAGATGATGTGTTTGTAAAGAGAATGAAATTCAAACTGTAAACTGTGTAAAGGAGAGGACACTCAGCAGCTGCTTCCACATCTATACTTTGGAGCACTATAGTTTGGGCCACCAGACCCGCCTTTTTTGGGTGTCCCACACAGGTGCATCAGAGAATTTTTGTGTTGCCTACATGTCTAAAAAATGACAGACAAAGGTGAATACTAAACATATTCTTGGTCAGAAATAATGCATTCATCTTTAACTTCCGCCCAAACACACACTTGTACCCCACTTCCAAGCAATTTAGCCTGTTTTTTTTTTTTACATAGAGAATTTCTGTGTGATAACTCTACCTTTTGTTTGATTCTCATAGGGGAGAGAAGACTGGGAGGAGAACACTCCAGGGAGCACAGGAACCCCACAGCTTCACAACAACCCCAAACTCCAAAAGACCAACAACCTAAAGATGTGGAGGAAGTTGAGGTGGAGGAAGGAGAAGTGCAGGAAGGAGAGGTGGATGACGTTGTGGAACTGGTCACCACAACAGGTCAGTATCTGACACCACAGCTTCAGGTAAGAGAGGTAGGCCTGCAGAGTTATAATACCTTTTTATTTTGTTTTTAGGGGATGTGAATGTTGGGGTGAAGAATAGTACAGGTTTCTCTGCTGACAGTGCCCTCCGCCTCATCCAGCAAGTGATGGAATGTAGCACAGAACTGGACAAAATTAAAGAAAGAATTCATGTGATGGATCAAACATTTAAAGACATTCTCGATGTTTTGGGGAGAATTTAATAAGGCATCCAAACCCCCTTTTTTTTCATGTTTGTTCTTCAACTTTTCAAAAACTTTTTGACAATCAAACCAGGCAAAAATTGAATCTGCACACAGTGTGTCAACATGTGCTATCTGCCATCAGGGGATATCCATGTACGTCTTTTGGGGGTGCAACCCCTTCCTCGTATCTAAAGTAGGTGAACTGAGGAAGGGGTTGCACCCCCAAAACACGTCCATTGATCACCCCTGATGGCAGATAGCACATGTTGACAATAGGGATCAGGAGTCTAAAATCCCTATAGGAAAATAATCCCAATTGTGTGCATATTCAATTTTTGGCTGGGCAAGGGGTGGCAGGACCCCATATTAGGACGGGCACATAGAGACATATAGTTTGTGTAAGTGAATGTCTCAGATTGCTCCGAGGTATCCAATTTTGTAATTTTTGGAATGCAACTGTTGTTTTTGTATTTTCCTAAGAAAACAATTGCCGGTTTGTGGCCAGGCAAACAAAAGATGTAAAATTAAAAAAAAAAGGTGTGTGAATTTGCACATAGTAAAATATTTGAACACAAACAACGTGTAGCTTCTTTTTCTAATACGCTCTAACCTTATTTGGTTATTTTTTAAAGGTTACATAGTGAAATGGTTGGTATTTGCTAAAGGAAAATACACTTGGCACTACAAATGCACTAAGACAAACTAGGAGACAGGAAACCAACAAAAGTTAGAAGTTTAAACCAGATTTTTATTTTGATCGTTAGACAGGAATCTTTAGCCATAGCCTGGCATAGGAATTGCCCCCCTACCCGTGAAATAGTCCATGTATTTGTCCCGAACCTCACGGGCATTTTGGGGGGGCAAGCCAGCACGGGCAGATTCCAGGCCCGGCAGGGGATTATCAGGGGAAAGTCCAGCCTCAGGCAAAACTGAGGCCATATAGGAATTAGATTTTTGGCTCAGAAAGTTGTGTAGCACACAGCAGCATAATACTACATAGTTTATTTTGTAGTCCGCCAAGTGTATTGAAGTCATAAAAAGGCGGAACCGGCTGGCCATTATGCCAAAGGCATTTTCAACGACTCTTCGGCCCCTGGCCAGCCGGTAATTGAACACCCTCTTCTCTGGGGTCAGGGTCCTCTGTGGAAATGGCCTCATAAGATGCCGTCCGAGCCGAAGGCATCATCAGCCAAAAAAACAAAGGGGAGTCCTTCAACATTCCCTGCATCCGGTGGCAATGCAAGGTCATCACTCTGGAGACGGAGGGCAAACTCCGTCTGGATGAAGGATCCCCCATCGGACATCCGGCCATTCTTCCCTACATCAACATAGAGGAATTCATACCGTGCTGACACCACCACCATCAGCACAATGCTATGAAACCCCTTGTAATTGAAGTAGTAGGACCCAGAACGGGGTGGCGGCACGATGCGGACGTGCTTCCCGTCTATAGCACCACCGCAGTTGGGGAAGTCCCACCGCGTGGCAAACTCCGATGCCACAGTCTGCCATTCCTGTGGCGTGGAAGGAAGCTGTGGAGTCAAACAAGATGAAAAAATATTAGAATACACAAATCAAACATAACAAGGAGATTCGAAGAAAATACATTAGAGGCCAACATCAAGCAAAGTCTACGTTTATTAAGGTGTTTTAAATAAGTATAATGGAAGGCTCATGTATCATATTCATCACCCCCTATGATGGTCCATGAATAAATTATAATGGGGAGGGGGGGTAGATGTGTTTGGCCACAGGATAGCATTGCAGTGGCGGTGCGTCCAGAGTGGGCGCTGGAGCACTGCCCCCTCTCTCCTGTGCCCGTCACTCAGAACAATACATAGGTTCATGCCTTGCATTAACCTATGTATTGTCTATGCCGCCCACTATTCAGGTGGATGGCCCCCTGTTAAGCGACCGACATATGAAGAACTGCAGCATTTATGGGCTTAAAATTGCATATCAGAAACAGTAAGGAAAATTGTCTTGCACATTACAGCCTGAGGGATGTAATTGGCTTCAGAAAAGTTAAATAGGGGATGCAGGGGGGGGGGCATTTCTTGGGTAAACACTGACAGGCTGCTCTGCCAATCATGTTCAACAAGTCTGTTTAATGGTAACATGATTGGCTGATGCAACATCAAGGGAAGGAGAAGACATCAAGGACAGAAGAAGGATGGCGCTGACCACAAGAAGGTAAGTGCAGGGCTGGGGGGGAACTGGCTGCATTGGAGGGGACAAAATGGCTGCATTAGAGGGAATCAAATGGCTGCATTGGAGGGGACAAAATGGCTGCATTGGAGGGAACAAAATGGCTGCATTGGAGGGAACAAAATGGCTGCACTGGAGGGAACAAATAGGGGCGTTTAATAGGCACTAGAGCAAAAAAGGAGGAAGTTTATTTCCTAAATTGGGGTTTGAACCTCCAAACATTTGGAGCAACAGGCGCCCCTGCTGGAAAGGTTAGTGAAGGGAAATATGCATGGAGGAGAAAAAAGGGGCAATCTAAAGCTTCCAGCATGCATGAGGACAAAGGGGACATTCTCAGCATATTACAATCATGGTAATTAGGGAAGGATGAAAGAAATACAATACATTAGCATACATGTAATACATAAAATGTGATGTTAATGGAGAAAACTTACCCTAATATAGTCCTCCTGCAGGACTTGTATAATGGCAGAACAGGTGTCTGGGATTATGAGGCCCAGAGCCTGGGGGGAGATGCCTGTCGTGAACTTCAAGTCCTGCAGACTTCTCCCTGTCGCCAGATAACGTAACGTGGCGATGAGCCTCTGCTCAGCACTGATGGCTTCCCGCATAACGGTGTCCTGCCTGGTAATATAGGGGGACACCAAAGCCAACAGTTCCTGAAAAACGGGGTCAGACATCCGCAGAAAATTCCTGTAGTCCTCAGGATTATTCTCGACCATCTCCCGCAGCAGAGGCATATGGCAGAATTGGTCCCGCTGGAGCAACCAATTCTTGGTCCATGAACTCCTCCTCACACCATTCATGGACTGGTCTTGGTCCAAAACAAGCAGACCAACACCAAGCGCACGCACAGCACGAACTCGACGACGAGAACGTCCAGGCGACATGGCTAGGAAACGGTCGTCTTATCAGAACGTACAGAACAGAACGCACTTTAGAACAGCAAGGCCTATGAATAACGAACTGAAAAACAGAAACGAACAGGCAAGAACGCACTGTAAAACAGATACGACCTGCCTAGACGCCCTGAAAGTCAAGATACGAACCCACAAGCACAAACTGAACCGCAGAAAATGAACTGAAAAGTACGAAGACTGAAAAGCGCGAATCGTCTCTTCCCAAACTTTTACTTCACACGCGGTAACACGAGATCAGCAAAAGCAGCCCAAGGGGTGGCGCCAAGAAAAAAGATCTTCCCCTTTATAGTGCCGTCGTACGTGCTGGACGTGACCGCGGAGAACAACGAGGAAATTGGGAAATGTCAGTGTGTACGCATAGAAAGCTTGACGAGAAAATCGACAAGGTTAACAAGAATCTCGTCGAAAAAAACTACGTGTTTTTTACGACGAGAAAATCGGTCGTGTGTACGAGGCTTTAGAATCATTAACCACGACATTCTGAATTCTGTCTTTTAGCCAGTTTTCTATCCATTTACAAACTGATATTTCCAATCCTGTAGACTTTACCTTACACATGAGCCGTGTGTGGGGAACTGTATCGAACGCTTTTGCAAAATCCAAGTATACCACGTCCACAGCCACCCCTCTGCCCAAGGTCTTACTTACCTCTTCATGAAAAGAAATCAGGTTTGTTTGACAACTTCTGTCTTTCATGAATCCATGCTGTCTGGTGCTTAAATAGTTTTTTTCCACCAAGAACTCATCTATGTGGTCTTTTATTAATCTCTCCAGTATCTTCCCAACTATAGAAGTTAAACTAACAGGTCTATAGTTACTTGGTAAAGACTTTGTTCCCTTTTTAAATATAGGCACCACATTGGCCCTGCGCCAATCCAGTGGTACTATTCCTGTCATTAATGTGTCCCTAAAATCTAGATACTGTGCCGCTGATTTAAGAAAATGTTGGCGCATTTGCGTGGGCAGGAATAATTATTGTGACATGGCGCATGCTGTCGACTTGTGCCGGATTCGCAGAATCGTTGCGCGTACGGGTGCAGACACATTCTTAAATATGGAACAGACATTGGGCGTGTGCTCATTGTAATGCCGATCATGTTAATGAGCTTTTCCTTATCACATGGGGAATATTGCTTCCACTTGTATTCCTTTCATTCACTTCGTTTTGAAACAACTCAATTGTATTTCTAGAGATCTTCCTCCTATCAACAACTGTGCAGATGTTTACTGGACTTGTAATTGTGCATTTTATGGTGATAGTCTATAATCATTGGTGGAGCCAAAACTTCCATGAAAACATCTTCTCAACACATGTCTGTGTATTGTGCATTCTGGACAATTCTTTCCCCATACACTGTCCAATCTGATTGGATGACATTTAAATCCACCCATTTCTTTGAGCAATTCATTTCCCCATACACTGTCCAATCTGATTGGATGACATTTAAATCCACCCATTTCTTTGAGCAATTCATTTCCCCATACACTGTCCAATCTGATTGGATGCCATTTAAATCCACCCATTTCTCTAAACAATTAATTTCCCCATACACTGTCCAATCTGATTGGATGCCATTTAAATCCACCCATTTCTCTGAGCAACCAATCTGATTGGATGACATCTAAATCCACCCATTTCTCTGAGCAATTCATTTCCCCATACACTGTCCAATCTGATTGGATGACATTTAAATCCACTCATTTCTCTGAGCAATTAATTTCCCCATACACTGTCCAATCTGATTGGATGACATTTAAATCCACTCATTTCTCTGAGCAATTAATTTCCCCATACACTGTCCAATCTGATTGGATGACATTTAAATCCACTCATTTCTCTGAGCAATTCATTTCCCCATACACTGTCCAATCTGATTGGATGACGTTTAAATCTAGTCAGCAATCTTACCAGGTTCCACACCATATGGCCAGTGTTACTTTGGTACAGTTTAGCTCAGTAAATAATAATTTTGTCATTACGACAATGTTCATAAATCTGATTAACCAGATTTTTGGTTTCTTGGTTTTGCTTGGGGGGGGGGGGGTTGTTGGGGGAAATATAAAAATGCAAGGGAAGAATAAGTAACGCCGAGAGATTTAAAGGGGTCCTTTTTTATTTTTTCCTTTTGGAAGTACATACACAGGAATACATGGAATGTAATCTACTGACACTAAAGAGTAGAGGTGGGATATGTGTTTAAAAAATGGGATTTTATTAAGTGATGGGACAAGAAATGTACCATGTATAGATATGTAAGGGAAGATGTGTAATGTATCAGTTGTATCTCCTTTGAAATATAAATGAAGAATATTTTTAAAAAATTAAAAAAATCTGATGAACCAATGTTCCAGCCCACAATAAATAATTAAGATGTGACCACACCTCACTGATCAGTACAATTAAATTGTATTTATTAATTAAAGCAGAATTGAGAAGACAGGGTACGCACGTGTTTAGAAAGTATGGGGGGACTCCAATATCCGTCGCAGACTCTTGATGAAGAGAGAAATTACTATGCTGCACCCCCACCAGCTTCATAGAGGACAGGGATGGTGAGGTTGTTGGGCTCCTTCCACACCACCTCTGCCATTCCAGGGTGTTTATGCAGATCCTTGATGCCAGTTCTTGCCTTGTGCCACAACGTATCCACTTTCCAGAAATGCATCCAAATGGAGGACCTGAAGATGGATTTCTCCCAGCTGGAACCACAAGCAGTACTACGCCTGTTAAATGGACAGAAAATATTAAAAGGGGTTGTAAAGGATATTTAAAAAAAATAAAATAACAAACATGTTATACTTACCTCCACTGTGCAGCTCGTTTTGCACAGAGTGGCCCCGAACGGCGTCTTCTGGGGTCCCTCGGCGGCTGTCTCGGCTCCTCCCCGCAAGAACTTTCCACCTTTATGCGAGCTCTCTCCCATGGGGGTTAGTTGCTCACTGTATCACTTGGCTGCGCCGCGTCATTGGATGTGATTGACAGCAGTGCGAGACAATGGCTGCGCTGCTATCAATCATCCAATGAATGAGCCGAGAAGCCTGCACGTTCACAGCGTGGGACTTTCGAGGGGTCAGGTAAGTAAACGGGGGGGGGGGGCCGTCATTGCCAGTTTTTTTTTTTCACCTTAATGTCAGCAGTTACAATATTTGTAGCTGCTGACTTTTAATTTGATCCGAGGGAGCCTGGAGTTCTACTTTAACCACTTGCCGCCCGCCCTATAGCGGATTGACGGCGGCAAACTGGTTTCAAAATCCTGACTGGACGTCATATGACGTCCTCAGGATTTTGAGCCACTGCGCGCCCCCGGGGGCGCGCATCGCGGCGATCGTTGTTGCAGGGTGTCAGTCTGACACCCCGCAACACCGATCTAGGTAAAGAGTCTCCGACGGAGACTCTTTACCATGTGATCAGCCATGTCCAATCACGGCTGATCACGATGTAAACAGGAAAAGCCGGTCATTGGCTTTTCCTCACTCGCGTCTGTCAGACGCGAGTAGAGGAGAGCCGATCGGCTGCTTCTCTGACAGGGGGGGTTTGTGCTGATCGATTATCAGCGCAGCCCCCCCCCGAGGATGCCCACACTGGACCACCAGGGATGCCACTGGACCACCAGGGATACCACCACCAGGTATGCCTCCCTAGACCACAGGGATGCCATTCTGTGCCCCTAATGGATGCCAATCAGTGCCCACAATGGATGCCAATCAGTGCCCACAATGGGCTTCACTGATTGGCAGGCATTATTGTTTGGCACTGATTGACATCCATTAGTAACACATTACAGTACAGTGCCACCTATCAGTGCCCATCCATGCCACCTATCAGTGCCCATCCGTGCCACCTATCAGTGCCCATCCATGCCACCTATCAGTGCCCATCCATGCCGCCTATCGATGCCCATCCGTGCCGCCTATCGGTGCCCATCTGTGCCGCCTACCGGTGCCCATCTGTGCCGCCTACCGGTGCCCATCTGTGCCGCCTACCGGTGCCCATCCGTGCCACCTACCGGTGCCCATCCATGCCACCTATCGGTGCCCATCCGTGCCACCTCATCAGTGCCCGTCAGAGGATTTGCACCAGAGTTTCTTCTTTCAAGCACTCTACCGGTGATGGGACTTGCTACACATTGGATTTTTTTATATTATTTACAGGAAGTTTTTGGAGGATTTCTTTGTTCACAGTTCTGTGCTATACACTTTTACCATATACCGCCACCATTATTTTCAGGAATTTTTGGGAGATTTTCACTATTTTCAGTTTTGTGCTATACACCTTCATTTTATTGTTACATATTTTTTCTTTGTTATTATATGCACAGGTTGATCACATTTTGGCATACATTATTAATTGTCCACTGTTGGTTACACACCTTTCAGGTGTACAGGTGTGATTCATTCAGTTTATGTACATATTATTTATGTTACACATTGGTTGTCAACACGCTACTGCATCTGGTTGGTTTACATTAGATTCATTTATTTGGTTAGTATTAGGTAGTTTCCCTTTCCAGATCCTTCCCTTCACTACCTTCACTAGTTATAATCACAGCGCAGCCACCATCACCCTTTTTTCAAAGGATCCAAGGGTTGTAGAGAATGGGGAACTGAAGAAGGAGTTGTTCCCGGATACCTCAGCACCTACTTCCCTACAAGATTGGGGGGATATGGTTTGCTTTAACTGCGGAGGAGTTGGCCATATTGCAAAAGTGTGTTCTAGTCCTAAGAAAAAGAAGATGAATAATCAGAAGCCGGCGGGAAACTTCAGAGGGCCCGGTGAAGGAGTCAACCGGGTGCCCACCATCTCCAGTGAGCTCCAAACTGAATGAGAAGTCCAGAAAGAGAGGGGATAAAACCCCTCAGAAGAAGCACAGTGTTCACCAGCGGGAATATACACCAAAGAAAGAGAATAATGTTCCTCAGCGGGTACTTACACCCACTAAGAGGAGGGAGATCAATGCATACCGAGCCCAGGAGAGACTAAAGTCCAGAGAAAAATGGAGGAAAGAGAGTCCAAAGGGAAAGTGCAAGGATCAAAGGAAAGAGACCCCTTTGAAGCCATATCCAGAGAAGCTGGTAGGCCCCTCCCCCATAGTGCCTATTCAAGTGGAGGGAGTCTACACAAAAGCCATATTGGATACTGGGGCACAAGTGACCATGGTTATACCGGGACTTCTATGATAAGCATCTAAGTCATCTACCCATCCAGAGGATTGAAGATTTGGAAATATGGGGAATTGCAACCCAGAGCTTCCCTTATGATGGCTATCTGCCCATAAAACTGGCCTTCGACCCCTCTGTGGCCGGGAAGGCTGAAGTGTTCGATACCCTGGCAGTGGTATGCCCCCGACCACCTGGAGCCAACAAGAGCTCCCTAATAATAGGGACCAACACGGATCTGGTCCGGAGACTCCTGGCCCCTCTAGCACGAGGTAGGAGTCCTGCAGTCCCCAAGATCCACCCGATGCTGAAGACAGCCTACCAGCGACTAGTCTTGGAGCAGAAGGCCCCAGAAGAGGGGGTAGGGAAAGTCTGGAGACTAGGAAGAAAAGGAATAGTGTTGCAGCTCGGTGAGGTGACCTGTCTCAGAGCCACTGTGAAGCTTACTTGGGAGCAACCTGGGCCCTTTGTCATGTTGGAACCAGACCCAAGGGAAGAACACTTAGGCTTAGAAGTGATCCCAGAAGTGGTTCCGCTGAGGGCTTTGAAGAAGGCACACTGTAAGGTGCCAGTGAGTGTCAGGAATACTACGGATGGCCCCATGGAGATCCCAGCCAGGATGTTGCTGGGCCAGGTGAGCCCTGCTGCCCCAATTGTTCTATCGGATGTGGAGAAGACAGAGGGAGACAGGACTGTTTGGGAGAAGCTCTGCATGGAGAACCCGAACCTGCCAAGGGCCTGGAAAGACGGGGCAAAGGCCCAGTTGACCAGATGGAGGAAGATCTTCTCTAAAGATGAGTTCGACGTAGGGTGTGCAAAGAGTGCCACCCATCGAATCCGCCTCCAGGAAGACAAGCCTTTCAGGGAGAGGGTCAGGCGAGTTCCTCTAGCCGACCTTGAAGACCTGAGGGAACAGCTTGCCGAGCTCAAGCGAACCGGTGTTATCCAGGAATCTAGGAGCCCCTATGCCTCTCCGATAGTAGTGGTCAGGAAGAAGAATTGGTCGTTGAGGTTGTGTATAGACTACCGGACCCTCAACAGGAGAACGATACCTGATCAGTATACCACCCCGAGGATAGAAGATGCCCTACAGAGTTTGTCTGGAGCCAGGTGGTTCAGTGTCATGGACCTAAAGAGTGGATACTACCAGATCCCTATGCATCCAGAAGATAGGGAGAAGACCGCCTTCATAACCCCTGTGGGGTGCTTTGAATTTGACCGGATGCCCCAAGGTCTGTCAGGAGCCCCTGCCACCTTTCAACACCTCATGGAGAAAACAGTAGGAGACATGAACCTAATCGAAGTTCTCGTGTACTTGGACAACGTCATTGTCTTTGGGAAGACTCTGGAGGAACATGAGGAACGGCTGGAAAAAATCTTGAGAAGGCTCAGCGAAGAGGGGCTAAAGCTTTCGCCAGAAAAATGCCAGTTCTACCAGTCGTCAGTTAACTATTGTGAGGGGGTTAGCTCAGCAGCGGGTGTGTGACCCCCCTGGATGGGTTCACCACACAAAAACAGGCACAGCAGACAGTGGTAGGAGAAAACAAAAGGGTGTGGTTTTATTTGAACTATATACAGACAAAAAAATACAGCAAAAACAAAAGAAACATGAAAAGAAATCCTGGTCAACTTGACCGCTCACTACACACGTTGGTGTCCCTAACTAACAACTGGGTACAGCCTTGTGCTGTCCCAGTCCCTAGCTCCCTGCTTTTTTTGAAGTTCTTAGCAATAACCACAGTTCTTTGGCTCACCGCACAGAGGTCACACTCCCCAGACTATCCACACAGATCTGGTTCCAGGTTGGAGCATCTCCCTTAGTATGCTGGGAGTTCTTGTAGAGGCCCTAACGAGCCCACTTACTTCAGCTGGGCTCATTAACTCTTCCCCTGCAAGACTCCCCGCACTCCCCCTAGTGGTATAAATCGGCATAAAGCCTGAATCTAGGACAGATATGCCTTCGATCCTGGATGCAAACTGGTGATTTTACCTGCATGCTGTCACATACCCCCCCCCATGTCAGGGCTTGAACCTGGGACCTCGTCTGTGTCTGGCATTGACTCTTCCCACTGAGCTATCTGGGATGCTGGACAGTTCTCTGCCTGATCTGCTGGATAACCTATCTAATGGATTAGACTACTCTGCGTGGTGTCTTGATTGATGTTGAACCCTGAACCCCTTGCTCCTCCCATGAACTTCCTATAAAAGACGTTCCAGAGATGTTGCCCCTTGCGGTTTGATCTGCTTCTGTTCCTGACTCTGTGCCTGTATCGTGTTCCTGTGTTTGACCCGGCTTCCTGACCTCCCTCCTATCTCCAGTCCTGACTCTGGCTTGTTTGACCCTGCTAAGTTACCTGTCTGATCATCTGTTGCCAAGACCCAGCCTGGACTCTGACTACTCTCTGCCTGCCGTTTATGCTGTTTACCCTGATGTGAATGACCTGGCTTGTCTGACTGCGCTGCTCTGCATACCTACACCTGCTGACCTGCATCCGCGGTCCCGCACACCTGCACCTGCTGACCTGCATCCGCTGCTCTGCATACCTGCACCTGCTGACCTGCATCCGCTGCTCTGCATACCTGCACCTGCTGACCTGCATCCGCTGCTCCCAGTTCCAGCTGTTCCAGCTTTCGCTTGGCTTTACTACACCCAGCCAAGAGGACCAAGCAGGCACCCTTACCTCACCGCGCTCTTACCACCACTGTCCCCACTCCAGTGGTCTCCGAGCCGGGGTTGTACGGGAGGTCTCCCTCTGCACGTCAGGCTCACACCAAAGGTACGTGACACCCCCTCTTGTTTTAACCTTGGGGTTGGAACACAAGCAATCAGGCATGCATGTACTCGAGACAAAGCATCCACATTCCGCATTTGAATGCCAGGGCGATGCTTTACCGTAAAGTTGAATTCCTGTAGGGCCAGGAACCACCTATTTACTCTTCTATTTGTCTCTTTGTTTTGAGCCATCCACTTTAAAGGAGCGTGATCAGTAATCATGTCAAAGTGCCTACATAGCAGATAGTACCGAAGGGAATCTAGAGCCCACTTCACCGCTAAACACTCCTTCTCAATCGTGGCGTAATTTACCTCATGGGACTTCAATTTCCTGCTGAGGTAAATGACTGGCTGCTCTTCCCCGTTCCAGACCTGGGACAATACTGCTCCTAACCCAACGTCGGATGCATCACTTTGTACGACAAAGTCCCTAGAGAAGTCTGGTGAGTACAACACTGGCTGGCTACATAAGGCTTTTTTTAAGAATTGAAATGCTGCCTCAGCCTCTGGGGTCCATTTAACCATGACAGACTCCTTCCCTTTTGTCAGGTTGGTTAGGGGCACAGCCTGAGAAGCAAAGTGGGGAATGAATCGCCGATAATAACCAGCGATTCCCAGAAAGGCTCGTACCTGCTTCTTGCTGTTGGGACGCGGCCAATTCTGTATGGCCTCGACTTTATTGACTTGGGGTTTTATTACTCCCCTCCCAATGGTGTACCCAAGATACTTGGCCTCCTGTCCAATGGTACACTTCTTGGGGTTGGCCGTAAACCCAGCTTCCCGGATAGAGTCTAGGACTGCTTGCACTTTTGGCAGATGTGAGGCCCAATCTGTGCTATAGATAATTACATCATCTAGGTAAGCCGCAGCATACTTCTGATGGGGCCTCAGTATCTGGTCCATTTTCCGCTGGAATGTTGCCAGCGCATTCTGTAAACCAAACGGCATTCTTTTATATTGGAACGCCCCGTCTGGGGTTACAAATGCGGTTTTCTGCTTGGCCGACTTGGCCACGGGAATTTGCCAATACCCTTTGGTGAGATCAAGAGTTGTCATGTATCGGGCTGTTCCCAACCGGTCGACCAACTCATCTATACGTGGCATGGGGTGGGTGTCAAATTTTTTAACTTTGTTCAGTTGGCGGAAATCGTTACAAAATCGCCAGCTCCCATCTGGTTTAGGCACTAACACTATGGGACTTGACCAATCACTTTGGGATTCCTCTATCACCCCTAACTTAAGCATTTTCTGTACTTCCTCACGTATTGCCTCCCGTCGGGCCTCTGGGATCCGATAGGGTTTTAGCTTCACCCTTTCACCGGGCGGGGTAATAATATCATGCTATACCCCATACGTTTGTCCCGGCAGCTCAGAGAAAACCTCCTTGTTGCGAAGCACAAACTCCTTAACCTCCTGTTGTTGGGGGTTTGACAAGGTGACTGCTATTCCAACCAAGGAATCACGCAATCAGACTGAGCTGGTGACAAAGTTTCTGCGACTAGGGATTCCCTATCCCTCCAGGCTTTCAACAGATTAATGTGATAGATCTGTTCGGGCTTTCGCCTTCCCGGTTGTCTGACCTTGTAATTCACTTCGCTCACTTTTTCCATTATCTCGTAGGGGCCTTGCCATTTGGCGAGGAACTTGCTTTCAACCGTAGGGACAAGTACCAATATCTTATCCCCCGGGGAAAAGGTCCGGGTCTTGGCTCCGCGGTTGTACACTCTCTGCTGTGCCAACTGCGTTTGGGCCAAATGTTCCTTTACGATTGGCATTACCTGTGCAATTCTATCTTGCATCAGGGCGACATGCTCAATCACACTCCTGTGGGGAGAACTCTCACGTTCCCAAGTTTCCTTGGCGATATCCAACAGCCCTCTTGGGTGTCTCCCATAGAGTAACTCAAAGGGTGAGAAACCCATAGAGGATTGGGGTACCTCCCTAATAGCAAACATTAAATAGGGAATTAGACAGTCCCAATCCTTTCCATCTTTATCCACCACCTTCTTTAACATTTGTTTTAGAGTTTTGTTGAATCTTTCAACCAACCCATCTGTTTGGGGGTGATACACAGATGTACGCAATTGTGTCACTTTGAACAACTTGCACAGCTCTTTCATAACCCGGGACATAAAGGGTGTACCTTGGTCCGTAAGCAGTTCCTTACAAATACCCACACGGCTAAAAACAAGAGATAGCTCTTTGGTTATGGTTTTGGCCGAGGTATTTTGGAGAGGAATCGCTTCCGGATAACGGGTGGCATAGTCCATTATAACCAAGATGTACTGGTGCCCCCTAGCGGACTTCATTATCAGACCTACCAAATCCATTGCGATCCTCTCAAAGGGGACCTCAATAATGGGAAGAGGTACCAGCGGGTTACGGAAATGTGGCATCGGTGCCGACCTCTGACACACAGGGCAGGAGAAACAATAATTTTCTGTTTCCTTCATGACCCCAGGCCAATAGAATCTCTGCAATACTCTCTCTCTGGTTTTCTCTGTCCCCAGATGACCTCCAAGAATGTGCCCATGGGCCAACTCTAACACCAACTTCCTGTAAGGTTTGGGCACCACAAGCTGCTCAATGGTTTCTTCTGCCCTTTTAGCCACCCGATACAGTAGGTCCTTTTCCACAATGAAGTATGGGTAAGTGCCGGTCTCATCTGGGTTCACTAACTCGCCATCTATTTCCACTACGTTTTCCCGTGCCTTTATTAGGGTGGGGTCTTTTAACTGTTCTGTGGCAAAATTTTCCTTGTGAACCTCGAGATCTGAAAACTCCACAGACGGCATGTTTTCGTCTGAGGATGTTGGCTCCTCCCCAGTTTCTCGAGTCTCCCCTACCAATACCGACAAGGGAAATTCTGGAGAGTCCTCACCACTCTCCGAGGAATTCTGGCTATCACATTCCTGGTATATAGGGGCATCAGTGGGGGGCTCAGGACAATCCCATAGTTCCCAGAACTTTGGAAAATCCCTTCCCACAATGGCATCATGAGGCAAGTGAGACACTAATCCCACCCGATGAGAGAGGGTACCTTTGGGGGTTTCAAAACACACTGTAGTCACCGGATACTCTCGGGTGTCCCCATGCACACAAATAACAGCTACCTTGTTATTCCCAGAGACCTCTGTAGTAACTAATTCAGCCTTTATCAGTGTCACAAGGCTACCTGAATCCAGCAATACAACAACATTTCTACCATTAACACACATTTTACATAAATGTTTCTCAGTTCCCCGCATGGCAGTGCAAGCGACTGTCGCAAACAGCGACTGATGTCTGTCCGTTAGAAAGTCACATTGCATGGGTTCATCCACAACCGGGCAATTTGCTGCAATATGTCCCTCTTGTCGGCAGCGGTAACAAACAATCCTTCTTGCTGCCTCTTGAACCCCTGACTTCCCAGGCTGTTCTCGCCAAACCTTGGGTAGAACTCCCACCCTCTCACTCTCTCCACCCTCACCCCTTGGAATCATCTTACCTGTCACTGGGGATGGTCTGGTCTTAGGGTGGAAAATCCGTGAGTCTCTGGAAGAGGCAGTCAGGTTCTCTGTAGCATGTAAACAGGGGTGTCTAACCCACTGGACTAACCACCCCCACCAGCCGCTATGATCTGCAAACATGTCGCGTTGACCTGATGACAGAGTTGCGGCGTATCTATATCGATATCCCACCCATGTGGACAGACTTTCTATTTCGTGTGCACTTGTTGGGATGACCCCTCCCGGACTTGATGAATGGAACTCAACTCATTCCAGGTGATACCAGCAGAAGAATAGACCACCAGCAGCCGACCAACACATCATGAAATGGTGAGTGAGTGTCTTCTATACATGAACTTTCTGGCCGCTTCTAATGGATGTTGGATTCATCCCACAGATACCATTGGTGAGGGACAGGTGTTGACTACTTACCCGACCCAAGTCCCCCCACTTCTTTGAAGCGTGACTCAGCCTACCTCCAGTTCTGTGACACCCTCACCTCATTACCCAGTGTTCAACCATATCGGCTGGTCTATGGCTATTCAGCAAAGTCACCTGCCAACTTTCTTATCACAAACCATTTCATGCACGGATTGAATACTGTCCATTTATCAGTGAGATATATACAAACCCATGAGTCCTTGTGACTATTCCTATATCGATATTCTGCACATGATCAGCAGCGGTTGTATGTGTGTGGTGTGTATGGTCGCACGGGTGGCCACCCCTGTTTCACTGTTCTCCCCTTTTGACTAGTCTCATTTTATTATAGTCGTTTTTGATGTGGTGTGTAATCATCATGTATATTCATTAAATTGTTTTCTTTATTTCCATAATTGCGGTTTACTTACATTTAGTATTCATAATTACCTGAGCCTTTTTGAAGAATACTGTCTGTGGGGGAATTTGGATTTTTCATATCCGGTTTTTCCCTCTTCTTTCTCCTGTTTTTTGTCTCTGTAGCCAAGTACTTCTCTACATGATCCACAAGATTATCGGCCGTTTCTGGGTCTCCATGGCTTACCCACTTTTGGATGGCAGTAGGAAGAGCTCTCAAGAAACGCTCCATCACAACACGTTCCACAATCTTTGGTGCAGACAAAGTCTCTGGCTGTAGCCACTTCCTGCTCAGGTGAATGAGATCATACATTTGAGACCTGGGGGGTTTTCCAAGCCGGAAAGTCCAGTTATGCACACGCTGAGCCCGGACAGCCAGGATGACACCCAGCCGTGCCAATATTTCAGTTTTTAGCATCACATAGTCTTTTGCTTGGTCAGGCTCTAGGTCATAATAAGCTTTCTGCGATTCACCAGTTAACAGAGGAGCCACCAGTCCAGCCCACTGCAACTTAGGCCATTTTTCTCTTTCAGCAATCCTTTCAAATGTGGTCAAAAACACCTCTGGATCATCCTCTCCAGTCATTTTTGGCAATAAACGACTCACCCCAAAGGACGCAGTATTAGCGGAACTACTTGCCTCACTGGTCTGCGGACGTTGCTGCATTAACGTTTCCATTTGTTGCTGTAGTCTCTGTTCTTGCTTCTGTAACAGGTCTATAAAGCGGGCCTCAGATTGCTGCTGGGCTTGTTGCTGAGCTTCCAGACTCTGTTGCAAAGTTGCATTTGTCTGCTGCTGGGCTGTAAGGCTCTGTTGATGAGCTTGCTGCTGGGCTGCAAGGCTCTGTTGATGAGCTTGCTGCTGGGCTACAAGGCTCTTTTGCAAACCTGCATTTGTCTGCTGCTGATTGGCATTTGCTAGAGCCAGCTGTTTCAGTATCTCCTCCATGCTGGCCTTAAAAAAACTGCCACTGGTTCTCCACCAACTGTGAGGGGGTTAGCTCAGCAGCGGGTGTGTGTGACCCCCCTGGATGGGTTCACCACACAAAAACAGGCACAGCAGACAGTGGTAGGAGAAAACAAAAGGGTGTGGTTTTATTTGAACTATATACAGACAAAAAAATACAGCAAAAACAAAAGAAACATGAAAATAAATCCTGGTCAACTTGACCGCTCACTACTAGTGATGAGCCGAACACCCCCGGGTTCGGTTCGCACCAGAACCCGCGAACGGACCGAAAGTTCGAACGAACATTAGAACCCTATTAAATACAATGGATGCGAACGTTCGAATTCTAAAGTGCTAATTATAACAACTATTATGCATGTTATTGTCCTAAAAAGGGTTTGGGAACCCGGGTTCTGCACCAGGGGACATGTATCAATGCAAAAATAAGTTTTAAAAACGGTCGTTTTCCGGGAGCAGTCATTTTAATGATGCATAAAGTGAAAAAAAAAAAGTCAAATATTCCTTTAAATATCGTACCTGGGGGGTGTCTAAAGTATGCCTGTGAAGTGCCACGTGTTTCCCGTGTTTAGAACTGTCCCTGCACAAAATGACACTTCTAAAGGAAAAAAAAGCCATTTAAAACTGCTTGCGGCTTTAATGTAATGTCTGGTCCCGGTAATATGGATGAAAATCTTTAAGAAAAATGGCATAGCTACCCCATGACCCCCCCCCTACCCCAGCCCATTACCAGCCCCTTTGGGTCTTGTATGGATATTAAGGGGAACCCCGCACATAAAATAAAAAAGGCCCTATATACTCTGAACAGCCGTATACAGGCGGTGCATACAAGACAGGGACTGTAGGTTTGTTCTTATGTAGAATCTGTTTGTAATTTTGAACAGGTACATTGTTGAAGTGTAGCTCCAGACCAAAAATCTATTTTTAAACTTTTTGGAAAACATAGGTAAGGGTTATCACCCCTGTAACATTTGTTTTGCTGTCTGTGCCCCTGTTCAGAACATTTCACCTCACTTTCCGTCCTAATGACAACTGTTTTTGAAATGTGGTGTTTTTCTTGAAACAAGGATTGCTGATAAAGCATCAGTACAGAGGAGACACCTTTCTCCCATATTTATTCTTACAGGAGAGAATTTTCCTTCCTAGTGGTAGATTTCCTCTCACTTCCTGTTGTCTTCTTGCGTTTGCAAGTAGGAGTCGTTTGTAAGTTGGATGTTTGAAAGTAGGGACCTGCCGTATATACTCTGCAGAAATAGGCCCCTTAGTTGTTGGTGTTGGCACAACACTGTAAGCACTCACAGTTACTCTTGGTTGGTGCTGGAACGCCCTGCTGTCAACTATTATATCAGGAATTTTAATTACATATAATTGTTGAACAGTGGTAGTAAAAATTGGGCCTTTGATGGTGGTGCTGGTGCCACAACACTGTAAGCCCTGACAGTTACTCTTGGTGGGTGCAGCAATGGGCCCTGCTGTGAATTATTAGATCAAGAATTGTAATTACATGCCCCTGTTGAACAGGGGCTGAAAAATTGGGCCTTAGGCACTGGTGGCACAACACTGCAACCCTTCACAGATACTGTACTTGGAGCACAGCAATGAGCCCTGTTGCAAAGTATTGCTTCAAAAATTGTAATGACACGCCCCTGTTAAACAGGGGCTGAAAAATTGGGCCTTAGGCACTGGTGGCACAACACTGCAACTCCTCACAGATACTGTACTTGGAGCACAGCAATGAGCCCTGTTGCAAAGTATTGCTTCAAAAATTGTAATTACACGCCCCTGTTAAACAGGGGCTGAAAAATTGGGCGTTAGGCACTGGTGGCGGCACCCATAAACAAAAATGATCTTCCAAGCTATCATCATCAATCGTATCATTGAGGACTCGGAGGAGGAGGATAGCCAGTCAACATAACAGCACAGGCACTCAGCATCAGCATCAGTCTTGAAGGGATGTGACATTTTAAAATCAATTAGTCTGTTATATCAGCATCAGGTGTGTGGTAGCTGGTGGTGATCCAAGACTGGTTCATCTTGATGAAAGTCAGTCGATCAACCGAGTCGGTGGACAGGCGCACCCTGTGATCCGTGACAAATCCTCCAGCAGCACTGAATGTGCGTTCCGAAAGAACGCTGGATGCAGGACAGGCCAGTAGCTCAATTGCATACTGTGCAAGCTCTGGCCAGTGATCCATCCTCAAGACCCAGTAAGCCATAGGATTTTCGGTGGGGAAGGTGTCCAAGTCTGACCTTGCCCCTAGATATTCCTGCACCATGTTTATCAGACGCTGGCGATGGTTGCTGGAACCGATCATACTTTGGGGCTGCGGACTAAAGAATTGTCTGAACGCATCGGTCAGACGGCCACCTTCCCCACCGCTCCTTCTTTGACTGGCCGAAGCCTCAGCAACTCGTTGTCCAGGACCAGGAGTTTGCAACCTCCCAGTCTCTGGGAACGCGTTGCACAGACCTTTCTGCAAGGCCTCCCGGAGTTGTCTCATCCTCTGCTCCCTCTGCGACGGTAACATAAGGTCCGCAACCTTACCCTTGTACCGTGGATCAAGGAGAGTGGCCAGCCAGTAATGGTCCCTCTCCTTGATCCGAAGAATACGAGGATCCTTCCGCAGACTTTGCAGGATCAGGGAGGCCATGCAGCGTAGGTTTGCTGAGGCATTCGCTCCGGAGTCCTCTGGGTCACTAAGGACGACATGATCCGCAGCCACCTCCTCCCAGCCACGTACAAGTCCACTGGTTTCTTGGGACTGTAAATCATCCCTAAAAGACTGCTGCTGATGATGCTGAGTGCCAGCCTCCACCTCCATGCTGACACAATCCTCCTCCTCCTCCTCCTCCTCCTCCTCCTCCTCCTCTTCCTGTGCGATGGGTGGGACAGAAGGAACACTGTCTGGGTAAAGGGGGCCTTGAGAGGCAAGGAAGTCCTCCTCTTCCTGCCTCTGTTCTGCCTCAAGTGCCCTGTCCATTATTCCACGCAGCGTGTGCTCCAACAGGTGGACAAGAGGTACAGTGTCACTGATGCATGCACTGTCACTGCTCACCATCCTCGTGGCCTCCTCAAATGGTGCCAGGACAGTGCATGCATCCCTGATCATGCCCCACTGGCGTGGAGAAAAAAAACCAAGCTCCCCTGACCCTGTCCTGGTGCCGTAGTCGCACAGGTACTCATTGATGGCCCTCTGCTGCGTGTGCAGCCGCTGCAGCATGGCCAACGTTGAGTTCCACCTGGTGGGCATGTCACATATAAGGCGGTTCTTGGGCAGGTTCAACTCCTTTTGCAGCTCAGCCAGGCGAGCACTGGCATTATAAGATCTGCGGAAATGCACACAGACTTTCCTGGCCTGCCTCAGGACATCCTGTAAGCCCGGGTACCTGCCCAAGAAGCGCTGCACCACCAGGTTAAGGACGTGAGCCACACAGGGCACATGGGTCAGTTGTCCCTGTCGGAGGGCGGAGAGGAGGTTGGTGCCATTGTCGCAAACCACCATTCCTGGCTTAAGCTGGCGTGGCGTCAACCACCTCTCGGCCTGGCCCTGCAGAGCAGACAGGACCTCTGCCCCAGTGTGGCTTCTGTCCCCCAAACACACCAGCGCAAGCACGGCATGGCATCTTTTTGCCTGCGTACTTGCGTAGCCCCGTGAACGGCTACGGAGCACCGCTGGTTCATAGGACAAACCACAGGAAGAGGCCATGGAGGAAGAAGAAGAGGAGGGGGTGGAGGAGAGAGGTGTGTCACAACCAGTAGTAGCATTTTGGAGGCGTGGCGGTGGGACAACCTCCAACACTACTGCACCTTGTCCTGAATCCTTCCCAGCTGCCAAAAGAGTGACCCAATGGGCCGTGAAAGAAAGGTAACGTCCCTGTCCATGCCTGCTGGACCATGAGTCAGCGGTAATATGCACCTTACCGCTGACCGCCCTGTCCAGCGAGGCCAAGACATTGCCTTCCACATGCCGGTAGAGAGCCGGAATAGCCTTCCGTGAGAAAAAGTGGCGTTTGGGAACCTGCCACTGAGGAACCGCACATTGCACAAACTCACGGAAGGGGGCCGAGTCTACCAACTGAAAAGGCAGCAGTTGAAGCGCTAGCAATTTAGCCAAGCTAGCATTCAACCGCTGGGCATGTGGATGGCTGGGAGTGAACTTCTTTCGACGGTCCAGCAGCTGGGGCAGGGAAATTTGCCTGCTAGAATCGGACGTCGGTGTACTGCTAGCAGAGTGGGCGCAAGTACTTGGCTGTGACACACCTAATTCTACACCTTCATTCCTCTCAGTGCATGTTTCAGAGAGGACTGAAGTTATAGTGGGGTTGGAGATCCCAGCTGATGCGGTGCAAGGAGAGGTCCGCTTTGTTCTTTGGTGTGGGTCTTTGAGGTAGGCTTGCCAACGAGCTGCATGGCAGGTCAACATATGTCTGGTCAGGCATGTGGTACCCAAGCGGCTGATGTTTTGGCCACGCGATATACGCTTGAGACATATGTTGCAAACAGCAGCTGTGCGATCTGATGCACTAGCCTCAAAAAAGGCCCACACCAAAGAACTTTTTGAATGACGGGCAGAGGCAGCGCCCTGCACAGGCGGAGCTCTGCGGTGTGATTCCGTCGGTGTACTGCCCTTACGCTGGCCACCAAAGGGCATCCTGCCTCGTTGGAGATGTGCCTCCTCCTCATCCTCCTCCTCCTCCTCTCTCCTATTAGGCACCCACGTGGAGTCATTGACCTCATCATCCCCTCCCTCCTCATCACTGGAGCCAATCTGGCAGTATGCTGCAGCTGCTGGAACATGACTGCCAGATTGGTGTCCTTCTTGAGCATCCCCTCTGTCTGCTCTCACGCTACTGCCTTCCTCTAGCTGGGTTTCATCATCAGACCCTTCGAAACGCTGGGCATCCTCCTGGAGCATGTACCCAACACTGTGCTGAAACAGTTCGGGGGACTCCTCAGGAGGAGGACATGGTGGGTCTAGGGAAGGAGTGACTGATGATTTGTCTGACATTGATACCAGGGAAGACGACGCTTTGGCAGCTGCTTTTCCAGTACCCTGAGCCTGGGTGAGAGAGGATGAGGAGGAGGAGGAGGGCTTGGTCATCCACTCTACCAAGTCTTCGGCATGATGTGGCTCAACATGTCCAGCTGCCGAAAAGAAGGACAAGCGTGTCCCATGGCCATGTGCTGATGACAATGCACCGCGTCCACGACCAGCACTGTTGCCCCCAGACACAGAGCCTGCTTGCCCTCTTTTATTGCCTCCTGACTGTCTGCCTCTCCTTGTTTGCCTTCCAGACATTCTAATAGATGGCCTGCAGGGAGATGGGAAAAAAGCAATAAGGGCTACCTTCAGGTGTCCTTCTCTGTCCCTTGAAACAAGGACTTGCAGAGTGAAAGAAACTGACACTGTCCCTACCTAGAGTTTTCTGTCCCTAGAATAAATGTTTTTTTTAAGCACAATATAGCACAAGGAAAATTAACTCACTGTCCTTACAGGTCCCTGGAAACAAGGACTTGCAGAGTGAAAGAAAAAAAACACTCTCCCTACCTACAGTTTTCTGTCCCTAGAAAAAATGTTTTTTTTAAGCACAATATAGCACAAGGAAAATTAACTCACTGTCCTTACAGGTCCCTGGAAACAAGGACTTGCAGAGTGAAAGAAAAAAAACACTCTCCCTACCTACAGTTTTCTGTCCCTAGAAAAAATGTTTTTTTTAATCACAATATAGCACAAGGAAAATTAACTCACTGTCCTTACAGGTCCCTGGAAACAAGGACTTGCAGAGTGAAAGAAACTGACACTGTCCCTACCTAGAGTTTTCTGTCCCTAGAATAAATGTTTTTTTTAAGCACAATATAGCACAAGGACAATTAACTCACTGTCCTTACAGGTCCCTGGAAACAAGGACTTGCAGAGTGAAAGAAAAAAAACACTCTCCCTACCTACAGTTTTCTGTCCCTAGAAAAAATGTTTTTTTTAAGCACAATATAGCACAAGGAAAATTAACTCACTGTCCTTACAGGTCCCTGGAAACAAGGACTTGCAGAGTGAAAGAAAAAAAACACTCTCCCTACCTACAGTTTTCTGTCCCTAGAAAAAATGTTTTTTTTAATCACAATATAGCACAAGGAAAATTAACTCACTGTCCTTACAGGTCCCTGGAAACAAGGACTTGCAGAGTGAAAGAAACTGACACTGTCCCTACCTAGAGTTTTCTGTCCCTAGAATAAATGTTTTTTTTAATCACAATATAGCACAAGGAAAATTAACTCACTGTCCTTACAGGTCCCTGGAAACAAGGACTTGCAGAGTGAAAGAAAAAAAACACTCTCCCTACCTACAGTTTTCTGTCCATAGAAAAAATGTTTTTTTTAATCACAATATAGCACAAGGAAAATTAACTCACTGTCCTTACAGGTCCCTGGAAACAAGGACTTGCAGAGTGAAAGAAACTGACACTGTCCCTACCTAGAGTTTTCTGTCCCTAGAATAAATGTTTTTTTTAATCACAATATAGCACAAGGAAAATTAACTCACTGTCCTTACAGGTCCCTGGAAACAAGGACTTGCAGAGTGAAAGAAAAAAAACACTCTCCCTACCTACAGTTTTCTGTCCATAGAAAAAATGTTTTTTTTAATCACAATATAGCACAAGGAAAATTAACTCACTGTCCTTACAGGTCCCTGGAAACAAGGACTTGCAGAGTGAAAGAAACTGACACTGTCCCTACCTAGAGTTTTCTGTCCCTAGAATAAATGTTTTTTTTAAGCACAATATAGCACAAGGAAAATTAACTCACTGTCCTTACAGGTCCCTGGAAACAAGGACTTGCAGAGTGAAAGAAAAAAAACACTCTCCCTACCTACAGTTTTCTGTCCCTAGAAAAAATGTTTTTTTTAATCACAATATAGCACAAGGAAAATTAACTCACTGTCCTTACAGGTCCCTGGAAACAAGGACTTGCAGAGTGAAAGAAACTGACACTGTCCCTACCTAGAGTTTTCTGTCCCTAGAATAAATGTTTTTTTTAATCACAATATAGCACAAGGAAAATTAACTCACTGTCCTTACAGGTCCCTGGAAACAAGGACTTGCAGAGTGAAAGAAAAAAAACACTCTCCCTACCTACAGTTTTCTGTCCATAGAAAAAATGTTTTTTTTAATCACAATATAGCACAAGGAAAATTAACTCACTGTCCTTACAGGTCCCTGGAAACAAGGACTTGCAGAGTGAAAGAAACTGACACTGTCCCTACCTAGAGTTTTCTGTCCCTAGAATAAATGTTTTTTTTAAGCACAATATAGCACAAGGAAAATTAACTCACTGTCCTTACAGGTCCCTGGAAACAAGGACTTGCAGAGTGAAAGAAACTGACACTGTCCCTACCTAGAGTTTTCTGTCCCTAGAATAAATGTTTTTTTTAAGCACAATATAGCACAAGGACAATTAACTCACTGTCCTTACAGGTCCCTGGAAACAAGGACTTGCAGAGTGAAAGAAAAAAAACACTCTCCCTACCTACAGTTTTCTGTCCCTAGAAAAAATGTTTTTTTTAAGCACAATATAGCACAAGGAAAATTAACTCACTGTCCTTACAGGTCCCTGGAAACAAGGACTTGCAGAGTGAAAGAAAAAAAACACTCTCCCTACCTACAGTTTTCTGTCCCTAGAAAAAATGTTTTTTTTAATCACAATATAGCACAAGGAAAATTAACTCACTGTCCTTACAGGTCCCTGGAAACAAGGACTTGCAGAGTGAAAGAAACTGACACTGTCCCTACCTAGAGTTTTCTGTCCCTAGAATAAATGTTTTTTTTAATCACAATATAGCACAAGGAAAATTAACTCACTGTCCTTACAGGTCCCTGGAAACAAGGACTTGCAGAGTGAAAGAAACTGACACTGTCCCTACCTAGAGTTTTCTGTCCCTAGAATAAATGTTTTTTTTAAGCACAATATAGCACAAGGACAATTAACTCACTGTCCTTACAGGTCCCTGGAAACAAGGACTTGCAGAGTGAAAGAAACTGACACTGTCCCTACCTAGAGTTTTCTGTCCCTAGAATAAATGTTTTTTTTTAAGCACAATATAGCACAAGGAAAATTAACTCACTGTCCTTACAGGTCCCTGGAAACAAGGACTTGCAGAGTGAAAGAAAAAAAACACTCTCCCTACCTACAGTTTTCTGTCCATAGAAAAAATGTTTTTTTTAATCACAATATAGCACAAGGAAAATTAACTCACTGTCCTTACAGGTCCCTGGAAACAAGGACTTGCAGAGTGAAAGAAACTGACACTGTCCCTACCTAGAGTTTTCTGTCCCTAGAATAAATGTTTTTTTTAAGCACAATATTGCACAAGGAAAATTAACTCACTGTCCTTACAGGTCCCTGGAAACAAGGACTTGCAGAGTGAAAGAAAAAAAACACTCTCCCTACCTACAGTTTTCTGTCCCTAGAAAATTTTTTTTTTTTAATCACAATATAGCACAAGGAAAATTAACTCACTGTCCTTACAGGTCCCTGGAAACAAGGACTTGCAGAGTGAAATAAACTGACACTGTCCCTACCTAGAGTTTTCTGTCCCTAGAATAAATGTTTTTTTTAATCACAATATAGCACAAGGAAAATTAACTCACTGTCCTTACAGGTCCCTGGAAACAAGGACTTGCAGAGTGAAAGAAAAAAAACACTCTCCCTACCTACAGTTTTCTGTCCCTAGAAAAATTTTTTTTTTTAATCACAATATAGCACAAGGAAAATTAACTCACTGTCCTTACAGGTCCCTGGAAACAAGGACTTGCAGAGTGAAAGAAACTGACACTGTCCCTACCTAGAGTTTTCTGTCCCTAGAATAAATGTTTTTTTTAAGCACAATATAGCACAAGGACAATTAACTCACTGTCCTTACAGGTCCCTGGAAACAAGGACTTGCAGAGTGAAAGAAAAAAAACACTCTCCCTACCTACAGTTTTCTGTCCCTAGAAAAAATGTTTTTTTTAAGCACAATATAGCACAAGGAAAATTAACTCACTGTCCTTACAGGTCCCTGGAAACAAGGACTTGCAGAGTGAAAGAAAAAAAACACTCTCCCTACCTACAGTTTTCTGTCCCTAGAAAAAATGTTTTTTTTAATCACAATATAGCACAAGGAAAATTAACTCACTGTCCTTACAGGTCCCTGGAAACAAGGACTTGCAGAGTGAAAGAAACTGACACTGTCCCTACCTAGAGTTTTCTGTCCCTAGAATAAATGTTTTTTTTAATCACAATATAGCACAAGGAAAATTAACTCACTGTCCTTACAGGTCCCTGGAAACAAGGACTTGCAGAGTGAAAGAAACTGACACTGTCCCTACCTAGAGTTTTCTGTCCCTAGAATAAATGTTTTTTTTAAGCACAATATAGCACAAGGACAATTAACTCACTGTCCTTACAGGTCCCTGGAAACAAGGACTTGCAGAGTGAAAGAAACTGACACTGTCCCTACCTAGAGTTTTCTGTCCCTAGAATAAATGTTTTTTTTAACCACAATATAGCACAAGGAAAATTAACTCACTGTCCTTACAGGTCCCTGGAAACAAGGACTTGCAGAGTGAAAGAAAAAAAACACTCTCCCTACCTACAGTTTTCTGTCCCTAGAAAAAATGTTTTTTTTAATCACAATATAGCACAAGGAAAATTAACTCACTGTCCTTACAGGTCCCTGGAAACAAGGACTTGCAGAGTGAAAGAAACTGACACTGTCCCTACCTAGAGTTTTCTGTCCCTAGAATAAATGTTTTTTTTAAGCACAATATAGCACAAGGACAATTAACTCACTGTCCTTACAGGTCCCTGGAAACAAGGACTTGCAGAGTGAAAGAAAAAAAACACTCTCCCTACCTACAGTTTTCTGTCCCTAGAAAAAATGTTTTTTTTAAGCACAATATAGCACAAGGAAAATTAACTCACTGTCCTTACAGGTCCCTGGAAACAAGGACTTGCAGAGTGAAAGAAAAAAAACACTCTCCCTACCTACAGTTTTCTGTCCCTAGAAAAAATGTTTTTTTTAATCACAATATAGCACAAGGAAAATTAACTCACTGTCCTTACAGGTCCCTGGAAACAAGGACTTGCAGAGTGAAAGAAACTGACACTGTCCCTACCTAGAGTTTTCTGTCCCTAGAATAAATGTTTTTTTTAAGCACAATATAGCACAAGGACAATTAACTCACTGTCCTTACAGGTCCCTGGAAACAAGGACTTGCAGAGTGAAAGAAACTGACACTGTCCCTACCTAGAGTTTTCTGTCCCTAGAATAAATGTTTTTTTTAAGCACACTATAGCAGAAGCACAAAACACACTGACACTCTCCCTACCTATCCTTCTCTTTCCCTAAACTAAAGGAATCCAGGTTAAGCAAGAAAGAAATAACAGTCACTGTCCCTGCCTATGCTACTCTATCCCTGCTCCGGAACACACTACACTAGGCCGCCGTGCTGGCGGCCTTTTATAGTGTGGGGCGTGTACTAAACACCCTCAGCAATAATTGGCCACAGGCATCCTGCCTGTGGCCAATCATTGCTCTCCTCGCTGCCGGCGCTGTGATTGGCCAAGCATGCGGGGTCACAGTGCATGCTTGGCCAATCACAGCGCCTGGATGACACTGCGATGGCGTAGTGCATTGTGGGCCGTTCGCGTCACTCGAATTTGGCGCGAACGGCCCAAATCGTTCGATCTTCGTCGAACGATCGAACAGCCAATGTTCGAGTCGAACGTATGTTCGACTCGAACACGAAGCTCATCCCTACTCACTACACACGTTAGTGTCCCTAACTATCAACTGGGTACAGCCTTGTGCTGTCCCACTCCCTAACTCCCTGCTTTTTTGAAGTTCTTAGCAATAACCACACAGGCTTTGGCTCACCGCACAGAGGTCACACTCCCCAGACTATCCACACAGATCTGGTTCCAGGTTGGAGCATCTCCCTTAGTATGCTGGGAGTTCTTGTAGAGGCCCTATCGAGCCCACTTACTTCAGCTGGGCTCATTAACTCTTCCCCTGCAAGACTCCCCGCACTCCCCCTAGTGGTATAAATCGGCATAAAGCCTGAACCTAGGACAGATATACCTTCCATCCTGGATGCAACCTGGTAATTTTACCTGCATGCTGTCACACTATCTAGGACACATAGTGTCTGAAGAAGGGGTAGCCACAGACCCTGAGAAGCTGGAAGCAGTCACCTCCTGGCCCAGGCCCACCACTGTGACAGAACTCGGGTCCTTTTTGGGATTCTGCTCCTATTATAGGAGGTTCGTGGAGGGGTTCGCACGGATTGCCAGACCCCTGAATGAACTGTTGAAGACAGAGGGAGAAGAGGATGACTCGGGCCCCAGGAAGCCGGGGGAGTCAGTCGAAGACCAGTGGAATGGGAAGTGTGGAGAGGCCTTCCAGATGTTGGAGAAAAGCTTAACCACTGCACCTGTTTTGGCCTATGCAGATCCAAAGAAACCCTATGAACTCCATGTAGATGCCAGTCATGACGGTCCGGGAGGAGTGCTCTACCAGAAGCATGGAGGGCAACTGCGACCCGTCGCATATGTGAGCAGAAGTTTGACCCCCTCTGAGAAGAACTACCCTACTCAGTGTCGGACTGGTCCCAGACTGGGATCGCGTCCGGAGGGGTGAGCGAGCACCTGCTCACGCCATTAACTTGTACTTTGATTAGGCCTAGTGACTGCCTTGGCCCACCGTGCTATATTTACTGTCCCGCCGGAGACTAGTGGTGGAACTGAGCTGTGTAGTCTCCGGTGAAGTGTTCTTTCTTTATTAACCATAATTGGATTACAAATACTGTTCCTGAATGCGCACCACCTTTCATCTTGCATGCGAAGAATTGTTCTCACAGAGACTGAGTTTATCTGAGTCAGGCCTGACCAGGGATTAGGATTTTGTTGGTGCGCCACATTGCGCATAGAGAAGATAGCTGCACGTGGCGTGTGATCAATCTGCACTATCACTGATTAGTATGTTTATTACTGCAGGGCTCTGCATGTATGTTATGTGACAAGTTATCATTTACCTTTATACCACAGTAAATCATTTACGGTTTATCACTCCGGTATCAGTGTTCATTATTGCATATATTGACTGCTCATATTACTGCTAGATTTTGCATAACCAGGTATAGAGAGCTATATTACTAGAACATCCCCTAGACTAACTGTGCCAAAGGAGGGTCGAGTAGATTGCCGGGGGTTGGCGGTGCTGTGTACAGGGCCCGAAACAGAACCAGCGGCTCTCTTAACTGGGGGTATCGCTACACATGTATTGTTTTTTTTAAAGTGCTACTAAACCCAGGACCTTGCATTCACTATATCTGTTCTTCCACTTGTGACAGCAGGAAGGTAAAGTCACCTGGTTGCATCCAGGGGGGTAGATATATTTCGCCCAGATTCAGGCTTTACGCCGACTTATACAACTAGGTGGAGAGTTGTATAAGGCTAGTGGGCTCATGGATGACTCATACCTCTAGGGAGAGTGTGGGGCGTCGTACAGACAGGGAGTTGATGAGACCAGCTGAAGCTTGTCAGCTCATTTAGGCCTCTATAAGAACTCCCAGCTTCATTAGATGTTAGCTCATGCCTGGAACCAGACCTGTGTGGACTGTCTAGGGAGAGTGAACCCCTGTGCGGTGAGACAAAGCCTGTGTGGCTATTTGCTTGGACATTTAAAACCAGGGACTTAGGGACTAGGACAGCACTAGGCTGATCCCAGTTGTTAGTTAGGAAACCTGTATGTTTAGTCAGAGGTCAAGTTGGCCAGGATTTATTTTGTTTATGTTTCTTTTGCTTTGCTGTGTTTTGTCACTGTAAATAGAAAATAAACCGCACCTTTATGATTTTGAAAACCACAACCACCGTTTGCTGGGCCTGTTTTTGTGTGGGGAGCCCATCTCGGGGGTCACACACACCCGCTGCCGAGCTAACCCCCTCACAGTTGGTGGAGAATGCAGGCAGTTTTTTTTTAAGCCAGCATGGAGGAGATACTGAAGCAGCTGGCTCTAGCAAATGCCAATCAACAGCAGACAAATGCAGGTTTGCAAAAGAGCCTTGCAGCTCAACAACAGAACTTCGCAGCCCAGCAGCAAGCTCATCAACAGAGCCTTGCAGCCCAGCAGCAAGCTCATCAACAGAGCCTTGCAGCCCAGCAGCAGACAAACGCAACTTTGCAACAGAGTCTGGAGGCTCAGCAACAAGCCCAGCAGCAATCTGAGGCCCGCTTCATAGACCTGTTACAGAAGCAAGAGCAGAGACTACAACAACAGATGGAAGCAGCAATGCAGCAACGTCCGCAGACCAGTGAGGAAAGCCGTCCCACTAATACCGCGTCCTTTGGGGTGAGTCGTTTATTGACAAAAATGACTGGAGAGGATGATCCAGAGGTATTTTTGACCACATTTGAAAGGACCGCTGAAAGAGAAAAGTGGCCTGAGGAGCAGTGGGCTGGACTGGTGGCTCCTCTGTTAACTGGTGAATCGCAGAAAGCTTACTATGACCTAGAGCCTAACCAAGCAAAAGACTATGCGATGCTAAAAGCTGAAATATTGGCAAGGCTGGGTGTCACCCAGGCTGTCCGGGCTCAGCGTGTGCATAACTGGACTTTCCAGCTTGGAAAACCCCCCAGGTCTCAAATGTATGATCTCATTCACCTGAGCAGAAAGTGGCTACAGCCAGAGACTTTGTCCGCACCAAAGATTGTGGAACGTGTTGTAATGGATCGGTTTTTGAGAGCTCTTCCTACTGCCATCCAAAAGTGGGTAAGCCATGGAGACCCAGAGACGGCCGATGGTCTTGTGGATCGTGTGGAGAAATACTTGGCTACAGAGAACCTGACGGCCTCTTCCGGAGACACTCGGACTTTCCACCCTAAGACCAGACCATCCCCAGGGGCGGATGGGAGGATTCCGGGGGGTGAGGGTGGAGAGAGTGAGAGGGTGGGAGCTCTACCCCAAGTTTGGCGAGAACAGCCTGGGAAATCAGCGGCTCAAGAGGCCGCAAGAAGGATCGTTTGCTACCGCTGCCGGCAAGCGGGACATATTGCAGCCAATTGCCCGGTTGTGGAGGAACCCATGCAGTGTGACTTTCTGACGGGCAGACGTCAGTCGCTGTGTGCGACAGTCGCATGCACTGCCATTCGAGGAACTGAGAAACATTTATGCAAAATGTGTGTTAATGGTAGAAATGTTGTGGTATTGCTGGATTCAGGTAGCCTTGTGACCCTGATAAAGGCTGAGTTAGTTAAAACAGAGGTCTCTGGGAATAGCAAGGTAGCTGTTATTTGTGTGCATGGGGACACCCGAGAGTATCCAGTGACTACAGTGTGTTTCGAGACCCCCAAAGGTACCCTCTCTCATCCAGTGGGCTTAGTATCTCAGTTACCGCATGACGCCATTGTGGGAAGGGATTTTCCGAAGTTCTGGGAACTGTGGGATGATCCTGAGCCCCCCACTGGTGCCCCTATGTACCAGGAATGTGATAGCCAGAACTCCCCTGAGAGTGGTGAGGACTCTCCAGAATTTCCCTTATCAGTATTGGCAGGGGAGACTCAAGAAACTGGAGAGGAGCCCACCTCCTCAGACGAAAACCTACCGTCTGTGGAGTTTTCTGATCTTGAGGTTCACAGGGAAAACTTTGCCACAGAACAGTTGAAAGACCCCGCCCTAATAAAGGCACGGGAAAACGTAGTGAAAATAGATGGCGAGTTAGTGAACCCAGATAATACCTGCACTTACCCATACTTCAGCGTAGAGAAGGACCTACTGTATCGGGTGGCAAAAAGGGCAGAAGAAACCGTTGAGCAGCTTGTGGTGCCCAAACCTTACAGGAAGTTGGTGTTGGAGTTGGCCCATGGGCACATTCTTGGAGGTCATCTGGGGACAGAGAAAACCCGAGAGAGGGTATTACAGAGATTCTATTGGCCGGGGGTGATGAAGGACATAGAAAATTATTGTTCCTCCTGCCCTGTGTGTCAGAGGTCGGCCCCGATGCCACATTTCCGTAGCCCGCTGGTCCCTCTACCCATCATTGAGGTCCCGTTTGAGAGGATCGCCATGGATTTGGTAGGTCCTATAATCAAGTCCGCTAGGGGGCACCAGTACATATTAGTTATAATGGACTATGCCACCCGTTATCCAGAAGCGATCCCTCTCCGAAATACCTCGGCCAAAACCATAGCCAAAGAGCTATCTCTTGTGTTTAGCCGGGTGGGTATTTGTAAAGAACTGCTTACGGACCAAGGTACACCCTTTATGTCCCGGGTTATGAAGGAGCTGTGTAAATTGTTCAAAGTGACGCAATTACGTACATCTGTGTATCACCCCCAAACCGATGGGCTGGTTGAAAGGTTCAACAAAACCCTAAAACAAATGTTGAAGAAAGTGGTGGATAGAGATGGAAAGGATTGGGACTGTCTACTTCCTTATCTGATGTTTGCTATTAGGGAGGTGCCCCAATCCTCTACGGGATTCTCCCCCTTTGAGTTACTGTATGGGAGACACCCAAGAGGGCTGTTGGATATTGCCAAGGAAACTTGGGAAAGTGAGAGTTCTCCCCACAGGAGTGTGATTGAGCATGTCGCCCTGATGCAAGACCGAATTGCACAGGTAATGCCCATCGTGAAGGAACATTTGGCCCAAGCGCAGTTAGCACAGCAGAGAGTGTACAACCGTGGAGCCAAGACCCGTACCTTTTCCCCGGGGGATAGGATACTGGTACTTGTCCCTACGGTTGAAAGTAAATTCCTTGCCAAATGGCAAGGCCCCTACGAGATAATGGAAAAAGTGAGCGAAGTGAATTACAAGGTCAGACAACCAGGAAGGCGAAAGCCCGAACAGATCTATCACGTTAATCTGTTGAAAGCCTGGAGGGATAGAGAGTCCCTAGTCGCAGACACTTGGTCACCAGCTCAAACTGGTTGCGTGATTCCGGAGGTTGGAATAGCAGCCACCTTGTCACAACCCCAACAACAGGAGGTTAAGGAGTTTGTGCTTCGCAACAAGGAGGTATTCTCTGAGCTGCCGGGACAAACATCTGGGGTAGAGCATGACATCATTACCCCGCCCGGTGAAAGGGTGAAGTTAAAACCCTATCGGATCCCAGAGGCCCGACGGGAGGCAATACGGGAGGAAGTACAGAAAATGCTGAACTTAGGGGTGATAGAGGAGTCCCAAAGTGATTGGTCTAGTCCCATTGTGTTGGTGCCTAAACCGGATGGGAGCTGGCGATTTTGTAACGATTTTCGACAGTTGAACAAAGTTACAAAATTTGACACCTACCCCATGCCACGTATAGATGAGTTGATCGACCGGCTGGGAACAGCCCGATACATGACGACTCTTGACCTCACAAAAGGGTATTGGCAAATCCCCCTGGCCAAGTCGGCCAAAGAGAAAACCGCATTTGTAACCCCAGACGGGGCGTTCCAATATAAAAGAATGCCGTTCGGGTTACAGAATGCGCCGGCCACATTCCAGCGGAAAATGGACCAGATGCTGAGGCCCCATCGGAAGTATGCTGCGGCTTACCTGGATGACATAATTGTCCATAGCACAGATTGGGCCTCACATCTGCCAAAAGTGCAAGCAGTCCTGGACTCTGTTCGGGAAGCGGGGTTTACGGCTAACCCCAAGAAGTGTACCATTGGGCAGGAGGAGGCCAAATATCTTGGGTACACCATTGGGAGGGGAGTAATAAAACCCCAACTCAACAAAGTCGAGGCCATCCAGAGTTGGCCACGTCCCAACAGCAAGAAGCAGGTACGAGCCTTTCTGGGAATCGCTGGGTATTATCGGCGATTCATTCCCCACTTTGCTTCTAAGGCTGTGCCCCTAACCAACCTGACGAAGGGGAAAGGGTCGGTCATGATTAAATGGACCCCCGAGGCTGAAGCAGCATTCCAATTCTTGAAACAAGCCTTATGTAGCCAGCCAGTGTTGTACTCACCCGACTTCTCTAAAGACTTTGTCGTACAAAGTGATGCGTCAGATGTGGGGTTAGGAGCAGTATTGTCCCAGGTCTGGAACGGGGAAGAGCACCCAGTCATTTACCTCAGCAGGAAGTTGAAGTCCCATGAGGTAAATTACGCCACCGTTGAAAAGGAGTGTTTAGCGGTGAAGTGGGCTCTAGATTCCCTTCGGGACTACCTGCTAGGTAGGCACTTTGACATGGTTACGGATCACGCTCCGTTAAAGTGGATGGCTCAAAACAAAGAAACAAATAGAAGAGTGAATAGGTGGTTCCTGGCCCTCCCAGGAATTCAACTTCACAGTAAAGCATCGCCCTGGCGTTCAAATGGGGAATGTGGATGCTTTGTCTCGAGTACATGAATGCCTGATTGCTGGTGTTCCAACCCCGAGGTTAAAACAAGAGGGGGGGGTATGTGACAGCAGGAAGGTAAAGTCACCTGGTTGCATCCAGGGGGGTAGATATATTTCGCCCAGATTCAGGCTTTACGCCGACTTATACAACTAGGTGGAGAGTTGTATAAGGCTAGTGGGCTCATGGATGACTCATACCTCTAGGGAGAGTGTGGGGCGTCGTACAGACAGGGAGTTGATGAGACCAGCTGAAGCTTATCAGCTCATTTAGGCCTCTATAAGAACTCCCAGCTTCATTAGATGTTAGCTCATGCCTGGAACCAGACCTGTGTGGACTGTCTAGGGAGAGTGAACCCCTGTGCGGTGAGACAAAGCCTGTGTGGCTATTTGCTTGGACATTTAAAACCAGGGACTTAGGGACTAGGACAGCACTAGGCTGATCCCAGTTGTTAGTTAGGAAACCTGTATGTTTAGTCAGAGGTCAAGTTGACCAGGATTTATTTTGTTTATGTTTCTTTTGCTTTGCTGTGTTTTGTCACTGTAAATAGAAAATAAACCGCACCTTTATGATTTTGAAAACCACAACCACCGTTTGCTGGGCCTGTTTTTGTGTGGGGAGCCCATCTCGGGGGTCACACACACCCGCTGCCGAGCTAACCCCCTCACACACTGTACACAGCATGGAAATGCAATAGTTTTAGTAAATATACACTGCTAAATACTTTTTCTCATCTGCAGTTAGAGCAGTCTTGTGACTTCTATTAGTGCCTGGTTAAAGCTTGTATGAGGAGTTTTCATAGTGCACTGGCTGTCCTATCAGGGAGCAGGACCCCTGACCCTCTGTCTGGACAGTGCTGATTGGCCCTGTGGCACATGTGCTCTCCCACTCTCCCAAGAAAAAAAAAAAACTTTCTAGCAATACACACCAAACTGAGCATGACTCCACTAAGGCCCCATTCACACAGGGGTGGCACGACGCGGCACGACTTCGGGGGCGACCTCGGCGGCGCGATCTCAAGACGACTTGAGACGCCCGCCGAGGCGATTTGCATAAAGACTTCTGTATAGAAGTCAATGTAGGTCGCCTTGGGTCGCCCCCAAAAGTAGTACAGGAACCTTTTTCTAAGTCGGAGCGACCTGAGTCGCTCGTATTAGAATGGTTCCATTGAACAGCGTGGGACGCGACTCGTCAGGCGACCGAGTCGCCTGACGAGTCGCCCCTGTGTGAAACTCTGCCTTATTTGGACATGTTTTGGAGACAATGCAAGAAGGGGAGGAACAGAGAAGACAGGATTAAGCAGCCTTTTTACACAATGCAGAGGATTAACCCCCTAGGTTCAAAGGTGACTATAACAAGCATGCTTTGCTGCATTTACAGACTTATTTTACTGTTGTGGGCTAAGCAACACTTTTTAAGGACAAACAAGGCTTTATTTTTGTGAATATTGTCCTGCAACAATGATTTTATTTCGCAATCTTTAGACAATTAAATGTAATAAAACTAAACAAAAGGCACTTTTTTTCTTTTTTTTGAGCACTGTTGGTTTGAAAATAGTGTTGGTGCATATAAAAAGTATTCTGTAATTTGTCCTGTTTAAAACAACACTAAAAATATATAATTTTGGTACAAAAGCATTGCAAATGTATTTACAAATGAAGTAAAGTCGATTTTTATTTTTTACATTTTGCTCTTTTTTCAGTGTAATACAGTGTAAATATATGTGAAGGGTATAAAAATATTGATGAACAAAGCGAACAAAAACCAAAAAAAGTTTAAATATTAGTTAATAAAATAGATAAAAACAAACATCACCAGGAGAATTATAATTGAATGGAGGAGAATAAGGAGTTACTCAGTGCTGATTCGAGGAACATTTTAACTTAAAAAAAAAATATATATATATATTGTGAGGGGGTTAGCTCGGCAGCGGGTGTGTGTGACCCCCGAGATGGGCTCCCCACACAAAAACAGGCCCAGCAAACGGAGGTTGTGGTTTTCAAAATCAAAAAGGTGCGGTTTATTTTCTATTTACAGTGACAAAACACAGCAAAGCAAAAGAAACATAAACAAAATAAATCCTGGTCAACTTGACCTCTGACTAAACATACAGGTTTCCTAACTAACAACTGGGATCAGCCTAGTGCTGTCCTAGTCCCTAAGTCCCTGGTTTTAAATGTCCAAGCAAATAGCCACACAGGCTTTGTCTCACCGCACAGGGGTTCACTCTCCCTAGACAGTCCACACAGGTCTGGGTCCAGGCATGAGCTAACATCTAATGAAGCTGGGAGTTCTTATAGAGGCCTAAATGAGCTGATAAGCTTCAGCTGGTCTCATCAACTCCCTGTCTGCACGACGCCCCACACTCTCCCTAGAGGTATGAGTCATCCATGAGCCCACTAGCCTCAGCTGGGCTTATACAACTCTCCACCTAGTTGTATAAGTCGGCGTAAAGCCTGAATCTGGGCGAAATATATCTACCCCCCTGGATGCAACCAGGTGACTTTACCTTCCTGCTGTCACATACCCCCCCTCTTGTTTTAACCTCGGGGTTGGAACACCAGCAATCAGGCATTCATGTACTCGAGACAAAGCATCCACATTCCCCATTTGAACGCCAGGGCGATGCTTTACTGTGAAGTTGAATTCCTGGAGGGCCAGGAACCACCTATTCACTCTTCTATTTGTTTCCTTGTTTTGAGCCATCCACTTTAACGGAGCGTGATCCGTAACCATGTCAAAGTGCCTACCTAGCAGGTAGTACCGAAGGGAATCTAGAGCCCACTTCACCGCTAAACACTCCTTTTCAACGGTGGCGTAATTTACCTCATGGGACTTCAACTTCCTGCTGAGGTAAATGACTGGGTGCTCTTCCCCGTTCCAGACCTGGGACAATACTGCTCCTAACCCCACATCTGACGCATCACTTTGTACGACAAAGTCTTTAGAGAAGTCGGGTGAGTACAACACTGGCTGGCTACATAAGGCTTGTTTCAAGAATTGGAATGCTGCCTCAGCCTCGGGGGTCCATTTAATCATGACCGACCCTTTCCCCTTCGTTAGGTTGGTTAGGGGCACAGCCTTAGAAGCAAAGTGGGGAATGAATCACCGAAAATACCCAGCGATTCCCAGAAAGGCTCGTACCTGCTTCTTGCTGTTGGGACGTGGCCAACTCTGGATGGCCTCGACTTTGTTGAGTTGGGGTTTTATTACTCCCCTCCCAATGGTGTACCCAAGATATTTGGCCTCCTCCTGCCCAATGGTACACTTCTTGGGGTTAGCCGTAAACCCCGCTTCCCGAACAGAGTCCAGGACTGCTTGCACTTTTGGCAGATGTGAGGCCCAATCTGTGCTATGGACAATTACGTCATCCAGGTAAGCCGCAGCATACTTCCGATGGGGCCTCAGCATCTGGTCCATTTTCCGCTGGAATGTGGCAGGCGCATTCTGTAACCCGAACGGCATTCTTTTATATTGGAACGCCCCGTCTGGGGTTACAAATGCGGTTTTCTCTTTGGCCAATTTGGCCAGGGGGATTTGCCAATACCCTTTTGTGAGGTCAAGAGTCGTCATGTATCGGGCTGTTCCCAGCCGGTCGATCAACTCATCTATACGTGGCATGGGGTAGGTGTCAAATTTTGTAACTTTGTTCAACAGACGAAAATCGTTACAAAATCGCCAGCTCCCATCCGGTTTTGGCACCAACACAATGGGACTAGACCAATCACTTTGGGACTCCTCTATCACCCCTAAGTTCAGCATTTTCTGTACTTCCTCCCGTATTGCCTCCCGTCGGGCCTCTGGGATCCGATAGGGTTTTAACTTCACCCTTTCACCGGGCGGGGTAATGATGTCATGCTCTACCCCAGATGTTTGTCCCGGCAGCTCAGAGAATACCTCCTTGTTGCGAAGCACAAACTCCTTAACCTCCTGTTGTTGGGGTTGTGACAAGGTGGCTGCTATTCCAACCTCAGGAATCACGCAACCAGTTTGAGCTGGTGACCAAGTGTCTGCGACTAGGGACTCTCTATCCCTCCAGGCTTTCAACAGATTAACGTGATAGATCTGTTCGGGCTTTCGCCTTCCTGGTTGTCTGACCTTGTAATTCACTTCGCTCACTTTTTCTATTATCTCATAGGGGCCTTGCCATTTGGCAAGGAATTTACTTTCAACCGTAGGGACAAGTACCAGTATCCTATCCCCCGGGGAAAAGGTACGGGTCTTGGCTCCACGGTTGTACACTCTCTGCTGTGCTAACTGCGCTTGGGCCAAATGTTCCTTCACGATGGGCATTACCTGTGCAATTCGGTCTTGCATCAGGGCGACATGCTCAATCACACTCCTGTGGGGAGAACTCTCACTTTCCCAAGTTTCCTTGGCAATATCCAACAGCCCTCTTGGGTGTCTCCCATACAGTAACTCAAAGGGGGAGAATCCCGTAGAGGATTGGGGCACCTCCCTAATAGCAAACATCAGATAAGGAAGTAGACAGTCCCAATCCTTTCCATCTCTATCCACCACTTTCTTCAACATTTGTTTTAGGGTTTTGTTGAATCTTTCAACCAGCCCATCGGTTTGGGGGTGATACACAGATGTACGTAATTGCGTCACTTTGAACAATTTACACAGCTCCTTCATAACCCGGGACATAAAGGGTGTACCTTGGTCCGTAAGCAGTTCTTTACAAATACCCACCCGGCTAAACACAAGAGATAGCTCTTTGGCTATGGTTTTGGCCGAGGTATTTCGGAGAGGGATCGCTTCTGGATAACGGGTGGCATAGTCCATTATAACTAATATGTACTGGTGCCCCCTAGCGGACTTGATTATAGGACCTACCAAATCCATGGCGATCCTCTCAAACGGGACCTCAATGATGGGTAGAGGGACCAGCGGGCTACGGAAATGTGGCATCGGGGCCGACCTCTGACACACAGGGCAGGAGGAACAATAATTTTCTATGTCCTTCATCACCCCCGGCCAATAGAATCTCTGTAATACCCTCTCTCGGGTTTTCTCTGTCCCCAGATGACCTCCAAGAATGTGCCCATGGGCCAACTCCAACACCAACTTCCTGTAAGGTTTGGGCACCACAAGCTGCTCAACGGTTTCTTCTACCCGCATTCTCCACCAACTGTGAGGGGGTTAGCTCGGCAGCGGGTGTGTGTGACCCCCGAGATGGGCTCCCCACACAAAAACAGGCCCAGCAAACGGAGGTTGTGGTTTTCAAAATCAAAAAGGTGCGGTTTATTTTCTATTTACAGTGACAAAACACAGCAAAGCAAAAGAAACATAAACAAAATAAATCCTGGTCAACTTGACCTCTGACTAAACATACAGGTTTCCTAACTAACAACTGGGATCAGCCTAGTGCTGTCCTAGTCCCTAAGTCCCTGGTTTTAAATGTCCAAGCAAATAGCCACACAGGCTTTGTCTCACCGCACAGGGGTTCACTCTCCCTAGACAGTCCACACAGGTCTGGGTCCAGGCATGAGCTAACATCTAATGAAGCTGGGAGTTCTTATAGAGGCCTAAATGAGCTGATAAGCTTCAGCTGGTCTCATCAACTCCCTGTCTGCACGACGCCCCACACTCTCCCTAGAGGTATGAGTCATCCATGAGCCCACTAGCCTCAGCTGGGCTTATACAACTCTCCACCTAGTTGTATAAGTCGGCGTAAAGCCTGAATCTGGGCGAAATATATCTACCCCCCTGGATGCAACCAGGTGACTTTACCTTCCTGCTGTCACAATATATATATTATATATATTATTTTTTTTTATTTTTTTACTTGGGTTGATTTAACTGACATCATCTTCAGATCGAAGTTCATCCCTTTGATCTGTAGATGAAAAACACAGAAAATTACAAAATGGAACAAGGTTTTGTTGTAGCGTTCTGTATTTGGAGCCTAGCAATGTTGTTAAACATTGCCAGGCTGCTTCTTTTTTTTTTTTGACAGGTCCTACTGCCGAGACCTTCTCTGTGTACTCGGAAATGCAGTTGTGATTAATCGGAGCTGAATTGCCAGATACCTGGGACAGGGGGGGACCTGGCAGCAGGGCAGAAAGACTGGATGTTTTGGGCGTGTCTAGTAAGTCTATAGTCTGCAACTGGTTATATACAATATATATATTTACTGTCTCTCTCTTTTAGGTGGCTGATATCTTTCTCTTTCAAAAAGAAACTGGCGGTTTACTTCCTCAGTGCCCAAGCACTTTAGAAGAATGCTTAACAAAACGACTTGCCATCGTCACAGATCTCTTTCTTATCACACTCAGGGCCGCCATCAGGAATTTTGGGGCCCCTTACACAGCTTCAGGTATAGGCCCCCTGGAGCAGAGGAGAACCGGGGGGGGGGGGTGCTGCCGCCGCAAATTGAGAAGCGGGGGGGCAGCCGCGAATTGAGAAGTGGGGGGTGCAGCGGACAAAAGGGGGGTTGCCATCCGGGACCCTGGGTGGGGACCTCCGGGCCTCTGGGGACCTCCGGGCCCCTTAAAAAAAAAGGGGGTTGCCATCCGGGGCCCTGTGGGATAATAAGGAAAGATGTACTTCCCTGTGGGTTATAGTAATGCAGAAGAATCTGCCTCTTTAGTGTAGCGGGTGTTTGAATTTATGTGGGGACTCTGGGGGTGTGGAGTTCCTTGGGGCCTACAGGTAGCGTTGTTGCCTTGGGCCGGAGCTGAACTCACACCGCAAACTGTGCTTTTTTGTCCTCCCCTGGAGCTGGTACAGCGGGGCGGGGAACCCGCTGTGATGCAAAGGGAGAGGTCATAAAAGGGGCGGACGCCCTGATTTCAGGAGAGAGTCAGAGGACGCAGCCGCACCCAGGCACCTTCAGCTTGGGTGCTGGCGTTCCGGTGTTCCGGGCCTAGGTGCCCTTGGCCTAGCTGGAGCGGAGATGGAGTCCATCCCAGGCACCTTTAGCCTGGGGTGAGGTACTATGGCGGATGCCTGGGGCTCAGTACCTTCGACTGAGTTCCGCAAGGGTGGAGGAATCCGAGGGGGCCCTAACTCCTTGGGTGCCTGTGTCTGAGTTCGTGAGGACTGGTGCGCAGTAACTTCTCCGAAGAGTACGGCGCAGCATCGCTGGTGACGGAGAGGCCTCCACTTCTCCCTTGGACGGATTTCTTCCTCTGACCAGGGCAAAGTGAGTGAAGGTAATCCACGTGCTATATTACCAAGTCAGTGGCAGTGACTATTTACCACTGGTGACAGCACAGTGGGCAGCAGCAAGAAGGGAAAGGATTGTGCCTCAATCTGTCCCCATTTTCCAAAGGAGAAAGATTGTTTTATTGCTTGGCAAGAAGAATAAAACTGAGTTGTACCTATTCACTGTGTGGAACTTGGGTTACTAAAGCAAAGGAGTCAGGGAAGAAGGACTGGACTTGACTCTAGGACACCTACACAAAAGCCCAATCTTCTGGCCTTCACCTCTCAGTTACGGAGGACATGGGCCGTGGTGTGCATCATCTCTCTCCCAGGTACCCCTAGACAACAGCCATACAACCGATAAAGAAAGGGAGAGGGGTGAGGCCGCTACATTAGTATGTAAGAAAACAGTTGGGGGGGGGGGAAGCACATCAAGTCAAAAATTGGGGTGGGATCTGTGTCCCCCATGGAATTCAACTAGGTCATTATTTAATTGCGAGTAAAAAAATCGTGATTACTCATAAGACTCATTCTTATGCATTATAACAATTTTTGTCATTACGCTTGATATTCTATGATAATTGTAACACATGTTTTTGTGTCTCAAAAACAGCATAATAATCCACTTTGGTTCTTGTGCATAATACCTCTACCTCTGCAGAAAGCTTTGGCTCTGGAGGCATCCTATGTTTTGTCATTGCGCACTCCCATGATAAATGCCATGATGGCAGATTTTTTTACTTTGGTCAATAGTTATATCAAGGTGTACACACAAAGCAATGAGAATGTATCAAACTGGACTCAGGTAAGCCAGCAATAACGTCACCATAACAGCTTGTGAATCTGTCTTGTTGACACAAAGATTGCTCCCAGCTCCTACAGCCTCCTTTCAAATATATCTAATATATACAAGGGGACAAACGGCAAGCAGGCAAATTTAAAGTGGAAGTAAACCCTCCTATCATTTTCAGGCAAGGAAGCTGCCATCTTGGCCTCTATTTAATCTTCAACTGCCATGATGCTGCACATGTGATCAGTTATGACACCAGCCATTGGATGGTTTGACAGTTTGGTTGAGAGCACAACCAATGTGACAGTTAGCATTCCCGGCATGTCGGGAATGTAACTGCTTTTTGAAACTGTTAAATCGATGGGTTTACTTCCACTTTAAAGCGATTTTTAACCCAAAACAAAAATGCAATACATTGCAGCTTACTAATCCTTGTATTTGGTGGCTGATTCTTTTTCTTTTTTTTCTTTCTTTTCACCTAGTGATTCAACTACTAACACACTTCCTGTTCCACCCTTTTTGAGAAGCAACAGAAACACTCTTGGACAGCAGCATTGTCAGTCTCGGGAGAAGAGAGTGTTAGTTAGATTAGCAGATTTAGAAGGGTTTGACTAAAAAATTTAAGACAAACTCCCAGCAAACACTTAATAAGCAGTTACAGAATTATTCCCATTGCTTTAACAGTTTCTTCAAAGTTGTTTGTGCTTTTAACTGAACTGTCAAGCCATCAAATGGCTGGTGTCATAACTGATGTGCAGCACCATGGCAACTTTGGATCAGCCAAGGGCTAAGATGGCAGCTTCCTTGGCTGTAATAGATAGGAGGGTTTAGTTCCACTTTAAATGATTTGTCTTGGCCTTCTAACTGCCACTTTTGCTGGACAGCTTTGTTCTGGTAGATCGGAAATAAACTCCCAGAATTGCTTATCTTTTTCAAGATAATCCCTCCCGCTGCTGTTATCTTTTCCCTGGCTTCTTCTGGATGCAGGGTTTTCTGCCTCATGATTAGCCGGTCGGGAGTGATGACATACTATATACAGTACACGGAAGTCTGTCACTAGCAATAAAACGTCAGTTTTTGTTTTTCTAAGTTCCCCTGTAACATAGTTTTTTTTAACCTGTTGATTGTGCCAATAGATCCAATATTTCTCCAGTTCCTTTTATAGGGTTGTCAGCGCTGTTCTTTCTGCAGTGAACATCCACAGCATTGTTGTCACCATGTGGAAGGGGTCTTCAATGGACATGAAAGGCAATCAAACTAAAGTTGATAGTGGAAGATATCTGTTGGTTTTCCACTGATTCTTAAAGCGGTATTCATACTAAAATAAAAATATTAAAGTCAGCAGCTACAAATACTGCAGCTGCTGACTCTTAATATTCTCACACTCACCTGTCCCAGGGTCCAGCAATGCGGGGGAACGAAGCCCGGCTCGTCTCCCCCTCCTCTCCGTGGCGCCGGCATCACAACTGTGGGCGTCCGGCTGTGGCTTCACAGCCGGGCACGTACTGCGAATGCGCGAGCTGCTCTGTGCACCGTGATTGGCCGAGCACTCATCTGGGACCTGTGACGTGTTCCAGATGATTGCCGAGAGGGAGGTGGGAGAGGTGACCTTCCTTCCAGCGCTGTGGTGCCCAGGGAGGAAGTGGGAGCTGAAACCCTCTAAAAAGAGGGTTTCCGCTCCCCCCCCCCAAAAAAAATTACATGCCAAATGTGGCATATCAGGGGGTCACCTTCCCTTAAAGCGGAAGTTCAATTTTTGGGTGGAACACCGCCTTAAAGTGGTAATAAACTCACATTGATAAAAAAAATCACTGACCGGTGGAGACCCTTGTGACTTTTTTCATCCTTGCGACCTTCGGAAGCATAGGGTGCAGCACCTTACTGTGCGTAGCAGCCTGAAGAACAAGGCTGCCGATTTTTTTTTTTTATTTAAGAAATATTTCATGTTTATAACATGAACAAAAAAAATTCAAAAAGCCAGTAAAATGCAAACCACCCCTCCAGCGGGTGTGACAAAAAATAGAAAAAAAATCCTCAGGCAAATATAAAACATATGACCCAGGTATGGCAGTATCAAGGATTCAAACACAGCGGACTACCTGCAGCTGAAATAGACCACATGGGTGACCGCACAAATCCTGGGCTGCAACACTTTAAATGGTTTGCAGACATCTGACTAGTGCTGCAACACCACTCCCAGGTCTGTTGCATTGGCAGGGGCCAGTCTTTCTATGATATTTGGTGCTGTTTCTTCTATTCCCCAGCCGTGGTTGCCAATTTACTGCCATTTTATGCTTAAAAGCCATCTTGGTGACTGTGCCTGCCTCCCTGTGATTCACGGGGACAGCACAATCTCCCAGATTGTTCTAGGTATCCACATGGTTTTAACCCCTTTTGCTCTGCAGTATTTGTTGTGAGTACCCCTTTGGGGACTTCACTCCATTATGTGGGATTACAACAGCAAGGGAAATGGGCCTTGCCAGCTCCCTTTTTGACAATGGCTTTCAAGTTGTTAATCATGTTTTCCATGAGGACCCCAAGATATCTTCTCTTTTCTGATACCTCCATTTCTCCCTCTTGAGCACCCCACTTCCTCTGTTTAAGTAGAGAGTAGTTCTCAACCTCAGTGTCTGAGTTTATGGGGGTGATTTTGGACTCTTGGAGGCTTCTAGATGCAGGGGCCATTATTGCTCCCTTTCTGCCTCTCTTCCTGAGCCTGTTTGTGCCTTGGAGGTGAAGGAGGATTTCTCCTCCAAGTCTGAGGATTCAGAACAGGAGGAAACTAATTGTGATACTTTCTCTCCTAAATCAGGGGACACAGTCCTCAGTCCTTATTGATACACAATACACAAGTGCTTAGCACTGTGGACGTGCCTTTGTTCTATCGACCCAATTCACTAGCATGGGGTCGATGAAAAATCCCAAGCCTGCTAAGGCCTCCTCTATACATTTGCCCATAGAGGAGGTTTTGTATGGTGACTGGCCTCACCCTCAAAATGTTTGGCTCCCCTAAGGGTTTTGCCTATGAGTACCCTAAAGAAAAAAGATTTTGCAAAAAATGGACAGTCCCTGATGTTGATCCTGCAATGTCCTTTTACACAAAGATAATGTTATACTGAGGACTAATGCCTCCTTTCTGACCAAGGTGGTCTCTTCCTTCCACCTCAACCAGGACATCAGCCTTCCTCCCTTCTGTCATCAAGCTTCCAATCTGGAGTTTGATGTGTGAGTTTATCTCTCAGCTTCCTGTAGGCAATTATGTTGCCGCTTTGTATCTTCTGAATGCTCCCTTACAGGGTTCTCTGCCCTTGCAGGTATCGCAGGAAAAATCTGGTTCAGGTAAGTTAAAAGGGGGGCTGCTGCTGCATCACAGCCGTGTGCTGCTGCTGTGTGCTGCATCACACTCAAGGGTTTGCAAACCCTTTAAACTTGATGGATATCAGTCTCTTTTTCAGCCTTTTCTAAAGGGTGAAATAAGTTGCAATACAGCCACCAGGAATTGATTTGTTATCCCTATAAAGAAAGGTGCATTGTCTGCATAATGCAATATTATCTTCTCTAGGACTGCTATGGAGGTTCCACTGCCAGGGCAAATAGTAATGAGGACAAGAGGCAAACCCTGTCTCATTCCCCCTGGAGATTAAAGGGACTAGGTAGCGTATTATTCACTCTTCAGGAAATGTACATTATATAGTATTTAAGTGGCTTTGAGAACCTCCCATAGATATACCATTCTACACTATTGAACGCTTTTTGGGCATCTATGGATAGAATCACTCTTTGGCCCTGATTATCTGTGGGTATTCTCATGTTTAAATTTAGTCTTCTGATATTTATAGCTATGGCCCTGGTATCTCTTTCAACCTTTTAACTATCTATACAACTGTAGAAAGCTGATGCTCTTGTTTAATGCCCCTTACCTGCTAACTGCAACAGTGAATACATATTGTATTTGTAATGTTGCATATTTATCTGTATAAAAACACATTCAAATAAATCTACTGCTGTATGTTCTGTTGGGTGTAAACTGTTCTTAAAAATAAAAATAAAAAAAATAATCAATAAAAACTTTCTGATAAAAAAAAAAATCTAAAGGTGATCGATCAAACTAAAGCGGTAGGTTCCTTTTTTAATGAGTGCGCCAGTCTAAAACTGTTTTTTTAACCACTTGTCCACCGCCCACCATCAATTGACGGCGGGCGGAAGACTCTATTGTTCTGACTGGACATCATATGACGTTGCGCCTTTAATAACCACTAGGGGGGGGGCGCGCCCGCCGCATTACTGGGGACCCGATGCGCATGCCCGGCGGCCGCCGGGCTCCCACGATTGCCCAGCAACCGAGCAGGACCGTGGATCTGTGTGTGTAAACACACAGATCCACGTCCTGTCGGGGAGAGGAGACCGATGGTGTGTCCCTTGTACATAGGGACCATCATCGTCACCTCCCCCAGTCAGTCCCCTCCCCCCACAGTAAGAATCACTTCCAGGGAATACATTTAACCCCTTCCTCGCCCCCTAGTGTTAACCCCTTCCCTGCCAGTCATGTTTATACAGTAATCAATGCATTTTTATAGCACTGATCACTGTATAAATGTGAATGGTCCCAAAAATGTGTCAAAAGTGTCCAATGTGTCCGCCGCAACATCGCAGTAATGATAAAAATCCCTGATCGCCGTCACTACTAGTAAAAAAAATAATAAAAAAAAAATGCTATAAATCTATCCCCTATTTTGTATCTGCTATAACTTTTGCGCAAACCAATCAATATACGCTTATTGCGATTTTTTTTTTAACAAAAATATGTAGTTGTCCCTTGGTGGTGGCCTTCTGGGTGGAGGTCTTTGATTGTGTCAATATACGCCTCACATTATCTCTCCTGGTGTCACCCGAGCTAGCCTTGCTTGGGATACATGATGATGACCAACGACCTCGCTACACAAAATTACTAGTGTCCATGTTGTTATTCTATGCCAAGAAGGAAATTCTTCAGAAATGGTCCTCTCCCTCTCCTCCCAAGATTGACGCTTGGGAATCTTCTGTTAATGCGATGTTGCCATTGTATAAGTTGACTTACGTTAGTAGGGGATGTCCTCAGAAATTTGACCGGGTCTGGCTCCCCTGGACACAACAATTTTGATGTATGTTGCTGATGGAAAGAGGTTGCTTCTGGCTAATTACCTTGGACTGGTGGGGTGGGTTGGGTGGGACGTTCGCTTAATGTGTCAAAATGGATATTATCTCCTTGATTAATCTTCTTTAACTGTTGCTGTGATACTTTTGATTGTACTATGTATGCCTATGATTTGTTTTTCTTTTTAATGTCTTCTCAATAAAGACCAACCTTATTGTTAAAAAAAAAATAATATGTAGAAGAATACATATCGGCCTAAACTGAGGAAAATTTAAAAATAAAATAATTTAAAAAAAAAAGGATATTTATTATAGCAAAAAGTTGACGCTCTTCTTTTGTTTATAGCACAAAAAATTAAAACCGCAGAGGTGATAAATTACCACCAAAAGAAAGCTCTATTTGTGGGAAAAAAAAGACGCAAATTTTGATTGGGTACAGCGTTGCACGACCGCGCAATTGTCATTCAAAGTGTGACAGCGCTGAAAGCTGAAAAATGGCTTGGGCAGGAAGGGGGTGAAAGTGCCCAGTAGGCAGGTGGTTAAAGCCCTAGTAGCCCACTTTTATTTAAAAGATCAGAAAAGTGAGACATCAGTAGCCCACACAGGGGGTTCCACCATTACATTATCTTCTACAATCAAAATACTTCTTGTACAAAGGGTTTTATTGAAAAAAATATAGATCAACAGTACGATACAAAACGGTTGTGGACACAGCCCAGAAGAAAACATAGGTGTAAAAAAAAAAACTGCTAAAAACGAAAAGATCAGTTCAAGGCACAGAGTTCGAAGAAGCCCTTGGGGATCCAAGGGTGATTGGGTGTGGTCAGCAGGAGATTGACATCCGTTCACAAGACAATTAAAAGAAAATCATGCTAGGCTAGGTTAACATGCCAATGGTCTCGCAGAACCATGAGTACAACAAATGATGACAAAGTGAAGTACCAAACAGTAACATTCCAAAAATAAAATTTCAAAAAATAAAATAAGGTATTATCTGTCGGTAGTTGAAGAATAAAAAATTAAAAATTTTCTACAGAGCATGTGTCCGTTCCCAACAGGACCAAGCCAGTGGGCCAGAAGAATTTTAAGAAAGAGAAGATAGGAAAAAGCAGAAAAGAGAAGGGAAACCAGAAAGATGAATAGAATACAGTAGATATAGCAGGGAGAAAAAGAAGGGGAGGGAAAAGAATAAAAGGGGGAAGGAGAAAAAAAAGAAGAAAGGAGTCCATGGGGGGGAGCAGAGGCGTACTAGAGAGAGAGAGAAGTGCTGGGTCAAGTCGAGAAGAGTGGTTATGAGCCACCCAAGGCTGCCAGATTCTGAGGAATTTATCATGAGTATCTGATAGCATGGCCGTCAGTTTCTCATTTATCATGATGTCGCTCACACAATTTTTAACGGCCGCGAAACTGAGGGCCGGCGATTTCCAAGCCCTAGCTATGGTCAATTTAGTTGCAGTAAAAATATGCGACGCCAGTTGGCGTTCCGGACAGAGGAGTTCTGTGATTGGTTTCCATAGAAGAGCCTCAAATGGGTCCCTTTTTTAATTGGTGTTAGAAAGGTTGCGAAGATTGATATACATCTTAAACACTGTACCCATGGCATTTCCTCAAATATTTTTTTTAAAAATTGGTGTCAAGATGCTCAGAATAAAGCATGGGTCCTGATGGAGGGAAATATGGCTGGTAGGAACTTAGCAGGAGCTCAATGGGTACAAATTAAGTCTAGGGGTCTGTCAAAATGGATATCACCTCTAACATTAAACACACTCGCAGTATGGGAAAGAATAAATAAAAATGGCAAGTATGCACCCAGGACATCACCACTGGCCCCTTTGCGGGGGTATCCCTGGTCCCCCCCGGGCGAGGAAAGAGGCCCATGGGAATCGGACGGGAATACAATGTGCTCAAGGTATTCTCTAGGAGGTTATTTAATACCTCAATTAGAACTGATAGCAACACAAGGAGATATGGCAATGGCAGGATGGAGATATAATCAAATGAGCAATTTCTTTAAAAAACTAGAACCCCAGATTAGGACACGGGACTCAATGACGACGTTTGAGGCTATGTGTGCAGGGAGGATGGGAACCCGCCACATGTTGTCCCAGATGTACAAATTGGTCCTGAGTGAACAAAATACTACAACCCCATATTTTATTCAAAAATGGGGAAAAGAACTGGGTCACACATTCACAGTAACACAAAAAAATAAATTTATAGAAGCAACATATTCATCCACTATAAGTTCATCTATTCAAGAGATGTCATATAAATTTATGACTAGATGGTATCGAACACCGACGCGATTAGCACAGATATATCCAACAGCAGATAGTCTCTGCTGGAGAGGATGTAAAGAGCGGGAATTCCATGCCCCAGAAATAGAAAGAGGTTAAGAATATATCAGCGGAAGAGATAAGAGGTGTAGACAGGATAATATCCTATGACCCCCCCCCCCAAAGGGATCACGATGTTACATACTTAGGATAAACTTAGGATAAACTGCAACATTTTTAAGAGTATGTAATGGAGTCAAGTTTGTGATGAATGTGGGAGGAGTAGCCTCCCCCCGGTATTTCCACCTCATCCGTCTGAAGCAGGAATTCCATCTCCCATACGAGATGTAGTTCCTCCCCCCCCCCCTTCCCCCCCTTTTTTTTTTTTTGGGGAAGGACAAGGGAAGGAAGGGTCACTTTATACACTAAGTAAGTAGACAATATACACATAAACCTAGTGATCGGATTGATAGTCCGAACATATTAAGTAGACAATAGACAATATACACACTAATATAGGAGGGGTGGGAGGGGGTTGGGGGGGGGGGGTTTAGGAAGGGAAGGTTCACTCATACACTAAAGTAAATAGATACAAATACAATTAAAAAAAAGTATGGAGAGCACAGTAATTAGACTGAGCGGTAAGAGCACATGATACTCGCATAGAACAGATACGAGGGGGGAGGGGGGGTTGGGGGTTGTGTTTTTTTTTCTTTTTTTTTTCTCCCATGCTTCGGGCAAGAGGGATGGGAATAAATGGCGGTGGGGAGGCATTTACACCTTTATATGGTTTATGTGAGAATTTGAATTGTAATCTATGTTTGTTTATTATATGTAAAGACAATTTCTAATAAAATCGGAATTATAAAAAAAAAAAAGAAAGGTTGTGAAGAAGCGTATAAACTCTGACCCACAGTCTGCACACCCTGGGACACTTCCACTAGATGTGTGCCATTGTACCCTCTTGAGAACATCCACGGAAACATAAGGGAGAATAGGACGGGATAAAACTCACCAACCTGACTGGGGTATAATACCATCTGTAAAACACTTTATAAGTGTTTTCCAAGAAGAGAACATTTCTAGAGCATTTGGACAGAGCAATAGTCATACTCTGCCAGTCCTCCAGGTCAAACTGTTTCCCCAGCTCCGCCTCCCACTGTAGGTGATAAGGTCTCGGTGGAGGTCTTTTAGAACCAATTATGGCCACATAAATCAAGGAAATTAGACCAGAGTATTGGGGACGTGATCTACAAAGGCTTTCGAAAGGGGTCAAAGTATAAGGGGTAGGTTGGGATTTTATAAGTTGTAAGAGAAAATGTCGGAGTTTCAGATGACTATAATGCTCCCGAAGGGGGATATCATGAGAGGAACGCAAGGTTGCAAATGGGATAATCCTAGTGGGGGTGAACAGGGAATGAACATCCACAAAACCATTCTCGGTCCACCACAAAAACTGCAATGGGTTGTCGCATCCTGGTGGGAATAGTGGGAAATTAAGGAGGTGGAGTAGGGGAAGATGAGGGGAGATCAGGCCCGATGAATATTTAACCATGTCCCACAGCCGGAGAGAGTGAGCCAGACATGGACCTATAGTGTTTGGATGGTGCGCTCGAGGGAGCCTGGGGAGGGAGGCTAATGGTGTCGGGTGAGAATCCACTACGTCAATGGTGGCCCACAAATAGCATTTGATGTTGCTTATGAAGATGAGAAAGGGGGGCAATGCCCGCGGCAGTATAGTAGGCCTGCAAATTGCGAACCGAGAGACCACCATTGACTTTGCGGGCGTATAAAAACTTTTTTTTTGATACTTGACCTCGTAGAACCCCAAACAAACTGCAAGATTTTACACTGATGTATACGTAAAATGTGAGATGGAACCTGGACCGGCAAGACTCGAAAAAAATAAAGCAGTTTTGGGAGACAAGTCATACGCACAGTCACAATTCTGCCAAGCCAGGACAACGGGAGAGTAGACCAGGTGGAGAGCATAGCCGCCAACTTCCAAAAAAGTGAAGGGAAGTTGGCTTGGTATAGACCCGAGTACTTCGGGGTGAGCCTGATCCCTAGGTAGGGCAACGAGGTCAGCCATTGAAAAGAAAATGCAGCTTGTAGGGATTCCAGCTCCGAGGGTGGAAGATTGATTGACATGGCTTTAGACTTAGCCGGGTTAACTGATAGGCCTGAAAACATGGCAAAAGTATTTAAGAGCGAATGTAGGTTAGGGAGGGAAATTCTGGGGTTAGTGACAGTCAACAAAATGTCATCCGCGAACAAGGACAACTTATGCGAAGTACCCGCTATGTCCACCCCAGATATGTCCGGATGGGATCGGATAGCCTCTGCCAAGGGTTCTAATGCTAAAATAAATAAAAGTGGGGAAAGCGGACACCCCTGACGGGTTCCCATTTTAATAGGGAAGGTGGGCGATTCAAATCCATGGTATTTTACTTTGGCCTGGGGGGGAATCATAAATAGCTGAGATCCAACTCAAAAAGGAAGAGCCGAAGCCAAAGTGGTGAAGCACCCGTAGTATAGTGCTGTGAAGCCATCCGGGCCCGGCCTTTTTCCCACTTTCAGCTCTTTAATGCACTGGAGGACTTCCGAGACCTGAATGTCCCGGTCCATTAGGGACGTGTGGGTTTCTGAAGTGGAAGGTAAGGACAAATTCGACAAGAAGGCATCGACGCCCTGGGTGGATGGCTGGTCAGGGGCAGAATAAAGTTTAGTAAGGCGGTGACGGAATTCGTCCAAAACCTGCTGGGGGTTGCCTGTGAGAATGTTGTGGCGGGTGCGTAAAGCAATAGAGGTAAATTTTGGAGTGAATGTGCGCAATTTGTTGGCCAACATCGCGTTAGGTTTGTTAGCTTTGGCGTACCATTTCTGACGGGCCCATCGTAAGGCGCGTTCTGCTTCATCAGTTAAGCAGAGGTCCAGATCCATGCGGGCTTTATATAATTAGCCTGCGGTTGGCAAGTGTGGGAGATTGCTTGAAGGCCGACGACAAAGCCTCCAGGCACTGCTCCAAAGCACGGCGAGCCTGGACTCGCTCCTTCTTGCGTTTTGACGCCAGTCAAATAACATGACCCCGAAGAACAGCTTCATAAGCTTCCCATAATGTCACTGGGGATGAGACCGTCCCGGAATTAAGGCTAAAATATTCCACAAAAGCCTTGTGGATGTCGCTGAGGATCTCTTTGAAAGACAAGAGAGAGTCGTTCATCACCCAGGGGGATTGTTGCGGTTTGCTAAGCAGAGAATGACAGACCGTCAGTACAGGGTCATGATCCGACCATGGGACAGCTAGGATAGAGACCGAATCGATATGGGGAAGGTGTTTACGTAATACAAACATGTGGTCGATCCTGGAGTGAGAGTGATGGGGGTGGGAATAGTGGGTATAGTCCCTGCTGCGGGGATGAAACTCCAGCCATATATCCACCAGATCATGGCTGTGCAAGGAATGTTGGAATTTTTTTGCGTGGCAGGGGAGGGGGATTTATGAATATGGTAGTTGCCAAGCCAAGGATTCAAAGTCACATTCGAGTCACCCGCCAGAAAAAGGGTGCCTATCTGATTAACAGGGAGCAAACGTGGGTCAGGAAGGGCCCCGGGTTAATATTCACCTCATTGTCCTGAACAGTACCTTGCAAAATAAGGTATCTGCCATTTGGATCCGCTATTTGTTTACTGCAAATAAATGGGACCGATTTACGTATAGCAATAAGGACCCCTTTCTGTTTAGTAGGGGCATTAGCCAAATAAACTTGGGGGTAATTAGCAGCAAAGTATTTGGGACAGGAGGAGGAAGAGAAATGGGTTTCCTGCAAACACGCTATATCTATATTCATTTGTTTAAGGTATTTGAAAACCTTGACTCTCTTGTGAGGGGAATTCATGCCCTGAACATTCAGGGACAACCATCGGATAGTCATGGGATCAGGAATATATGTCTATAAAGTGCTCCGCCCACCCACCCCAGGGACTGAAGGGGAAGAAGAAGAGAGTAGAAATGGGAAAAGCTAGGAAAAGGAAGGGGGAAAAAGAGCAAGACATTGGACATAGTAGTACCGAGATGAGCTCGGAGTAAAATAAGTAGTGAAAACTTAAATGCAACATTTTGTGGGCTGTCACACCCACTGTGGGGTGGTGGGACTCTGACCAAGACAGCCGTCTTAGCCAGGTACCAACTTATAGGGGGAGCAGTGGTCTGTCGGAACCCCGGCCTACAAAGAAGTATCAGCTTAAATCACATTGGCACAAAAACTAGCAAACTTCTGATCAGCTTAGCAAGAGGAACAAGCAAAAACAATAAGACAAATAGGGATGAGCTTCGTGTTCGAGTCGAACATACGTTCGACTCGAACATCGGCTGTTCGATCGTTCGACGAAGATCGAACGATTTGGGCCGTTCGCGCCAAATTCGAGTGACGCGAACGGCCCACAATGCACTACGCCATCGCAGTGTCATCCAGGCGCTGTGATTGGCCAAGCATGCACTGTGACCCCGCATGCTTGGCCAATCACAGCGCCGGCAGCGAGGAGAGCAATGATTGGCCACAGGCAGGATGCCTGTGGCCAATTATTGCTGAGGGTGTTTAGTACACGCCCCACACTATAAAGGGCCGCCAGCACGGCGGCCTAGTGTAGTGTGTTCCGGAGCAGGGAAAGAGAAGCATAGGCAGGGACAGTGACATTTATTTCTTTCTTGCTTAACCTGGATTCCTTTAGTTTAGGGAAAGAGAAGGATAGGTAGGGAGAGTGTCAGTGTGTTTTACTGTGCGAATCCTTGTTTCTAGGGACAAAGAAGGAAAGTGAGGGGAATTCTCCTTGTGCTATAGTGTGCTTTAAAAAAACATTTTTTCTAGGGACAGAAAACTCTAGGTAGGGAGAGTGTCAGTTTATTTCACTGTGCGAATCCTTGTTTCTAGGGACAGGGAAGGACAGTGAGTGAATTCTCCTTGTGCTATAGTGTGCTTTAAAAAAACATTTTTTCTAGGGACAGAAAACTCTAGGTAGGGAGAGTGTCAGTTTCTTTCACTGTGCGAATCCTTGTTTCTAGGGACAAAGAAGGAAAGTGAGGGGAATTCTCCTTGTGCTATAGTGTGCTTTAAAAAAACATTTTTTCTAGGGACAGAAAACTCTAGGTAGGGAGAGTGTCAGTTTCTTTCACTGTGCGAATCCTTGTTTCTAGGGACAGGGAAGGACAGTGAGTGAATTCTCCTTGTGCTATAGTGTGCTTTAAAAAAACATTTTTTCTAGGGACAGAAAACTCTAGGTAGGGAGAGTGTCAGTTTCTTTCACTGTGCGAATCCTTGTTTCTAGGGACAAAGAAGGAAAGTGAGGGGAATTCTCCTTGTGCTATAGTGTGCTTTAAAAAAACATTTTTTCTAGGGACAGAAAACTCTAGGTAGGGAGAGTGTCAGTTTCTTTCACTGTGCGAATCCTTGTTTCTAGGGACAAAGAAGGAAAGTGAGGGGAATTCTCCTTGTGCTATAGTGTGCTTTAAAAAAACATTTTTTCTAGGGACAGAAAACTCTAGGTAGGGAGAGTGTCAGTTTCTTTCACTGTGCGAATCCTTGTTTCTAGGGACAGGGAAGGACAGTGAGTGAATTCTCCTTGTGCTATAGTGTGCTTTAAAAAAACATTTTTTCTAGGGACAGAAAACTCTAGGTAGGGAGAGTGTCAGTTTCTTTCACTGTGCGAATCCTTGTTTCTAGGGACAGGGAAGGACAGTGAGTGAATTCTCCTTGTGCTATAGTGTGCTTTAAAAAAACATTTTTTCTAGGGACAGAAAACTCTAGGTAGGGAGAGTGTCAGTTTCTTTCACTGTGCGAATCCTTGTTTCTAGGGACAAAGAAGGAAAGTGAGGGGAATTCTCCTTGTGCTATAGTGTGCTTTAAAAAAACATTTTTTCTAGGGACAGAAAACTCTAGGTAGGGAGAGTGTCAGTTTCTTTCACTGTGCGAATCCTTGTTTCTAGGGACAGGGAAGGACAGTGAGTGAATTCTCCTTGTGCTATAGTGTGCTTTAAAAAAACATTTTTTCTAGGGACAGAAAACTCTAGGTAGGGAGAGTGTCAGTTTCTTTCACTGTGCGAATCCTTGTTTCTAGGGACAGGGAAGGACAGTGAGTGAATTCTCCTTGTGCTATAGTGTGCTTTAAAAAAACATTTTATCTAGGGACAGAAAACTCTAGGTAGGGAGAGTGTCAGTTTCTTTCACTGTGCGAATCCTTGTTTCTAGGGACAAAGAAGGAAAGTGAGGGGAATTCTCCTTGTGCTATAGTGTGCTTTAAAAAAACATTTTTTCTAGGGACAGAAAACTCTAGGTAGGGAGAGTGTCAGTTTCTTTCACTGTGCAAATCCTTGTTTCTAGGGACAGGGAAGGACAGTGAGTGAATTCTCCTTGTGCTATAGTGTGCTTTAAAAAAACATTTTTTCTAGGGACAGAAAACTCTAGGTAGGGAGAGTGTCAGTTTCTTTCACTGTGCGAATCCTTGTTTCTAGGGACAAAGAAGGAAAGTGAGGGGAATTCTCCTTGTGCTATAGTGTGCTTTAAAAAAACATTTTTTCTAGGGACAGAAAACTCTAGGTAGGGAGAGTGTCAGTTTCTTTCACTGTGCGAATCCTTGTTTCTAGGGACAGGGAAGGACAGTGAGTGAATTCTCCTTGTGCTATAGTGTGCTTTAAAAAAACATTTTTTCTAGGGACAGAAAACTCTAGGTAGGGAGAGTGTCAGTTTCTTTCACTGTGCGAATCCTTGTTTCTAGGGACAAAGAAGGAAAGTGAGGGGAATTCTCCTTGTGCTATAGTGTGCTTTAAAAAAACATTTTTTCTAGGGACAGAAAACTCTAGGTAGGGAGAGTGTCAGTTTCTTTCACTGTGCGAATCCTTGTTTCTAGGGACAAAGAAGGAAAGTGAGGGGAATTCTCCTTGTGCTATAGTGTGCTTTAAAAAAACATTTTTTCTAGGGACAGAAAACTCTAGGTAGGGAGAGTGTCAGTTTCTTTCACTGTGCGAATCCTTGTTTCTAGGGACAGGGAAGGACAGTGAGTGAATTCTCCTTGTGCTATAGTGTGCTTTAAAAAAACATTTTTTCTAGGGACAGAAAACTCTAGGTAGGGAGAGTGTCAGTTTCTTTCACTGTGTGAATCCTTGTTTCTAGGGACAGGGAAGGACAGTGAGTGAACTCTCCTTGTGCTATAGTGTGCTTTAAAAAAACATTTTTTCTAGGGACAGAAAACTCTAGGTAGGGAGAGTGTCAGTTTCTTTCACTGTGCGAATCCTTGTTTCTAGGGACAAAGAAGGAAAGTGAGGGGAATTCTCCTTGTGCTATAGTGTGCTTTAAAAAAACATTTTTTCTAGGGACAGAAAACTCTAGGTAGGGAGAGTGTCAGTTTCTTTCACTGTGCGAATCCTTGTTTCTAGGGACAAAGAAGGAAAGTGAGGGGAATTCTCCTTGTGCTATAGTGTGCTTTAAAAAAACATTTTTTCTAGGGACAGAAAACTCTAGGTAGGGAGAGTGTCAGTTTCTTTCACTGTGCAAATCCTTGTTTCTAGGGACAGGGAAGGACAGTGAGTGAATTCTCCTTGTGCTATAGTGTGCTTTAAAAAAACATTTTTTCTAGGGACAGAAAACTCTAGGTAGGGAGAGTGTCAGTTTCTTTCACTGTGCGAATCCTTGTTTCTAGGGACAAAGAAGGAAAGTGAGGGGAATTCTCCTTGTGCTATAGTGTGCTTTAAAAAAACATTTTTTCTAGGGACAGAAAACTCTAGGTAGGGAGAGTGTCAGTTTCTTTCACTGTGCGAATCCTTGTTTCTAGGGACAGGGAAGGACAGTGAGTGAATTCTCCTTGTGCTATAGTGTGCTTTAAAAAAACATTTTTTCTAGGGACAGAAAACTCTAGGTAGGGAGAGTGTCAGTTTCTTTCACTGTGCGAATCCTTGTTTCTAGGGACAAAGAAGGAAAGTGAGGGGAATTCTCCTTGTGCTATAGTGTGCTTTAAAAAAACATTTTTTCTAGGGACAGAAAACTCTAGGTAGGGAGAGTGTCAGTTTCTTTCACTGTGCGAATCCTTGTTTCTAGGGACAAAGAAGGAAAGTGAGGGGAATTCTCCTTGTGCTATAGTGTGCTTTAAAAAAACATTTTTTCTAGGGACAGAAAACTCTAGGTAGGGAGAGTGTCAGTTTCTTTCACTGTGCGAATCCTTGTTTCTAGGGACAGGGAAGGACAGTGAGTGAATTCTCCTTGTGCTATAGTGTGCTTTAAAAAAACATTTTTTCTAGGGACAGAAAACTCTAGGTAGGGAGAGTGTCAGTTTCTTTCACTGTGTGAATCCTTGTTTCTAGGGACAGGGAAGGACAGTGAGTGAACTCTCCTTGTGCTATAGTGTGCTTTAAAAAAACATTTTTTCTAGGGACAGAAAACTCTAGGTAGGGAGAGTGTCAGTTTCTTTCACTGTGCGAATCCTTTTTTCTAGGGACAGGGAAGGACAGTGAGTGAATTCTCCTTGTGCTATAGTGTGCTTTAAAAAAACATTTTTTCTAGGGACAGAAAACTCTAGGTAGGGAGAGTGTCAGTTTCTTTCACTGTGCGAATCCTTGTTTCTAGGGACAGGGAAGGACAGTGAGTGAATTCTCCTTGTGCTATAGTGTGCTTTAAAAAAACATTTTATCTAGGGACAGAAAACTCTAGGTAGGGAGAGTGTCAGTTTCTTTCACTGTGCGAATCCTTGTTTCTAGGGACAAAGAAGGAAAGTGAGGGGAATTCTCCTTGTGCTATAGTGTGCTTTAAAAAAACATTTTTTCTAGGGACAGAAAACTCTAGGTAGGGAGAGTGTCAGTTTCTTTCACTGTGCAAATCCTTGTTTCTAGGGACAGGGAAGGACAGTGAGTGAATTCTCCTTGTGCTATAGTGTGCTTTAAAAAAACATTTTTTCTAGGGACAGAAAACTCTAGGTAGGGAGAGAGTCAGTTTCTTTCACTGTGCGAATCCTTGTTTCTAGGGACAAAGAAGGAAAGTGAGGGGAATTCTCCTTGTGCTATAGTGTGGTTTAAAAAAAACATTTTTTCTAGGGACAGAAAACTCTAGGTAGGGAGAGTGTCAGTTTCTTTCACTGTGCGAATCCTTGTTTCTAGGGACAGGGAAGGACAGTGAGTGAATTCTCCTTGTGCTATAGTGTGCTTTAAAAAACATTTTTTCTAGGGACAGAAAACTCTAGGTAGGGAGAGTGTCAGTTTCTTTCACTGTGCGAATCCTTGTTTCTAGGGACAGGGAAGGACAGTGAGTGAATTCTCCTTGTGCTATAGTGTGCTTTAAAAAAACATTTTTTCTAGGGACAGAAAACTCTAGGTAGGGAGAGTGTCAGTTTCTTTCACTGTGCGAATCCTTGTTTCTAGGGACAAAGAAGGAAAGTGAGGGGAATTCTCCTTGTGCTATAGTGTGCTTTAAAAAAACATTTTTTCTAGGGACAGAAAACTCTAGGTAGGGAGAGTGTCAGTTTCTTTCACTGTGCGAATCCTTGTTTCTAGGGACAGGGAAGGACAGTGAGTTAATTCTCCTTGTGCTATAGTGTGCTTTAAAAAAACATTTTTTCTAGGGACAGAAAACTCTAGGTAGGGAGAGTGTCAGTTTCTTTCACTGTGCGAATCCTTGTTTCTATGGACAAAGAAGGAAAGTGAGGGGAATTCTCCTTGTGCTATAGTGTGCTTTAAAAAAACATTTTTTCTAGGGACAGAAAACTCTAGGTAGGGAGAGTGTCAGTTTCTTTCACTGTGCGAATCCTTGTTTCTAGGGACAGGGAAGGACAGTGAGTGAATTCTCCTTGTGCTATAGTGTGCTTTAAAAAAACATTTTTTCTAGGGACAGAAAACTCTAGGTAGGGAGAGTGTCAGTTTCTTTCACTGTGAGAATCCTTGTTTCTAGGGACAGGGAAGGTGTCATGGATATGCATTATGTCTGTCTGCCATCTTACCTTCCTCCTCATGTGTTCATCTAGAGACCAGACCTCCTTCACCTGGCTTCCTTTATAATCTCCTCCCAGCCTGACTCCACCCCAGGCCCTATCACTGAACACTATATTAACCTGTGCACTGCAAGCCTGCTTTGCTGATCAACGTGTTTGTTAGGCATTGTGTGTTTGGGTTCCTGCCTGCCGTGTGCTACGTCTGTCTCTCTGTTACGTTATTGGCTTGTCCCCGACCATCCCTGTCTGCTCGTGACCCTTGACCTTCGGCTCGTTCTTCGTTATCCTTGTCTGCTTGTGGCCCCTGACCTTCGGCTTGTTATTCGGTTCTCTCTATCGTGTGCTGCTGCTTCCCCTTATCCTACGGGGCGTGAGCTAGGAAACTCCAGGGGCCGCGACCTGGTCCCAGCCTGCAGCGTAACATCCTCACCACTAGAGGCCCTGGAGAAGACCAGCTGGGTCTTAGACTCCGCGCCCTGGGGAATCTTGGCTCTCGCTTCCGTTGGGATCCCGGTTGTGCTCCTCTGGTCCCGCTTTCCACAACCACCCAGTTTCCTACCCACAGAAGCCAGCCATAGGGTTCACTACCTCGCGGTGCACTCCTGTCCCCCTACGGTGTGCATCTGTCACCTGGCCACAGGTGACCCTGACAGTTTGATCAGCCATGAACCCGGCTGACATCCCGCTACCCGCGGATGATCCATTGCAGGGCATAGTTTGCAGACTTGAAACCCAGGAATCGAATCAGACTCAGGTGATGCGATTCCTCCAGGATCTGGCTTCTCGCTTCGAGCAGCTTCAGGCCTCCTTGGGAACCCTGAATCCGCAACCTCAAATACAATCAGCGGCTGCACCTATTGCACCAGTCGCAGCCACACACTCGCTACAACTGCCAGCTCCGTCCCGTTTCTCTGGGGACTCCAAGGCTTGCAGGGGGTTCCTTAGCCAATGCACGATTCATTTTGAGCTCCAGCCCCAAAACTTCCTGTCTGATCGGGCTAAGGTAGCCTATATCATTTCCCTCCTCTCTGGTGAAGCTTTAGCCTGGGCAGCCCTTCTGTGGGAACTGAATGATCCAGTGGTTTCTAGCCTGTCTGGCTTCTTGAAACTTTTTCGGAATATCTTCGAAGAACCGGCTCGTGTCTCTTCAGCGGCCAGCGCCCTTTTACGTCTCCGCCAAGAGTCTGCTTCTGTGGGACAGTATGCGCTTCATTTCCGCATACTGTCGGCTGAGTTGAGCTGGAACAATGAGGCCTTAGTCGCAACCTTTTTGCATGGCCTGTCTGATAGAGTGAAGGATGAATTAGCTGGAAGAACCATCCCCACTGATCTGGCCGGCGTTATCTCCTTGTGTAACCAGATCGATATTCGCTTTCAGGAGAGGACCTTAGAAAAGCAACGCCAGCACTCCTTGGTTCTTAGTCAGCCTGAGCTCCCCTCTCTTCGACCCGTAGAGCATCTCCTACCAGCTGAGGAACCCATGCAGCTGGGTCGGACCAGGCTATCCCCTGAGGAACGTGCTAGGCGCAGAACTCTTGGTCTGTGTCTTTACTGTGGGGGCAAAGGTCATTTTCGTGACACTTGCTCTCTTTGTCCAGAAAAACGTTCGGGTCCACTTCATCTGGAAAGTGGAGTATTGGACCCAGAAATATCACCTTCCCCTTCTCGTCTTCTGCTTTCTGTGTTCCTTCATGTTGGTGCTTCTTCTCATTCGGTCTCAGCATATCTGGATTCCGGAGCCGCTGGTAATTTCATGGACTGGGAAATCGCATCGTCCATGAGACTTACTCTTTTGCCCCTCACCACGCCATTGGTGGTCTTGGCGATTGATGGTACTGTTCTTCCAGGGGGACCTATCCGCTTCCAGACCCTCCCTGTTAAGATGTCGGTAGGGACACTCCACCAGGAGTGGATATCCTTCCTTATCTTACCCAAGGCCTCAACGCCTATAATTTTGGGTCTCCCATGGTTACAGCTCCATTCTCCTCATGTGGACTGGACTACTGGACAGATCCTGGCTTGGGGTCCCTCCTGTTCCTCGTCCTGCCTACCCAAGGTTGCCCCCTGTGAATCTGAGCCGGTCATTCATTCCAGGTTGCATAACCATTTACATTTCTCTGTCCCTAACCACCCTTGGACGCACAGCCAGGCTAGCTTGTCTACAAGTCCTGCAGTCGCTACGTCTTGCGATGCGATTCAGGTAGTCGCTACACCTGACTCAGCTATTCACTCTGCCTCTGTACTAGTTATGCCAGTCCAGCCCATGCCCAGTGAGCCTCTCACTTTTTCTTGTTCGGGACATTCTGCTTGTCCTTCAGCTATTCAGCTTGACTCCGGCGACATGTCACCTTCTAACCAACCTGACTTCAGGGTTCCACTGACATCTGCCCAGTCTGATGGTCCTGTGCAAGATGACCAGTTCCCCTTTAAGGGTCTAGGGGACCCTCCTCAGATTCCTGTTGATCGTCTCATGCCCTTGCTTATTCCTAGAGAGCCTTTGGTCCTCAATAGATCTTCTTGTCATCTCCCTACCTCGTTTTCAGTCTCTGAGGATAATCTTAAGTACGAGGTTAGACAAGTTCTGGATTCTCGGCTCTGCAGAGGCATTCTTCAGTACCTTGTGCATTGGAGAGGTTTTGGTCCTGAGGAGGCGTCTTGGATCGCTGCATCTGATGTCGCTGCACCTCATCTGTTGAGAAGGTTTCATCAGAGATTTCCCTTTAAGCCTGGGTCCAGGCGGGGGAGGGCCCATAAGAGGGAGGGTACTGTCATGGATATGCATTATGTCTGTCTGCCATCTTACCTTCCTCCTCATGTGTTCATCTAGAGACCAGACCTCCTTCACCTGGCTTCCTTTATAATCTCCTCCCAGCCTGACTCCACCCCAGGCCCTATCACTGAACACTATATTAACCTGTGCACTGCAAGCCTGCTTTGCTGATCAACGTGTTTGTTAGGCATTGTGTGTTTGGGTTCCTGCCTGCCGTGTGCTACGTCTGTCTCTCTGTTACGTTATTGGCTTGTCCCCGACCATCCCTGTCTGCTCGTGACCCTTGACCTTCGGCTCGTTCTTCGTTATCCTTGTCTGCTTGTGGCCCCTGACCTTCGGCTTGTTATTCGGTTCTCTCTATCGTGTGCTGCTGCTTCCCCTTATCCTACGGGGCGTGAGCTAGGAAACTCCAGGGGCCGCGACCTGGTCCCAGCCTGCAGCGTAACATCCTCACCACTAGAGGCCCTGGAGAAGACCAGCTGGGTCTTAGACTCCGCGCCCTGGGGAATCTTGGCTCTCGCTTCCGTTGGGATCCCGGTTGTGCTCCTCTGGTCCCGCTTTCCACAACCACCCAGTTTCCTACCCACAGAAGCCAGCCATAGGGTTCACTACCTCGCGGTGCACTCCTGTCCCCCTACGGTGTGCATCTGTCACCTGGCCACAGGTGACCCTGACAGAAGGACAGTGAGTGAATTCTCCTTGTGCTATAGTGTGCTTTAAAAAAACATTTTATCTAGGGACAGAAAACTCTAGGTAGGGAGAGTGTCAGTTTCTTTCACTGTGCGAATCCTTGTTTCTAGGGACAAAGAAGGAAAGTGAGGGGAATTCTCCTTGTGCTATAGTGTGCTTTAAAAAAACATTTTTTCTAGGGACAGAAAACTCTAGGTAGGGAGAGTGTCAGTTTCTTTCACTGTGCAAATCCTTGTTTCTAGGGACAGGGAAGGACAGTGAGTGAATTCTCCTTGTGCTATAGTGTGCTTTAAAAAAACATTTTTTCTAGGGACAGAAAACTCTAGGTAGGGAGAGTGTCAGTTTCTTTCACTGTGCGAATCCTTGTTTCTAGGGACAAAGAAGGAAAGTGAGGGGAATTCTCCTTGTGCTATAGTGTGCTTTAAAAAAACATTTTTTCTAGGGACAGAAAACTCTAGGTAGGGAGAGTGTCAGTTTCTTTCACTGTGCGAATCCTTGTTTCTAGGGACAAAGAAGGAAAGTGAGGGGAATTCTCCTTGTGCTATAGTGTGCTTTAAAAAAACATTTTTCTTTCTCGTACATCACGGGACACAGAGCGACATAGTCATTACTAATGGGTTATATAGATACCGTCAGGTGCTGGCACTGGCAACTTCCAAAACCGGAAGTACCCTCCCCTATATAAGCCCCTCCCATCCGGGAGCACCTCAGTTTTTTTGCCAGTGTCTAAGGTGTTGGCCAAGAAGAAACATGTGTTTTTCACTGAGCTTGCGTACAGGTTCTTTTGGGCCTCAGTAAGCTATTCCGGATCCGACCAAAAAAGCTTCATAGCTAAACGGTCGGTACCCGGGCCTTGCAGAGAAGAGCAAGGTTTTGCCTGTAATGCTTCTCTTAGGAGAGCTGGACCCTGGGATCCAGAGCTCTGGTCATACCCACGACCAAGATGTTTTCTGTGCAGGGTGCTATACAGGTCCAGGGGAGTGGAATCCTTGGGAACCCGGTCCCTGAAGGTTTGATTACAATGCCTGCCGTGATAGGTGAAGTTTGGGCTTTTGTGGACCAAACAAAGTCCTGCGGCGGGGAACAGGTAAGTGGGGGCCCCCAGGAACTTGGTTCTATTGGGGGACCCCCAAGCCTAATTTGTCTTTCTGTCTGTTACCTAACGGTATTCCCGCTAATATTCTGTGTATGCCTGTTACTACTGAGAAAATGTAAAAATTTTAATAGTAGGCAAGAAAAAAAAAAAAAAATGTAAGACCGCGGTACCTGTGTTAGACACTAGAGGCCGCTATGGTTCTTTTCTTGTAATGTGGATTTTTTTCTTCCAGAATCAAATCCAGGCAGTTGGTATGTTCTCTGCTGGGAAGCTGTCTCCTCTGCCCTGTTGCTGCGCTCATCCATCCCCGGGCCCTGCGGCAAAGGGACCCTGGCTCCCATCTAGCTCCTTGTTGTTTTCAAAAAAGGCGCCGAAGGCGCACGTGCCCGCGCGCGTGCGCGTGCACGCGCCTCTATTCATAGAGGCGATCTGGAAAAAGGGGCGGAGCGGGTGGATGATGCTCAGGTGTGCGCCGCGGCGCTACTGCGCATGTGCGGGCGTCCAGCGTGTTTTGAAGCACATTATAGCTGGCTGTTGAAGTGCACAGACAGAGCTAGCAACAATATAAAGGCACATAGAGGCGGTTGATGCAGGCATCCCCTAGAAAGGCACTTTAGTAGACACCAACTGTGATATAGCAGCAATTGTGCTAGACTATTCTCAGTAAAAGTGGTGTATTATGGCTGGAATACCTCAGTTTTAGGCTTAGGAATATGCCGTCCAGAAGCTCCGGAACTGAATCTTCCAGGAAGCGAAGGGGGTCTCATCGGGCTCTGAGGATCTTGGGCATACTTCTGCTGCACCAGTCTCCCCTGAAGTTCAGAGGTAAGTGACCGTAGAGACCCCGCAGGGGTACTTGGTACTGTGGCTGTCCTCAGTTCACCTGCTCCTGTGTATGTAACAGAGGAGGTTTTTTCCTCAGCTCTGGGAGGATTAGAGAGAGATTGTCAACATTGATCGGTGCCTCCCTGTCAGGGAAAGCACGCCCGATCTCCGTCTCCTCCTTCAGAGTGCCTGTTAGCAGAGCAACAGTCCCATACAGGGATCGACCTGCCTGAAGGGGATCAGGATGAGGTTGATTCTGTTATAGAGGAATCAACAGTGGGGGAACCTTTTCTCAGCATCTCAAACTGAAAGATTATGGGTTCAGTCTCTGACTAACATGGTCCGATCAGCATTTAAAAATGCACCTTGCGGAACCATCAACCACTACTGTATCCTCGTTGGGGTCGCTAGAAGCCCCCAGACTGTCTGTTCTTTTCCACTTCACCCTTTGCTGAAAGGGCTCATTTACCAGGATTGGGAACATCCTGAGAAAATATTTATTCCCCCAAGAGATTTCCGGTGGTCTATCCCATGGAGGATAAGTTCATCAAAAAAAAAAAAATGGAAGGTCCCTACAGTGGACGCAGCCATCTCTTGTATGTATAAATCACTCACATGTCCAGTGGATAATGTCCAAATGTTCAAGAACCCAATAGATAAAAGATTGGAGTCCTTATGAAAATCTGCTTCTTTCTACAGCAAGCTTGGTGACAGAACCAGCAGTAGCAGCTATTGGGGTCTGCTAAGCAGTGAAGGATCAGTTGAAACAGGTCTTGAGGGACTTGACAGATCAGCAGGCTTTGCCCTAGCTGATCTACCTAGAGCCTTAGGCTTTGCGGTTGACGCCATAAAGGATTCAGTCCATCAGGCCTCCCGCCTTACGCTGTCTATAGTACATATGCGTAGGCTCCTATGGCTCAAAAACTGGTCTGCTGAAGCTCCCTGTAAAGAATGGCTGGTTAGCGTCCCATTTCATGGTGAACGCTTATTCAGGGAAAACCTGGACAAATATATCCAGAAAATTTCCAGCGGTAAAAATACGCTCTTGCCGGTTAAAAACAGAGTTAGAGGTCCCTCTTTAAGAGGCCTGCTTCTCCAATCCCTGGGGCATCGGCTGTGTAACAGTTTCGACGGCCTCCTCGGTCAATTCCCGGGGGTAAAAAACAGGGACAATAGCAGGGTAATGAGAAACCCTGGGTCAGGGGAGGTATAAAACCTCCCCCAAAGTTAAATTCATTGAAGCCCCCACTCAGTCGGGTGGGGGGAGGACTCCAGTTGTTCGCAAGAGACCTGGCGGGACACGATCAAGACAGATAGGTGCTCTCCGCAGTAGGTTTGGGATACAGTTTGGAGTTAAAAGACTCTCCTCCTTCCCATTTTTGAGGTCAAACGTGCCAAGGGATCCCCGGAAGAGAGAGTCCCTCCTGTTGGCACTAGAACAACTTTTGCTCCAAGGAGTAATTATGGAGGTTCCCCTGGAAGAATGAGGGTTCGGGTTTTACTCAAACCTCTTTACAGTCCCGAAGCAAACGCGGACGGGAGGCCCATATTAATTCTAAAAGGGCTATACAAATTCCTGTATATCAGGACTTTCCGATGGAGTCGATCCGATCGGTGGCCACTGCCCTACAAGGGGAGGATTGGTTAGCCGCGATCGACATCAAAGATGCTTATTTGCACATTCCCATCTTTCCAGTCCACCAAAAATTTCTACGCTTTGCAGTAGAAGGGCGCCATTTTCAGTTCAGAGCCTTACCCTTCGGTTTGGTCACAGCACCACGAGTGTTTACAAAAATTCTGGCCCTTTATTGGCCAATCTAAGAACACAAGGTGTAATGATAATGGCATATCTAGATGACTTGTTGCTGATAGACCACTCAGTGAAAAAACTAGACGTGGTCGTTCACAAGACAATCAAGTATCTGGAATCTCACGGTTGGATTATCAACCGAGACAAGTCAGCCCTAAAAACCAGTCAAAAGTCTGGAATACTTGGGGCTAAGGTTGGATTCAGGCCAGAGAAAAATATTCTTGCCTCGAGGAAAGGTGTTGTCTTTGAAAGATTTGATCCACTTAGTGGGTACAAAAAAGACAGCCGTCCATACGCCTGTATATGAGGCTGCTGGGAAAAATGGTGGCATCATTCGAAGCAGTACCCTACGGTCAATTCCATTCAAGGAATTTGCAAGGGGCCATACTGTCAGCCTGGAACAAAAAAGTTCAGGCCCTAGACTTACAATGTCCTTGTCCCCTTCCGTTCGCAAGAGCCTCCGTTGGTGGTTGGTTCCCCAGAATCTGGAAAAAAGGAAATCCTTCAGTCCGATTTCTTGGAAGGTGGTCACTACAGATGCCAGCCTTATAGGCTGGGGAGCAGTACTGGAGCAATGGTCTCTCCAGGGCAGATGGTCGGATGCAGAAAAGGCCCTGCCCATCAATCTCTTAGAGATACGAGCAGCCCGGTATGCCCTAGTAGCATGGACATCCAAACTCCAAGGGTCCCCTGTCAGAATTCAATCAGACAATGCCACAGCAGTGGCATATATCAATCATCAGGGGGGCACCAGGAGTCGTGCAGCCCAGAGGGAAGTAAATTACATCCTGAAATGGGCAGAAAGATATGTCCCAGCCATATCTGCGGTATTTATTCCAGGAGTGGAGAATTGGAAGGCGGACTTTCTAAGTCGCCAGCAATTATGCCCAGAGGAAGGGTCCCTTCACCCCGAGGTTTTCTGGACAATATGTCAGCGGTGGGGAACATCGGATGTAGATCTTCTAGCATCCAGATTCAACGCAAAGGTGGACAGGTTTGTCTCTCGGACAAGGGATCCCCTAGCTTGCGGCTCGGATGCCCTAGTGTTCCCTTGGGATCAGTTCAAGCTGATATATGCATTCACACCGCCACAATGGTTACCTCGATGACTCCGCAGAATCAGGGTAGAAAAGGAACCAGTGATTCTGGTGGCTCCAGCGTGGCCCCGAAGAGCGTGGTACGCGGAGATTGTAAAATGTCAGTGGGGAGTCCTTGGTCTCTCCCACGTCGTCCGGACCTGCTTTCGCAAGGACCGATATACCACCCTTCCTTACCAGCCCTAGGTTTGACGGCCTGGCTATTGAAGCCCACATTCTAAAAAAGAGAGGGCTCTCTAATCCTGTGGTATCTACCATGATCAATGCCAGGAAGCCGGTATCCAGGCAGATCTACTATAGAATCTGGAAGGCGTACATCGCGTGGTGTGAGGCCAAGAAATGGCATCCACATAAGTACGTAATAGGTAGGATTCTGGACTTCCTACAGTGGGCTGTAGATAGGAAGCTTGCCTTGAGTACTATCAAGGGTCAGATTTCGGCCTTGTCAATATTTTTTCAAAGGCCCTTGGCTTCGCATTCACTAGTCAAAGCCTTTATACAAGGAGTGATGCGTATTAGTCCTCCGGTTAATATTCCCATATGTCCATGGGATCTAAACTTGGTTCTGTCGGTTCTACAGAAACAACCATTTGAACCATTACATCATATTTCTTTGGTGCTTCTCACCAGGAAATTGATTTTTCTAGTAGCCATTTGTTTGGCTAAAAGAGTGTCGGAATTAGCCGCTATGTCCTGTAAGGAGCCATATCTGGTTATCCATAAGGATAGAGTAGTGTTACGTCCTCATCCAGCCTTTCTTCCTAAGGTGGTATCGAGGTTTCATTTGAACCAAGATGTGGTTCTTCCTTCTTTTTTCCCCAAACCTACTTCGGTAGAGGAAAAGTTATTGCATTCTTTGGATGTAGTAAGAGCAGTTAAAGCTTATCTAAAGGCCACTGCTCAGATTCGCAGAACGGATACTTTGGTTATTCTGCCGGAAGGCCCCAGAGAGGGTCAGGCAGCATCAAAATCTACTTTAGCCAAGTGGATTCGACAGGTCATAATACAAGCCTATGGCTTGAGAAGGAGACCGCCTCCGTTCAAAGTTAGAGCGCACTCCACGAGAGCAGTTGGAACTTCATGGGCAGTGCATCACCAGGCCTCCCTGGCTCAAATCTGTAAGGCCACAACATGGTCTTCAGTACACACGTTTACTAGGTTCTACCAGGTGGACGTTAGAAGTCAGGAGGATGTCGCCTTTGGGCGCAGTGTGTTGCAGGCCGCAAAAGATCCTCATGTCTGATAGCGCTCAGCTTATATATGGTGTATCCCCCCCCTCATTGGGCATTGCTTTAGGACATCCCATTAGTAATGACTATGTCGCTCTGTGTCCCGTGATGTACGAGAAAGAAAATATGATTTTTATAACAGCTTACCTGTAAAATCCTTTTCTTGGAGTACATCACGGGACACAGAGCTCCCGCCCCTCTTTGGGGACACTTATTGCTTTGCTACAAAACTGAGGTGCTCCCGGATGGGAGGGGCTTATATAGGGGAGGGTACTTCCGGTTTTGGAAGTTGCCAGTGCCAGCACCTGACGGTATCTATATAACCCATTAGTAATGACTATGTCGCTCTGTGTCCCGTGATGTACTCCAAGAAAAGGATTTTACAGGTAAGCTGTTATAAAAATCCTATTTTTCTAGGGACAGAAAACTCTAGGTAGGGAGAGTGTCAGTTTCTTTCACTGTGCGAATCCTTGTTTCTAGGGACAGGGAAGGACAGTGAGTGAATTCTCCTTGTGCTATAGTGTGCTTTAAAAAAACATTTTTTCTAGGGACAGAAAACTCTAGGTAGGGAGAGTGTCAGTTTCTTTCACTGTGCGAATCCTTGTTTCTAGGGACAGGGAAGGACAGTGAGTGAATTCTCCTTGTGCTATAGTGTGCTTTAAAAAAACATTTTTTCTAGGGACAGAAAACTCTAGGTAGGGAGAGTGTCAGTTTCTTTCACTGTGCGAATCCTTGTTTCTAGGGACAAAGAAGGAAAGTGAGGGGAATTCTCCTTGTGCTATAGTGTGCTTTAAAAAAACATTTTTTCTAGGGACAGAAAACTCTAGGTAGGGAGAGTGTCAGTTTCTTTCACTGTGCGAATCCTTGTTTCTAGGGACAGGGAAGGACAGTGAGTGAATTCTCCTTGTGCTATAGTGTGCTTTAAAAAAACATTTTTTCTAGGGACAGAAAACTCTAGGTAGGGAGAGTGTCAGTTTCTTTCACTGTGCGAATCCTTGTTTCTAGGGACAGGGAAGGACAGTGAGGGAAATTCTCCTTGTGCTATAGTGTGCTAAAGCATTCCTCATCAACCATCTTTGAAATCCTTGTTTTTTGGACAGTCAGGGAAATTGTCGTTGTGCTATTCTGTGCAAAAGCAATCATCCTCAACCATATTTAGAAATCCTTAAGTAAAGGGACAGAGAAGGACACCTGAAGGTAGCCCTTATTGCTTTTTTCCCATCTCCCTGCAGGCCATCTATTAGAATGTCTGGAAGGCAAACAAGGAGAGGCAGACAGTCAGGAGGCAATAAAAGAGGGCAAGCAGGCTCTGTGTCTGGGGGCAACAGTGCTGGTCGTGGACGCGGTGCATTGTCATCAGCACATGGCCATGGGACACGCTTGTCCTTCTTTTCGGCAGCTGGACATGTTGAGCCACATCATGCCGAAGACTTGGTAGAGTGGATGACCAAGCCCTCCTCCTCCTCCTCATCCTCTCTCACCCAGGCTCAGGGTACTGGCAAAGCAGCTGCCAAAGCGTCCTCTTCCCTGGTATCAATGTCAGACTCATCATCAGTCACTCCTTCCCTAGACCCACCATGTCCTCCTCCTGAGGAGTCCCCCGAACTGTTTGAGCACAGTGTTGGGTACATGCTCCAGGAGGATGCCCAGCGTTTCGAAGGGTCTGATGATGAAACCCAGCTACAGGAAGGCAGTAGCGTGAGAGCAGACAGAGGGGATGCTCAAGAAGGACACCAATCTGGCAGTCATGTTCCAGCAGCTGCAGCATACTGCCAGATTGGCTCCAGTGATGAGGAGGGAGGGGATGATGAGGTCACTGACTCCACGTGGGTGCCTAATAGTAGAGAGGAGGAGGAGGAGGATGAGGAGGAGGCACATCTCCAACGAGGCAGGATGCCCTTTGGTGGCCAGCGTAAGGGCAGTACACCGACGGAATCACACCGCAGAGCTCCGCCTGTGCAGGGCGCTGCCTCTGCCCGTCATTCAAAAAGGTCCTTGGTGTGGGCCTTTTTTGAGGCTAGTGCATCAGATCGCACAGCTGCTGTTTGCAACATATGTCTCAAGCGTATATCGCGTGGCCAAAACATCAGCCGCTTGGGTACCACATGCCTGACCAGACATATGTTGACCTGCCATGCAGCTCGTTGGCAAGCCTACCTCAAAGACCCACACCAAAGAACAAAGCGGACCTCTCCTTGCACTGCATCAGCTGGGATCTCCAACCCCACTATAACTTCAGTCCTCTCTGAAACATGCACTGAGAGGAATGAAGGTGTAGAATTAGGTGTGTCACAGCCAAGTACTTGCGGCCACTCTGCTAGCAGTACACCGACGTCCGATTCTAGCAGGCAAATTTCCCTGCCCCAGCTGCTGGACCGTCGAAAGAAGTTCACTCCCAGCCATCCACATGCCCAGCGGTTGAATGCTAGCTTGGCTAAATTGCTAGCGCTTCAACTGCTGCCTTTTCAGTTGGTAGACTCGGCCCCCTTCCGTGAGTTTGTGCAATGTGCGGTTCCTCAGTGGCAGGTTCCCAAACGCCACTTTTTCTCACGGAAGGCTATTCCGGCTCTCTACCGGCATGTGGAAGGCAATGTCTTGGCCTCGCTGGACAGGGCGGTCAGCGGTAAGGTGCATATTACCGCTGACTCATGGTCCAGCAGGCATGGACAGGGACGTTACCTTTCTTTCACGGCCCATTGGGTCACTCTTTTGGCAGCTGGGAAGGATGCAGGACAAGGTGCAGTAGTGTTGGAGGTTGTTCCACCGCCACGCCTCCAAAATGCTACTACTGGTTGTGACACACCTCTCTCCTCCATCCCCTCCTCTTCTTCTTCCTCCATGGCCTCTTCCTGTGGTTTGTCCTATGAACCAGCGGTGCTCCGTAGCCGTTCACGGGGCTACGCAAGTACGCAGGCAAAAAGATGCCATGCCGTGCTTGCGCTGGTGTGTTTGGGGGACAGAAGCCACACTGGGGCAGAGGTCCTGTCTGCTCTGCAGGGCCAGGCCGAGAGGTGGTTGACGCCACGCCAGCTTAAGCCAGGAATGGTGGTTTGCGACAATGGCACCAACCTCCTCTCCGCCCTCCGACAGGGACAACTGACCCATGTGCCCTGTGTGGCTCACGTCCTTAACCTGGTGGTGCAGCGGTTCTTGGGCAGGTACCCGGGCTTACAGGATGTCCTGAGGCAGGCCAGGAAAGTCTGTGTGCATTTCCGCAGATCTTATAATGCCAGTGCTCGCCTGGCTGAGCTGCAAAAGGAGTTGAACCTGCCCAAGAACCGCCTTATATGTGACATGCCCACCAGGTGGAACTCAACGTTGGCCATGCTGCAGCGGCTGCACACGCAGCAGAGGGCCATCAATGAGTACCTGTGCGACTACGGCACCAGGACAGGGTCAGGGGACCATGGTTTTTTTTCTCCACGCCAGTGGGGCATGATCAGGGATGCATGCACTGTCCTGGCACCATTTGAGGAGGCCACGAGGATGGTGAGCAGTGACAGTGCATGCATCAGTGACACTGTACCTCTTGTCCACCTGTTGGAGCACACGCTGCGTGGAATAATGGACAGGGCACTTGAGGCAGAACAGAGGCAGGAAGAGGAGGACTTCCTTGCCTCTCAAGGCCCCCTTTACCCAGACAGTGTTCCTTCTGTCCCACCCATCGCACAGGAAGAGGAGGAGGAGGAGGAGGAGGAGGAGGAGGAGGATTGTGTCAGCATGGAGGTGGAGGCTGGCACTCAGCATCATCAGCAGCAGTCTTTTAGGGATGATTTACAGTCCCAAGAAACCAGTGGACTTGTACGTGGCTGGGAGGAGGTGGCTGCGGATCATGTCGTCCTTAGTGACCCAGAGGACTCCGGAGCGAATGCCTCAGCAAACCTACGCTGCATGGCCTCCCTGATCCTGCAAAGTCTGCGGAAGGATCCTCGTATTCTTCGGATCAAGGAGAGGGACCATTACTGGCTGGCCACTCTCCTTGATCCACAGTACAAGGGTAAGGTTGCGGACCTTATGTTACCGTCGCAGAGGGAGCAGAGGATGAGACAACTCCGGGAGGCCTTGCAGAAAGGTCTGTGCAACGCGTTCCCAGAGACTGGGAGGTTACAAACTCCTGGTCCTGGACAACGAGTTGCTGAGGCTTCGGCCAGTCAAAGAAGGAGCGGTGGGGAAGGTGGCCGTCTGACCGATGCGTTCAGACAATTCTTTAGTCCGCAGCCCCAAAGTATGATCGGTTCCAGCAACCATCGCCAGCGTCTGATAAACATGGTGCAGGAATATCTAGGGGCAAGGTCAGACTTGGACACCTTCCCCACCGAAAATCCTCTGGCTTACTGGGTCTTGAGGATGGATCACTGGCCAGAGCTTGCACAGTATGCAATTGAGCTACTGGCCTGTCCTGCATCCAGCGTTCTTTCGGAACGCACATTCAGTGCTGCTGGAGGATTTGTCACGGATCACAGGGTGCGCCTGTCCACCGACTCGGTTGATCGACTGACTTTCATCAAGATGAACCAGTCTTGGATCACCACCAGCTACCACACACCTGATGCTAATATAACAGACTAATTGATTTTAAAATGTCACATCCCTTCAAGACTGATGCTGATGCTGAGTGCCTGTGCTGTTATGTTGACTGGCTATCCTCCTCCTCCGAGTCCTCAATGATACGATTGATGATGATAGCTTGGAAGATCATTTTTGTTTATGGGTGCCGCCACCAGTGGCTAAGGCCCAATTTTTCAGCCCCTGTTTTACAGGGGCGTGTAATTACAATTTTTTTAGCAATAATTTGCCATAGGGCTCATTGCTGTGCTCCAAGTACAGTATCTGTGAGGGGTTGGAGTGTTGTGGCACCAGTGCCTAAGGCCCAATTTTTCAGCCCCTGTTTAACAGGGGCGTGTCATTACAATTTTTGAAGCAATACTTTTCAACAGGGCTCATTGCTGTGCTCCAAGTACAGTATCTGTGAGGGGTTGTAGTGTTGTGCCACCAGTGCCTAAGGCCCAATTTTTCAGCCCCTGTTCAACAGGGGCATGCAATTACAATTCTTGATCTAATAATTCACAGCAGGGCCCATTGCTGCACCCACCAAGAGTAACTCTGAGGGCTTACAGTGTTGTGGCAACGCCACCACCACCACCACCACGAAAGGCCCAATTTTTCAGCCCCTGTTCAAAAGGGGCATGTAATTACAATTCTTGATCTAATAATTCACAGCAGGGCCCATTCCTGCACCCACCAAGAGTAACTCTGAGGGCTTACAGTGTTGTGGCAACGCCACCACCACCACGAAAGGCCCAATTTTTCAGCCCCTGTTCAAAAGGGGCATGTAATTACAATTCTTGATCTAATAATTCACAGCAGGGCCCATTGCTGCACCCACCAAGAGTAACTCTGAGGGCTTACAGTGTTGTGGCAACGCCACCACCACCACCACCACGAAAGGCCCAATTTTTCAGCCCCTGTTCAAAAGGGGCATGTAATTACAATTCTTGATCTAATAATTCACAGCAGGGCCCATTGCTGCACCCACAGAGAGTAACTCTGAGGGCTTACAGTGTTGTGGCAACGCCACCACCACCACCACCACGAAAGGCCCAATTTTTCAGCCCCTGTTCAAAAGGGGCATGTAATTACAATTCTTGATCGAATAATTCACAGCAGGGCCCATTGCTGCACCCACCAAGAGTAACTCTGAGGGCTTACAGTGTTGTGGCAACGCCACCACCACCACCACCACGAAAGGCCCAATTTTTCAGCCCCTGTTCAAAAGGGGCATGTAATTACAATTCTTGATCTAATAATTCACAGCAGGGCCCATTCCTGCACCCACCAAGAGTAACTTTGAGGGCTTACAGTGTTGTGGCAACACCACCACCACCACCACCACCACGAAAGGCCCAATTTTTCAGCCCCTGTTCAACAGGGGCATGCAATTACAATTCTTGATCTAATAATTCACAGCAGGGCCCATTGCTGCACCCACCAAGAGTAACTGTCAGGGCTTACAGTGTTGTGGCACCAGCACCACCATCAAAGGCCCAATTTTTACTACCACTGTTCAACAATTATATGTAATTAAAATTCCTGATATAATAGTTGACAGCAGGGCGTTCCAGCACCAACCAAGAGTAACTGTGAGTGCTTACAGTGTTGTGCCAACACCAACAACTAAGGGGCCTATTTCTGCAGAGTATATACGGCAGGTCCCTACTTTCAAACATCCAACTTACAAACGACTCCTACTTGCAAACGCAAGAAGACAACAGGAAGTGAGAGGAAATCTACCACTAGGAAGGAAAATTCTCTCCTGTAAGAATAAATATGGGAGAAAGGTGTCTCCTCTGTACTGATGCTTTATCAGCAATCCTTGTTTCAAGAAAAACACCACATTTCAAAAACAGTTGTCATTGGGACGGAAAGTGAGGTGAAATGTTCTGAACAGGGGCACAGACAGCAAAACAAATGTTACAGGGGTGATAACCCTTACCTATGTTTTCCAAAAAGTTTAAAAATAGATTTTTGGGCTGGAGCTACACTTCAACAATGTACCTGTTCAAAATTACAAACAGATTCTACATAAGAACAAACCTACAGTCCCTGTCTTGTATGCACCGCCTGTATACGGCTGTTCAGAGTATATAGGGCCTTTTTTATTTTATGTGCGGGGTTCCCCTTAATATCCATACAAGACCCAAAGGGGCTGGTAATGGGCTGGGGTAGGGGGGGGGGGGGGTCATTGGGTAGCTATGCCATTTTTCTTAAAGAATTTCATCCATATTACCGGGACCAGACATTACATTAAAGCCGCAAGCAGTTTTAAATGGCTTTTTTTTCCTTTAGAAGTGTCATTTTGTGCAGGGACAGTTCTAAACACGGGAAACACGTGGCACTTCACAGGCATACTTTGGACACCCCCCAGGTACGATATTTAAAGGAATATTTGACTTTTTTTTTTTCACTTTATGCATCATTAAAATGACTGCTCCCGAAAAACGACCGTTTTTAAAACTTCTTTTTGCATTGATACATGTCCCCTGGTGCAGAACCCGGGTTCCCAAACCCTTTTTAGGACAATAACATGCATAATAGTTGTTATAATTAGCACTTTAGAATTCGAACGTTCGCATCCATTGTATTTAATAGGGTTCTATTGTTCGTACGAACTTTCGGTCCGTTCGCGGGTTCTGGTGCGAACCGAACCCGGGGGTGTTCGGCTCATCACTAAAGACAAATGTTGAACAAATAAAACACATGAAGGTATAGATGCAAAGGTCCCCCGGACACCCAGAGACAGCAGCCATAGGCCCATCGACTCCAGGTGGCCGGGCGGACCAGTATAGTGTTTCTCCACCCTCAGCCCCGCCACCCCCAAAAGCAGGAATGGAGAGCCGCAGCTAGGAAACACAAAAACGCAACTACATATTGTAAACAAAGGAAGGTAGCTCCTAAAAAAGAAGGGGAAAAGAAGAAAAAATGTAAAATGTATAACCCCCCCCCCCCCCACCCGACAATGTTCCAGCAGTCAGTTCAGAGAACCAAGGCAATAAACAGCCCGGGCCGTCAAAGGTGCAACCGTATAAAAAGGGGTAGGGAGGTCATCCGAAGTCAGGAACCCTGGATGAAAACATGGAAGAGATAGTCAACACCCCGGACCGTCATCTCACAGGTAGGGCGGCCTATAGCGGGGAGACCACCTCAGGCTCAGCAGCAAAGTTCAAAACAGGGTGTAAGGATGATAGGGGACATCTTCCAAGGTACGCCACCCTGACCCGTGCACAACAGTAACATTAGGGCAACAAAAACAAATGTCAGATGTGGCACGAGGTCAGGTGGCAAGAAACACTTAGCTGTGCAAGGATATAAACAGGGTACCTTCAACCATTATTGGAGAGATGAAAACGTACTTTGTAGCGCACTCCTGAACTTTGCACTCTGTAGTGCACTCCTGAACTCTCCACTCTGTAGCACACTCCTGAACTTTGCACTCTGTAGCACACTCCTGAACTTTGCACTCTGTACGTAGCGCACTCCTGAACTCTGCAGCGCACTCCTGAACTCTGCACTCTGTACGTAGCGCACTCCTGAACTCTGCACTCTGTACGTAGCACACTCTTGAACTCTGCACTCTGTACGTAGCGCACTCTTGAACTCTGCACTCTGTACGTAGCGCACTCTTGAACTCTGCACTCTGTAGGTAGTGCATTCCTGAACTCTGCACTCTGTAGGTAGTGCATTCCTGAACTCTGCACTCTGTACCTAGCACACTGCTGAACTCTGCACTCTGTAATCTGTACGTAGCGCACTCTTGAACTCTGCACTCTGTACGTAGCGCACTCTTGAACTCTGCACTCTGTACGTAGCACACTCTTGAACCCTGCACTCTGTAGGTAGTGCATTCCTGAACTCTGCACTCTGTACGTAGCACACTGCTGAACTCTGCACTCTGTAATCTGTACGTAGCGCACTCTTGAACTCTGCACTCTGTACGTAGCGCACTCCTGAACTCTGCACTCTGTAGCACACTCCTGAACTCTGCACTCTGTAGCACACTCCTGAACTCTGCACTCTGTAGCGCACTCCTGAACTCTGCACTCTGTAGCGCACTCTTGAACTCTGCACTCTGTAGTGCACTCCTGAACTCTGCACTCTTTACGTATCGCACTCTTGCCCTCTGTACGTAGCGCACTCTTGAACTCTGCACTCTGTATGTAGCGCACTCTTGAACTCTGCACTCTTTACGTATCGCACTCTTGCCCTCTGTACGTAGCGCACTCTTGAACTTTGCACTCTGTATGTAGCGTATTCCTGAACTCTGCACTCTGTAGCGCACTCCTGAACTCTGCACTCTGTACGTAGTCCTGAACTCTGCACTCAACGTACTCCTGAACCTTGCACTAGCGCATCCCAGATGCCAACCAGCCCTTTGAGGGCAAACATACTGCTAATGTGGCCCACAATGAAATTGAGTTTGACACCCCTGAGTCTAATGGGACACAGATTGCAAAAAGAAATCTGCCAGGGGTTATAACCCTCCCTTTTACTCTATCCAAAATGGAAATAAAAAGCTCTGCTTTTAGTTCTACTTCAAGTTCCAAAGTTGGGGGAATATTTGACTGTGTGGAAGTACTGTGTACATATATCAATGTCTTTATATATGTACTGTGTACATATATCAATGTCTTTATAAAGTGCTGCATTAAAGTGGTTGTAAACCCTTTTTTTTTTTTTGACTAACCTGCAAGACAAAGCTATAATGAGCTAGTATGACTAGCATACTAGCTCATTATGTACCACTTACCTTCGATCGGGGCCCCCGAAGTCGTCCGTGTCCCTCCTCTAGCCGCATCCATCGCTGCGGCGATAGCCGGAATGTTACTTCCGGGTATCGCCGCTGCAGCCAATCACAGCGCCGCTCCGGCGCTGTGATTGGCCGGAGCGGAGAAGACGTGACTCCGCGCATGCGCGCGTGAGCTGTCGAATTCGGCTACGTCGTCGAATGTTGCGACCTAGCCGAATTTGTGAATGGGATGACGTCAGCGTCGCCGCATTTACATACAAATATCTCCTTAACCGTGTAGGTTAAGGAGATATTTCTTGCACCTACAGGTAAGCCTTAATCTAGGCTTACCTGTAGGTCTTTGTTTAAAAAGTGGGTTTACAACCACTTTAAGTGTCACAATAGCAATAGCCTGCACAAGCACTGCAGACAGAACACAGGCAACTCAGTGCGTCACACGACTGCGCACTCACGTGACTCTAGTAAACACTCCATGGTTGCCATGGAGCCGCCAATACTTTACCATCGAGTCCGGATTTTCGTCACGTGGCAAGAGTGTACTCGGTCTCTTTCAGTTCACTTCCGGTGTCGGCGGAGTACGCACGTGTGTGCTGTGCTGGGTGGTCCAGGGCTGACATGGGGAAGAATAACAAGAAGGGGAAGAAGCCCCCCGCTGCAGGGGCTGCTGCAAGTAAGGTGGTGAAAGCTCGCAGCGAGGTCCGGGACAACCCTTTCGAAGTGAAGGTGAACAAGCAGAAGTTCAATGTACTGGGCAGGAAGAGCAAGCATGATGTGGGGCTGCCCGGGGTGTCCAAGTCCAAAGCCCTTAAGAAGGTGAGCCCGATGGAACTGGTCTTATGTTGTATGCTAATATATATATAAATAATGAGTATGGAACGGTTTTATGACATTAAATAGTATATATATATATTGCCCCCTCCTCAGCATCTATGCATTCTGCTCTCATCACAGTTGCCAACCAATCATAGGCAACAGCGGGGCTAGACACTTGACATTGCACTCCAGCAGTGTGAATGGGGCCTGAGAGATGAATTGATGGAGAAAGTAAAGTTCAGTTGTTTGGTGGAGATGGAATAGGCTTCCCTGAAGAGATGGGTTTTCAGGGATCAGCTAAAGAAGGACAGAGTAGAAGATGGCTGGATAGATTGGGGTAAGGAGTTCCAAAGGATGGGAGAGACCCTGAAGAAGTCCTGGAGGTGACTAGGGAGAAAGACAGCAGGAGGTCTTGGGGAGGATTAAAGTGATACTATAGGTTCACGTTTAAAAAAAATAAACATGTCATACTTACCTCCACTGTGCAGTTTGTTTTGCACAGAGTGGCCCAGATCCTCCTTTTCTGGGGTCCCACGGCGGCTCTCGCAGCTCCTCCCTGCTAGAGCTGCGTCAAAGTAATCGATTTACGTTGACTACGGAAATACGTTGACATGCGTGAAAGGCGTCGATGCGTCACACGTTGCGAGTTGCAGGTTAATACACCCCCACCGCGGCTTTCAGCGCGGTGCTTCTCTCCCACACACGATCACCGCTGACTGTCCCCCATCCTCCTCCCTCCATGCTGCTTTGTGTCTCCCTCTCTCCACCGTGCATCTGTCTCTCTTCTCCGTGTCCCCCTCCATGCTGCTTTGTGTCTCCCTCTCTCCTCCGTGCATCTGTCTCTCTTCTCCGTGTCCCCCTCCATGCTGCTTTGTGTCTCCCTCTCTCCTCCGTGCATCTGTCTCTCTTCTCCGTGTCCCCCTCCATGCTGCTTTGTGTCTCCCTCTCTCCTCCGTGCATCTGTCTCTCTCTTCTCCGTGTCCCCCTCCATGCTGCTTTGTGTCTCCCTCTCTCCTCCGTGCATCTCTCTTCTCCGTGTCCCCCTCCATGCTGCTTTGTGTCTCCCTCTCTCCTCCGTGCATCTGTCTCTCTCTTCTCCGTGTCCCCCTCCATGCTGCTTTGTGTCTCCCTCTCTCCTCCGTGCATCTGTCTCTCTCTTCTCCGTGTCCCCCTCCATGCTGCTTTGTGTCTCCCTCTCTCCTCCGTGCATCTGTCTCTCTCTTCTCCGTGTCCCCCTCCATGCTGCTTTGTGTCTCCCTCTCTCCTCCGTGCATCTGTCTCTCTTCTCCATGTCCCCCTCCATGCTGCTTTGTGTCTCCCTCTCTCCTCCGTGCATCTGTCTCTCTTCTCCGTGTCCCCCTCCATGCTGCTTTGTGTCTCCCTCTCTCCTCCGTGCATCTGTCTCTCTTCTCCGTGTCCCCCTCCATGCTGCTTTGTGTCTCCCTCTCTCCTCCGTGCATCTGTCTCTCTCTTCTCCGTGTCCCCCTCCATGCTGCTTTGTGTCTCCCTCTCTCCTCCGTGCATCTGTCTCTCTTCTCCGTGTCCCCCTCCATGCTGCTTTGTGTCTCCCTCTCTCCTCCGTGCATCTGTCTCTCTTCTCCGTGTCCCCCTCCATGCTGCTTTGTGTCTCCCTCTCTCCTCCGTGCATCTGTCCCCCTCTCTTCTCCGTGTCCCCCCACCATGCTGCTCCGTGTCTCCCTCTCTCCTCCGTGCATCTGTCACCCTCCATGCTGCTCCGTGTCCCCCTCTCTCCTCCGTTCATCGGTCCCCCTCTCTCCTCCGTTCATCGGTCCCCCTCTCTCCTCCGTTCATCGGTCCCCCTCTCTCCTCCGTTCATCGGTCCCCCTCTCTCCTCCGTTCATCGGTCCTGTGTCTCCCTCTCTCTCCATTCAATAACAGTGCAACTGAGGCTGCTGAGAAATGGACTGGGGAATCTGTGTCCCTAGTCCCTCCCTGTCTCAAATGGGAGATGTCAGAGGTCTGTTAAGACCCCTGATATCTCACCATGGCCCTCCAACAGGGCTGATAGAAAAAAAAAAATGCAATAAATAATAATACAAAAACATACTGACACCCCCCCCCCCCTTAAAAAAGAAAGCATTGTAAAAAATAAAAATAAATTGTAAACATTCATGAACTTCTGAACAGCGCCCATAGCTGTTGAGTGTGTGACTCGCCCCGGCGGCTGCGCTGCTATCAATCTATTCAATGAAGAGCAGAGAAGCCGCGTGGAGAATGACGCAGGATAGCGCCCATGGAAGTTCGGGGCTCAGGTAAGTAAAACGGGGGCTCGGGTGGGGCCGGACAGTGCAAGGTGTTTTTTCACCTTAATGCATAGGATGCATTAAGGTGAAAAAATACGAAGGTTTACAACCGCTTTAAGAGGATGGTTTGGGTGATATTTTGAGATGAGGTTGTCGATGTAGCTGGGGGCTGAATTGTGAATGTTGTTAGTATTTTGAATGTTAAACATTAGGAGCCAGCAGAGGGGTTTGTAGAGAGGGTCAGTAGACACCCTGCAGTTGGTAAGTAGACATCAGTTCAGGTGTGTTTGGATCCTAGTCCGAATTCACTTGAGTGATGCTGCCAGGAAGCTGTCGCTGTACTTGGCCAATCATAAGCGGCTGAGGCATTCCTCGCCCTGCAGCCTCACGTATACATGCCACACATCTGCTGATTATGATTGCCCAAATACTGCAACAGCTTCCTGGAGGGATCACTCGATTTCAGAGTAGGATCAGAACACGCCTGAGCTCATCCCTATTGGTAAGGTTGAAAGAACAGCCTGCAGCCGTGCATCACCTGCTGACTTCTGTTATTGTTTAGTCATTTCAGTCATTCCATTTCTCCATTTTTAGTTCCTAGTTCTTTTCCACCATGGAGTCTCGCGCCTCCTTCCTCTTTCATCTCCAAGCTGGCCTTTTCTTACTCCTCCTGTTATATTATTTTGAGTGTAAATTCTATAAAGGTGAGTGTGGCAGATATGCACAGTTAAACAAAAATCTCCTGCGCTCTCGGTGTAACGTCAAAACATGGGTAGTATGGTTCCGTCTAGAGGCAAAGTCTAAAGTCTTGCAGCCCTCCTCAGAACAATGGGTGTTCATATGGCTAGAAAAAAGAAAGAAGAAAGGAGGGTGCACCGACCTAGTGCATTACCACTTAAAAGTTTTATTAAAATATGAATAAAAAGCAATAATCCTACTCACAAACGGAGCTTAGGTGTAAGCTTATCGGACAAATGAGCTGGAATTATTTGGCACCCACCGACTGAACTTGATGACAGAGAGGGTCGGACAATACCGCAAACATCTAGATAGCTGACGCGTTTCTGGGGCGCACCCCTTTCCTCAGAGCCTAGATGGTCCATAGACTATGGACCATCTAGGCTCTGAGGAAAGGGGTGCGCCCCAGAAACGCGTCAGCTATCTAGATGTTTGCGGTATTGTCCGACCCTCTCTGTCATCAAGTTCAGTCGGTGGGTGCCAAGATATGCACAGTTCACATTCCCTGAGAATATAAACTCCAGTATGTACAGTAAGCTGAAAGATAATTTTTTGGGTGGACTGATCCTTTAAGGCCCACCTCAGATTCTGGGTGTGTGGCTGCATGACTGTGAGCTGCTCTGATGGCAGAATCTAACATAGGGTTTAGTGTTCCTTGTAAAGCACTGTGGAATTTACCAGTGCTATATAGTAAATGTAACATGAATAAATGGAAACGTTTATTGTATTGTAGCGCAAGGAAACCCTCCTGAAAGAATACCAGCAGAGGGGGAAGTCCAGGATGTTTACGGATAAGCGATTTGGAGAATATGACACCAAACTCACTCCGGAGGATAAGATGATGAAGAGATTTGCAATGGAGCGACAGGTAAGAGGTGACAGTGGAGGAATGTTGTTTGGGGTTTCATGGAGAGATATGTAGTAGATTAGAGGACTCAACAGATGTTGCACAAGAACATCTCTAAGTAAAATCATCAGTGGACTTCAGCGCCCCATAAGAAGCACTCTAAGGATCTGTGTCAGAGGGCAAATGCTGTTTGCTTTCACAATTATTCTGCTGTGGTGCTGACATGAGAAACATTTTATTTCTGACATTGATTATTATATATTATGTTGTAAAGAAAAGCCTCCTGAGAGTGTCTATTCCCCACTAGGGATGAGCTCCGGCGTGTTCGCACAGTCCACGTGCAGATCCCGCCAGGAAGTCGGCGCTGCGCTAATCACAGGCAGGGAGACATGTCCCGATACACGGCTGCAGAGATCGGGACATGTCTCCCTGTCTGTGATTAGCGCAGCGCCGTGCTGACTTCCTGGCGGGATCTGCACGTGGACTGTGCGAACACGCCGGAGCTCATCCCTGTTACCCACTAGAAAATGCTTTCTGAATGCACCTAGGCTTTTTCTCTATATCTTAGAGAGATATGTCAATGGAAGTATGCACATGCACCTTTTAATTATTATAACTTTTAAACAGACAACCAGGAAACAATGCTTGTATGTTACAGATACAGTACAGCCAGTTTGCATATGGTGAAGTTACATCCATTCCATGCAAACAAGTACATTTTAACTTTAAACTATTAAAGGCCACTAACTAGTAGGCATATAGAGAGATGAGACGGTAACATAGAAATGGTGGGCCCTAAGTGAGAAGATGAGACAAAAGCTGCGTAATGGGACCCAGGTTCCCCAAGAACCAACGCCATGTGAATAAATGGTAGGGTGTGACTCGTAGTTTGTGGTTGGGATTCAATTTCGAAGCGCGCCATTATGTGTCTAGGTATATAAAGAACAAGTGGGGTTCAGTACAGGCCAATAATAGAGAAATCGCATTTGGGAAAGAAATGAGTATATGGCATACCAGTGCCTCTAACTCTTATAACATGTTAACTCTTTCACACTTACGTAACACATATATGAGGTCTCACGGAAGTGGGGCTTTTTTCGGTGGCGCCGAATATATGCGTATCTCCCTTTGTTCTGGGAGCGCTGCATGGTGTGCTCCCAGCACAGAGACTGGGGGTCTCACTGAAATCCCCGGGGCCCCGTACTAATGATTGGGACCCGGATCTTCCGATTCCAGGTCACTTGATCCCTGTGATAGCCTCTGATTGGCTACCATAGTGATCAGTCACTGTGAAGCCCACCCCTGTGTTTTTTTTTATTTATTTATGTGAATGGAGAGAAAAGATATTTATTTTTCCTTGCAGAAAGGAAGAAAAAAGTGTTTTGTAAAAAAAAAAAAAAAAAATATATATATAAAAAAACAAAACCTAGATCAATGTTTGATCTAGGTCAGTGTCAGAGTTAGTTTTTTGGGTCAAAGGTCAGAGTCAGTATATTTTGTACAGGATTTTTTTTTTAAATGGCATGAGTGTCAGTGTGTTTTAGTAGGACAAAAAAAAATGCATGCTATTGCTTCTGGGCTGTACTACAGGTACAAATAACATACACATTTATTATTTTTATAGAGAAATGTTAACAAGAAGAATGTATACAACCTGAATGAAGAGGAGGAATTGACTCACTATGGACAGTCTCTGTCTTTGCTGGAAAAGCTGAATGACCCTGTGGATAGTGACAGTGATACAGATGAACAGGGGGCACTATCGGGTGAGTATTGACACATAGGGCTGCAACTAACGATTATTTTCATAATCGATTAGTTGGCCGATTATTGTTTAGGTTAATCGGTTAATAACCTTAAAAAAAAAGTGTGATGTATAATTTAGTTAATATGTAAAGTTTAAAAAAAGGCAATTTATTGTTAAATGTCTCTATATGCAGGGATAAATATAAATAACCAACTATATGGTTAAGGAGTAAAATCTTTAATCCACTCTGAGAATAACTGACAGAAGAGATATACTATTAGACAAGATATATACTGTATATACCAGGGATATGCAATTAGCGGACCTCCAGCTGTTGCCAAACTACAAGTCCCATGAGGCATAGCGAGACTCTGACAGCAGCAAGCATGACACCCAGAGGCATGATGGGACTTGTAGTTTTGCAACAGCTGGAGGTCCGCTAATTGCATATCCCTGGTATATACTATTAGAGAAGATATATACTGTATATACTACAGTATTCGATGTTGAATCTGGTAAATATCATCAGACTGAGATCAAATATTTTTATATAAAGAATAAAAAAATGTAAATACTGTTTTGCAGATTTTCAAACAGAACTGTAATATATTATTATATGCTGGCCATACAAAAACAATATCTTCCTTCAAAAACAAATGTAATTTTAAGAATGTTCATTCTATTTTTTAAATCGTTTGTTTTCAATCACAGTGATGGGAAAATTTAGAAATAGAAAAATTCTTGGTCAAAGGAATTTTCGGGCCGTGTATGTAGTTTTTCGTTCAGAAATTAATTTCAAAACAATGTTAAAAGCGAGTCATACTGGGGGCGTGGCCTGACGGTGCATGGAGTAGGACACTTGCTGAGGAGCTCCAGACATTGATCCTGTAATCCATTGCATCCTGAGATCCACAGACTGATTTTTCGCATCGCACTCGCTTGCTTTGATACCCTACATCCTAGACAACATGTCACCGACGAAATCTCAAAAGGCCGTGGCGGCGAGGCTGGCACAATACCGCCATATATATTCAGGGGAGCCGGAGGAAGATGGCGGCGAGGCGCCGGAGGACAGTGGGAGGCCGGCGGGTGATACAGCCCAGCTCCTAGAGGCCATCACGCTATGCCGCACATCCCTAACAACCCAGATTGAGGAGGTGAGAGTGGATATATCTCACATCCGGCAGGACATGCAGAATCTGCGGGAGAGGGTGACTACTGCAGAGACCCGCCTGAGTGTTGTGGAGGACGCGCTCCCGCCATTGCAGACGGGAGCGGATCATATGCAGCAACAGATCCAGCAACTGTTCTCCAAGCAAGATGAGATGGAGAACAGGTTGAGAAGGTGCAATATACGCCTGATTGGCCTGCCGGAGGGGTCAGAGGGTAAGGATCCCACCTCGTTTCTGGAACAGCTCCTCATAACCACTTATGGGAGAGAGGCATTCTCCCCTCCCCTGGCAGTTGAGAGGACCCACCGCATGCCGGCTAAAGCTCCGCCGCAGGGAGCTCCGCCGCGCACTTTTATAGCTAAGCTACTGAACTACAAAGATCGGGATGCTGCCCTCAGGATGGCCAGACTAAAAGGGAATATCACTCTGGGGAATGTTACAGTGGCGGTGTTCCCGGACTTCTCAGCGGAGGTTCAACGCCGTCGCCAAACTTTCATGGAAGCCAAACGCAGACTGAGAATTCACAACTACAAATATGCTATGCTGTTTCCTGCCCGACTCAGAGTGGAACATGATGGCAAGGCCCTCTTTTTTGATAACCCTGATGCCGCCATAACTTGGCTGGAGCGCCGCCCTGGCCCAGAGAAATAAGTGACTATGTGAGTATGATGCTCTTTATCCTGCACCTGCCCAATCCTGCTACTCCTTATATACTACAGATCTGCATGACCTGACTGCTTATTTGCACTTTGCCCCATTAATCCCAAGCCTACACCTGTTGTTCTCTTTGTGGAAGCCCCTGGGATTGCTATCCTACAGTCAGGAGCGTGCACTAGCTAGTGGCGGGATATTCATATTCATTCTTCAGAATCTGTGACACACTGCTTAAAAGTTTTGTTGACTGTACTCCTTTGAGCCCTTTGTGGGCTCACATATACCATCAGCTGCGGAAGCAGCTGGAGCATAGGACAGTAGAAGCGCTGCTATACGAGTGCACAGTGCAGCGAGACTTTTCCCCCTGCCAATCCAGGAACTATGGAAATGAAGCCTGGGGCCACGGCAGCTACTCATGCAAAGACTGTCTCACTTGCAGAAAACAATCCGAAGCATTTATCTCAGCCTCGTGTTGTGGTATATCTGTTATGACTAGGTGCTGCGTGGGGCTACTTCTTGGGTTTCGCGGGCTCTTACTACTGATCTCTTTCACTAATGTGTTTATTATGGATGGCAGTTACGGTTCGGTTTTGGGATGATGCCCGCATCAGTTTGAAAAGATGCAGGGCGGGGAGGGGGAGGAGGGTAGGGGAGGGGAAGGTATGGTTTAATTTTTTGTCAGTGTATATGATGAGTCAAACACAATACAGGCACCAGGGTCCATCACTTACAGAATATTTTCATGGGTTTTTATGCTCCTTGCTGCTCCTTTTGTGTGTGTATCTACGAATTACCCTACCTGAGGTACATGGGATTATATTGGTTAATGGTAAACTGTGGGTAGGAATTACTGAGGATGGACTGATATGGCGTCCCTAAAGTTTTTGGTATGGAATGTGAGGGGACTGCGGGACAAAATTAAACATGCGGCGGCCCTCTCATTCTTGAAGGGTCAGAGGGCTGACGTAGTGGTATTGGTGGAGACACACATAGAGGGGCGGCTTCAAATGGCCCTCCGCCGCCCATGGGTGGGATGGGCATACCATTCGACTCACACATCACACTCCAGAGGGGTGTCTGTGTTGGTGGCGAAATCTGTGCATTTTGAATTAGGTGAGGTAACCACTGACCCTGGAGGTCGCTATATATTTCTGTCAGCTAAATTTTATGGGGAACCCCTACTGATCCTGGCTTATTATATACCTCCCCCATATAGTGAAAGTGTGCTACTAGAGGGCATATCGTTCATGGCTAGGTACCCTAATACACAGTCAATCTGGCTAGGAGATTTTAACATGGTGTTAAATACAGACATGGATAGGCTACTGACCTCTCAGGGGTCGGCAAGGCCTGCTGGAGATACCAAATTCTCCAAACTGATCTCCTCATTTCACCTTTATAGATACCTGGAGATATAAATACCCCCAAACCAAAGCATATTCTTGTTTCTCTGCATTCCATAACTCCATGTCCAGAATAGACCTCATCCTCATCTCTCGAGGATTAGCCCCACGATTACAACTTGCAGCCTTTGGACCCAGACTACTGTCTGATCACACCCCCTACTCGATCACCCTCAGGGTTCCCCTTGACAAACCAGTAAGACCATGGCGCCTGAATCCGTTCTGGCTGTCACTTCTTCCAGAGGAGGACGAACTCACGGAAGAGTGGTGCAGATTCTTCTCTGATAATGTGCGGTCTGCCCCCCCCTTCCGTGGTGTGGGAATCATTTAAAATACACGCCAGAGCTCACCTGATTTCTTACATAAATAAAATCAAGGCAGATTCCTCAGAGGCTTTCACCAAAGCACTGGAGGAACTCTCCAATTTGGAGGGTGCATATGCAAATGACCCGTCGCCTTCTAACGCAAGTTTACTCAAGCTACAGAATAGGGTGGTCAATCAACTCCACTTTGAAAAAACTAAACGTAAATTATTCTTTACCAGGCAAAAAATGTTTGAACATGGGGAAAAGGCCGGCAAATTACTGGCATATTTGGCACACAGCGAGGAAAGGCCACCAGTGGTCATCACCTTGCACGGACCAGGGGGGACCCCGATTACAGACCCATACGCAGTGACTTCAACATTCAAAGACTTTTTTTCAGATCTATACCGTTCTACGGCCCCTCCTGATAGTGACCTCATGACCTCCTTTTTCGCGAGCGTACCCTTTCCAAAACTGACGAAAGACCAAATCACCATACTCGAGGCACCTCTCACTGAAGAGGAGATGGCCAAAGCCATAGCGAGATCTAAATCCCCGGGATCGGACGGTCTCCCTATAGAATTCTACTCTAGGTTTGGGGAGGTTCTCATTCCCAAACTACTAACACTATATAATGATCTCTTCGAGTCCTTTACTCTACCACCTTCGATGCGTGAAGCCACGATAGTACTCATACCCAAACCTGGAAAAGACCCGGGACTCCCCGAATCTTACCGCCCCATCTCCCTATTACAAGTAGACATTAAAATTCTTGCCAAAATTCTTTCATTACGCCTCAACCAAGTTATTCTCTCCCTTATACACCCCGATCAAACGGGCTTCATGCCAGGTCGTAATACCTCATTCAACCTGCGGAAGCTCTTTATCAACTTACAGGCCACTCACGAGACGGTAGGAACGCGAGTAGTGGTGACACTTGACACCGCGAAAGCGTTTGATTCAGTGGAATGGGAATATCTCTGGAGCTGCTTGGAGGGATATGGCTTCGGGCCGAACTTTGTGAAATGGACTCAGCTGCTGTATCAAGACCCTTCGGCCAAGGTGGTAGCGAATGGGTGGCCCTCTCCGCTGTTTAGCCTGGGACGAGGCACTAGGCAGGGCTGCCCGCTCTCACCCCTACTGTATGCTCTAGCGGCTGAGCCTCTGGCCATGGTTATCCGAGCAGACCCAGAGATAGTGGGATTAAGCTTGGGACCCCTCAGCATGTATGCGGATGACACGCTACTATACTTAGCAGACACAGGGCCCTGCACATAATTGAGCAGTTTGGAATATTTTCCGGCCTCAAGATTAATTGGGACAAGTCGCAAATATTACCAATAGATAGCTTTCCTATCCCCGAGTCCCAAGCCAATTTACCACTTCAAAGGGTCCGGGTAATAAAGTACCTTGGGATAAATATATCCAGGTCCCCTTCAGATTATCTAGCCCTCAACGTCGAACCCCTTTTTGCCCTAGTTAGGAACAAAATCCGCACGTGGGCCCGGCTGCCCCTTGGAGTGTGGGGACGGATTAATCTTATCAAGATGATCCTTTTGCCCAAGGTACTACATGTTCTCTGGCACTCCCCCATATATATCCAACTAAAATACTTCAAATCTCTGGAAGCCTTGCTTAAACCCTTCGTTTGGGGGACCGGCCGTCACAAACTCCCTTGGCGAGCTCTTAAAAACCCAACGGACATGGGCGGGACGGCCTTGCCAGACTTTAACCTATATTACATCGCGGCCCAACTGTCCCAGTTATACCATATTGATAAAACAGACAGCGAGAGATTCCGAATGTTACTATGCCCACGATGGGCGCAACAAATCCTAGACCCTCTATACCCCATTGTTTTGGGGACATGTTGTGCTGATCCAGAGGGGAATACTAAATCCCTCCTGTATCACTATAGGCGTGTGTGGTCCCTCGCATCCGAGAAACTCCAGGTGTCACCTTATAATGATTATGCGCCTCTATGGCACAATACATCTCTACCAGAATATGGACGCATACAAGATCCGGGGGTATGGAGTTCCCGAGGCATATATTACCTGCATCACATTTTGTTCAACGGTAATCTCAAATCGTTTGATATGCTGAAGGAACAATATATGCTCCATAACCATATGTTCTTTCGTTACCTCCAGATTCGGCACGCGACTCAGGCCCAGTTCCCCCAACCTCCTCCCCAGCCCACGTCAAATCCGATCATGGCTATTGCTAGGAGTATGGATCCGAAGGGCCTAATTTCGTGCTTTTACAATATGCTCTCCACCCCTGTGTCCAGCAAACTGGCATTTGACCTGAAACCTAGATGGGAGAGGGAGGTGGGCCCAATGGAGAATGAGGAATGGGAGGAAGCTCTAGAGACCTGTAGAGAGGTGTCAGACAGACTGTCCCAAATTTTTATTATACACAGAGCATATCTTGCCCCGCTCCGAGTGGCCAGGTATAGGAGGGAGCAGTCTACCCTTTGCCCACTCTGTAGCTCCGAGACGGGCACATTCTTCCACATGTTGTGGACGTGTGTTAAAATACAGGCTCTATGGAAACAGGTAGTAGCTTTTCTGCACGATGACATGGGCTCACCCCTCACACTAGACCCAAGGCAGTGTCTCCTGGGGATATTTACAGTGAGTTTAGATAAATATACCAAGATATTCCTCCAGGAGACCCTGTTTTCAGTCAGAAAAATTATTGCCAGAAAGTGGATGAGGCCAATACCCCCCACCTTGACAGAGTGGGAGGCAGAGGTAAATGCCACTATGCCGTACAAAAAATGTGTATATATAAACAGGGGGTGCCCGTCCAAATATGAGAAAGTCTGGGACCGCTGGTTACAGAACTCTGACACCTTTATCTGATCATTTGTTCAGCCCCCTCTATGGAAATTAAAATCTGCCCACCTGTCTGTGTGAAGCCTTACTATCGAAATTTGTGCACCATGTACCTATATTGTTGGGTCAATTGCTCAATATAATGTACTCTTACATGTACTACGGGTCCTGTGTCAATGACATACTGTTATATGTAATGACTAAAACTGTGATTGTACTCCAGATGTATACACTGTGTTTAACTCAATAAAACCTTTTGTTGTTAAAAAAAAAAAAAAAAAAAGCGAGTCATACTTTCAAACATTCTTTCATTCAGCGAATGTACAAATATTTTTTGTATGAATATTCTCATCTGAAAATTCATTCATGTGTCCAACATAAGGCTCGGTACACACTTATGCAATTTGCTTTTGATCCGTTTATACGTTTTCCCCACGTGATTTTGCTGAGATTTGGTTTTTTTTTTTTTGGTTTTTTTTGGCCAATTTGTTGTTGGGCAAATTAAAAAACACAAATTGCTACAAAAACCCACTACATGCTTTTCCGCAGCTTCTCCATTGAAGTATATTGAACGAAAAAAAGCACCGTTTTGCGTTTGAAAAAAGTCCTTGACGCTTACCAAATACGCAGCAGCTGAAAAAAGCATAGATGTGAACGTTAAATGAACTGTAGTGCGTTTCTGCAAAAAGCACATGGGTGTGAACCAGGCCTAAGACATTTAGTAACTTAATGGGCACCTGGTGTGGCAGTTGTTTGTACAACTAAGGGGCTGAGTGTGAAAGGGGTCTTAGCGGAGCTTTACCAGCGTTTTTCAGGCGCTGGCGGTGCGAAAGGGCTCTGAAAGCACCCGGGATTTCACATTGGGATTGCAGATGAGGCTATTTTCAGGCGCTTTTTTTTTTTTTTTTAAGCCAAAGCGCCTGAAAAACGCCCCAGTGTGAAAAGGGTCTAAAGGAGGTTAAGAATTAGCGTTTAGTGGCTTTTCACATTATCGTTGTGACATTCCAGCTCATATCCAGCCAGAATTTAGGATCTCTAGCGTATTTACACCATTGCTTCTCTTTTGTAAACCATTTTTTAAGTCCTGAAGAAGGGGGCGTTCTTTCTCCTGAAATGTGTGGACTGTATCTGATGCTCCTATGGTTATTTTCTTCATATCCTTTTTTTCATATTACAGCTGCGTTGACAGCTTCTCATTTTGGTGGAGGAGGGCTTCTCAGGAGGAAAGGGCCCTCTGAACAAAAAGAAGAGGAGCAAGAAAAACCAAAAACCCGAAAAGAGCTAATTGAGGAGCTGATCGCTAAATCGAAATCTGAGAAGGTGTGTGCGGTTTAAAGCAAAATACTTTTTTCACATTCAATTTTACTTTTAAAAAAGCTGTACTTTATTCCTTAACCCTTAAGGACCGCCTCACGCCGATATACGTTGGCAAAATGGCACGGCTGGGCTCTTAAAGGGCAAAGTACCTTACGTGGATTTGCCCAGCCGTGCCATTTTGCCAACGTATATCGGCGTGAGGCACCGCCGCCGGCACGCTCACGACCCGGTCCTGAGCTCCGCGAACGGACCTGCGGTCCCGATCGCCACCGGTGTCCCGCGATCGGGTCACAGAGCTGAAGAACGGGGAGAGGTAAGTGTAAACAAACCTCTCCCCGTGCTTCCTAGTGAGCCTGTCACTGATCGTCTGTTCCCTTTCATAGGGAACGACGATCAGTGACGTCACACGCCAAGCCACGCCCCCCCTACAGTAAGACACACATTAGGTCACACTTAACCCCTTCAGCGGCCCCTACAGGTTAACCCCTTCACTGCCAGTGTAATTTTCACAGTAATCAGTACATTTTTATAGCACTGATAGCTGTAAAAATGACAATGGTCCCAAAATAGTGTCAAAAGTGTCCGATGTGTCCGCCATAATGTCGCAGTCATGATAAAAATCGCTGATCGCCGTCATTAATAGTAAAAAAATAAATAATAAAAATGGCTTAAAACGAATCCCCTATTTTGTAGATGCTATAACTTTTGCGCAAACCAATCAATAAACGCTTATTGCGAATTTTTTTTTTTTTTTTTAACAAAAATATGTAGAATACGTATCGCCTAAACTGCGAATTTTTTTTTTATATATATATATTTTTGGGGGGATATTTATTATAGTAAAAAATATTGCATTTTTTTCAAAATTGTCGCTTTATTTTTGTTTATAGCGCAAAAAAAAAAAAAAAAACGCAGAGGTGATCAAATACCACCAAAAGAAAGCTCTATTTGTGGGGGAAAAAAGAACGCCAATTTTGTTTGGAAGCCACGGCGCACGGCCGCGCAATTGTCAGTTAAAGCGAAGCGGTGCCGAATCGCAAAAAGGGGCCTGGTCCTTTAGCGGCAAAATGGTCCGGGGCTGAAGTGGTTAAAGTTGCCTTGTTGCAACAGATTTTTTTTTAGCCACCCTGTAAAATAAGTTGTTTTGTACCCGACATTCTATTGGGAAGTGTGTTAAATCTGTGTTCTGTTGAAGAACTGCAGGCGACGTTACTGACAATTTCTGGTGTCTCAAACAGTATATCCCCCTACTGTGCACTGTGGTTCTTCCTACCAGACCCTCTATCGCTACAAAACACAGTAGTGATGTAGCCTCTGGCAGGAGAAACCACAGCTCCCAGCAGGGGACACGGGCATCCGACACACCTGAAAGTGGTGTTTAGCAGCACGTTTCTAGTTCTTCAAGAGCAAGGATTTAACACAACACCCACTTTAAAATGAAACATTCCTCTTTTACAGGGTGGCTCGCTTTTTTATTTATTTATTTTCTTCATGGGAGGGTCACTTTAAGAGCTGTAACATTAATTACATTATCATATTTTTAGTTAAACCAATCATACAGATACAGACACATATCTTAGTTTTTACACATATACTTTGGTGAAGTGCATAGTGTACCAACCTGTAGCAATCATTCCATCAGATCGGTGGAAGAGGATTGCTTGCTACAGGTGACTGAACTTTTCACACTTATTTTTTTTTATTTATTAAATTTAGAACTACAAGAAAAATCCTTTTTTTCTTTACCTACAGATTGAACTAAAAACTCTTAAACTCTGTCAGGGTTTTATTGCCCTTTTCCATTCTCAAAGATTTCTTGTTGCTGCAAAGAAAGTGAACAGAATATCTACCACAGGGATTTGGACAGCTCAGAATGCACTTTTATTAGTAGAGTGGGAAAAGAAAACACTAAGGTTTGCATCCCCATTGGGAGATTTCCTTACTTTCTAATGTGTTGCGCAGACAAGAAGTAAGGAGAAATTGCCCCTCACATGGATATGGAGAGCAATAAAACCTAAAGAAGGATCCAGCCTTTTACCATTTTATCCTCAACCAAATTGCTAGTGCAATGTATGGTACCCTTTGTGTATAAAAGAATGAATGGTTCTATCACTAGTAAATCAAAAACTTTTTTTTTTTTTTTTTTTAAAGTATAGGGTAGAGCTGCACGATTAATCATGAAAAATCAAAATCACATTTTTATTAAAAAAAAAATTCCCTTCTGGCATTTCATGATCTTTCTAACAAGTGCAGAGAGTTCTCACAGCTGGAAAAACAAAATCCAGGCAGTCTGCCAAGTTTTAATACAACACCCAAATAAGTGAAAACAAAGTATCTTTTATCAAAGGAAAGAACTCCGGTGTGTAGATGAAGGAAGCTTAAAGTGGTTGTAAACCTTTTTTTTTTTTTTTGACTAACCTGCAAGACAAAGCTATAATGAGCTAGTATGACTAGCATACTAGCTCATTATGTACCACTTACCTTCGATCGGGGCCCCCCAAAGTCGTCCGTGTCCCTCCTCTAGCCGCATCCATCGCTGCGGCGATAGCCGGAATGTTACTTCCGGGTATCGCCGCTGCAGCCAATCACAGCGCCGCTCCGGCGCTGTGATTGGCCGGAGCGGAGAAGACGTGACTCCGCGCATGCGCGCGTGAGCTGTCGAATTCGGCTACGTCGTCGAATGTTGCGACCTAGCCGAATTTGTGAATGGGGTGACGTCAGCGTCGCCGCATTTACATACAAATATCTCCTTAACCGTGTAGGTTAAGGAGATATTTCTTGCACCTACAGGTAAGCCTTAATCTAGGCTTACCTGTAGGGCTTTGTTTAAAAAGTGGGTTTACAACCACTTTAACCATTTAAAGACCAAACCTTTTCTGACATTTGTTGCTTACAAGTAAAAAATAATTTCTCTTATCGTCCATGGACCGACGCAGCTCTCATACTGATTACATGTGGGTATATGTCCCTGCTCGCAGGAGAAGACCTAGGCAGAATGTTAGAGATTAAAACATTCTAGAACAAGCCAGAGCTGAACAGCCCCGCCCAGGGGGGCGGTCCCTCCGGACATTACCCTTCCACCTGCAGCTAATCAGCCCCAGTTTTTTTCTGCCTAGCAGAAGGAGAAGACGTGGCTCTCAGGAGCCAGTCTCCTGGAAGATTTTACTTTTGATTTTTATTCCTTTGGGAATTTTATTATTTTATTTTTGAGACCTTCAATCAACTGTCGGCTGGGCAACAGGTTGGGTACACTAGTATCCTCGTAGTCTTCCCTGTCCGACCATCGAGCGTGCTGATCCTCGCCTTGCGTGCGTGAGACTCAGTTCACGACATACCCCATGGCTCCAGGGGTGGCCGGGTTGCTTTCATGCTCCCGCGGTCCTCTCAAGATTGAACAGTACTTGACTGACTGTATCTCTCGCGGTGGACCGGGCCGACAGCTACGCAGTACGACTCTGTGATAGGTCTGTCTGAAACAAGCCAGTGGGTCCCTGAAAGGGACGGGTAAGTAGTCTCTCCTACTGCAGGTGAGTACATGCTGGCTGTGTTTCTGTGTGTGGGGGTTTCTCCCTGTCCCCCCCCCCCTGTTATGCTGCTCTCTGCACCCTGTACTGGTGCTGTGCGGTGCTTGGGGGTCAGTCTGGCCTGGTTGGGCGCTCATGTCTGCAGTTTTTTCTGGTGTGTGAGGTGATTATTGCGTGCGCCATTGGCGCTGTTTGAGGTGGTTATTGCGTGCGCCATTGGCGCGCATTAGAGCTTTGAATTTTGCGCTCGGCGGCCATCTTGGTGTTTAGTGGCACAGTTATAGCTGCGGACGGCGGCCATTTTCTTGTGGCCGCCGCGCATTTATTTCTGGCGGCGGCGCGAATCCCCTCACAATCTCCTCACAGACTGAGCTGTCCTTAAGGGTTGGTGGGTCCTCCCGGGTGTCCCCTCCTCAGCGTAGCCAGTGGGTGGACTGTATATTCACTGTATAGTGTATAAGGTCTCAGAGGGTGGCGTTTATGGAGTCTGATACACCTGCTCTCCACATTGCCTGGGGCAACTGGCAGTGCTGCACAGTTAAACATGTTCATATGTTTCCTGCACCTGCGGTCCTTACGGACCAGTTGTCAGCAGTCCTGGAATCATTCCTGTCAGAATGGAAGCGGTGTGCGAGCAAAAGGAGCTATAAGCCCCCTCCCCCCACAAAAATCTTTAGTGAAGGAGTGCTCTGAGTCAGATATGGGCCTAGCTATTGGGCTCAGGACCCTAGCTCTGAATATTTAATGTTTATGAACAGGACATTCCCTTGTGAGGAAGACTCCAGTTCTGTGTCAGTGAATGACAGGGCGCTTGTAAGTGATCTCATTGATGATGTGAGAATCACACTCAGGCTGGAATTGCTGTGACAAGCTTTTCTTTTACACAGTTTCCTCAGTTTTCCTCACACGCTGCCTCAAGAGCAGCATGGATGAGGGAGGACTTTATTCATTTATGTCTCTAATCCCTGTGAGCCTTGTGTGTGATACCTGAGGTAACATTTCCCGCCATTTCCTGGGGAATGATTTGAGCTCTGACAGACACACGGTCTGAGGATCAGAGGTTAACTGTTACCTGTATGCTGCTTCAGCAGCACTGTCAAGCAGGTTGGAATGATACAGAGAAGATTATGTGCCTCTGCGCCATAATTTAAACTCATCCTATACCTCTACACTGCATACATTCACAGTGTATGTATGTGTTATTGGTCTCTGTGTCTGCGTGGCTGTCCCCACGTTCCAATGCTGTGTTTCAGTGCCATACATGATATACACGTACAAAATATGTTTATGCACGACTCCAGATACATTCACAGTATATGTATGTATCATACTCTCTGAGCTGGCGGGGGCTCCGGTGTCCTCCCGCACTCTCATGGTATGTGCGCTTCGGCTCTCTGCACAGTATAGACATGTTCAATATGTTTATTGCACATATTATACATGTTTACAGTATGGGTATACTGTTTGCGTGGGGTTCCTCCGGGTACTCCGGTTTCCCCCCACGCTCCAATGGAAATGCACAGTATAAACATGTGCAATATTATGTTGATTCACATGCTATCATTCCTACACGGTGTCTGTGTGCTGTCTGCGTGGAGTTCTTCCGAGTGGGCGCTTCGGCGCTATGCACAGTCTAAATTTGTGCGATTGGACCTACCCGGTATGTCTTTGCAGTCTGCGTGGGTTTCCGCCCACGCTACATGACATGCATGCCTTTGGTGCAATACACGATGTAAACATACACATTATGTTTATACACTACACTAAATACATTCACAGTAGTTGTAGGTATTGTATTCTCTGAGTATGCGTGGGGTACTTCGGTTCCTCCCACGCGCCAACGGTGTGCGTGCCTTCGGAGCTATGCACACATGAGCTTGTGCAAAAGGTTTAGCACACACACTATAATACCTATACGGTATGCGTATGCAGTCTGCGTGGGTTTCTGCCCATGCTACATGACATGCATGCCTTTGGTGCAATACACGGTGTAAACATACACATTATGTCTATACACTACACTAAATACATTTACAGTAGTTGTAGGTATTGCATTCTCTGAGTATGCGTGAGGTACTTCGGTTCCTCACACGCGCCAACGGTGCTTTGCACACATGAGCTTGTGCAAAAGGTTTAGCACACACACTATAATACCTATACGGTATGCGTATGCAGTCTGCGTGGGTTTCTGCCCATGCTACATGACATGCATGCCTTTGGTGCAATACACGGTGTAAACATACACATTATGTCTATACACTACACTAAATACATTTACAGTAGCTGTAGGTATTGCATTCTCTGAGTATGCGTGGGGTACTTCGGTTCCTCCCACGCGCCAACAGTGTGCGCGCCTTCGGTGCTATGCACACATGGGCTTGTGCAAAATGTTTAGCACACATACTATAATACCATACACGGTATGCGTATGCAGTCTGCATGGGTTTCATCCGGGTGCTCAGGTTTCTCCCCTGCGTTCCAATGGTGTGCGCATTCTCAGCGCTATGCACAGTATAAACATGTGCAATTTGTTTATTCGCAGGCTAACATACCTACATGGTTGTGTACGAAATCTGTGTGCCTGGTTTACGTCCAGGCCCCGATGATGTGCACGCCTTCGTCGCTGGCACAGTATATACGCGTTTAATAGGTTTATCCACAAATACTAAACTACATACGCCGTATCTGGTGGTATTATGCTCTTTGTGGCTGGGTGGGTTTCCTCCCACACTCTCCATTTGTGCGTTTGACGCAATACAAAGTATAAACTATGTGTTTGCACAATCAGCACCTATCCATGGGTAGCTGCTGGATGGAGCATTGTCACAAGGATCCCTGGTTTCAGGGGTATCACTTTCCACCTGCTTTCAGTGGTGATCAGAAGCGCTGGCTTGGACTGTGTTCGCCAGGCTGGGGTTGGCGTTGCGCCCGTTAGCGGCTGCGTCTCTGGCATTTTTTGTAGCTCAATGACTGGGCAAAAGCCTCTGCTTCATTCATCAGTCGTCTAGCAGGTGCACTACAACTGCTTTAGCCTTTAGGGTCTCTGTGCCCGGGGTGGGTTTGCGCCACCTGTGGAGGCTAAGGTACTAGTCCTCTGACCGGGTTTCTAGGGAAGTTCCGTCAAGTTGCCTTTATTGGCCAACATTTGAGGCACCCTGTACACTGGGGCCTCCCTTCTCCGATACATTGCGGAGTCTCTTTGGGATTTTCATACGTCTCGCTGCAAGACGGTCCTGTCGGCTGTGTGCATTGCAGGCGAAGGGTCCTTGCATCCGGAGGTGTTTCCACCTTCTTTACCGGAGGTGGGGCACCGGAAGTGGACCTTGTGGCCTCTCGACTCACTCGCAAGGTGGCAATATCGTGGTCAGGTCCAGGGACTCCTGGGTGGATGCGTTAGACGCGTTGGAAGCCCCTGGGGGCAGTATCGCCTAATATATGCTTACCCTCTGCTACTGTTGTTGCCTCGCCGGCTTCGCAGAGCATACTTCATCCTGCTTTACAGTCCTTGGCTTTAATGTCATGGCTGTTTAAAGCCAGGTGCTAAAGGACCGAGTTCTCTCGTATTCGGTCATCTCTTCTATGTTGTTGACACGGGAATCTTCCTCCAGAAAGATATCTCACCGTACCTGGAAGGCTTACATCGCTATGTGCGAGGAACTTGAGTGGCATCCTCGGATGTTTTCTGCTCCCAGGATTTTGCTGTTCTTACAGCGTGGTGTGACCCAAAAGCTGGCCTTGCATACCTTTTTTTTTTTTTTTTTTTTTTTTTTTTTTGAGGGTTGGATTTCGGCCCGGACTGTCTTTTTCAACGACCGCTGCCGGGCCATTCCTTGATTAGCACATTTTGGGCAGGGGGTTCGCCATGTGGTCCCCCCTGTCAAGCCTCCTCTCCCTACTTGGGATCTGATTTTGATGCATCTCGGTTCTCCAAGAACATCCCTTTGAGAATATCAGAGAGATTCCTCTCTTGACCTTGTCCCGGAAGTTGGCCTTATTGGCCATTGCTTCGGTTAGACGGGTGTCTGAGTTGGCAGCCTTGTCTGGCAAGTCGCCTTACTTGGTCCTCCATAAGGATATGTTGGTGTTGCGCCCACGAACATCCTTCTTTTCTAAGGATGGACTTGGCCTTTCACCTTAAGAAGGACATTGTTCTTCCGTCCTTGTGTCCTCACCCATCGCTTCCCTGAGAGTTTGCGCTTCCTGCATTAAGATGGGTACAAGCCTTACGAGTGTACCTGTCTGCTACTGTTTCCATTCGGAAATCTGTGTCTGGTCCAAAACAGGGCCGAGCGGTGTCGTCTGCCACCGTCTTTAGGTGGATCAGGCAGACCGTCATACAGGCCTATGCCCTTAAGGGGCGGGCGCCTCCCTTTCCGGTTGCGGCGCATTCCACCAAGGCAATTGGTGCTTCCCGGGCCTTCCGACATCAAGCGTCGGTTGCACAAGTGTGCAAGGCGACGACCTGGTCGTCCGTTCATACCTTTTCAAAGTTCTACAAGGTTGATGTGGCTGCATCTTCGGATGCTTCCTTCGGCCGCAAAGTGTTGCAGGCCGCTGTCTAATGTTGCAACTCCTCCGTTGAGGGGCTCTGCTGGTTTGGAGTGAAGTTTTGGTTGTTCCTTACTTTTTTTTTTGCTCCCACCCTTTTCTTATACTGCTTTGGGACGTCCCACATGTAATCAGTATGAGAGCTGCGTCGGTCCATGGACGATAAGAGAAAATAGGATTTTTGTACTCACCATAAAATCCGTTTCTCTGACGTCCATGGACCGACGCAGCACCCACCCTTCCTTTTAAGTTTGTACTGCTTTGTTACGAACTGAGGCTGATTAGCTGCAGGTGGAAGGGTAATGTCCGGAGGGACCGCCCCCCTGGGCGGGGCTGTTCAGCTCTGGCTTGTTCTAGAATGTTTTAATCTCTAACATTCTGCCTAGGTCTTCTCCTGCGAGCAGGGACATATACCCACATGTAATCAGTATGAGAGCTGCATCGGTCCATGGACGTCAGAGAAACGGATTTTACGGTGAGTACAAAAATCCTATTTTATTTTCTGCTAGAAAATTTACTTGGAACACCCAAACATGATATATATTTTAAGCAGAGACCATAGAGAATAAAATTGTGGTTGTTGCAATATTTTATGTCACACCGTATTTGCGCAGCGTTTTTTCGAACCCAATTTATTTATTTTTTTAAATACACTTTAATGAATTTAAAAAAAAAATATGAAAACAGCAAGGTTAGCAAAAATTATTGTTTTTGTATAGTGTGAAAGAAGATGTTACACCGCAAGAATCGTGATCCTTTATTCTAAGCAAAAAAAATTGTGATTCTCATTTTAGCCAGAATCGTGCAGCTCTAATATAGGGTCAGAACCTCAGTCACCTTTTTATTACTGTCCATGTTTGTCCTGTTTGATATTCCCTCACTTTCTACCTGGCTCTATGGTGTCAGTGGAACAGGAAGTGACCTGAATGAGTTGTCGTTCTATTCCCATTGAGAATTAAGTAGAGGGTATAGGTACAAGAATCCTGTATTTTAAATAAAAAGAACAAGCAGATCTATGATCCCAAAAATCTGGCTAGAACAGTGATCCACCCAATCAAATCTAATAATAACCATCTCAATGTGTGCAATGATAAATCAATTCAACATAACTTACATAATGTATATCATAATAAATTAATAATACAATCTGATGAAATTCAAATGACGAATCTGTAAAAGTGCGACTGCTAAAAAAAAAAAGTGCAAAAAAAAAAAAAAAGCATGCTATAAATACAGAAAAAAGTGCATAGTGCAAACTTAATAAATACTAATAGATTCCAGAAAAAAGTTTTTATATGTGTGTAGCACTGTCCCTGTAGGGCTTGCTGAATGTTGACTTCATAGGTCTCTCTCCCTGGTCACCTGCAGATGGTTGCCAATGGTTCCCTCTTGGGTAAAGAGGATTTCCCACTTTGGTGCAGGGTTTCCCACTTAGGTACAGAAGGCTCCCGCTACATTGCTGAGGGTTACCCGCTTTGTTGCTAGGGGTTCCAACTTGGTTGCTGAGAACTCTCCCGCTTGTTATCTCCCTTGCTCCCTTTTGATCGTTACTCAAAGACCAGTCCAGGGTATTTGTATTTTTGTACTTTATTTGGAACTTGGATGGGAGAAGGGATGAGTGGGAGACTCCAACTAGAACTATTCACAATAGATGAGGACAACTCTCATTTGGCCTCACCGGATTATCTGTGGAAGCAGACACTGCTTGAAACATACAGCCACATGTATGGAAGGGTTAAGTCTTCTTACTCTCACTAGCCACAGACTTGATGCACTACTTTTATATTTAGTTAGAATTCCGCGCTTAGGTATGTGCTAAGCTGCTGCCTTCTTATAAAAGATCTCACAATAGTGAAGTCCAGAGATTGTTTAAAAGGAGAAAGGAAAATTGGCGCTGCTTTGGAATAAATTAGTCCCTATGATCCTATGAAATGATAATGCACATAAATACCTAAATACATTTTATATAAAACTGAAAAATTAATTAGCGGTTATTAAAATTAATGAAAAAATCTAAATTTCAAAACTAGAAAACATCAGTGTAAGCACTTTATCCAAAGTGCCGTGAACACAACTCCAGATCGCATATAAAATAGGAAATATGCAAACCAAAATAAGTGATTTGAAAAATATGTACATATGATAATATATATATATATATATATATATATATATATATATATATATATATATATATATATATATATATATATCCATATATCCAAAACTGTATTAAAAAAACTATTGGTAATAAACGTCCATAATCCAGATATCTCCCAAAAGTGACTTGTGCAAAATCCAAATGATAACAGTCTATCGTGATTTCTGTGCAGATTAAAGGTGACTTTTCCGTGCTTCCCTCTTGTATATGCACTCGCCAGAAAGCCTTTACCCCTGCATGGGTGAAGAGCGTGTAATAAGGTATATCGCCACTCCTGATGTTCAACCGATCGGGGTATCCTCCTCCTCTGTAGCGTTGTTCGGGTATCCGCATGTAATTTAATCAAAAAATGCGGATACTCATAGCGTAAATTCATTTAAAAATTGTATACTTTAATTGATAAAAATAGAAAATGCTTTTTAAAAATGGAGCTCCAGTTGCCCCAGCGTCACATAGGATAAGCAGCTTCCAGGGTCTGGACGGCGAGCGTTCCACAGACCACACTAAGAAAAACCGGAAGTCCCAGAAGTGACGTAATGCGTACCAAGTTCCGACTTGCGCGTTTCATCACTAGACGTCGCCTGAGCCACCCAGGGCTGCACAACTCCTCTTCCTCCTGGGCTCTGTTTTCTGGCTCAACTCCCCCTGGGCACATATACTCTGAGCTTTTATACAGTATCCCACAATGCAATACAGCACTTTCCTTCTGCCAATTGCCAGGACTGTAACAAAGCCAGTGCACTTGCTTGCCAGGTCCCCCCCCCCATTGTCCAATATGCCTCCCTATTGGACCTTGGGGGACAGTCAGAACAAGCTGAGCTGCACCTGAGTACAATGAGCAGACCTAACTAATAGATCCTACTTCCTGGTAGGCAGAGAGGACCCCAAAAGTGGAACTTCCGCTTAAACCGCTCCTCGCCCCCTTACATGCCACATTTGGCATGTAACTTTTTTGGGGGGGGGAGTGGTGGCTTTGGTAGGAGTGGGACTTCCTGTCCCACTTCCTCCTTCCGCCCAGGGACCGCTTAGGCGACACGTCATAACGCCTTTTGGCGGCCCCTCCCTGTAGGCGATCACCTGGGACACGCTTGTCCACATGGGGAGCGCAGCGCCGCTCGCGCATGCGCAGCGAGTGCCCGGCCATGAAGCCGAAAACTGTCATGGCCGGGTGCCCACAGTTGGGATGGAGAGGGAGGGGGGGGAGAGGAGCGAAGCTCTGTTTGGCCACGTCGCTGGACAGTGGAGCAGGTAAGTGTCTGTTTATTAAAAGCCAGCAGCTACACTTTTTGTAGCTGCTGACTTTTAATAAACATAAAAAAGGCTGGAACTCCCCTTTTAAGTTTTACCTGACCATCTTCCTGGTAAGCAGATCAGAAACTATAGTCTCTTCTAGCACCTACCTAGGAGGGTGCTACATGTGAACCCAAAAAATTAGCAAATTTCATATATGATCCCAAAAGGAGAATTCCCAGGAAAGTATTTAGGTAATCTTGGAATTATTATTCTGATCACTGTAGAAGACACCTGATGCAATCCTTCACCATTCACCCCAAACTAACTCACCAGAAATAACGGCTGGTCATGTTATAAACCAGCAAATGCTCTCTATATCAAACTCGAAGGAGTAACTCTCCCCACTGCTGTTCCTTATGTAACTTCTCATATAATCACCCGCTCAGGCAAAACACAACCATACATGGAGTTGGGAAAAGAGGAAGGAAAGTCTTCATAGCGTAAAATCATTAAGATCACTCATATTTCATGTGTCATCCCGACACTAGGGTAACAGCGCAGGTAATTGTGTGCCTATTGCCTCCAGCTGAAATCACAAAGCTGCGGTTGCGATGCAGGCGTGCGTGGTGACGTCGGTGTCCTAGCCCTGCCCTATTAGTTTTGTCAATCAACATCCTTACGTCGCGGAAGGATGCTTGATGCCGCCAAGAATCATGTACCCTGTAGTGGATTTTCCTTGGTAATATATGGAGGATTGGCGGGCAGTACAGAAAGTAGCCTTGCCAGTTTGCAGAAGATCACTCTGCTGCTAAGCATCGGTCAGATGTCAGTAGAGATCTATGGGGGTAGAGGAATCAATCTTGCCTTGTTTCCTAAAAAAGTGAGGAAATTCTTTCTTTGATGTGTTTTGTTTTATTTTGTGATGTTTTTAATATTTTCTCTTTTAACAGAGAGAGAGGCAGAGTCAGAGAGAGAAGGCCATGGTGCTGACAGAAAAACTAGACAGTGACTGGAAAGCTATACAGACATTACTTGCTCACAAGACTCCAAAATCTGAGAGGAAGGCCGAACCTGAAAAACCAAAGGTGAGCTGTGGTGTAAAAGATGGTACTGCAATGGCACTTGGCGTGATAGATGTAAATCCAGGTGTAGGAAGATCATTCTGCATGTGGTCCTTCATGAAGTCATCTTTGTTCCCAGCAGTATCCAGAAGTTCACTGGACTACACTAAACGTACAGATGTTATAGGTAGGTATAACCAGATCTGATTAATGTTGGCTCCGTTCAGCTAATCTTTTCCTACTACTGATTTAACATGCCTACTTCTGCACTGTGTCTGTGTGGAGGAAGATATCTTAGTAGAGAAAAGGGCTTTGCTGTTGACAGCTCTGAAGTTCAGAAGTGCAGGTTGACAGTTTGGGCAGAGATGACAGAAGTGTCACTTTACGTACAATGCATACTCTGTGTCACCTGACGGGCAGAAGTGGATAGTTAGTTTTCGTGCGGGATAATCTACATGACATTATCTTCTTGTTTATGCCTATTACATCTACTCTCTTCACTTTTATCTGAAGTTTATATTGCCAGAACTAGAAATAGTTATTTTGTATTTTTGTCATATGAAATTGTAAAGCAGTTGTGTTTTTTTTTCAACATTTTACATAATATTTTGTTCTCTTTATTTACGGGTTGTGTGTATTGGATTTCTGATTTCACAGCCTGATGACTATGACAAGATTGTACGAGAACTTGGATTTGAGATGAAGGCTCAGCCCTCAGACAGAATGAAATCGGAAGAGGAAATTGCTAAGGAAGAACAGGAGAGACTACAGAAACTAGAGGTATGGTAATTGTGGTACTCCTGCTTACCTGTAAAGTCATGGATTCCAGTTCACTCTGACCTATGACCGCTGGCGAGGGTAAATTCCCAAACTCTCAGAAGATGACTGTATTTTCACCTAATGTCACTTCTATGATATCAACTTCAGACCGATTTCACACAACTGAAATTCCTTGCCCATTAAACTCCCCAATGCTTGACTAATATTTACCTTCAATTGGACCCAAACTGCACCAGATGTAGCTCTTCAATTGCCACCTTTTTGCAGATGGTGTGTTCCTGTATGGTGATTCGTCCTTTCTTGGAACCAGTGGTTGATGCTCTTGATAACATTTGTCAGCTGTCTTTAAGACCTGATTGGATGCTTCTCCTGTTAGATGGTATGGAGGATGTTGAGGCGGATAGATATGTTAAGCTGTTCCTCACCTTTGCAATCTTTTATACAAGAAGGGAGATCCTGGTGCGCTGAAAACTTCCTACCCCTCCCACTTTGTCTACTGTGAAACATGCAATTGATGCCGTGCTGCCTTTATACAAGCTGACCTATAAGAGTACGAAATGTCCACGGAAATTTGACAAAATTTGGTCAGCCTGGATAGATGCTCAGCGACAGGTATCCCAGTAGGAGGTTGATTAGATTCCTTCTCCCCCCAAAGTACCATAATTAACCGTATCTTCATGTTAATGCCGGACCTACTATGTGTGGGTTTCTTCATGATTTAATTGTTCTTTCTTTTATGACCGAGTGTAGCTTCTCTGTGACTACCAATTTGTTGCACAATAGCTGCTACTGTTTTTTGTTGATGCGGTGCTCTTGATTAGGTAGCTGTTCTACCTCAATTTTATGTCCTGTCTATACTATAACTGATGTATACTTTTACTTGCAGGCTGAGAGGCTACGCCGAATGCGAGGGGAGGATAAGTCTAAGAAGAAGTCCAAACACATCTCTGCAGATGATTTAATGGATGGGTTTATATTGGATAAAGATGATCGCCTCATGCTTTCTTATAAGGTAAGCTTATATAAATATATGCTTAGCCTATGTAGTGATCAGTAGGGATATTTAAAGAGCATGTCTCTATACTGAATTTATGTTTATACAATGGGACAACTTATGGAGCATCCGTGCTTATAACCTCTTCCGAATGACTAAAAAAAAACAATGCTTTGCTTTTTTTATGCACAAAGGAGACTTTCTCAATCATGTTGATAGCTTATTAATGTCTTAGATCAGTTTCCTTACTGTTTTTATGAAATCATTGTGAGCACCCAGGACAGAACTCCGAGCATTATGGGAGTTCTAAAGAGAGAGCACCACTGGAGCTGTTTTTATTACAACATCTTCTCTTTAGGCCTAGAACTTCAAAACCTGGCAGATAGGCATAGTCACTAGTCTTTAATTGCTTAATGTTATCTCTTTTTCTGGACTGTTCTGAACCAGCAACCCTATTGTTATGACAGAACTTGCCTGTCCCTCACTGCCTTCCATATATTCCATTTTGGCCAGTGAGGTAGCCCAGCGTAGTGATGGTCTGGGCATGCGGAAGGGAACGGACAAGGCCCAGCAATATCCAGAGGTCTCTGAGCTTTGCCCGTTTAGAAGGTGCATAAGCATGCAGTAAGCAAATAAAGAATCTTTAGAATGTGCAGGCCCCTCCAATAATCTTCTAGCAATGTTGTTTTGTTTTTTTATCTTGTATCACAGGACACAGAGTTAGACAGGAAGTCTATATATAAGTCTCCTATATAACCCCTCCCATACAGGAAGTACTTACAGTTTTTACCAGTGTCTGCAAGGTGGATGGGCAAATTTGTTTGAGCTCTCTAGAGCTCCAGGTCTTTAGTCCCAAATTGGTTTTTAAATGAATCAAGAGATTGAACGGTCGGATCCATTTGAAAAAAGCTTGTATGCTTAAATAAATGGTACCCGAGCCATGCAAAGAAGACTTAAGGATCCTGCGAGGTTTTGCCTGTAACGCGACCTTCCGGTGCTTGACCCTGCGTAGTGGAATCCTGGACGCCACAGAGCTAAGGCATTCCTGCAGGGTGCTGTACAGGTCCAAAGGAGTGGACCCTAAAACTGAAAGGGTACCCAGTCCTTGAAGGTCCCCAAGTGACGGAACCCGCCGTGCGCTGCCCTGGATGGGTAAGTGAAACCCCTTATTTACTTATTTTTGGGTGCCCCAGTGATTTTAACTATCAGTCTAGTTGGCTATAGGCTGGACACCTGTGTGCGATGCCCACAGGGAGAGTTTTAGGCTAGCTGTGGGTGTTTGCAAAGAGTACCCTTTTTATTTATTTTTTTCTTGCTTGTTTTTTCCTTAATGGATGGTTTGCGCAGGAGGATGCGCCATTGTGTATCTTGGTTCGCTATGGTGCACATGTTTTCACCAGAGTGCACGAGTATTCCCGGCTGTTGGCGTACGCCACATACGTTGTGCGCACTCAGAGCCGTGCATGCGCCGTAGCTTGATATTGGCGCACGAAGATTTGTGTCGTGTGAATATCGCTGCGCACGTATGCATAGAGCGTCACAGCCATTTTATTTAAACGGAGAATGGCTGTCGTGGTGCTTCCAAGGGACAGCTGTGGGACACGGAGCAGGCTCTGAACCATTCACTTTCAGCAGTTCGTTTCTCCTTAACCGGGTCACGTGAGTCACCAGGTGTTGGTTGACAGGCTAAGGTGCTTAGGAGGATTGTTGCATAGGGTCTTGGTGAGCTCTGTTAAAGGGTCTCCCTTCTGGTGTATGTAAATACTACACCCAGGTACTCCCTTTTTGTGGCTTGCAATGTCTTCAAAAAGGAGGAGCGGGACTAACACTACAGGGAAGGGCACATCCGTGTTGTCAGTAGCTCCTGAGGAGCCTATTCGAAACCCTAGTGTTGTATCCCCTGAAAGACCAGGGGTTTCCGGGCAATCTAAACAATGGTGCCTGTCTTGTATTGTGCATACTGTCAACGCCACTGCAGCCTTTATCACCAGGGAGGATCTGTCCTCAGCACTAGCCAGGTTAGAGGACAGGATTGTTTGCATGACTGCCTCCATCTCGCAGGGTGGCAAGAAGTGTGACAGATCCCCTCCCCTAATCCTTCCAACTTGGAGCAGGAATGGGTTAATAATGGTGAAGAGCTAAATGCCAAGGACTCCGTGGAGGGCCTAGCAGATGAGTCTGCTTCTGAGCAATCTGGGCCAGAAGATGTCCAGTTAGTATCAGCCTCTCAGTCGCATAGTCTTTTGATGCAGACTCTTACCGAGATGGTTCGTTCTGCCTTTAAGTTACCTCCTGCAGATGTTTCTGAGCCCCCCCTCTTTGGGGTCCCTCAGGCCGCACAGGCTTTCCCCTTGCATCCACTGTTGGAACAGGCAGTGTATGCTGATTGGGAGCATCCTGACAGGATTTTCGTTCCTCCTAAGAATCCATGGAGGAAAAGTTTGTTAAGAAATGGAGCATGCCAGCCGTAGATGCGGCTGTCTCCTTCTTAAACAAGAATTTAACTTATCTGGTGGATAACTTCACAGAGCTTGAAGGACCCTGTTGACAAGAAACTGGAGTCTCTATTAAAGGTTTACTTTTCTTTGTCCAGTTCAGTTATTCAGGAAGTTGTAGCAGCAATTGGAGTCGGCCAGTCATTAAAGGATCAGGTCAGACAGCCTGACCTGCCTAACAAGGAGGATGATCCTGCTGAAAGCAGAGTAGATACCTCGAGCCCTGTGTTTTGCTGTTTAATGCCTTGAAGGATTCAATACAGCAGGTTTCTTGATTTGTGTATCTCCTGTCTGTACACATGTGCAGACTTTTGTGGCTTAAGAACTGGTCAGCCAAGCTTCATTGTAAGAAGTTATTGGCAGGGGAAAGGGGAATTTTATGGGGAATGTTTGGTGATGATTTGGACAAATATATCTAAAAGATTTCCGGAGAGAATAGCTCTCTACTTCCTGTAAAGAGAAGGACCAGGCCTTTAACAGGGCGCTAGAGCCAGGGGTCCAAAACTCTTCTAAACCCGGCACCATCCCCCCTTTTTGATGGGACGCCCCCTCTCACAAGGCTGCTGCACTTTGTGGCCATTTAGGGAACAGTGGTTCAGGACGAGTGGGCCAGTATCACGCGATTGCAAGCTGCAATTATGGGTGGTTCCCCCTCCAGAGGTTTCTAAGATCCAGCGTACTCTCGGATCCTCCAAAGAGAAACTTATTGTTTCAGGCACTAGATCATTTAGTGCATCAGGGAGTAAGTATACAGGTTCCTGTATCCGAAAGGGGCGCTGGTTTTTATTTTAACCTGTTCAAATAAAAACGCAAACCAAGCGGGGAAACAAGGCCCATTTTGGATCCAAGATCCCTGAACCAGTATATTTTATTCCAGTCCTTTTGGATGGAGTCTGTCCGCTCAGTAGTAGTCTCCTATCTGGAGGGAGGCTTTCTAGCCTCCATCGATATCAAGGACACATAGGTACATGTAAATATCTTTCAGCCTCATGTTCTCCCTGTGTCTGTGTGGGTTTCCTCTGGGTACTCCAGTTTCCTCCCACACTCCAAAGACATGCTGGTAGGTTAATTGGATCTTGTCCAAATTGGCCCAGTAAATATGTATATATGTGTGTATGACTGTGTGTCCCAAGGGTGTCGAGATCCTATGGGGTATAATGACTGCACCAGCCAAGCAGACACTGGCTGCAAAAGCGCCTAGAGGCGATTCAGTTTGCAACTGTAGCGCTATACAAGTCATTCATTCATTCAACCTCATCAGAGGTTCCTGCGATTTGCAGTAAAGGAATATAATTTCCTGTTTGTGGCTCTGCATAGCAGAAAGACAGGATCTGTGTGATCTCCGCTGTCAGAACAGAGATCTACCTTATTTACTATGGCAGATCCCACTCTGTCCCTGCGGGGAACGATCATGGGCAACCGGCGGACACAGAGTCCACCGGACCCACTGATTGGTTCCCCCGCGCCTACAGATACCTGTACGAGCCGACGTACAGCTACGGAGATTCACACAGCCGAGCCAACCTGCCGCAGTATAACTGCAGCGGCTGGTCGGCAAGTGGCTAAACGTGGTCCTGTCTGTGTTACAGAAACAACCATTCGAGCCTATCAAGGAAATTCCATTTAGTCTTGCTGTCACACAAGCTAGCCTCCCTGATGGCCAACACCTCGGCTAGAAGGGTATCGGAATTGGCGGCCCTTTTATGTAGGGAACCATACCTAATTCTTCTTGCCAGAGGTGGTGTCTTTGTTCTCTCAGCCTTGTTCGGCGGAAGAGAGACGACTGCATTCTTAGGGCGTTGTCCGGGCAGTCGGAGTTTGTTTGTCTAGATCTGCAGAGATCTGAGTATCGGACTCCTTTTTTTGTTTTACCAAAAGGACCCAAGAAGGGGCAGGCAGCTTCCAAAGCTTCCATTGCCAATTGGGTCCACCAGTTGGTAATTCAGGCCTATGGTCTGAAATGTAATGCTCCTCCCTTCATGATGAGAGCTCCTCCTTGGCTTTTCGCCATCAAGTATCTGTGGCTCAGATTTGTAAGGCTGTTACCTGGTCTTCAGTGCATACGTTCAGAAAATTTTATCAGGTAGATGTTGGAGTAGCTGAGGATTCGGCTTTTGGCCGTAGTGTACTACAGGCTGTTGTTTTTAAAGTCTGATGGCTATTTTTTTGTTTCATAAAGATTTTATTAAAGTTTTCAACAAACAGTACAGAAATTTCAGTAGTAAAATAGGCTATGGTCCCGAAAAGAATGAAGGCACATGTACATTTAATAGACTTAACTACTTAGGCACTCCCAACATGTACAAGCAATAACCTATCCACCAAGGGAAAACATAAGGTTTACAACAAAATGTCTTTGCGGTAGCCTATAACATAAAGGAAGCTGGTGCGTATTACCCTATCAGACTTATTAGTGGCCCAGAGCCTTTGTCAAGGTTCTCGACAGAATTTCTGTTTGTCTGCAGCTCATGAGAAGAGTGGGCAGAGAGGCCAACAAATAAGTCGGCCCCTCGTCCCAATCCCTTTGCTTATTCAGGATTGGTAAGGAAAAAACAAAACAAAACAAAAAAAAAGAAAAAAAGAGGGGGGGGGGGGGTAGTAGATGGGGGGAAAAAAGGGGGGGTGGGATCTAGGGAGAAAAGGGGAGGAGAAAGTGTAATAAAAGGCTAATGCCCAGAGAGGGGGTGGGGCGGCCACCATCATACCCTCACCATCTATTTCTGGTAACAGAACGTAAACCTTCAGAACCTGCCATGACTTCAGATCGAATCTAAAAAGGGGAACTGCCGGGATACATCGGCTAATCGTCAGCCTGTATCAGATCTTGGTATCCTTGGGACTCACGGTATTTAAACCAGGCTTCCCAAGTATTCGAGAAGCTGGGTATTCTATCCTGGGCAATGTATATCAGCTCCTCTATCGCTGCAATGTGGTTGATGCGTGTCGTCCATTCTCTCATTGAAGGTGGTGATGTGGACCTCCAATGCACTGGCAGGCATAACCTAGCAGCGTTAATCATGTGTGTAGCCACTGATTTATGGTATCTTTTCCTGGATATTTTGGAAAGGCGAAGGAGGTATTATGCTGGTGAAAACTCCAACGGGAGCAGGGAGATCGCAGTTGTCGCATCGCGTACCCTACGCCAGTATGGCTGAATCCGAGGACATGTCCACCATATGTGGAGGAAGGTACCTAAGTCCTGTCCACACCTCCAGCATCGATCTGGTACTGTCGGGATAAATTTATGCAGTAGATCTGGCGTCTTGTACCATCTTGTTTTAATCTTATACCCATTTTCTTGGGTGTTCGCGTTCATCGATCCCTTGTGGATAAACTAGTGGACACGGTCCCAGCTCGATTCCTCTATCACCATGTCCAGCTGGTCCTCCCAATAGGCATACTCCGCTTGCAGAGACGCGTAGGGTTTCTTAAACATTGATGCATACAGCAGTGAGACCACACATGCCTCTGGGGAGACGACCTGGAGCACAACGACTCAAAAGCAGTAGGAGCTTTTGTGAAGTCTCCTCTGTTCGCCGGGTTATCAAGATAGTGTTTCAGTTGGATATAGGTCCAAAATGGAAGGATTTGGTCAGAGACAACGCTGCTAGCTCACTTTGGCGCATAAATCTGCCCCTGACAAAGAAATGTTTAGCTTGTATCTCGGCATAAGGCCATTCAGCCGCAAGGTAAGCTCTGTCCATACCTGGAAGGAAATCTGGATTACCTTTTAATGGGAGTGATCGCACATTCTTTAGGTGAGAGCGTGTGAGTTTTACATGCCCTTTCAAAAGCCATGAGAGTTGCCCCAATAAGGGGGTGAGACTGAATGTTAGGTGTTAAGTTTTTTTTAGAGAACCAAGGAACTAAACGAAGGTCGGCTCCTGCAATCAACTGCTCCAGGAGTACCCACCCTTTACACCGCGTGTGTACCCGCCAGTCTACTACTCGAGCCAAATGTACCGCCCAATAGTACTTCTGTATGTCAGGGAGGCCAATGCCACCGTCAGTTTTTGGCAATACCAACCTCGCCCATCCAATTCGCGCCATCTTGGATCTCCATAGAAAAGCCCTGCACATTCTCTTATATGTTGCGAAGAAGGAAGGCGGTAAGCGGATTGGGATGGTCTAAAGTTTATATAAGAGGCGGGGAAGAACCGTCATTTTGAGGATGGAAGCTCTACCAAACCATGAAATTGTGGGCATATCCCACTTAAGCAAGTCTTTTTTTTGTATGATATTCAACTCTGATAAAAAGTTTTTGTCATATAGATCCGCTAGTTTGCTAGGTAGTTGGATCCCCAGGTAGGTAATGGCATCTGTCTTCCAGCGGAAAGGGAAATTTTCCTGGCAGAGAAGTACCAGCTTAGAAGGTAGGGAGACATTTAGTGCAAAAGATTTTGCATAGTTAATCTTTAAATTTGAGATGAGTTGGAATTGTTCAAGGGTTTGCATCAGGTTGGGTAAAGATGTCAAAGGGGATGATAGAAAAGGCAGGATATCATCCGCAAAGGCTGCTATCTTGTATTCTCTATGATGCACTTCAATTCCCTTTTTTATATTCGGATTCGTCCGGATACAGCGTAAGAGAGGCTCCAATGTAAGGATATATAATATGGGAGAGAGGGGGCAGCCCTGTCTGGTGCCGTTATGAATGGAGAAGGCCTTCGACAAGTGACCATTGACCCGGACTCTGGCTCTCGGGTTCGCATACAGTGCTCCGATAAAGGCCTGCATACTGTTTCCCAGCCCGATGGCTTCTAACACTGCTTCCATATAGTCCCAAGCCACTCGGTCGAAGGCCTTCTCCGCATCCATCGCCAGGAAGAAGCCCTCTAGACGTGAGGAGGTGAGCCAATGATGTAGGTTTAGCGCTGTGATGGTGTTGTCCCTGGCTTCTCTTCCAGGGACAAAACCAACCTGATCCAGGCCTACCCAAGCCGGCACATAAGACAATCGGGTCGCAAGTATCTTGGAGAATAGTTTCACATCCACGTTCAGAAGCGAAATCGGCCGGTAATTCGGTACATCTGTGGGATCCTTATTCACTTTCGGTATTACCGAGATATATGCCTCTAGTAGGCTCCCGGAGGCGCTAGTGTGACCAGACAGGGAGTTGAAGGCTTTGAGAAAGCCCGGAACCAGAATGTCCGAGAAACTCTTATAATATTGCGCCGTGAAGCCGTCTGGTCCCGGGCTCTTGCCAGGCTTAGTGGCCTTTAAAGCCTCTTCCCATTCCTCCAAAGATATCGGAGATTCAAGGGCTTGCCAATCATCCGTTTTAAGGGCGCCGGGGCTATATACCCGAAGAAACTCTTTAATCAATTCCGATCGTGTATTAGTTGTATCCGTGTTGTATTCATTCGATTTAATATCATGCAGTTTGCTATAAAAGGCGTGGAATTGGCGAGAAATATCTTCATTCTTCGAGTGAGTTACTCCATGCTTATCCACTACATGGTGGACAGTGGAGGCTAGCGTGCGGTTTTGCGTGAACTTTGCTAGGAGTCTCCCTGGTTTGTTGCCTTGTTAATAGAATAGTTTCTGCGATAGCATCTGTCGTTTCCGTGCCCTTTTAAACAGTTCCTCTCGCAAAAGGGCTTGTGTATCCGCCAGCTCTTTGGCTACCTTGATAGCAAGTGAGCCTTAACGTTGCGCTTCCAGTTTGGAGATCTTTTCCGACAGTGTCCGAATCAGGTTTTGATGTTCCTTTTTTTTCCTAGCCACTATAGCTAGCAAGTGACCTCTTACTACACATTTATGTGCCTCCCATTGAGTCATGGGGGACACATCCGGCTTATCGTTATGGCAGAAATAGTCTCTAATAGATTGTGCAATGGAGATCAAATCGCCAGGATCAGTAAGAAGATAGGCATCCTATCTCCAAATCTTGGTAAAGTTTTTCCCTCTGGGGGAATTGTAGAGTCAGGGTAATCGGATGATTATCAGAAATCACCATATTTTCTATTGTCGCATCATGTAGATAAGCCAGATCCTTTTGGGGTACGAAAAGATAATTAAGTCTCGAAAAGCGATTATGCGGGGACGAGAAGAACGTGTAGTCCTTCCCCTTAGGGTTCAGGGTGTGCCAAGTGTCATGAAGAGTGAGAGAGGCTAACTGAAGTTTTGCTTGCCTCAAAGAAGAAAAAGGGAGTGAAGAGGTCCCTGTGGATGTGTCAAGGATCGGGTCTAAGGCCATGTTGAAGTCACCTCCTAGAATTAGGAGGCCTGTCGTAAATGACATGAGTTGCAAAAGAGTACTTTTTAGAAAGGATACCTGTTTAGTGTTGGGGCAGTATATATTCGCCAGGGTCACCGGTCTATCTTTCCAAAGCCCCTTAAGGAAAATTAACCTACCCCCTGGGTCAACCACCTGCTCCGTGAGGCAAAACGCGAGCAACTTTGCGATCAGTATGGCCACTCCCTTTTGTTTTGGACTCAGCACAAGACGCGTGGTACATTAACAGATAGCGCTTATTGGATAGTCTCTGAATAGAGCTTGACTTAAAATGGGTTTCTTGTAGAAAGATAATCTGGGCTTTATGCCTGTGTGCTTCAGCCATAACACTACTACGCTTCTCCGGAATATTAAGGCCTTTAGCATTTAAGGAATACACCTTGAGAGACAGAGGAGCTGAGGTATGTACTGTGGAAGGCATATTGCTTGAATGTAATACTGCGTCACTGATAATATCTAATTATAGACGGAGAGGGCGTATAAGAGCAAAGAGAGAAATAGAAGAAAAGAAGAGAGAGAAGAAAAGAAGAGGAAAAAAAAAAGCGGAAAAAAAAAAAGAGGGTAAAATAGGAAAGGAAGAAAGGACAGGGAAGGGAGGGAAACTAGTTACTAGTCTTAGCCGAACAATGCACTATCAGTGCCTAGAGATCTAATTGAGCACTATTTCCCTTGTAGGGGAGCGCCCCAAATATGGGGTACTTGAACAAATTACCGGAGGTAATCCAGAGCCTGCTGGATCACCTGATCTAGGAGCAATCTATGATACTAAGAAAGCAGAATTCTATGCCGGATGTTTTCAAAAGGGGGAACCCGCCTCTTTGAGGAGGGGATGAAATCTAGCACCAGAACAGTCATACATGCTCTACCATCCAGAACCACAAGACTATGAAAGGTGACATGTAGAGGGGAAAACTCTAGTTTAATGAGCGAGACAGAAGGATATGCCGACGAGGCCGTCCCCAGTAAATGGGGAGAGGACTCCATCCGCACACCCCCCATTAGCAGCGCCATAGTTCATAGCCAAATCAAAGGAGCGTTGAGCACATGCCAAAAGGCCAGTCCCGAAAGGCTTGGCCACCCTCGCATGTACTACATCTGTCCACCGTGGCCCCTGCTCCCCGGAAACCCCAATCCAAGGAGGCGTCCAGAAAAAAAAGAGTCCCCAACGCCCCGCCCCTCATTCAGCGTTACTTCCCAGGACAGTGCGCTCATTTTGAGAGTTGGCATATGAAATGGATTGTAAATATTAAACAATAACAGTACGAAAACCTATGGTTAAGTTTAACCAGGTGAACACATAACAAGAGCGCCTCCGGATCTCCCAGTTCTACCTCCCACCGCCCACGGGCCACAAAGGGAGACATTTAACCCTGACCCGATGATATTCTAAAGCATAGTAAGCTTCATAAGTTCCAGACGTCAAGAGATGGCTCTTCAGCAATTGCACATCCCGGATCCCCCCCACCCGACCCCAGCGGGACCAGGAGGAAATGTCGGGGGAAGGGGGGCCCCCAGAGGCGCACCGCTTTACCCTACTATAAAGTTGGTAACAGGAAACAGAAATGGTTACCAATAAACAAAGCTAATCCCCCTGCAATACACATAATAGCAAGCATTAACCATAGTCGCATCAATGTGTCTACTATAAGGCCTAGAACATTAACCTTCGTTGGCAAGTGGAACCCTGACTCCATAAAGATTGGTAGCTTGAAAATTGAGAAATTTTGAAAAAAATTAGGTGGGGGGAAAAAAAAACACCACTACCAGTAACCTGTTGACCTGACAGTTATCAGACTCTAACATATGCATTGTCCTGCATGGAATCTCTGTAGGGTGGACTTAAACTGGATGCGTTTGTCCCTCTCCAGAGTCACATAGATCCTACTTTGTAACAAGGCAAGGAGAGTAGACCTCTCAATTAGTCAGTAGGCGTCTTTCATTGTGTGGACAGTGCGAGAATCCCTATGACACTGCATGAGGAACGTGGAAGTCTGTGAGGTAAAAGCCTACCTCTCCGCCCTACCGTCATAAGGTCTGGGAATGCAAGTGTCAAACAAGCGCCCCTGCTGTAGCACTGTCAGGGTATGCAATCATGTTCCCCTAGGCCTGGGGGTGGTCTATCAAGGCGTGGGGGGCAACCTGTGCAATATGCTATTATTCAGCAATGTCATTGTGGAGTCAGCTCTCGTACCAAAGCATAAGGGAGCCAAAAAGTCTATAATGGGAGTTAGTGTAAGCCAGGACAAGGAGGTAATTTCAGAGGAAAGTCAAGGATCAGCTTACCGCACTTTGTCCTGCATCAGATGCGCTCGGTTCGTCGGCGTACCGACGATGGTGAGACTCGTGGAATTTCGTCTGTTTCCATATCTCCGCGTACTCTCGGCGGAGAGGTAGCTGAAGATCTGACACGTCTTTGTCGGGTTCTTTGCGATCTCGGAGCACCTTCAGGCTGCGTGGGAATCCAGGGGTCCGGTTGGAGAAATGTGCTGTACCAATCAGGAACACTGATCACAGGAATGCCGAGGGTATCGCAAAACTGCTGCAACTCTGCAGGTGTTCTCAGCGAAGCCGTGCGGTTGCCAGCTGTTGCTTGAAGACAAAAGGGGAACTTCCAACGATAAAGGATGCGCCTGTCACGCAGAACTTGGAGAAGAGGACGTAAGTCCCTCCTGTGCTGCAGCATGATGGAGGAGAGATCCTGGAACAGCTGGATGCGTGCTCCCTCATGTTCCAAGTTAGCATGATTGCGTGCCAGTCTCAGGATTTCCTCCTTCTGAACATAGTTCACCAGACAACATACAGTATCTCTGGGGGGGTCCGTGTCTCTGCCCCTAGGTCTAAGCGACCTGTGACATCTCTCCATTTCAACCGGAGCATCAGGGGGCCTGCCTAATAAAGTGTTAAATATGACCCATACAGCAGTCTGCAGCTGGGGTCCCTCCACCGACTCCGGTATCCCTCTAACACGCAGGTTACGTCTGCGCCCCCTATTATCCAGGTCGTCTAAATGCCTGTTCATCTCCATGAGGTGCTGGGTATGTGTGGATGTAGCCTGTTGGACTTGGTGGATGGCCGCCCCGTGTGTCATGACGGCTGACTCCACGTGCTCCATCCGAGAAGCTACTGCCCTGAGTTCACCTTTCAAGTCCGTGATCGCGGCAAACAAGGTGCTCTTTATGTCCATGGCTACTTGCTGGAGGTACGCCAGGCATAAGAGAGGAGAGGGGCTTGAGGTGTGCGTACCTTGTGGCGGAGTCCCCGGCGAGACAGCCCGGCTTGCTGTACTACAGTCCGTGGTCTGGTATGGGGCCTGAGAGTCGGCGAGCTGTGTGCGGAACATCGCCGGTATGTTTTTACTTAGCTGTGTGGCTGAGTCTACCTGGGATCGGGTGCCAGACTGACTTCTCCCAGTCATCCTGGCAAGGCAATAGTGAGGTTTTCCTGCTGATTAAAGGCTGTTCTGGCTGTATGGATGGCAGAGCTCTCCCTCTATGCTGCCATCTCGCTCCGGTGCCAGGCCACGCCCCCCCCGATGGCTATTTTTGTTTGGCAGGGTGTCTCCCTCCCCTCAAGGCTATTGCTCTGGGTCATCCCAGTAGGTAATGAATATGGGCCTAACTCTGTGTCTCGTGATATATGAAACAGAAAATAGACTTCCTGTCTAAGATTTTGTCTACCAGAGTCCATTCACCTAGAGATTAAGTATAACCCAGTGGGTAATAAATATTAGCCTAACTAGTGTCAGTTTTCATGGGTAGTTTTTATTTTTATTTATTTAATTTGTAGGATGGGAAGATGAATCTACCAGAGTCAGAGGAGGCTGATGAAGATAATGGAGACACGGATAAAAAGGAGGAGGAAGAACCTGTTACAGGGGATGAGGGTAGTGAGGCTGATGAAGATGCAGCAGATGGAAGTGAGGAGGAGGAGAATGGCGATGGCAATGAAGAGGAAGATGATGATGATGATGATGAAGGCAGTGATGCTTCAGATAATTATTCTGACCTGGAATCTCATGAAGAGAGTGCTGAGGAGGATGAGGAAGAAGTAAAACCCCCAAAAAAAGACAAACCCAAGGAAAAGAAAGCCATGGAGGCAAAATCTGAATTGCCATTTACATTTGATGGTAAGTCCCTATTTAATGAGGGCTCGGCACAACTTTCTGGCTTTTGTTAAATTATTAACTACATGCTGATGAGGTTTAATATTTATTTTTCTCTTAAGAGGTATGGGAATTTGTATTTTTTTCCCCATAATCCTACTTACCGAGGTGGATGCTGCATCTGTCCCCCACCGTCTTTGCACTGAGAACTGAGCCACTGAACACCACCAATGGCTCAGTTCTCATAGCTCCCCGAGCGGAGAGCTGCTGCTCGTCAATCAGCATCTCTCCACTCCTCCACGCTCATTGGAGTTCTGAGCTGTGGAGGGGGGGGAGCGGCTCGCTGAGAGGCTGAGATGGGTATCGGTCCAGGCACCATGCGGATCCAGACTTCCATTGTCATGACGTGGTGCCTGGACTGATTCCAGTGACGTCAGGAGAGAGCGGACTTCAGACCGCTCTTTGCTGAAAACATGTCACAGACGATTTGCACTCCTGTGACCCATAGGAGAAGCCCAGCCAAGCGAGCTCAGGACTTCCCATTTAATGGGAGCATAAGCGAGCTCAGGACTTCCCATTTAATGGGAGCATAGAAGGGACTAAAGCCTCGTACACACGGCCGGTTTTCTCAGCTAAAAAGCTGCTGGGAGAGCTTGTTGCCGAGAAAACCGTTCGTGTGTATGGTTTCTCAATGGGAAAACTGCCGGGAATCTCAACGAGAAAAATAGACAACCTGCTCTCTATTTTCCTCGTCTGGATTCTCGGCAGTGTTTTCTGCCGAGAAAAGTGTGTGCGTGCGCGCGTGTGTGTGTGTGTGTGTGTACGAGGCTTGTATGCTTACCTGTCCCCAGGTAAGCCCGCGCATGCTCGAGGAGACTTTGACGCACGCGCCGGTAGCTTACAAGGGTGGTGTAGCAAGATGGCGGCGACGGCATCGAATGTGACGAGCACATGCTCGTCGTAGTCAATGACGTCACCGCGTTCTTGCCATTCAAAAGAACGGCGGTTCTTTTGAATAGCCGTGTGTACACTCGGCGAGCAAGGCAAGCTTGCCGGACATCTCGTCGAGAAAACAAGCGTTTTTTCCCCAAACGAGATTCCCGCCCACGTGTACGAGGTTTCCGCCTTTTGCCTAGGAGGCAGGGCATTTAATTTCCCCAAAACCTCTTTCTATAGTATTTTTTATTTTGAGTGCCATGTCTAGGACATGAGGCCGAGCCTTTACTATCCATGTGCAATATCTTTTACTTTGGGGGTTATTTACGAAAGACAAATCCACTTGGAAGTGCAGTCTCTGTAGATCTGAGGGGAAGATCTGAAATGAGGGGAAGCTCTGCTGATTTTATCCAATCATGTGCAAGCTAAAATGCTGTTTGTTTTTTTTTGTTTTGTTTTTTTTCCTTGCATGTCCCCCTCGGATCTAAAGGGACTTGCAAGTGTACTTGTAGTGCAAAGTGGATTTGCCTTTCGTAAATAACCCCCATAGTGTCTTACTTTTCTGTGGCCCTTAAAATGTACAAAGGTATATTTTGCTCTTCACTGTCAAAGGCAGAGAAGGTTTAGATTCTGGTGAATTTCTTGAGAGTAGAAGATAACCTTAGGAAATGAAGATGTGTTATGGTGAATAAATATCTTTTACGTTCTGTTTCTTACTAGCTCTTACACTTATTCTGTCTCTTACACTTATGCTGGCCATAGACGGTTCGAATCTCAGCAGGAACAGGCTGATATTCGAACCGTGTATGGCCTGGGTGAATGTATCAACTTGTGTAAGTTGATACTACTATGCCTAAAATATTTAGAATCATCTGCATCCTCCCAAATGAATCACTTGGTTCTAGCTGGCCTTGCTGTAATTTTCCATGGCTAGCCTGAGACAGATTGGTTGCTTTAGGGCCTAACAGACAGTTTTTATTTCACAAGTTAGTAAGCGAGTCCTTTGGTTCTTAGTCTGTATAATGTAAGCTGCAGGGAATAATATCTTGGTGAAATTCAGTGTCTACATTTCTTAGTTATTGGTTTTTCTTTGTGTTTTATGGCATTGTCAGTTCCCGAGTCTCAGGAGAGTTTCCAATCTCTGCTGAGAGAGAAGACCACAGAACAGCAGATTGTCATCCTGGAGAGGATTCAGAAGTGTAACCACCCGAGCCTGGCAGAGGGGAATAAGGCCAAGCTACAGGTAAGACCTATTGGCCAATGGTAGATCTTCTAAGAATTTTCAGAGGCCCTTCTGTATGTGGGTATTGTTGGCACCGCAGCAGTCCATAATGGGAAAAGTACCATAGACATGAGAGTGAGAGTGACCCTTCATTAAATAATTGCTGGAGAGCAGGGAGAATCGGACAGTTTAATTATAGGTGACCACCACATAGAAAGGATATTGTATCACAGCCCGTTTTTTTATGTGTTAATCCATGCAAGCGTGGTTAGTTGTGTGTTTTTGTTTTTTTTCTAGACCTTTTGTATGTGAGGATTCTCATAAACATGCATAAATAAAATATATTTACAAACAACAATTTTTTTTTTTTTTTTAAGGCCAAAACTTTTTTTTTTTTTTGTGAATCGAGTGTTTATTTTTCATATTTTTACCATTTGTGCCTGATTCTAGCTGTTTCCCTTCACTTCATGTCCAGTAGATACAATAGGTAATCACTAAGACCTCTTTCACACTTAGGCATTTTTCAGGCGCTAAATAGCTAAAAATAGCGCCTGAAAAGCGCCTCCCCTGCAGCCCCAGTGTGAGAGCCCAAATGCTTTCACACTGGGGTGGTGCGCTTGCAGGACGTTAGAAAAAGTCCTGCAAGCAGCATCTTTCGGGTGGTGGGAGAGTGCTGTATACACCGCCCCTCCCATTGAAATCAATGGGCACCGCTGCCGAAGCACCTGCAAAGCGCTTCGGCAGCGGCGCTTTGGGAGCGCTTTTAACCCTTTATTCGGCCGCTAAGATTATTTGTGCTTTACCGCTAAGCCCGCCCCAGTGTGAAAGTAGCCTTAAAGTTAAAGGGGATGTAAATACTTGTGTTTTTTTTCACCTTAATGCATCCTATGCATTAAGGTGAAAAAACTTCTGGCAGTGACCAGCCCCCCCATTTTACTTAAGCCCCTTCATTCACTCGGCGGAGATGCGCGGGGGCCCAGGCTCTTGATTGGGTAGATTGATAGCAGCGCAGCCATTGGCTCCTGCTGCTGTCAATCAAATGCAATGAAGCGGAGGGCGGGGCCGAGTCCGGCATTCGTGTCTATGGACACAAATGCTGGACTCAGGAGCGTGCCCATAAGGTAACCCCCCAGGAGAATGCTTCTCCTAGGGGGTTATCTGATAAGAGGTGGTGCTGCTAGAGCCGCTGAGGGACTCCAGAAGTCGAGCGGCACAGTGGAGGCAAGTATGACATGTTTGTTATTAAAAAAAAAAAAAAACATGAAGCCTTACAATCACTTTTAAAGTGATTGTAAACCATCACCTTGTAAAACAACCCTTTCAGTTTAAAATAGAAATAAAAGGCAAAGCTTTTTTTGGATAGATATAATTTTTTATTTTTTTTATTTTTTTAGAAATTACCTTTTTTACCCTTTTATAAAAAGAAAAAAAAATTCTCACATTCCCCCTGTTCTCACATGTTGGGACAATTCTGATCTTTTGGAGGAGAGCAGTCTTAATTCCCAGCATAGCTAGAGAATTGACCATGCTGTGCTCTCCTGCTTAGCTTGGTCAGTTTTTAATAGGAAAGCAGAGGGGGACTGGCAGGAACACCAGGGATTTCACATAAAGGAAGCAATACAAAGAGAACAGGATACGTTCTCATACAAGTACATGGTACAGCAGGCACATATCAGGAATATTTAGTGTTGAGGTAACAAACGCTTTAAATCCCCTTTTCTGCCAGTTGTCATTGAAACAAGCATCCCTTTGGAAGATTTCCACACTTGTCCGGTTACAACTCAAAATTATGAACTTCCCCCAGTGGGGACACGGTCAAAAATAACTTAGGATTTAACCCTTTACCATAACTAAATTAAATTAAAAAGTTTTGAATTTAAATACACTTTACCATTGATGGTGGAAGACCTCTGCAGTATAAGCCTTGCCTACAGGAGGCTGGACACCAAGCAAAAAGTTATTCCTTCTCTATGAGTGTATGCTTTACCACAGACTGTTAGGATATTTACATTTAGATGATCTCACACATTGGAGCAACTTGTCATGTGATTTGACAGGTAAAATCGCATCTCATGTTGCAGCCTATTGCCGTCAATCACTCTGTTTGTGCCGATTTGAAAAGTCAGTTCCTGCACAATTTTTGCCGATTTTTGGATGTGCCTTGCATAGACATGTCTTCCAAGTCTCGCCTCAAGTTGCACTAATATTCGGCTTTGAAATCATGTGTTTCAGATGAAGTTGCAGGATTTCAAAGCTGCAATTAATGTGAACGGGGGTGTTCCCCTTCAGAGAGTCACTGTGTCCTATAACTAGCCTGGAAGTTTGTAGACAGTCTGTAGCGTTGCTTTTCCCCAACGTTTGCGCTGTATTGCTGAATTGATTGCTGATCTATAAAAAAATAAAAAAATATTTGTGTGCAAAGTTTTCTTGTTCATTATTTTATAGAAATTGTTTGGTTTCCTCTTGGACTATATCATTGAGTTGGCTGAGCAAGAAACACCGGATCTGAAAACAGTTGACAAACTGATTCTGTAAGTAATTAACTCCTTAGAGGGTCGCATAGTAATTTTGTACATCTTTTCTTTCCTTTATCACAGTCGGCAAAATAAAAAAAGTGAGGTAATTTGGGAAAAAATGCATATGCCATTATTTTTTTGACCAGCAGGTGGAGCTATCGCTCTCTTTCGCTCTTAAATAATCATGTTTAGTTAAAAAAATAAGGCCTCTTTTACACGGGCGGCTGTTCTGCCGCCGTTAAAAGCATGTTTGGTTATTTTGAAATTCCAAGACTCCAGGCACAGAGATCACTTGCGGTTCTACATTGCGACTAGCAGTGTCTACGTGCGTTTACATGCGGCTGCAGTGGAACATTCTTGCCATTTTAGATGTGCTTCCTGTTAAATGTAGAGTATAACACACGACCGACTTTCTTACTGCGCATGTGCGAATCGCACTTCGCTTTGTGAATGGGCTGGTTGCGGGGGGGAAGGAGGGGGGCTGAACTTCTGGCTCACTTGGCCACAGCGGACTGAGCCAAAAGTGGGAATGGGTACCTGTCAAAACCAGGTACCCGCTCCCCTCCACCCTCCCAAATGGTGTCAAATGTGGAAGCAGAGTTGGGGAGGAGGCTTCCCCTTTTGGGTTAAGCTTTCCATTAATGAGCTCAATATTTCTGCCATTAAAAACTATAGAAACATTTTTGCTTAAATTTGAGTCCTCTATTAATTGCTCACCCCTAAACTTGTAGTTATTACTGTTATAAAGGCAATATTATTAGGTATGAGTTGCCAGCTCTGCATGTCTGTGAAGCTGGTAGGGAAGAGCATAAAAATCAAAGTGAAAGACCTGACATAAAATGGAGACAAGATGAGAAACATCCTATAATTTTTCCTTCTGCAGGTTTATGGTTCCTAAAAATGATCCAATGAATCCAAAAATGTAACCAATGAAATGACAGCAGATACATTTTTAAAATACAAAAAGAAGTTGCTTTAAAATCTTCCAAAAGCATGTGATTTTCTGAAGTGTCATTGTTTAAAACATTTTTCTCTTCTTTCTTGTGGCAGGCCCCTTTACAGCTTGTGCCAGATGTTCCCAGAAACGGCAGCGGAGTGTGTGAGAGAGGCCCTGCGGGATATCGCTCATACTTTGGATGAAGCAATAGAATCCAAAGGCCGGGCTCCATTCCCCGCTTTACACGTAGTATGTAGTCTCAGCAATTCTTTATTATGATGCAGCACTCTACTGGGTGTGACGGTGCCACTTATATCAGTCTACACGGGCCTTTAAAAAAGATGCATTTGCTTTCAGTGGTTGTGGTGTAATTGTATTGCATTTCACTGTGTATAGTATGGAAATAATCTCTGCAAAGAATCTTGGGATATCACCATGATCAGATTTAAAAACTGACTGATTTATTTTTTATCTTTTGTTATTTAGGGTCCATTCTTTTATTTTGTGTTTGGAGGGTCATGGGAAAATAACGCACTTTTTTTATTTTTTTATTTTTTTTTGGCTCCCCTTTATATGTGAGTCAATAAGATGATTAGAACCCTGTACACAAGAAATGTGACTGTGGTAGCTTCTTATGCCCAGTGTACTCAAAACTTAATTTTTTTACTTTTTTCACAAGAGTACCTGGGTGATTTGAATAGTTGGGTATTGGTTTATGTCACTGATGGGCTGCTTCTGTGTTGCAGATTTTGAGTGCCACTTTAAGATTACGAACTGTATGAACAGTTCTAAGCAAAATTTAAACAGCCAGCTGTAGGTGGGGAGCCCTCGCCATAACGTGTGCATAACCACTGCATACCTGCACGATATGGCAGACCTACAATAAATTACAAAATATATAATGGCGCTTGGGCACCAAAAAAGTCAAGAGCTTTTGAAGAGGCTGCTAGCACAGTATTGCAGGAAACAATATAGAACACAAATCTAACATAAACAGTGCAGTGCTAAAATTATCATATCACAAATGCTAAAGCATTCATACAATATACTATCCAGTCAAATAATTGTATAAAACTCAGAAAGGAGGGTCCACCAAAAGAGTCCTTGCAAAATATTAAAGGCTTGAAGGTGCACAGGGGATGATGTACAGAAGAGGAAGACACCGTCACCATCACCCAATTACTGCTCTTACCATAGGGATTTGACCCTCCCAAAGGCATTATCAAAAAGACAGTTTAAATCCTTGGTTGGCATAAGGAGCCTCGGGTATGGATGGTCCACCAGCTTCTTCCCCCAACAGCACTCTCAAGATTACAAGCCAATCCAGTAAAAAGATCAAAGAACTCCCAGAATTATCAAAAAAAAAGAAGGAAGGAAGCATCTCCTAGTGTAGCAAATTCCATAACACCATTTAATAAAAGTAGAACACTTGCATGAGAAAAGATAAAACCAGCATGGCATAAGTACCACTGTTGTTCCAACCAACAAGATGGTGGCTACATCCCAGTGTGCAATAACATTGCATGATGTGACTCCACTCTAAAGCCTCGTACACACGACCGAGTTTCTCGTCCAAAAACTACAAGAAAACTGCCGAGAGAGCTTTCTTGTCGAGAAAACCGTTCGTGTGTATGGTTTTTCGTCGAGAAAACTGCCATGAATCTCGACGAGAAAAATATAGAACCTGCTCTCTTTTTTCTCGTCCGGATTCTCGATTTTCTCGTCATGTTTCTCGTCGGCCTGTTTTGCGACGAGAAAAACGTTTGTGTGTATGCTTTTACGAGTCTTCCAAAAGCGCGCATGCTCAGAATTATGTATGAGACGGGAGCGCTTCTTCTGGTAAAACAAGCCTTCGTAATGGAGATAGCACATTCGTCACGCTGTAACGAACTGAAAGCACGAAGACTGAAAAGCGCGAATCGTCTCTTCCCAAACTTTTACTTCACACGCGTAAACACGAGATCAGCAAAAGCAGCCCAAGGGGTGGCGCCATTGAAATCGATCTTCCCCTTTATACTGCCGTCGTATGTGCTGGACGTGACCGCTCAGAACAATGACGAGATTTGGAATTGACAGTGTGTATGCAAGGAAAGCTTGACAAGAATCTCGTCAAGCTTGACAAGAATCTCGTTGAGAAAAACGACGTGTTTTTAACGATGAGAAACTCTGTCGTGTGTACGAGGCTTGAGCATCTTGTCCTCAGTGACCTCGTCAGGGGCAGACCTGACTCCTCTATTGCTTTACAGTGGTGACAGATCTACTTCTTCTGGTTATGAAGTCTTCCCTTTCTTTCACCCTATTTCCCCAAAAGAAGCCAAGAAACTCACCCTGAGAAGTTAAATGCTAGCCTGCCTCTCCATTTAGGGGGTCATCCTCAACCACCCTAGATGGGAGGAGTGCCACGTCTTTATTAAACAGGAAAAATTACTTTAAATATATTTTCACTTTAGTAAGAGCCTGATCTGTTATCTCACTGTCAAGTGAAAGTGGCTCAGTGGCCATTAAGGCCTCATTCACACAGGTGTTCAGCCTAATGCATTTTCAAGAGCTGCACAGGCTCTGCATCTAAGTCCATGCACCTGTCCCTACGTAACTGTCAAATACGGCTGTGCGGTTGAGTCCATACAGCCGATGCGTACCTATTCACATTACATGGCATGCCAGCTCAGTGTAAGCACAAAAAGTGAACCAATGGCTCTTCACACAGCATGGCGCTGAATGCCCGCGCGCATGACTCCTAAAGGCACCATCAGAGTAAACTAGTTTACAGAGGCACAGAGAGAAGTTAGTTTTTTTTTAAACAAAATAACTAGTAGGCATTTTGTGTTGTCTGTTCTTTGACACATTTTTTACTTTTATAAAAGTGTAAAATATCTGACATGTTCACTGTAAGAATTGCTGCAGGGTGATTGTACTTGGATGTGCTTTGGTAGATGTCTCGGTAATTGTGGCTATTTTTCCTCTTATAGCTTCTTTACTTCAAGATCATTGCAATTTTATTTCCTACTTCTGATTTCTGGCACCCTGTAATCACTCCAGCTGTCACTGTGATGAGCCAGCTGTTGACTAAGGTAAGAGAGCACTTCCTGTTGTGCATTTCTTGTGCACATGGTCCCAGCTGACTTGGCTGCATCATGGCTATACGGGTGTTTCTTTAGGTAAAGCCTGATTGCTGTAGCTATGGGGTGGTTTCCATGTAATCTGGAATTCTAGTTCATACCTGTAATTTTCTGCTTTATAAATATATAAAAGGTAGAGTGTAAAAAAACAATGCCAAGAGTGGCAATATTATGCGTTCCATAAATACTAGATCTCTAGTAAGAATTGTAACTTTCCTTTCAGTGTCCCGTGTCTTTACTGGAAGATGTGGCTGCAGGTCTCTTCATCTGCTCTATGTTTCTGGAATACGTGTCCTTGTCACAGAGGTTCGTTCCGGAGGTCATTAACTTCCTCCTGGGGATCCTACACTTGGCCACAGCACGCAGACCTTCTATTGGTATGTACTCACATTGAACAAAGTTAAAGACAACATTAGAGCCTTAAGATACCACAATGGAGAAAAGAAATCTACAGACAATGAAGCAGTTGGTCACAACAACCTTGTCTAATTTCACACTGAATAAAATATTATACCTGATTGGTCACTGTGAACAGGTGCTTTAGGTTTTAGCATTTTTTTTCTTTCTTTTTGGACTATTTAGCTACCCACCCCTTACTAAACTTGCAACAGTAAAATCAGTCTGTATATGCAGTAAAGCATGCTTCTTATACTCGCTGTGAAACCTAAGGGGTAATCCTCTTCATTGAGTAAAAAGGCTGTTTAATCCTGCCTTCTCCGACCCCCCCCCCCCCCCCCCTTCTTTTACTGTCTCCAATTTTTCTTGGGAGGGTGCATGTGATCAGCATATGGCTATTCGGCACCATCCAGACAGAGAGGGGTCAGGGGTCCTGCAGCCTCATGGGACAGTCAGAGTAGAATGAAAACTCCTCGTACAAGCTTTAACCAGACACTGTTGGAAGTCACAAGACTGCTATACACTGCTGATGAGAAAAGTTATTTACCAGTTTTTATATTTGCTAAAAATTTTATGCAAACAATACATCGATATTTTTTAGTCTTCTTCTTTTTTTTTTAACACTGATCTCTGGCAGCCACAAAGGTACATTCAACATGATGATATTGCCATTTCTGTGTTTTTGTATTCCCGTCTTTTTTGGTCATATAAACTGAACGTTTGCCTTCTCCCTGTCACTTGTGACCAACCTCCCCTTTTCATCTTTTATGGGACCTAAACGGTCTGTCTTTACAGTTTTACTATTAAAATGTATGTATATGTATATGTATATATATATATATATATATATATATAATATATTTTTAACCTTTTAAAGCAATATGGTTCTCCTAATTAATTTTAGCTGTTCTGATTGCACTTTTGCATTCCTTGTAGTTCTGAAAAGCTGAAGGTGACCCTTCTGTTGTTTTTTTTTTTTTTTAAAGGCCTTTTTGTTTCTCATACGCTAAAATTTAGCCTCCCAGGTTTAACTTTTGTCCTTTTTATTTTTGTTGCCCAATGGAATACACCGGAAAATGCTACTAATTAACATGTCCTTAAAATAGGCTTACCAGATATCCTTGTTTTCCGGGGACAGTCCCCGGATTGAGGACACTGTCCCCAGACCAAATCTGTCCCCGTTTTTGTCCCCGGAGTGGTGGCGCCACAGTAGCCATGGCACTATTTTCTGACGGTTCAGTCTCTGGGTGATCGCTTCCATTTTTCCTGGAATTTTAGCTCCAGCTGGCCGCCCGAACGTCGGTCTGTATCGCCTCAGTTGCCCATCTCATTAGCATTTCCTAGCTCCTCTCTCCCTGCCGCCTGTCCAATCCGAAACTTTGCCTCAAATTGGTGTCCGCCCAACCCCGCCCACACTCCAGCCTGCTGCATGCAGTGCCTGCACTGTGCTCAGCCTGCCTGTGAGACCAGCCTTTGAGGGGAGGCATAATTGGTGAGTGAGCCACCTGCTCCGTGAACAACCCTCCTCTCTCACCCGACCTTTTTGCTTTGCCTCTTTTTCTTCTCATTTCGTTCTCCCTCCTGTGCAAACGGGGGAGGATTGTGCAGACTGGGGGAAGGGGGGATTGTGCAGACTGGGGGAGGGGGGGTTGTACAAACTAGGGGGGTTGTGCTGACTGGGGGAGGTGGATTATACAAACTGGGAGGGGGGAATTGTGCTGACTGGGGAGGGAGGATTGTGCAGACTGGGGGGGGGGGGTGTTGTGCAGACTGGGGGGGATGTTGTGCATACTGGGGGGCGGGATTTTGCAGACTGGGCGGATTGTTCAGACTTAAGGGGAGGGGGGATTCTGCAGACTGGGGGTGGGGGAATTGTACAAACTGGGGGGGGGGGGTTGCACAGACTGGGGCAGTATGAGGGGCCTGCTGTAACGTACACAGTGCTCTGGACGGTGGTCTGAGGGGAGGCCTGTAATGTACACGGTGGTCTGAGGGGAGGCCTGTAATGTACACGGTGGTCTGAGGGGAGGGCAGGCGCAAAATGTTGTAAAACTCCACCAGCATTTTATGTTGCTTTTTGTTCCTTTTAACATTTGTAATTTTATAACGGTTGACTATTAATATTTGATTACTTATGTTCGAAGGTACGTGTTGTTACCATGCAATCCTTTACTGTTCTGAATTGTTAATTTATATTGTTATTGTTGAACCACAATTCTTTGGTAAGAATAAAATACAAAATATGCATTGAAAAGTTTTTTTCTCTATCTTATCTTCTTAACATTTGGTAGTTATATCCCCAAAAATTCTAAAATATATATTTTTTAATCTCATGGACGAATTGTGAGAAATAAAGTATATAATCATTTCATAAACACATACCATATACACTGCATATATCATTTGAGGAAAATATGCTTATAAAATAGTTTTACCATTTGCCGATTTAAAAAAAAAAAAAAAAAAAATGTTCCCAGAATTAATTGTGAAAATCTGGTCACCTTAATATACACCCACCATCACTGTGGCTGCAGATATACATCGCCTGTCCTGTTACTGTGTATATAGCTGTATACAGGACAGATGATGTATACCTGCAGTCAGTGATGATGGAGGAAGGTCTCCATATACTAGAGGTGCGCATCTTCACTGGCCTCACGATTCATTTTGATTATCATGTCAACGATTCGATTCCGCAATGCATCACGATTACAGCGCAAGTGCGCATGATTTTCATCAAAGTCAGGATACCTTTTTTTTTATTCTATCTGTTCTTTAAAAAAAAAAAAAAACACACTCTGCATGTAGCAAATTCTAAACGCAACAGACAACAACTTTAAAGGAGCTCCAGGCTCTCCCCCAAAATACGGAGGAGATGTTTAGAGACTGCAGACATGATACAAGAGATGGTCAGAGACTGCAGACATGATACAAGAGATGGTCAGAGACTGCAGACATGATACAAGAGATGGTCAGAGACTGCAGACATGATACAAGAGATGGTCAGAGACTGCAGACATGATACAAGAGATGGTCAGAGACTGCAGACATGATACAAGAGATGGTCAGAGACTGCAGACATGCTGCAGGAGATGGTCCGAGAGACTGCAGACATGCTACAGGAGATGGTCCGAGACACTGTGGACATGCTACAGGAGATGGTCAGAGACACTGTGGACATGCTACAGGAGATGGTCAGAGACACTGTGGACATGCTACAGGAGATGGTCAGAGACACTGGACATGCTACAGGAGATGGTCAGAGACACTGTGGACATGCTACAGGAGATGGTCAGAGACACTGTGGACATGCTACAGGAGATGGTCAGAGACACTGTGGACATGCTACAGGAGATGGTCAGAGACACTGTGGACATGCTACAGGAGATGGTCAGAGACACTGTGGACATGCTACAGGAGATGGTCAGAGACACTGTGGACATGCTACAGGAGATGGTCAGAGACACTGTGGACATGCTACAGGAGATGGTCAGAGACACTGGACATGCTACAGGAGATGGTCAGAGACACTGTGGACATGCTACAGGAGGTGGTCAGAGACTGCGGACATGCTACAGGAGGTGGTCAGAGACTGCGGACATGCTACAGGAGGTGGTCAGAGACTGCGGACATGCTACAGGAGGTGGTCAGAGACTGCGGACATGCTACAGAAGATCAGCAGGTGAGTATGATTTTTTTTTTTTTTTTTTTTTTAAGAAAAATTACCCTTTTTAGTATCACTTTAACAAATCCATTAAGTCTTTTGGCAGCAACTTGGATAGTAAACAGGTCAACATCACTGCAAAAATAAAAAAAAGGAAGACATTCCAATCAGCAAGAAATATACTGCTTGCAGATCAGTAGATGGTTCCAGAGGGGAGAGATGATAGGGAAATCACAGGAAGAAATTAGACAATAAAAGAGTTTGTGCAGCCCCCAATGTGTTAGGCACACAGTACACACACACTGGATAGGTGCAGCAGGTAGGGAGGGGAGGGGGGAAAATGTGCCACTTCTATACACTCTCCCATATTTCAAGCATGACAGGCTTATCTCTCACCTCCGGAGCACTCCCACCCCCCCTCCTCTCCTCCGCAGCTCGTTTCCTAAAGCTGACTCTATGCCTCATCCCACGAATGTTAAAACAGCTGCAGTGATTTGTGTCAGCTCCGTGCAGTGATCTGTGTCTCAGCTCCCCGTGCGGCTCGGCGCCGCCTATCGGGAAAATAACCAGTGTCGCTGTCCAGAGCTACAAAGAGGAGGGGGGAGAGCGTGGGTGGGGGCAGCACTCTGACGCTACGTTGTCCAATTGTCCATTGAGGGAACAGCGCCAGATGCAGCCAGCCGATCGGTGGCTTGTCATTCCAGCAAAGAGGAAAAAGTAGAAAAATATAAATAGTTGCGCTAAACCTGGAATTGTGACCAGAGATCAAAGAAAATAAACACTGAGTGGCATGTACTAATATAAAAGTGCATCAGTGATAAATATTGCATAGATGCTTATTGATTATAAGCAATAAATGAGAAAAAAAAAAACAGTAACATGAACACTAAACAATAATGTGTAAAATAGTCCACTTGTTTAAAAAAACAAAATCAAACAAAGTCCATGTAATAAATCCAAGAAGACACCCATGCAGATATCCAAAAAAAGGGGGGGGGCGGGCTCTCCAATCTTCATTAGAGGCTAATGACCAAACGTGAATTCCACCACCACCAGTAAATAGTCCTGCTTACCAGGTGGAGTTGGTCCCCTATGACGGAGGACCTCAACAGGCATAAAATGAATCCCAGTTGGTTTAGCCAAACAGACCATGTGTCATCAGTTGGAAGCAGGACTATTTACTGGTGGTGGTGGAATTCACGTTTGGTCATTAGCCTCTAATGACGATTGGAGAGCCCCCCCCCCCCCTTTTTTTTTGGATATCTGCACGGGTGTCTTCTTGGATTTATTACATGGACTTTGTTTGATTTTGTTTTTTTAAACAAGTGGACTGTTTACACATTATTGTTTAGTGTTCACGTTAGGCCCGGTTCACACAGGGGCGGCACGACTTTGGGGGCGACTCGGCGGCGCGATCTCAAGACCACTTGAGACGCTCGCCTGAGGCGATTTGCATAATGACTTCTGTATAGAAGTCAATGCAAGTCGTCCTGAGTCACCCCCAAAAGAAGTACAGAAACCTTTTTCTAAGTCGGAGCGACCCGAGTCGCTCCTATTAGAACGGTTCCATAGTACAGAGCGGGACGCGACTCATCAGGCGACCGAGTCGCCTGACGAGTCGCCCCTATGTGAACCGGGTCTAACTGTTTTTTTTTGTTTATTGCTTATAATCAATAAGCATCTATGCAATATTTATCACTGATGCACTTTTATATTGGTACATGCCACTCAGTGTTTATTTTCTTTGATTCCTGGTCACAATTCCAGGTTTAGCGCAACTATTTATATTTTTCTACTTTGCTCACTGATGTTTGTTTTCAGGTTAGTTGCTGCTTCCCATGTGTAGACAATATAGTCAGTTATTTGTCTAAGGCTGGGTTCACACTAGTGCGACACGACAGCCGTCCTACTTTGGATCCGACTTTGCCCCGCGACATGAAGCCGACATATGTCCGACTTTCAATGAACGGGGATCCGACTTGGATCCCCGCCAACACCAGGCACTGTGTTTGCTATGAATCTTGAGGGGGAACTCCAGGCCAAATTTTAAATAAAAAAACTGGCATGGGTTCCCCCACCAGGAGCATACCAGGCCCTTGGGTCTGGTCTGGATTTGAAGGGGAACCCCTACGCCGAAAAAACGGCGTGGGGGTCCCCCCCAAAATCCAAACCAGACCCTTATCTGAGCACGCAACCTGGCAGGCCGCAGGGGAAGAGGGGGGGGCGAGAGAGCGGTCCCCCCTCCCTCCTGAACCATACCAGGCCGCATGCCCTCAACATGGGGGGTTTGGTGCTCTGGGGCAGGGGGGCGACCTGCGGCCCCCCCACCCCAAAGCACCCTGCCCCCATGTTGATGAGGACAGGGCCTCTTCCCGACAACCCTGGCCGTTGGTTGTCGGGGTCTGCGGGCGGGGGGCTTATCGGAATCTGGGAGCCCCCCTTTAATGTGAATGAGTATGGGGTACATCGTACCCCTACCCATTCACCTGGTGGAAAAAAAATGTCAATAAAAAACACCACAGGTTTTTAAAGTAATTTATTGCACAGCTCCGGGGGTCTTCTTCCGACTTCGGGGGTCTCCGGTTCTTTCTTCTGCCGGACCTCCGCTATCTTCTTCCAGAATGACGTCATTCACAATCGATTATTGCTGAATACCGCATCGATGCCGAATAGGGAAGGGTATAATCGGGATGCGGCGATCATTTTCAACACCCCTACCATATACAGGAAGGAAGATGGTGGGTGTATATATAGCTGTATACACCCACATTCCTTCCTGTATATAGAGACCTTCCTCCATCATCACTGACTGCAGGTATACATCTGTCCCTCCATACTGTACATGCTGCTGCATATGATTGGCACGGGGAGGCTGCATATGATTGGCACGGTGAGGCTGCACTTGATTGGCACGGTGAGGCTGCACTTGATGGGCACGGTGAGGCTGCACTTGATGGGCACGGTGAGGCTGCACTTGATGGGCACGGTGAGGCTGCACTTGATGGGTTTGTTTTCAGTATTTTTCAGTTTGTTTGCGCTCCCCCAAAAATTTTGAGCACCAGCCGATTCTGCTCTGGGGACTCTTAAGTACTTTGAGATGGCGTTGGCCGGGAATAGAACCCAGGTCAGCTGTATGTGAAAAGTGTGGGGGGCATTTGTATTCAGCCCCTCTAAGGCAATACTTTGTAGAACCGCCTTTCACTGCAATTACAGCTGCAAGTCTTTTATGGGATGTCTCTAACAGCTTTGCACCTCCTAGAGAGTGACATTTTTGGCCATTCTTCTTTGAAAAATAGCTCAAGCTCTGTCAGATTGGATGGAGAGTGTCTGTGAACAGTAATTTTTCAAGTCTTTCCACAGATTCTCAATTGGATTTAGGTCTGGACTTTGGGCCATTCTAACACATGATGAATATGCTTTGATCTAAACCATTCCATTGTAGCTCTGGCTGTATGTTTAGGGTCTTTGTCCTACTGGAAGGTGAAACTCCACCCCAGTCTCAAGTCTTTTGCAGACTCTAGCCGGTTTTCGTCTAAGATTGCCCTGTATTTGGCTCCATCCATCTTTCCATCAACTCTGACCAGCTTTCTTGGCCCTGCTGAAGAAAAGCATCCCCACAGCATGAATGTATCACGGTGTTCAGGGTGATGTGCAGTGTTCATTTTCTGCCACCCGTAGCATTTTGTTTTTAGGCCAAAAGGGACAATTTTGGTCTCTTCTGACCAGAACACCTTCTTCAACATGTTTTCTGTGTCCCCCCACATGGCTTCTCGTAACCTGCAAACGGGACTTCTAATGGCTTTTTTTAAACAATGGCTTTCTTCTTGCCACAGATTTGTGGAGTACACAACTAATAGTTGTCCTGTGGACAGATTCTCCCACCTGAGCTGTGGATCTCTGCCGCTCCTCCAGAGTTATCATAAGCTGGGCCTCTTGGCTGCTTCTCTGATGAATGCTCTCCTTGCCCGGCCTGTCAGTTTAGGTGGACGGCCATGTCTTGGTAGGTTTGCAGTTGTGCCATACTCATTCCATTTTCGGATGATGGATTGAACAGAGCTCCGTGAGATGTTCAAAGCTTGGGATATTTTTTTATAACCTAACTCTGCTTTAAACTTCTGCACAACTTTATCCCTGACCTGGCTGGTATGTTCCTTGGCATTCATGATGCCATTTGTTTGTTAAGGTTCTCTAACAAACCTCTGAGGGCTTCACAGAACGGCTGTATTTCTACTGTGATTAGATTACACACAGGTGGACTCTATTTACTAAGTAGTGAAAAAGGGTGATTTGCCTTTGTTAGCCGTCAAGACTGTCTGTCTGTTGATCCCATCCCCATATGCATATAGTACCAAACAGTTTTCCTCAGAAAAAATGGGACTTTAAATGGATCACAGACAGAAAGTGTATGAAAAAAATATACTTGAATTTTATTACATAAATAGACAAATCATGATGAAAGGCATGATACAAAACATTGGATAAAACCAAAACATACAGTGGTTACGGAAAGTATTCAGACCCCCTTAAATTTTTCACTCTTTGTTATATTGCAGCCATTTGCTAAAATCATTTAAGTTCATTTTTTTCCTCATTAATGTACACACAGCACCCCATATTAACAGAAAAACACAGAATTGTTGACATTTTTGCAGATTTATTAAGAAAGAAAAACTGAAATATCACATGGTCCGAAGTATTCAGACCCTTTGCTGTGACACTCATATATTTAACTCAGGTGCTGTCCATTTCTTCTGATCATCCTTGAGGCCTGGTTCACACTGGGGCGACAAACGCTCCGACATTGTCGCATGACGTGTGAAAATCAATGTTTCCCTATGGGAGCCGTCTTAACTGGTCCGACACATGTCGGTCCGACTTTGAGAATGCTCCCTGTACTACTTTGGTCCGACTTTGATCCGACTTCAGCCCATTGACTATCATTGAAGTCGGATCAAAGTCGGACCGCAGTCTTGCATGATCCGACTTTGGCATGCGACTTGTGCTGTACTGCTCTTGAGGGGGAACTCCAGGCCAAATTTTAAATAAAAAACCGGCATGGGTTCCCCCTCGAGGAGCATACCAGGCCCTTGGGTCTGGTCTGGATTTGAACGGGCACCCCTACGCCGAAAAAACGGCGTAGGGGGTCCCCCCAAAATCCAAACCAGACCCTTATCCGAGCACACAACCTGGCAGGCCGCAGGGGAAGAGGGGGGGACGAGAGAGCGCCCCCCCCCCCTCCCTCCTGAACCGTACCAGGCCGCATGCCCTCAACATGGAGGGTTTGGTGCTCCGGGGCAGGGGGGCGACCTGCGGCCCGCCCACCCCAGAGCACCCTGCCCCCATGTTGATGAGGACAGGGCCTCTTCCCGACAACCCTGGCCGTTGGTTGTCGGGGTCTGCGGGCGGGGGGGCTTATCGGAATCCGGGAGCCCCCTTCAATAAGGGGGCCCCCGGATCCCGGCCCCCCACCCTATGTGAATGAGTATGGGGTGCATCGTACCCCTACCCATTCACCTGGTGGAAAAAAATTGCAATAAAAAAACCACACAGCTTTTTAAAGTATTTTATTGCACAGCTCCGGGGGTCTTCTTCGGACTTCGGGGGTCTCCGGTGTCGTCGCCGCGCTCTCCGGTTCTTTCTTCCGCCGGGCCTCCGCTAACTTCTTTTTAGCTCTTTTGCTAACGGAGGCCCGGTCTTCTCCGTCGCCTTTTTCTTCTCCCGCTCTCCGGTTCTTTCTTCTGCCGGCCCCTCCACTAACTTCTTTAGCTCTTTCGCTAGTGGAGGGGCGCGGTCTTCCCGTCGTCGGCGTCTTCTTCCCTCTTCTCCTCCTCGATGTTGACACGTCGCTTCCTCCCGCTGTAATACTGGCTCTCGGCTCCGCATTAATATAGGCTTCCCATGACGTCACAGTTACATGTTCCCATGACGTCACAGTCGCATGCTCCGGGGCCATGTGCCCCGGAACATGTGACTGTGACGTCATGAGAAGCCTATATTAATGCGGAGCGGAGAGGAGAGCCAGTATTACAGCGGGAGGAAGCGACGCGTCAACATCGAGGAGGAGAAGAGGGAAGAAGACGCCGACGACGGGAAGACCGCGCCCCTCCACTAGCGAAAGAGCTAAAGAAGTTAGTGGAGGGGCCGGCAGAAGAAAGAACCGGAGAGCGGGAGAAGAAGAAGGCGACGGAGAAGACCGGGCCTCCGTTAGCAAAAGAGCTAAAAAGAAGTTAGCGGAGGCCCGGCGGAAGAAAGAACCGGAGAGCACGGCGACGACACCGGAGACCCCCGAAGTCGGAAGAAGACCCCCGGAGCTGTGCAATAAAATACTTTAAAAAGCTGTGTGTTTTTTTTATTGCAATTTTTTTCCACCAGGTGAATGGGTAGGGGTACGATGTACCCCATACTCATTCACATAGGGTGGGGGGCCGGGATCCGGGGGCCCCTTTATTAAAGGAGGCTCCCGGATTCCGATAAGCCCCCCCGCCCGCAGACCCCGACAACCAACGGCCAGGGTTGTCGGGAAGAGGCCCTGTCCTCATCAACATGGGGGCAGGGTGCTCTGGGGTGGGGGGGCCGCAGGTCGCCCCCCTGCCCCAGAGCACCAAACCCCCCCATGTTGAGGGCATGCGGCCTGGTATGGTTCAGGAGGGAGGGGGGCCGCTCTCTCGTCCCCCCCTCTTCCCCTGCGGCCTGCCAGGTTGTGTGCTCGGATAAGGGTCTGGTTTGGATTTTGGGGGGACCCCCACGCCGTTTTTTCGGCGTAGGGGCGCCCGTTCAAATCCAGACCAGACCCAAGGGCCTGGTATGCCTCTGGAGGGGAACCCACGCCGGTTTTTTTATTTAAAATTTGGCCTGGAGTTCCCCCTCAAGATTCATACCAAACACAGTGCCTGATATTGGCGGGGATCCAAGTCGGATCCCCGTTCATTGAAAGTCGGACATATGTCGGCTTCATGTCGCAGGGCAAAGTCGGATCCAAAGTAGGACAGATGTCGTGTCGCACTAGTGTGAACCCAGCCTGAGGCCTGGTTCACACTGGTCCGACAAACGCTCCGACATTGGGAGCTCATGTCGCATGACGTGTGAAAATCAATGTTTCCCTAAGAGAGCCGTCTTAACTGGTCCGACACATGTCCGTCCGACTTTGTAAATGCTCCCTGTACTGCTTTGGTCCGACTTTGATCCTACTTCAGCCCATTGAATATCATTAATGTCGGATCAAAGTAGGATCCTTGTCCTAACCATCCGACATTTGACATCCGACATGGTGATTACAGCAGCAGTAAAAGGAATTTATCTCACCCTGGGATTGTTTTGATTGGTCAAAGGACAAGTCAGACTAGCACAAAGTCGGATCAAAGTAGTATCCTGTTCATGAATGTCGGATGGATGTCGGACCAATGTAGGATCAATGTAGGACTGATGTCGCAGAGCAAAGTAGGATGAAAGTCGGATGAATGGTGTATCAGGCTGGGTTCACACTAGTGCGACACGACATCCGTCCTACTTTGGATCCGACTTTGCTCTGCGACATGAAGCCGACATATGTCCGACTTTCAATGAACGGGGATCCGACTTGGATCCCCGCCAATATCAGGCACTGTGTTTGGTATGAATCTTGAGGGGGAACTCCAGGCCAAATTTTAAATTAAAAAACTGGCGTGGGTTCCCCTCCAGAGGCATACCAGGCCCTTGGGTCTGGTCTAGATTTGAACGGGTGCCCCTACGCCGAAAAAACGGCGTGGGGGTCCCCCCAAAATCCAAACCAGACCCTTATCCGAGCACACAACCTGGCAGGCCGCAGGAAAAGAGGGGGGGCGAGAGCGCCCCCCCTCCCTCCTGAACCGTACCAGGCTGCATGCCCTCAACATGGGGGGTTTGGTGCTCTGGGGCAGGGGGGGCGACCTGCGGCTCCCCCACCTCAGAGCACCCTGCCCCCATGTTGATGAGGACAGGGCCTCTTCCCGACAACCCTGGCCGTTGGTTGTCGGGGTCTGCGGGCGGGGGGCTTATCGGAATCCGGGAGCCCCCTTCAATAAGGGGGCCCCCAGATACCGGCCCCCCCACCCTATGTGAATGAGTATGGGGTACATCGTACCCCTACCCATTCACCTGGTGGAAAAAAATTGCAATAAAAAAACACTACACAGGTTTTTAAACTATTTTATTACACAGCTCCGGGGGTCTTCTTCCGACTCCGGCGCTCCCTTTCCGACTTCCGGGGTCTTTTCCGACTTCGGGGGTCTCCGGTGTCGTCTCCGCGCTCTCCGGTTCTTTCTTCCGCCGGGCCTCCGCTAACTTCTTTTTAGCTCTTTCGCTAGTGGAGGAGCCGGTCTTCCCGTCGCTGTCGCCGTCGGCTTCTTCTTCCCTCTTCTCCTCAATGTTGACGCGTCGCTTCTTCCCGCTGTAATACTGGCTCTCCGCTCCGCTCCGCATTAATATAGGCTTCTCATGACGTCACAGTCACATGTTCCGGGGCACATGGCCCCGGAGCATGTGACTGTGACGTCATGGGAACGTGTGACTGTGATATCATGAGAAGCCTATATAAATGCTCAGCGGAGCGGAGAGCCAGTATTACAGCGGGAGGAAGCGACGCGTCAACATCGAAAAGGAGAAGATGGAAGAAGAAGCCGACGGCGACGGTAAGACCGCGCCCCTCCACTAGCGAAAGAGCTAAAAAGAAGTTAGTGGAGGGGCCGGCAGAAGGACAACGGAGAGCCGGACGAGACAACGGGAAGACCGGGCCTCTGTTAGCAAGAGAGCTAAAAAGAAGTTAGCGGAGGGCCGGCGGAAGAAAGAACCGGAGAGCGCGGAGACGACACCGGAGACCCCCGAAGTCGGAAAAGACCCCCGGAAGTCGGAAGAAGAGCGCCGGAGTCGGAAAAGACCCCCGGAGCTGTGTAATAAATTACTTAAAAAACCTGTGTAGTGTTTTTTTTTATTGCAATTTTTTTCCACCAGGTGAATGGGTAGGGGTACGATGTACCCCATACTCATTCACATAGGGTGGGGGGGCCCGGGATCCGGGGGCACCCTTATTAAAGGGGGGCTCCCGGATTCCGATAAGCCCCCCGCCCGCAGACCCCGACAACCAACGGCCAGGGTTGTCGGGAAGAGGCCCTGTCCTCATCAACATGGGGGCAGGGTGCTCTGGGGTGGGGGGGCCGCAGGTCGCCCCCCTGCCCCAGAGCACCAAACCCCCCCATGTTGAGGGCATGCGGCCTGGTACGGTTCAGGAGGGAGGGGGGCCGCTCTCTCGTCCCCCCCTCTTCCCCTGCGGCCGGCCAGGTTGTGTGCTCGGATAAGGGTCTGGTTTGGATTTTGGGGGATCCCCCACGCCGTTTTTTCGGCGTAGGGGTGCCCCTGCAAATCCAGACCAGACCCAAGGGCCTGGTATGCCCCTGGAGGGGGAACCTACGCCGGTTTTTTATTTAAAATTTGGCCTGGAGTTCCCCCTCAAGAGCAGTACAGCACAAGTCGCATGCCAAAGTCGGACCATGCAAGACTGCGGTCCGACTTTGATCCGACTTCAATGATAGTCAATGGGCTGAAGTCGGATCAAAGTCGGACCAAAGTAGTACAGGGAGCATTCTCAAAGTCGGACCGACATGTGTCGGACCAGTTAAGACGGCTCCCATAGGGAAACATTGATTTTCACACGTCATGCGACATGAGCTCCCAATGTCGGAGCGTTTGTCGCCCCAGTGTGAACCAGGCCTCAGTGTGAACCCAGCCTGAGATGGTTCTACACCTTCATTTGAGTCCAGCTGTGTTTGATTATACTGATTGGACTTGATTAGGAAAGCCACACACCTGTCTATATACGACCTTACAGCTCACAGTGCATGTCAGAGCACATGAGAATCATGAGGTCAAAGGAACTGCCTGCCATTCATATGTTTTGGTTTTATCCAATGTTTTTTGTATCATGCCTTTCATCATGATTTGTCTATGTAATAAAATTCAAATATATTTTTTCATACACTTACTGTCTGTCTGATCCATTTAAAGTCCCATTTTTCTGTAGAAAACTGTTTGGTACTATTAACTAAGTAGGTGACGTCTGAAGGCAATTGGTTCCATTCGATTTTAGTTAGGGGTATCAGCGGAAAGGGGGCTGAATACAAATGCATGCCACACTTTTCACATATTTATTTGTAAAGAATGTTGAAAACCATTTTATCATTTTCCTTTCACTTAACAATTATGTGCCACTTTGTGTTGGTCTATCACATACAATCCCAATAAAATGCATTTGTTTTCGGTTGTAACATGACAAAATGTGGAAAATTTAATGGGGTATGAATACTTTTCAATGCAATGTATTAAGCTTATGATCTACCAAAACCTCCAGATCCCTCTCTACTATGGATCCCATCACATGGCCCCTATGATAGGTTCATAGTGATCTTTGACCAGGACATAACCATGCAGGGATCACATGGCCCCTATAGTAGGTTCATGGTAATCTACAACCAGGACATAGCCTGGAAGGCTTACAGCATTTGTTCACACCTGGCTAAAACTTTTACACAGTACTGTAGAGGGAACATTGTATATACAGATGTTATGAGAAGGTGGGGGTAACACTTACCAGGTGAGATTGCGTTGGCCGGGAATCGAACCCGGGTCATCTGCTTGGAAAGCAGCTATGCTTACCACTGCACCACCAACGCGAGGTAGCATGTCTTTGGAGTGTGGGAGGAAAACCGAGTACCCGGAGGAAACCCACGCAAACAGGGAGAACATGCAGACTCCATGCAGACAGTGTCCTGGTCAGGATATGAACCGAACACCCCAGTGCTGCAAGGCAGAAGTGTTAACTACTAAGCCTCTGTGCTGGGGGTTGGGGGTGGAGTGGGTACAGAGATGTGCTGGGGGGGGAGTGGGTACAGAGATGTGCTGGGGGGGAGTGGGTACAGAGATGTGCTGGGGGGGAGTGGGTACAGAGATGTGCTGGGGGTGGAGTGGGTACAGAGATGTGCTGGGCTCTTTCACACTGGCGGAATGATTGTTTCCTCCTGTCAGTTTTTCAGGCAGACCCGATCAGACAGATGTATTCCCTCTTCCTACTTGAGCTTAGGAAGCCTATATTATACACCCAAAATAAATTTGTACCTGGAAGAAGGGGATCATTTTTGGTTCTGTGTACTCTGGCCTGTGCATTATGATCTCCTGAACCCTGTGCATTGCACACCCCTGACCCATGCACTGTAGAAATTACATTTTAATGTTTTAAGTGTCATACTCCTGACCCATGCACTCAGAGTAAATTTTATACTTTCCACTCCATTCTTTTATGCTATAATAAATATTACAAACTCATACCAAAGTGCATTGTCCCAACAGTTTCTTGTTCCTATGTAGTCCCTGACTTATTTTAATGATGATCTTATTTAAGGTGTGCTAAAAGGTATATGTAATCAGTTTTTTTTTTTTTTAAAGAGGATCTTCACCTTGTAAACAAAAATGTAAAAGTCAGCTACAAATACTGTCGCTTCTGACTTTTAAAAATGCACACATACCTGTTTCAGGATCCAGTGATGTTTTCACCCCACTCTGTTCTTTGCCGGTCTTTAGGTCCAGGTGCCGGCATTCTAAATGGGGGCAGCTGACTGTGATTCCTTGTGGCTTCATAGCCAGCTGCACCGCGCCCGTAAATGGTCCTGCAGTCTCCTGGGACCTGCGACGTGTCCCAAGAGACTCTGCGGGGCAAGGAGGGGGGTTGAACTTCCGCTCAGATTGCCCTGGCGATCTAACTGGAAGTGGGAGCGGGTACCTGTCAAAATTAGGTACCGGCCCTGTGCAAAAATAAATAAATACAATACAATTATGTGAGGGGTGAGGGGTGGAGGAGGAAAAGTTTAACTTCCCCTTTTTCACAGAGGTTTGTTAGACTCACTCTTGTGACACAGTAATTAAAGCATATTTTCTCTTTCGTCCATGGATGGACAGAGCTCCTTATTATCTTGACTTGTGGGTTATGTTCCTGTCTATTAGGAGAGGACTAGGCAGACATGTTAGACATTTAAAACATGCAACTTTAGCAAAGCTAGACAGCCCCGCCCAGGGGGCGTCCCCTCTGGTCATAACCCCTCACACTGCCTCAGCAGCTCAGTTTTTTTTTTTTTCTGCCTAGTAGAGAAGGACCTGGCTCCCTTTTGGGCCCAGGGTCCTGAGGAAATTTTTACCTTTTTATTATTTTATTTTTTTAAGAATCAGCTGCCGGCTGGGCATGACAGGCAGGTTAGTATAGATCCTTGTAATCCCCCCCCCCCCCCCCCCCCAGTTCGGCCATCGAGCATGAGCAGACCTTAGCTAAGTGCGGGGTCGGCCACGACATACCCCATAGCTCCAGGGGTGGCCGGTGAGCTATATGCTCCGGGGTTCACATATGACTGGGCTACTGCTGTCTAAGTCACTGTGAACCGGGCCGACAGCTACTCCGTACTGCTCGGATGTAGGTCTGTCAGGAACGCGCCAGCAAGTCCTCGCATAGACGGGTAAGTACGGTTCCTCCTGCCTCGGCAGGATGGAGCAGCTGGGCATTCCTGGGGAGGTCGAATAGGGGGTCTCTCACCTTTCCTTTCTTCCCTCCCTGTCCTTTCCCTCCTCCCCATACTCTGTTGGGTTGGGCCTGCTGTGTACTGACCGGGGGTCCTCCGGGGGGCTCCGTGTCCTGGCTGAGTGCTGCGGGGTGTCCAGGGTCCACTCTCCATGTGGGGTGGTGTCTGGTGCCATGGGGGGGCCTCCGCGCTGAGGCCCAGTGTGTTCACAGCTTTTTTACCTCAGAACATGTTTGGAGGCCATCTTGGCAGCGCCCGGCGCCATTTTCTTGTGGCCGGACTTGTTTTTAATGCTGAGAAGCGGCGGCCATTTTCTTGTAGTCCGCACGCTTTTACACAGGGGCGGCTGGCGGTCATTTTCTTGTTGTCCCAACTTGTTTTTTGCCTCTAGCGGTGAAAAACGTCCTTTCTGAATGGCGCGAATAGCGCAGAACACCTCAGGCACAAGAATACACCGCAACCATGACAGGTTGAAGGCATATAGGAGAGCGGACGGCGGCGCTGTGCGGCACCTGGGTCAGAGCAGTGAGTCCCCTGGGGGGTCCCTCAGTCTGAGAAGCTAGGAGGGTGGACCTAATGTACCTTGCCTTGGTCCCTATGGGGGTCCAGCAAGTGGGGGTTTGCATGGTGTTTCTTTCCCTGAGGTGTGTGGTTGCAAGGGGGGTAAAAACGCCCCCTCCCCCCCACCATCTTCGGGGAAAAAAGTTCTGATTCAGACTCGGCCTTGCTCTGGCAGATGTCCCCTGCTCTGACTTGTCAGAAGACGCAAACCAGGACCCTTCGGACATTCTGGGTGAGCGCAAAAACGGCGCTTGTGCAGCACCTATCACCGCGTGCGGGATCCTCAATAAAATGGGGGTTACGGTGAGGGCCTCTATTAAGGTGTCAGTCCATTCTGGGTCAAACTAGCCAGGCCACACCGCTAGGAGGTTTCCCTACCTAGCTTATTTGATACGTTTTAAATACTACGAATAGGAGCGGCCGCAGCATTCCAAAAAAATTAAATAAAAATTGCATGGCTGTCCGTTATCCTTTTGGGGAGTGTTTCCTGAAAAAAGGACATCTTCTCCCGATGGGGGCCCCCCGGCATCCAGGGAATTACCACGGTCCGGTGGTAGGGGCCCAGGTCTTTATGTACCCTGCAGACAGGAGGACCGAGGCGGTGGCCCGGTCCTTGTTCATTGTATTGGGGTCAGCATGGCATTTACTGTTGGCCACGACCCTGGTGTCACTGACGCTTCCTTGAATGGGCAAGATTGCTGCACCATGCTTTGAATAGCAACAGGCTTCTCCAGTCTGCATGATAGCGGACCAATTGGTGCATGGCCTCAAGTATGTCTGCAATGCGGTCTTAGATGCAGCTCCCTGACTGTCCAGAATGTTCAGTATCTGCGGTGGGGCTACACTGCATGATTTGACTGAAATGCTGGTCTGCGGACCAGACGTCCTAGAAGACTCTGGCGGATTTGCTCTTCCAGGGTTGGGGGCTTTTTGGAGCCTCACTGGATGATATTTATTAAAAATGTAATTTGGGGTGGGAGCACGGCGCTCCCACAATACAGAAAGGGTTTGGAGCCACGCCGTAGGCCAGGGCCCTCCCTTTTTTCCCGCTCACAGCCGGTTTTTTCTTTCTGCCGGACCCGCAGGTGAGCGTTTCCAGGCTGACAACGGGCCAGCTGAGGGGATAAAAGTGTCCCTGGGTTCGCAAGCCAGACGGCCTGCAAACAAATCTGCAACTGCAGGTAGGGCTGCCCCTGCCTGACTTTGCGAGTTTGCAGCTCGGTGGACTTCCCTGCTTTCCGACCAGTGGGTTTGCAAAATGGTTTCATAAGGGTACAAGATAGATTTTCTTGTCCACAAAACAGATTTTTTTTCCCTGCGGCTCGTCGGAACGCCCTGTTTGGGGCAGTGCAGGAACTGCTGAAGCGCGGGGTAATAGCTCCGGTGCCGCTGTCGGAAAGGCTTCAGGGATTCTATTCTAATCTGTTTGTAGTCCCACAGTAGGACAGGGTTCGTCCAATCTTGGACCTCAAGGTCCTCAACTCCTTTGTAAAGGTACGAAAGTTCAGGATGGGATCAGTTCTCTCAGGTCGCTGCTCTTCATCCGGGGGATTTTCTGGCGTCCTTGGACATCAAGGACACATATTTACAGGTCCCCATATATGTCGGGCATCAGAAATTTCTGCGTTTTGCAGTCAGGGTCGATCGCTACCATTTTGTGGCTCTCCCTTTTGGCCTGGCATTGTCACCAAGGGTTTTCTCCAAGGTGCTCACCACGATCCTGGCCTTGCTGTGACAGCGAGGAATCGTTTTTGGGGCTCCTGGACGACCGCCTTCTGAGGGCTGCTTTGTACTCAGAAATAGAGGAGGATGTGGCGAGGATAGTTGGACCCTTCAAATATTTGATTGTGTACTGAACCACCGACTCTGCGCCTGGAGTACCTGGGTTTGATCCTGTTCTCTTCAGAGGCAAGGATTTTTCTCCCTTTGAAAAAATTGTAGGCTCTTCAGGCGGCGGTGAAGCTGTTGGCATCCTGCAGGTGGTCGTCACTGCGCCTTTTGCATGCGAGTCCTGGGTCTCATGGTAGCCTCCTTCGAGGCAGTACCGTATCCTCCAATTCCATACTCGAGTCTTGCTAAAGGAGATCCTGTACAAATGGGACAAGTCTCCGTTGTCCCTGGATTGTCAAATCCGGGTGGGCCAACTAGTCAGACCTCCCCTGGTCTGGTGGCTGAAATCTTCGGCCCTTCAGTCCAGAAAGTCGTTCCTTCCTTTTCACTGGACGGTAATCACGATGGTTGCCAGCCTGACCGGTTGGGCGCAAGGATACAGGAAGAATCCCGCCTGCCGATCAATGCACGAGAACTTCGAGCGATCAGGCAATGCCTCTCCACATGGTCACAGAGGCTACAGGGGTGTCCGGTCAGGATCCAGTCAACCATCTAGGAGGAACAAGCAGCATTGGAGGTCGCTCACCACTTGCGGTGGGCTGAACGGAGCGTGCTGGCTCTATCGGCGTGTACATTCTGGGTGTAGTAAACTGGCAGCTGACTACCTAAGTCGCCAGATGCTGGACCCAGGACAATGGTCGCTACACCCGGATGTGTTTCGACTCTTTTTGTCTGAGATAGGGCACGCCAGCCATGGATCTCCTGGCTTCTTAATTCAATCGGAAGGTATTGAAGTTGTGGCCAGGGCCAAGGATCCCTGGGCGGATGCGATGGAAGCGTGGGTGGCCCCGTAGGGTCAGTATTGGCTAAATTATATATTTACCCCACTGAATCTTCTGCCTCGTCTGCTCCGCAGAGTGAGGACTGAGGGGATTCCGGTGACTCTAATTGGCCCAGATTGGCCTCGGCGTCCCAGGTATGCCGACCTAGTGCGCCTGGTGGCGGTTGCCCCTTAGGTCCTATACTTCATCCTGCTCTACAGTCGCTGGTTTAACGACTTGACTGATGAAAGTCAGGTTCTAAGGGACCGAGGCCTGTCGGACTCAGTAATTTCCTCCATGCTGAGGGCACGGAAGTCGTCTTCTCGGAAGATCTATCTTCGCACGTGGGAGGCCTACATTTCTGTGAGAGGAGATAGGTTGGCGCCCATGGTCATTGTCGGTTCCCAGGATTCTGCTGCTTTCGTAGCGTGGTGTGGATTAGAAACTTGCCTTAAGCACCATTAAGGGGCATTTTTTCAGCCTTGGCTGTTTTTCTTTCAACTACCCTTGGCGGCTCATTCACTGGTGAGTACATTTGTGCAAGGGGTCCGACGTGTAGCTCCTCCGTTTAGACCACCACTACCTCCGTGCGATTTTGAATTTGGTACCCTCGGTACTTCAGTAACCTCCCTTTGAGAACATAAGAGATTCCTCTTTTGACACTCTCTCAGAAAGTTACCTTTCTGGTGGCTATTACCTCTGTCAGGAGGGTTTCTGAGTTGGCGGCCTTGTCTTGCAAGTCCCCCTACTTGATCCTCCATAAGGATAAAGCGGTGCTACACCCGCAGCCTTAGTTTCTTCCGGAGGTGGTTTCGGCCTTTCTTTTGAATAAGGACATTGTACTTCTATCCTTGTGTCCTCGCCTGTCGCATTCCAAAGAGGTTGCGTTACATTCCTTAAACGTGTTTTGCGGGTGTATTTGTCTGCTTCGGCTCCATTTCGGAGGTCAGACTAACTGTTTGTCTCGGTGACTGGCCCATGGACGGGCCTGGCGGTGTCGTCGGCCACCATTCTTGATGGATCAGACAGATTGTGATTCAGACCTATGCCTTTAGAGGGCGGGCGCCTCCCTTTCCTGTCTCTGCGCATTCGACCAGGGCAATTGTTGCCTTCTGGCCTTTCCAACATCAAGCATCTGTTTCACAGGTGTGTAAGGCGGCGACCTGGTCGTCCGTTCATACCTTTGCGAAGTTTTACAAGGTTGATGCGTATGCATCTGCGGATGCTTGCTTCGACCGCAAGGTTTTGCAGGCGGCTGTTTTGAGGTTGCATCTCCTCCGTTGAAGAACTCTGGTTGTTTGGGGTGAAGTTGTTAATTGCTGTTCCCGCCCCTCGTTTTTTTTTTTTTTTTTTTACACTGCTTGGGGACATCCCACAAGTCAAGATTATAAGGAGCTGTGTCCGTCCATGTGCGAAAGAGAAAATAGGATTTTTCTACTGGCCGTAAAATCCTTTTCTCTGAAGTCCATGGACGGACACAGCACCCTCCCCTCTTTTTTAGGTTTGTACTGCTTTTTGACGAACTGAGCTGCTGAGGCAGTGTGAGGGGTTATGACCAGAGGGACCGCCCCCTGGGCGGGCCTGTTCAGCTTTGCTAAACTTACATGTTTTAAATGTCTAACATGTCTGCCTAGTCCTCTCCTAATAGACAGGAACATAACCCAGAAGTCGAGATTATAAGGAGCTGTGTCCGTCCATGGACTTAAGAGAAAAGGATTTTACGGTGAATACAAAAATCCTATTTTTTTCTAGGTACAATGGCCCAGATTTTACTTAACCATGCCCTTTTAAGCCCCTCCCACTGTATCACTTTTTAACCATGCTCACCATTTGGTTATATTCACCACCTTATTCCTCTCCTCTGGGTGCCCGGGGTATTTTTTAACCTGAGCAATGCCCATGGCAGAAACTGACATGGGAAGCTCACTGTATGCAGTGAAATTGGATTAAGAAAATAAAATATCACAAGGCCTCTCTAGTGTGTTGGGTCCTTTTTAGTGCAGAAATGCAGCCGACATTTGTATCCCCTTGCAAAGGCAAATTGCAGATACTTGAGCTGGGCGACACGTTCCTTATCTGCCAGCAATACTGCTTAGCTCTATTCACCCAGAATAATCAGGACTTATTATAATTTATAAGAACAATCTGCGTTTATTTCAGTTAGATATTTTGGTAGTATTACCTGCTTGGCAGAGCACAATGAGATTATAATTCTGCTACTTTTTTTTGGCAAGGGTGTAATATTTATTTTTGTGTTAGGTATTCCCTTCTGTCTGCACATGGAAAGTGTGCAAGCATTTAAAGAAATCCTGTAATGAGAGAAATATGGGGCTGTTATTGCTAAATGCCTTCTAAAAATCCTAGTTGCCTGGCTATTTATTATACTTTGACACTAACCCAAAACAATCATGCAGCATGTGAAGCAAGAGTGAAGTCAGAACTCCTCCTCTGTGTACCTGTTTTGTTTTAGTGACTTAGAAAAACACTGGATTTCTGTAAATGCCAGTCAACAACAGCATTTTCAGAAGGGGAGGCCACCAATGGCAACCCATGTATTTCTCTCGATGCTGGTTCCCTATAAAAACATGTGAAAGCTAAGATAAAATGTATATATTGGAGTAGTCTTGCCTGCCAAGCTGCAGACCTGACTGCTGCAATTAAATAACATAACCTGGTCCCCCTCTGCCCCCAGCCTGGGATTAGACAATGAATAAGCCAGGTGAATTCCAGCCTAGCCTATCTGGCTTTATTAGCTGCAGTCATGTACTTGGTAGACGGCTCGGAAGTAATGAACCCAGATACAACCAGGAAACATGCATTTTCAGATGAAGGTCAACAATAGCATCCTGTTCACAGTTCAGGTTTTTGTTAATGTGATCCTGTGTTTTGTCCATGCAGGGAAAAGCAAGACCTTGCAGTAAAGGGCAAGTTACCTGTACACTGCCTGAGCCCCTCTCCCTTCTTAAATCCTCTATTTTTAGGGCCCTTTCACAACTAACACAGTTGGATGCATGTTGAACTGCACTGCGTAGACAGCCCAAACTCAAGGTATTCCTATGTGCATAGTTCACATCATTGCAAAGCAGTTCTGTGCAGTAAAAAAAACAAAACTGCATTTTCTGCTTTGCAAACACAGGTAATGCACTTCAAATGCACTGCACCATGCCTCTTTATGCCAAGAAAGCTAAGCCCAAAAACATATTGACAACTGTACTGCAAATGCAGCACAAAACGCATGCAAAGCGTGAGTCATTTGCGCTTCAAATGCATGTAAGCATGCAGTCAAAAACGCAGTTATGTGCAGTTTCTGGTGTGAATGGGCCCTTAGGTGAATAAGCTCAGACACACTAGCCCTAGTTGGGTAGCCATTCCCAGTGCATTGACAAGGCAATATGCCTTATGTCCTAATGCTTCAGTTCAGAGCAACTCACCACTGTTTTTATAAATGCTACTCCAGCTCAAGCCAGTGCTCCTGTTAATGCCTATTAGCTGTACACCATTGGACGGCTCAGGTCACAGGCACAGTGTACAGAACCGATCAGAGCGGCTTCATACTGTATGATTGGCATGATGACCACAGTGATCACAAATGTAAACAGTACTACTACCCGGAGTGAGGGGGAGGGTTGATTTTGGGGATTTTTTATTAACCCCTTCACCACCCCCTCCTCCCTTGTACATGTGATGTCCATACTGTCCCTAGTGACCTGTATATTAACCATTCACATACCTTATCCTAAACCTTAACCCCTTCACCTCCTCCTCTCCCTGTATTTGGCTAATAAACCATTAAGTTTTTATGTTTCAACCCCCTCAATATCAGAATTTAAATTCTCAAAAATTGTGCCAATAAATGAAATCGCTTCGGGGTGTCTACTTTCTAAAAGGGGTACTTTGGGGTGTTTTCCTACTGTCCTGGTATTTTTATTCTGTTTTTATAACAAAGTAAGGGAAAGAAACTTTTTTTTCAAGCTTTATGGTAATTTTTTGTTTATAAAGCAGACACTACCAGTACATATCTGTGTCTAAACAAAAAAAAAAAATTTATTTTGGGTACACTTTTTTGCATTCCAAGCAGTCGTTCCTTTGGGACACACTGCCCTTATTGTTCCTACCACTAGATGCTCTGTCCAACCGCAACAGCTGTCGGCCTCTCATAGAGGTTGACAGGCTGCCAGGGGCCTAGTCGTGTGCGTGTGTGTGTGTGCGTGCGTGTGTGTGCGTGTGTGTGTGTGTGTGTGTGTGCGTGCGTGTGTGTGTGCGCGTGTGTGTGTGCGTGTGTGTGTGTGTGTGCGCGCGCGTGTGTGTGCGTGCGTGCGTGCGTGTGTGTGTGCGTGTGTGTGTGCGTGCAAGTATTTGTAATTCTATTTTACTTTACACACATTTTATTATCTTAAAGTGTTACTAAACCCAGGACCCTGCATTCTCTATATCTGGTCTTCCACAGTACACAAAACATGGAAATGCAATCGTTTTAGTAAATATAAACTGCTAAATACCTTTTCTCATCAGCGGTTCTCATTCTCGTGAAGCGGATGCAACTTCCATGGCCCTTCCATCACAGAAGCCTACAGTCTCTCCCATTGTGTCTCCGAGGCTGTTAAGCAACACGGCACCCCCTGCCTCCCCTAGCTCTTCTGTCCCCCTAGACCAGGGCTCGGATACCTCGGAGCTCCTTGGGAACCAGGACTTGAAACGGCATATCTGGTCTCTCCCTACGAGGGAGGACATAGAAAGATTTGCTAGCAGGGTGGAGAAGGCCTTTAAGGCAGGACATTAAGCAATTAAAAACAGACGCTACTCAGACTCAGCTGGGCAACAGGCTGGAATTCTGGAGCAGAGGCTTGATGACACAATCCCAACCATCTCTCAGCTTAGGGACAAGTGCTCAGTTCAAGATCAACAGATTGAGGCCCTTATATGCCAGCTGGATGACTGTGAGAACTTTAGTCGCCGCTCTATAATCTGAATTAGGGGACAACCTGAAACAACGGCTGCTAAGGACATTGTCCCAACCCTGCAGGTCATATTCAAGTAGATCCTGGGCCTCCCTCCAACTGAATCAATCGAGTTAGAGAGGGCTCGCAGAGCCCTCAGGCCCCATCACAGGATGCTGCGAATCCCAGAGACATTATTTGTAAGTTGCATAAATTTACAATCAAGGAGCATATCATGCAACGCACGTGGAAAATACTCTTTTTTTTTTTTTTGATCTTGATGGCGCCCGCTTATACTTTTATCAACATTTTTCAACTCATACACTGATGCAACGCAGAGCACTTCATTCTCTCCTAAAAGTCTACAGGAGGTCAGCACAACGTGTAGATGGGGATTCCCCTTTAGTCTTCAAGCTGGTAGGGATGGCAAGTCTGCTATTCTACACACCTAAAGATGACCTCCCCCACTTTTTGTCTCAGCTAAACCTAGGGCCTGTGGACTTTCCAGACTGGTGGCTTCCCTTAAATGTGCAACTTCCTTCGACATCTCAGCCCTGGCTGCCTACTAGCTCTAAAAGATGCTCACAGGGGGCCGTAGATGCACCTCATCTGGAACCTCATCCTGTACTCCTGCCGTAGGTGCCTGAGAACCCCTTTGGCCTTGGAATAGTCCCAATGTGGTTGTGCTGATCGATCTTTCTTTGATTCCATTTTACTTCAAGACAGACCCAACATAATTTCTTTCTCGTACATCACGGGACACAGAGCGACATAGTCATTACTAATGGGTTATATAGATACCTTCAGGTGCTGGCACTGGCAACTTCCAAAACCGGAAGTACCCTCCCCTATATAAGCCCCTCCCATCCGGGAGCACCTCAGTTTTTTGCCAGTGTCTAAGGTGTTGGCCAAGAAGTAACATGTGTTTTTCACTGAGCTTGCGTACAGGTTCTTTTGGGCCTCAGTAAGCTATTCCGGATCCGACCAAAAAAGCTTCATAGCTAAACGGTCGGTACCCGGGCCTTGCAAGAGAAGAGCAAGGTTTTGCCTGTAATGCCTCTCTTAGGAGGGCTGGACCCTGGGATCCAGAGCTCTGGTCATACCCACGACCAAGATGTTTTCTGTGCAGGGTGCTATACAGGTCCAGGGGAGTGGAATCCTTGGGAACCCGGTCCCTGAAGGTTTGATTACAATGCCTGCCGTGATAGGTGAAGTTTGGGCTTCTGTGGACCAAACAGAGTCCTGCGGCGAGGAAAAGGTAAGTGGGGGCCCTCGGGAACTTGGTTCTATTGAGGGACCCCCAAGCCTATTTTGTCTTTCTGCCTGTTACCTAAGGTATTCCCGCTAATATTCTGTGTATGCCTGTTACTACTGAGAAAATGTAAAAATTTTAATAGTAGGCAAGAAAAAAAAAAAAAATGTAAGACCGCGGTACCTGTGTTAGACACTAGAGGCCGCTATGGTTCTTTTTCTTGTAATGTGGATTTTTTTCTTCCAGAATCAAATCCAGGCAGTTGGTATGTTCTCTCCTGGGAAGCGGTCTCCTCTGCCCTGTTGCTGCGCTCATCCATCCCCGGGCCCTGCGGCAAAGGGACCCTGGCTCCCATCTAGCTCCTTATTGTTTTCAAAAAAGGCGCCGAAGGCGCGCGTGCACGCGCCTCTATATATAGAGGCGATCTGGAAAAGGGGGCGGAGCGGGTGGATGACGCTCAGGTGTGCGCCGCGGCGCTACTGCGCATGTGCGGGCGTCCAGCGTGTTTTAAAGCACATTATAGCTGGCTATTGAAGTGCACAGACAGAGCTAGCAACAGTATAAAGGCACACAGAGGCGGTTGATGCAGGCATCCCCTAGAAAGGCACTTTAGTAGACACCAACTGTGATATAGCAGCAATTGGGCTAGACTATTCTCAGTAAAAGTGGTGTATTACGGCTGGAATACCTCAGCTTTAGGCTTAGGAATATGCCGTCCAGAAGCTCCGGAACTGAATCTTCCAGGAAGCGAAGGGGGTCTCATCGGGCTCTGAGGATCTTGGGCATGCTTCTGCTGCACCAGTCTCCCCTGAAGTTCAGGGGTACTTGGTACTGTGGCTGTCCTCAGTTCACCTGCTCCTGTGTATGTAACAGAGGAGGTTTTTTCCTCAGCTCTGGGAGGATTAGAGAGAGATTGTCAACATTGATCGCTGCCTCCCTGTCAGGGAAAGCACGCCCGATCTCCGTCTCCTCCTTCAGAGTGCCTGTTAGCAGAGCAACAGTCCCATACAGGGATCGACCTGCCTGAAGGGGATCAGGATGAGGTTGATTCTGTTATAGAGGAATCAACAGTGGGGGAACCTTTTCTCAGCATCTCAAGCTGAAAGATTATGGGTTCAGTCTCTGACTAACATGGTCCGATCAGCATTTAAAAATGCACCTTGCGGAACCATCAACCACTACTGTATCCTCGTTGGGGTCGCTAGAAGCCCCCAGACTGTCTGTTCTTTTCCACTTCACCCTTTACTGAAAAGGCTCATTTACCAGGATTGGGAACGTCCTGAGAAAATATTTATTCCCCCAAGAGATTTCCGGTGGTCTATCCCATGGAGGATAAGTTCGTCAAAAAATGGAAGGTCCCTACAGTGGACGCAGCCATCTCTTGTATGTATAAATCACTGACATGTCCAGTGGATAATGTCCAAATGTTCAAGAACCCAATAGATAAAAGATTGGAGTCCTTATGAAAGTCTGCTTCTTTCTACAGCAAGCTTGGTGACACAACCAGCAGTGAGGTCTGCTAAGCAGTGAAAGGATCAGTTGAAACAGGTCTTGAGGGACTTGACAGATCAGCAGGCCTTGCCCTAGCTGATCTACCTAGAGCCTTAGGCTTTGCGGTTGACGCCATAAAGGATTCAGTCCATCAGGCCTCCCGCCTTACGCTGTCTATAGTACATATGCGTAGGCTTCTATGGCTCAAAAACTGGTCTGCTGAAGCTCCCTGTAAAGAATGGCTGGTTAGCGTCCCATTTCATGGTGAACGCTTATTCAGGGAAAACCTGGACAAATATATCCAGAAAATTTCCAGCGGTAAAAATACGCTCTTGCCGGTTAAAAACAGAGTTAGAGGTCCCTCTTTAAGAGGCCTGCTTCTCCAGTCCCTAGGGCATCGGCTGTGTAACAGTTCCGACGGCCTCCTCGGTCAATTCCCGGGGGTAAAAAACAGGGACAATAGCAGGGTAATGAGAAACCCTGGGTCAGGGGAGGTACAAAACCTCCCCCAAAGTTAAATTCATTGAAGGGTTGCCCCCACTCAGTCGGGTGGGGGGAGGACTCCAGTTCGCAAGAGACCTGGCGGGACACGATCAAAACAGATAGGTGCTCTCCGCAGTATGTTTGGGGTACAGTTTGGAGTTAAAAGACTCTCCTCCTTCCCATTTTTGAGGTCAAACGTGCCAAGGGATCCCCGGAAGAGAGAGTCCCTCCTGTTGGCACTAGAACAACTATTGCTCCAAGGAGTAATTATGGAGGTTCCCCTGGAAGAATGAGGGTTCGGGTTTTACTCAAACCTCTTTACAGTCCCGAAGCAAACGCGGACGGGAGGCCCATATTAATTCTAAAAGGGCTAAACAAATTCCTGTATATCAGGACTTTCCGATGGAGTCGATCCGATCAGTGGCCACTGCCCTACAAGGGGAGGATTGGTTAGCCGCGATCGACATCAAAGATGCTTATTTGCACATTCCCATCTTTCCAGTCCACCAAAAATTTCTACGCTTTGCAGTAGAAGGGCGCCATTTTCAGTTCAGAGCCTTACCCTTCGGTCTGGCCACAGCACCACGAGTGTTTACAAAAATTCTGGCCCTTTATTGGCCAATCTAAGAACACAAGGTGTAATGATAATGGCATATCTAGATGACTTGTTGCTGATAGACCACTCAGTGAAAAAACTAGACGTGGTCGTTCACAAGACAATCAAGTATCTGGAATCTCACGGTTGGATTATCAACCGAGACAAGTCAGCCCTAAAAACCAGTCAAAAGTCTGGAATACTTGGGGCTAAGGTTGGATTCAGGCCAGAGAAAAATATTCTTGCCTCGAGGAAAGGTGTTGTCTTTGAAAGAGTTGATCAACTTAGTGGGTACAAAAAAAGACAGCCGTCCATACGCCTGTGCATGAGGCTGCTGGGAAAAATGGTGGCATCATTCGAAGCAGTACCCTACGGTTAATTCCATTCAAGGAATTTGCAAGGGGCCATACTGTGTCAGCCTGGAACAAAATAGTTCAGGCCCTAGACTTACAATGTCCTTGTCCCCTTCCGTTCGCAAGAGCCTCTGTTGGTGGTTGGTTCCCCAGAATCTGGAAAGAGGGAAATCCTTCAGTCCGATTTCTTGGAAGGTGGTCACTACAGATGCCAGCCTTATAGGCTGGGGAGCAGTACTGGAGCAATGGTCTCTCCAGGGCAGATGGTCGGATGCAGAAAAGGCCCTGCCCATCAATCTCTTAGAGATACGAGCAGCCCGGTATGCCCTAGTAGCATGGACATCCAAACTCCAAGGGTCCCCTGTCAGAATTCAATCAGACAATGCCACAGCAGTGGCATATATCAATCATCAGGGGGGCACCAGGAGTCGTGCAGCCCAGAGGGAAGTAAATTACATCCTGAAATGGGCAGAAAGATATGTCCCAGCCATATCTGCGGTATTCATTCCAGGAGTGGAGAATTGGAAGGCGGACTTTATAAGTCGCCAGCAATTATGCCCAGAGGAATGGTCCCTTCACCCCGAGGTTTTCTGGACAATATGTCAGCGGTGGGGAACATCGGATGTAGATCTTCTAGCATCCAGATTCAACGCAAAGGTGGACAGGTTTGTCTCTCGGACAAGGGATCCCCTAGCTTGCGGCTCGGATGCCCTAGTGTTCCCTTGGGATCAGTTCAAGCTGATATATGCATTCACACCGCCACAATGGTTACCTCGATTACTCCGCAGAATCAGGGTAGAAAAGAAACCAGTGATTCTGGTGGCTCCAGCGTGGCCCCGAAGAGCGTGGTACGCGGAGATTGTAAAATGTCAGTGGGGAGTCCTTGGACTCTCCCACGTCGTCCGGACCTGCTTTCGCAAGGACCGATATACCACCCTTCCTTACCAGCCCTAGGTTTGACGGCCTGGCTATTGAAGCCCACATTCTAAAAAAGAGAGGGCTCTCTAATCCTGTGGGTATCTACCATGATCAATGCCAGGAAGCCGGTATCCAGGCAGATCTACTATAGAATCTGGAAGGCGTACATCGCGTGGTGTGAGGCCAAGAAATGGCATCCACATAAGTACGTAATAGGTAGGAGTCTGGACTTCCTACAGTGGGCTGTAGATAGGAAGCTTGCCTTGAGTACTATCAAAGGTCAGTTTTCGGCCTTGTCAATATTTTTTCAAAGGCCCTTGGCTTCGCATTCACTAGTCAAAGCCTTTAGATAAGGAGTGATGCGTATTAGTCCTCCGGTTAATATTCCCATATGTCCATGGGATCTAAACCTGGTTCTGTCGGTTCTACAGAAACAACCATTTGAACCATTACAGCATAGTTCCTTGGTTCTTCTCACCAGGAAATTGTTTTTTCTAGTAGCCATTTGTTCGGCTAAAAGAGTGTCGGAATTAGCAGCTATGTCCTGTAAAGAGCCATATCTGGTTATCCATAAGGACAGAGTAGTGTTACGTCCTCATCCAGCCTTTCTTCCTAAGGTGGTATCAAGGTTTTCTTTTGAACCAAGATGTGGTTCTTCCTTCTTTTTTCCCCAAACCTAGTTCGGTAGAGGAAAAGTTATTGCATTCTTTGGATGTAGTAAGAGCAGTTAAAGCTTATCTAAAAGCCACTGCTCAGATTCGCAGAACGGATACTTTGTTTATTCTGCCGGAAGGCCCCAGAAAGGGTCAGGCAGCGTCAAAATCTACTTTAGCCAAGTGGATTCAACAGGTCATTATGCAAGCCTATGGCTTGAGAAGGAGACCGCCTCCGTTCAAAGTTAGAGCGCACTCCACGAGAGCAGTTGGAACTTCATGGGCAGCGCATCACCAGGCCTCCCTGGCTCAAATCTGTAAGGCTGCAACATGGTCTTCAGTACACACGTTTACTAGGTTCTACCAGGTGGACGTTAGAAGTCAGGAGGATGTCGCCTTTGGGCGCAGTGTGTTGCAGGCCGCAAAAGATCCTCATGTCTGATAGCGCTCAGCTTATGTATGGTGTATCCCCCCCCTCATTGGGCATTGCTTTAGGACATCCCATTAGTAATGACTATGTCGCTCTGTGTCCCGTGATGTACGAGAAAGAAAATAGGATTTTTATAACAGCTTACCTGTAAAATCCTTTTCTTGGAGTACATCACGGGACACAGAGCTCCCACCCCTCTTTAGGGACACTTATTGCTTTGCTACAAAACTGAGGTGCTCCCAGATGGGAGGGGCTTATATAGGGGAGGGTACTTCCGGTTTTGGAAGTTGCCAGTGCCAGCACCTGAAGGTATCTATATAACCCATTAGTAATGACTATGTCGCTCTGTGTCCCGTGATGTACTCCAAGAAAAGGATTTTACAGGTAAGCTGTTATAAAAATCCTATTTTAGGCACCCAGAACATGATTGACTATGCTACATCATGGCATGGATGCCCGTTCTCAGGAAAGCAGGGTCCTTTCTTTCGCTTCATACCCCCTTATGCTATGTCAATTTTGCTTTTTGTCTCTGTGAGGAGAAGGACTGCATTGTACTCCATATGTCAAACTATGTTCCCCCTGAAGGATCGCCTATTTTAGGCACCTGCTCTGTTGAGGGCATCACACCTCACCCAGATGGCTCTCCCGTTTTTGGTTGGGCCCCCGGGGTCAGGCATGCAGTTAATTGTGGGCCTGCGGAGGGCTCCTGCTGCTTTTGTTGGCCCTCCACGTTGCAGCGATCAAAACGGATGGGTGGTTTGGGTATACCTGATGTTTTCTGATATTACTAAGCAGTTGCACTTCAGAGGATTCTTAATGAGATTTCACGTTTCCTCAAAGCTATGGATTCCCCTAGAAAAAACTATTGCTGCCCGCAATCTGTCATACGCCCCCTGGGTTCCACCAGAAGATGGGTGCCTCTCTGACGGCTTCCCCATTGACCACTCATTCCCTGAAGGTTTTGGATAGACTCAATGCATCCCTGGCTTTGGCACCGGTGGGAGGCTTCCCCTGGTTTCCTCCTGGTGAACAAAGGTCCTTTTTTTGGAACCTGGGTGGGCAATGGGGGTGTCAGCTTGTCTTGGTATATGGAAGGCCATAGACTAGTCCCACTTGCTACGCTTGGAGATGGGTACGGCAGCTTCCCTTTTTGATTTCTGGATGCATCACCAGCTTGCAGATTTTTTGCATCACAACACCATACCTCTCAGATTAGATCTACACTCAGACTTTGAGAGTTTGTGGGCTGCTAAAGACCTCCTTCCTCATATGATCTCCGCCCTCTATAAATTGTTTGCCGTGGATAAGCCTGACCCTAAACCTTTCTTTGTTAGGGAATGGGAGCGTGACCTCCAGTGTGAGCTTACTGATGAGCAACTGTACCACCTCTGCCACTTGACTCATTGGAGTTCTGTGGACTCCAAGACTCGGGAGAATAATTACAAGCTATTGTCAAGATCGTATCGGGTGCCAGCAGCCCTCGCTAAAATCTATCCCTCGACCTCCGACTTGTCCTTGAGGGGTTATGGCCAAAAGAGAACATTTCTACATATATGGTGGGATTATCCACTACTAATTCCCTTTTGGTCCATGATCTGTGGCATGTGTCGGATGGTCTAGGTCAGTGATTCTCAACCTTTTAGTGCCGTGACCCCTTGATTAAATTTCACAAGTTGTGGGGACCCCTAACAGTAACAAAAAATTTGTAGCGTGGGTTGTCAGCATCCAAGGCAAGTACCGTATTTATCGGCGTATAACACGCACTTTTTTCCCCTTAAAATCAGGGGAAAATCGTGGGTGCGTGTTATACGCCGATACCCACTGATCCCGGCGATCTCCGCTGACTGAGCGGAGCGCAGCGATCGCCGCCGAGATACACATAGCCGAGTGTACTCGGCTATACTCGGCTTTTCTCGGCTCTGCTCACAGTCACGCCCAGTCCCGCCATTGGACCTGTGATATGTCCATCATAGGGCGGGACTCGGCGTGACTGTGAGCGAAGCCGAGAAAAGCCGAGTATAGCCGAGTACACTCGGCTATGTGTATCTCGGCGGCGTTCGCCCCGCTCCGCCCAGTCTCTGCGGCGATCTCGGCGGCGCCAATTTTGAAAACTGGGGCAAGGCTGCACTGGACACTGGGCAAAGGCTGCACTTAGCAAAGGCTGCACTGGACACTGGGCAAAGCTGCACTGGACACTGGGCAAAGGCTGCACTGGACAAAGCTGCACTGGACACTGGGCAAAGGCTGCACTGGGCAAAGGCTGCACTGGACACTGGGTAAAGCTGCACTGGGCACTGGGCAAAGGCTGCACTGGGCAAAGTCTGCACTGGACACTGGGTAAAGCTGCACTGGACACTGGGCAAAGCTACACTGGGCAAAGGCTGCACTGGACACTTGGTAAAGCTGCACTGGGCAAAGGCTGCACTGGACACTGGGCAAAGGCTGCACTGGACACTGCTGGCAAGGCTGCACTGACAAGGCTGCAACGGACACTGGTAAGGCTGCATTTCTATGTAAGTTTTTTTTTTTTCCTTAAACTTCCCTCCTAAAAGTTTTTTTCCCTAAAATTCCCTCCTAAACTTGGGGTGCGTGTTATACGCCGGTGCGTGTTATACGCCGATAAATACGGTAATTTGCGCCCCTAACCCACGGACATTTAGCGCTTCCTGAGTCCCTTCCACTCGTACAGTATTAAAACCCTTATGGTACATTTTAGGATGTACCACTCTCTCTTTGTTCTCCTTTCTTTCCCTTTTATCTCTCTCTATCCTAATTTCTTGTCTTTTTTCCCCATCGCTCTCTCTCTAGACGTCTTTCTTGTTCTTTCTCTTATTCTTTCTCTCCTTTTTCTTTGTTCCTCCCTTCCATGTATTCTCTATTTTTATTCCTTCTATTACTCCTTGGTGGGGGGGGGGGGAGCGGGATGAGTGGCAGTGTTGGCGGGGAGCTGGGATGAGTGGCAGTGCTGATGGGGGGGTGGGATCAGTGGCAGTGCTGGGGGGAGTTCTGATCAGCCAACTTGGGTGCTCTTGATCAAGGTCATCTGCTAATTTGAGAACTGTAGTGGAGACTTTTAATGGCAACTCTAATCACAGCCTGGTACTGTTACTCACTGTGTTTCCAGCTATGTGGTGTCTCGCAGCAGTGACACCTATGCCAAAATCAGGAGATAGGGTCTCCTCCCACTCCTCCGACTACACATTCCTCACCAGTCAGCTGACCTCTAGTCTCTCCCCCCACCCATGCCGTGAACTGAATGGGCGGCTGCGAAGAGGCAGAGTGGGAGGCCGCAGGCTCCAGGAACAGCCAACCTGGGACGGCCACAGGCTCCAGGGACAGCCCTGCTGGGCAGCCGCGAAAAGGCTGGGAGAGCGGTACGGGCTTCAGGAACAGCCCAGGATTTGGTGACCCCTGGCAAATTGTAATTCGACCCCCGAGGGGGTCCCGACCCCCAGGTTGAGAACCACTGGTCTAGGTATTGATATTCCTGCTTCATATTCCCATTTCTCGCTATAAACGTAACGCTCTCCCTCATCTTCTCAACGCTGCAAAACGCCTCATACCAGTCCACTGGAAGAGCCCACGTATCCCAAGTGAGCTTGAGAGGGTGCTGGAGATTATGGAGGCGGCGGAGGAGTTGTTGGCTTCCTGTAGGGGTACTTGAGAAAAATTTGACTCCACCTGGGCGGCCTGGGAGCACATACATTTCTGCTCCAGTGTCTTCCAGTCAGGATGTAGCTTTTTTTTTGCCCTTGCAGACCCTGCATTTATATGGCTTGTTTAGGCGAACCAGAACCCAGGAGTTGGTGTTCCTGACGTTGTCACATCTAACTGGCAATGAACCAGGTGTGAACTTGAACTTTTTCTTTACTCCTTAATTCTAATCCTATTTTTTTTTTTTTTTTTATTGTTTACCAAGTTGCATGCCTATTGTTATCTGCTCTGAGCTACCACGAAAGCTTCTCTGCCCTCTCTTTGGGTGGAATGGGTGACCTATCCACGTAGATCGAATATCTGGGACATGAGAGGATTTCCTTATTATGATGTGCTGATTTTTCTCACTATTATCTTTTAATGCTTTTTGATGGCCTAGCGACTGGAGATAATTGTTTCTTTTTTAATGTATGTTGTTTAAAAATGTTAAATCATATATAAAAAAGATATAAAAAAACCTTCTACCTTTTTACAACTTTTTTTAAACACCATTGGTTTTGATGCAGCTCTAATTTTTTGAGAATTCAGTTGAGTTTATGAAGGGGAAAAAACAACTGGCGCATTTTATAGAAGTCGTGGGGAGTTCATTCTAAGTTGTTTTTTTTTTTTTTTTTTCTTCTTCTTCTTTAGGAATTCTGATTTCAATAAATGTTTGTTACATCACAGGAAGTAGTAGTTTTTCCTCATACTGATGTCGTGTCTCACACTTGGCTGTATCTTGACAGGTTACTCAGTTGTTCCTCCATTTAAACACCACGGGAAGTCCTCGGAACTTCTGCTGACAGATAGTGATGAAGACGTTAAGTGTTGGAAGAAGACACACATGCCGCTGACGGCAATCAATGGGCTGAACACAGAGGACAAAACTGAGATCAATCATTTTAGGTAAGTGTATCATACATCAATACTCTGGTGTCCAGTACCAGACTACAGTGTAAAGAAAATAACTACGGTAGCTCAAGTTTGCAAAGTGAATTTGTTTAGCTTGTTGGTAATAATCATATAAACATAATAATTACTTTTAAAATCGTAGGGGGAATTACCAAAGAGTGGTGCAAGCCTAATGCACCACTCTTCTAAACGTGGAAAATAGAGCAGATGCTGCTCCTAATTAACAAAAGGGACTCAAGCCCCCTTGTTAATTAGGAATGTTCTGCTCTGTTTTCTAGGCTGTATGTGTTGGCTGCATGCTTCCTCTGCCAATCCCCACCCTCTACCCACTGAGTGCAGGAGGGAGGAGAAGGGCTGTGCAGGCTCTGCTCGTACAAGCGACTATAGGAATGCGAGATGTCTGCTGACAGCTCACATGCAATGTCCCAGCTCTGAAATTCTGCAGTAGACGGCAAAGGAAAATCGCCGCTCCAGGTGAGAGACTCCTGGCACAATGAATGATGTAAGACTCCTCAAACAGGTGCAAGGGCTCCCTGCCATAGAAGACTGAATGAAGGATGAAATTGGCTGCACCCCGACGTGATTTGAAGTCCATTTATTGAATATTCCATGCAAACAATGACACACTGCGGTTGCAGGGGCCGAAACGGGGGAAATAGTTTCGCACAGCTACACTGTGCTTACTCATCCCCATCTGAAATTCTGCGACAGTTTTCTATACAGATCTCTTTGTTAATTAGTAGCAGAACCCACTCCAATTTCTATTTTGCTCTGAATAGAGTGGCACAGATAGACCTGAAACAGGTCTGTTTGCTTAGTTAATGTGGTGCACACCACTCAAGTTTGCTGGAGCAGGAAGCTTAGTTAATTTCTTAGCTTTTATCTATCTATACATTTTAATTCCATTTTTGCTTTGGGATGGCCATCTTTGTTGCTTTTCCATAATACTTGTTGTATTGTAGGAGTGATGGTCCTTCACCTGATTTCAGTCTATGGACAGAACTCTTGCTGAGTCTATGCTGAGATGGATTTTATTCATTGCCGATTTATGTTGTCTCACAAGCGGAGTCCGATGAAAGAGGAGCTCCAGGCTCCCCCTCAATCCATAATAAAAGTGTAACCTCAGGGGCTGAGATCACATTGGGGCTATAGTTGTGTTGCTTCAGGCATTACCCCAAAAAAGGGAGAGCCCCAGGAATTTTTTTCACAGGGAGAAAGAATCAATGCTGCGTGAGATGAAGTATTTCCTCTTCTTTTTTTTTTTTTTATGGTAATACTTACAAGCACAGTGACTATAGTAATACAAATATTATAAATAGATGACGTAGCAAGGAAAAATGTAATTTCCATTTCAAAGCAATATATTACTAAACCCTACAGCGCTTCACTGATTTAAAAGACAAAGGAAACTCTATGTGCTGTAGTTATCATGAAGATATTTAAGGTCCTACTGCAGTTCTGAAAGGTTATATGTTTTAAATGTGATTTATGTGATGTCCATTATACAAGCATTTTATAGTTTTATACGTGGAAACAGCATATTTAATATACTGTATTGTCACTAATATGGTTAATTGCTTTCCTACAGGCTGACATGTGTTGCAGTGAGCTTAGACTTGGTAAAAAGATGTGTGAATATGTATGAATCTTTACCAGCCTTCCATGAGATTTTTAATGCAATTTTCCTGCTTATCCATAAACACCTTCCACGAAGCATGTATCCACAGGAGATCCAGGTAAATTTTTTACTTTTTTTTTAATTTATTTTTTTAGGTGCTTGTGTCAATGTAAATACAGCATGGTTTCAGGGGAAAACAGAGCTTGCATTTGTGATCAGTTAGATTCTTTTGAGATCATTCACAGTTTATTGATGAGTGTATTTGACCTGTCATTGACCTACTTCTGAGTCGCATCAGCCTGCTTCAAGCAGCTTTATGTATTCCTGTTGACACATCTTGTGTAACAGGCACTAAAGAAGTTGTCACTTTTGTTGTCAATGCATGTAATGGCAAACTTATTTCATATGGAGTTCAGTGATCTCCTGCTCATAAATAATCATCATATACCCCTAAAATTTGAATAAGCGGTTTTGCCAGGGATGATCTCTCCATTTTATTAATATGATAATTTATGGATTAAATCTCCCATTGAGTTTCACTTTCACTAGTTTTTGGGATAGATAGAGAGAGATAGATCTATATCTCTATCGGTAGTGTGGTACCTCATAAGTGTATGTACCCAGAGTTTTGAACCGGACGGTTTGAAGGGCTCCAGGGAGCTTATAACATACAGAGAAAACTGGCGTTTCAGTTTCCTCATTATTTACTAAAGTCCACTTTGGGACCTGGAGCCCGGGGATTTCTTAGAGATCCAGGTGGGATGAAATCCCCAGTCCTAGGTCCGGGTTTTGAGACTCACCGGCACACTAATTGTTCAGGTGTGTGGGCTTCATAGTAGAGTCAGGACCAGGGTTCTGGGATCCACCCTCCCGAGGAGTCCAGGCTTACAAGGGAGAACCCAGAGAGTGTGCATGTGTGCACAGTGAAAGTTAGAGACCCAAGTCTGAGGGTCAGAGCAGTGAGGGGCTGCTAACTATATGGCCGGTGTTGGCAGGGGAATAGTCTGTAGGAGACAGATGAGAGCCTGAAGTGGAAGGCCTGAGCAGCACTGCTGTATGTATAAGCCTGGAGGCTGAATTTATCATTATTTGCTCTTTAATGTGTTTTTTTTGTTTAAAATTACAGATAAGACAGTGCTTGTATTGAATATATTTTATTAGTATTACATAGGGTTATGTTGCGTGCTAAGGTGGTTACAATTTTCTTTCTCGTACATCACGGGACACAGAGCGACATAGTCATTACTAATGGGTTATATAGATACCGTCAGGTGCTGGCACTGGCAACTTCCAAAACCGGAAGTACCCTCCCCTATATAAGCCCCTCCCATCTGGGAGCACCTCAGTTTTTTGCCAGTGTCTAAGGTGTTGGCCAAGAAGAAACATGTGTTTTTCACTGAGCTTGCGTACAGGTTCTTTTGGGCCTCAGTAAGCTATTCCGGATCCGACCAAAAAAGCTTCATAGCTAAACGGTCGGTACCCGGGCCTTGCAGAGAAGAGCAAGGTTTTGCCTGTAATGCTTCTCTTAGGAGAGCTGGACCCTGGGATCCAGAGCTCTGGTCATACCCACGACCAAGATGTTTTCTGTGCAGGGTGCTATACAGGTCCAGGGGAGTGGAATCCTTGGGAACCCGGTCCCTGAAGGTTTGATTACAATGCCTGCCGTGATAGGTGAAGTTTGGGCTTTTGTGGACCAAACAAAGTCCTGCGGCGGGGAACAGGTAAGTGGGGGCCCCCAGGAACTTGGTTCTATTGGGGGACCCCCAAGCCTAATTTGTCTTTCTGTCTGTTACCTAACGGTATTCCCGCTAATATTCTGTGTATGCCTGTTACTACTGAGAATGTAAAAATTTTAATAGTAGGCAAGAAAAAAAAAAAATGTAAGACCGCGGTACCTGTGTTAGACACTAGAGGCCGCTATGGTTCTTTTTCTTGTAATGTGGATTTTTTTCTTCCAGAATTAAATCCAGGCAGTTGGTATGTTCTCTGCTGGGAAGCTGTCTCCTCTGCCCTGTTGCTGCGCTCATCCATCCCCGGGCCCTGCGGCAAAGGGACCCTGGCTCCCATCTAGCTCCTGGTTGTTTTCAAAAAAGGCGCAGAAGGCGCACGTGCCCGCGCGCGTGCACGCGCCTCTATTCATAGAGGCGATCTGGAAAAAGGGGCGGAGCGGGTGGATGACGCTCAGGTGTGCGCCGCGGCGCTACTGCGCATGTGCGGGCGTCCAGCGTGTTTTGAAGCACATTATAGCTGGCTGTTGAAGTGCACAGACAGAGCTAGCAACAATATAAAGGCACATAGAGGCGGTTGATGCAGGCATCCCCTAGAAAGGCACTTTAGTAGACACCAACTGTGATATAGCAGCAATTGTGCTAGACTATTCTCAGTAAAAGTGGTGTATTACGGCTGGAATACCTCAGCTTTAGGCTTAGGAATATGCCGTCCAGAAGCTCCGGAACTGAATCTTCCAGGAAGCGAAGGGGGTCTCATCGGGCTCTGAGGATCTTGGGCATACTTCTGCTGCACCAGTCTCCCCTGAAGTTCAGAGGTAAGTGACCGTAGAGACCCCGCAGGGGTACTTGGTACTGTGGCTGTCCTCAGTTCACCTGCTCCTGTGTATGTAACAGAGGAGGTTTTTTCCTCAGCTCTGGGAGGATTAGAGAGAGATTGTCAACATTGATCGGTGCCTCCCTGTCAGGGAAAGCACGCCCGATCTCCGTCTCCTCCTTCAGAGTGCCTGTTAGCAGAGCAACAGTCCCATACAGGGATCGACCTGCCTGAAGGGGATCAGGATGAGGTTGATTCTGTTATAGAGGAATCAACAGTGGGGGAACCTTTTCTCAGCATCTCAAGCTGAAAGATTATGGGTTCAGTCTCTGACTAACATGGTCCGATCAGCATTTAAAAATGCACCTTGCGGAACCATCAACCACTACTGTATCCTCGTTGGGGTCGCTAGAAGCCCCCAGACTGTCTGTTCTTTTCCACTTCACCCTTTGCTGAAAGGGCTCATTTACCAGGATTGGGAACATCCTGAGAAAATATTTAGTCCCCCAAGAGATTTCCGGTGGTCTATCCCATGGAGGATACGTTCATCAAAAAAAAAAAAAAAATGGAAGGTCCCTACAGTGGACGCAGCCATCTCTTGTATGTATAAATCACTCACATGTCCAGTGGATAATGTCTAAATGTTCAAGAACCCAATAGATAAAAGATTGGAGTCCTTATGAAAATCTGCTTCTTTCTACAGCAAGCTTGGTGACACAACCAGCAGTAGCAGCTATTGGGGTCTGCTAAGCAGTGAAGGATCAGTTGAAACAGGTCTTGAGGGACTTGACAGATCAGCAGGCTTTGCCCTAGCTGATCTACCTAGAGCCTTAGGCTTTGCGGTTGACGCCATAAAGGATTCAGTCCATCAGGCCTCCCGCCTTACGCTGTTTATAGTACATATGCGTAGGCTCCTATGGCTCAAAAACTGGTCTGCTGAAGCTCCCTGTAAAGAATGGCTGGTTAGCGTCCCATTTCATGGTGAACGCTTATTCAGGGAAAACCTGGACAAATATATCCAGAAAATTTCCAGCTGTAAAAATACGCTCTTGCCGGTTAAAAACAGAGTTAGAGGTCCCTCTTTAAGAGGCCTGCTTCTCCAGTCCCTGGGGCATCGGCTGTGTAACAGTTCCGACGGCCTCCTCGGTCAATTCCCGGGGGTAAAAAACAGGGACAATAGCAGGGTAATGAGAAACCTTGGGTCAGGGGAGGTACAAAACCTCCCCCAAAGTTAAATTCATTGAAGCCCCCACTCAGTCGGGTGGGGGGAGGACTCCAGTTGTTCGCAAGAGACCTGGCGGGACACAATCAAGACAGATAGGTGCTCTCCGCAGTATGTTTGGGATACAGTTTGGAGTTAAAAGACTCTCCTCCTTCCCATTTTTGAGGTCAAACGTGCCAAGGGATCCCCGGAAGAGAGAGTCCCTCCTGTTGGCACTAGAACAACTATTGCTCCAAGGAGTAATTATGGAGGTTCCCCTGGAAGAATGAGGGTTCGGGTTTTACTCAAACCTCTTTACAGTCCCGAAGCAAACGCGGACGGGAGGCCCATATTAATTCTAAAAGGGCTATACAAATTCCTGTATATCAGGACTTTCCGATGGAGTCGATCCGATCGGTGGCCACTGCCCTACAAGGGGAGGATTGGTTAGCCGCGATCGACATCAAAGATGCTTATTTGCACATTCCCATCTTTCCAGTCCACCAAAAATTTCTACGCTTTGCAGTAGAAGGGCGCCATTTTCAGTTCAGAGCCTTAGCCTTCGGTTTGGCCACAGCACCACGAGTGTTTACAAAAATTCTGGCCCTTTATTGGCCAATCTAAGAACACAAGGTGTAATGATAATGGCATATCTGGAGGACTTGTTGCTGATAGACCACTCAGTGAAAAAACTAGACGTGGTCGTTCACAAGACAATCAAGTATCTGGAATCTCACGGTTGGATTATCAACCGAGACAAGTCAGCCCTAAAAACCAGTCAAAAGTCTGGAATACTTGGGGCTAAGGTTGGATTCAGGCCAGAGAAAAATATTCTTGCCTCGAGGAAAGGTGTTGTCTTTGAAAGATTTGATCCACTTAGTGGGTACAAAAAAGACAGCCGTCCATACGCCTGTATATGAGGCTGCTGGGAAAAATGGTGGCATCATTCGAAGCAGTACCCTACGGTCAATTCCATTCAAGGAATTTGCAAGGGGCCATACTGTCAGCCTGGAACAAAAAAGTTCAGGCCCTAGACTTACAATGTCCTTGTCCCCTTCCATTCGCAAGAGCCTCCGTTGGTGGTTGGTTCCCCAGAATCTGGAAAAAAGGAAATCCTTCAGTCCGATTTCTTGGAAGGTGGTCACTACAGATGCCAGCCTTATAGGCTGGGGAGCAGTACTGGAGCAATGGTCTCTCCAGGGCAGATGGTCGGATGCAGAAAAGGCCCTGCCCATCAATCTCTTAGAGATACGAGCAGCCCGGTATGCCCTAGTAGCATGGACATCCAAACTCCAAGGGTCCCCTGTCAGAATTCAATCAGACAATGCCACAGCAGTGGCATATATCAATCATCAGGGGGCACCAGGAGTCGTGCAGCCCAGAGGGAAGTAAATTACATCCTGAAATGGGCAGAAAGATATGTCCCAGCCATATCTGCGGTATTTATTCCAGGAGTGGAGAATTGGAAGGCGGACTTTCTAAGTCGCCAGCAATTAGGCCCAGAGGAAGGGTCCCTTCACCCCGAGGTTTTCTGGACAATATGTCAGCGGTGGGGAACATCGGATGTAGATCTTCTAGCATCCAGATTCAACGCAAAGGTGGACAGGTTTGTCTCTCGGACAAGGGATCCCCTAGCTTGCGGCTCGGATGCCCTAGTGTTCCCTTGGGATCAGTTCAAGCTGATATATGCATTCACACCGCCACAATGGTTACGTTGATGACTCCGCAGAATCAGGGTAGAAAAGGAACCAGCGATTGTGGTGGCTCCAGCGTGGCCCCGAAGAGCGTGGTACGCGGAGATTGTAAAATGTCAGTGGGGAGTCCTTGGTCTCTCCCACGTCGTCCGGACCTGCTTTCGCAAGGACCGATATACCACCCTTCCTTACCAGCTCTAGGTTTGACGGCCTGGCTATTGAAGCCCACATTCTAAAAAAGAGAGGGCTCTCTAATCCTGTGGTATCTACCATGATCAATGCCAGGAAGCCGGTATCCAGGCAGATCTACTATAGAATCTGGAAGGCGTACATCGCGTGGTGTGAGGCCAAGAAATGGCATCCACATAAGTACGTAATAGGTAGGATTCTGGACTTCCTACAGTGGGCTGTAGATAGGAAGCTTGCCTTGAGTACTCATCAAGGGTCAGATTTCGGCCTTGTCAATATTTTTTCAAAGGCCCTTGGCTTCGCATTCACTAGTCAAAGCCTTTATACAAGGAGTGATGCGTATTAGTCCTCCGGTTAATATTCCCATATGTCCATGGGATCTAAACTTGGTTCTGTCGGTTCTACAGAAACAACCATTTGAACCATTACATCATATTTCTTTGGTGCTTCTCACCAGGAAATTGATTTTTCTAGTAGCCATTTGTTCGGCTAAAAGAGTGTCGGAATTAGCAGCTATGTCCTGTAAGGAGCCATATCTGGTTATCCATAAGGATAGAGTAGTGTTACGTCCTCATCCAGCCTTTCTTCCTAAGGTGGTATCGAGGTTTCATTTGAACCAAGATGTGGTTCTTCCTTCTTTTTTCCCCAAACCTACTTCGGTAGAGGAAAAGTTATTGCATTCTTTGGATGTAGTAAGAGCAGTTAAAGCTTATCTAAAGGCCACTGCTCAGATTCGCAGAACGGATACTTTGGTTATTCTGCCGGAAGGCCCCAGAGAGGGTCAGGCAGCGTCAAAATCTACTTTAGCCAAGTGGATTCGACAGGTCATAATACAAGCCTATGGCTTGAGAAGGAGACCGCCTCCGTTCAAAGTTAGAGCGCACTCCACGAGAGCAGTTGGAACTTCATGGGCAGTGCATCACCAGGCCTCCCTGGCTCAAATCTGTAAGGCCACAACATGGTCTTCAGTACACACGTTTACTAGGTTCTACCAGGTGGACGTTAGAAGTCAGGAGGATGTCGCCTTTGGGCGCAGTGTGTTGCAGGCCGCAAAAGATCCTCATGTCTGATAGCGCTCAGCTTATATATGGTGTATCCCCCCCCCCCCTCATTGGGCATTGCTTTAGGACATCCCATTAGTAATGACTATGTCGCTCTGTGTCCCGTGATGTACGAGAAAGAAAATAGGATTTTTATAACAGCTTACCTGTAAAATCCTTTTCTTGGAGTACATCACGGGACACAGAGCTCCCGCCCCTCTTTGGGGACACTTATTGCTTTGCTACAAAACTGAGGTGCTCCCGGATGGGAGGGGCTTATATAGGGGAGGGTACTTCCGGTTTTGGAAGTTGCCAGTGCCAGCACCTGACGGTATCTATATAACCCATTAGTAATGACTATGTCGCTCTGTGTCCCGTGATGTACTCCAAGAAAAGGATTTTACAGGTAAGCTGTTATAAAAATCCTATTTTTATGAATTAACCCTTATTTTCTTAATTCAGGATATGTGCCAAAATATTCTAGATGATATAGAAAGACTTGGAAAGAAACCCTACAAACCACTTATGTTTGAGAAACAGGCACCTGTCCTGATGAAAATGTTCACACCAAAAGTTATGCCTGTGTAAGTATGGAAAAGAAGTAAAAAATGGGGGAAAAGGATAAAGAACATTGATCGAAAAGAGCATCATTACCAGAAATTTTTTAGTGCAGTGATAGTTTGACTCATAATTACTCTGTTGCACAACACTGTGCCTAATTTTTTTTTTGTGAGGGGGAGAGATAGAGGGTTCTTTTTGTGGTATTTTTTTCCCTATATAAATATATAAAACATATAAAAATTGCCTAGACAGTACAGGCCATATGCGGAGGAGGAGGTGACAGGCAAAAGTTTTTAGTTTTTAGCGCCTGTCAGGTTTCTTTATCGTACACCACGGGACACAGAGCTAGTCATTACATAATGGGTTAAGGGTCACCAGCGGTGATTGGACACTGGCACAACCAATGGAAGACAGTTCCCCTCCATATAACCCCTCCCATCAGGGAAGTACCTCAGTTTTTTCGCCAGTGTCGAAAGGTGTTGGACGCGTTAGGAGGTGCTAAAGGAAAGCTCTACCAAAGAGACCCTCTGGGGGTAAAAGAGCTATGCTTTCGGATCCATCCAAGACGCCTACAAATGAGCTGAATCTGGATGGGATCCGGGCCTCATCCATGAGGCGTCGCCTGTAATGTCTCTCTTCGGAGGACTGGGCTCTAAGATCCAGCACTTTCGCTATTTCGCTATAAAGTCCTGGTAAGAGTCTTGTACAAGGCCCAGGGGAGAGGTATCCTTTAAATAGGAACCCATATCCCTGAAGGTTGGCACACATAGCCCACCGTGAAGGGTGAAGTTTGGTATCTGTCTGAAATCTTTCAGCAGAAAAACCTGCGGCGTGGATAAGGTAAGATTAGAAGGTCCATAACTAGGTTGGGACCTTTTTCAAAAAGTGGATGTCTTCTTTTTTTCCACCACTGGGGGGAGTAAAGAGCTGAATATACTCACCTCACTCTGTTCAGTGTCGGCTTCGGCGAAGTACACTGCTCGTCACCTCCGCTGCTGAGCTTGCTGGGGCACCCCGATCCTCCTTTCGGTGGCCGACCAGACACCTGCAGATGCAGGTAAGTGGGAACAAGGGCTGATGAGAGTCCTCTCTCACTATGGCCACCGCCATAGCGCTAAGGGCCGCGCGCGCACGCGGGAGCGCGCTTTATCGGAGGGGGGGGCGAAGGCGTGCGCGGGCACGTGGCGCGCGCAGGCACAGAAACGGCGCCAATTTTAAAAGACTGTCAGTGTGAGAAGCACTGCAGCAGCAAGCAAGCTCGTTAGTTCTCTTATTCCTGGCAGAGAAACACAGCAGCTATACAGGGACGTAAGACTCCATGTGGTTGGATTGGGTACTTCCTAGAAGACATCCATGTTATGCATAGTTATGTGTTAAAAGTTGCATACTTAATGTATTTGCTAAACTGAACACGGTAGTATATGCATTTAGGTACCTTGTATTTTGTCTAAACGGTAAGCCTTCCAGGGGAAGTAATACGGACAAAAAGAGATAAGAAAGCACCACCGCCTGAGAGGAGGCTCTAACTGTGCTGACTCGGTACCTTTCTCTCCTGTGTTGCTAAATGCACCTGTTCAGGATGAGCCATTACCTCTGTCAGGTATGGCGGCTTCCCCAGTGGAGCCTGGGCCTGTATATGTCACTGAGGACACTTTATCAGCTGCCCTAAATAATCTGGAGGAAAAAATTGCTACCTTAATCGCTAAGTCCTCTAAAAAGGAACAATAAGTGAAGCAGGTCTCTTCCAGTATTGGACCTCCCTTCAGAAGTACCTGAGGGAGGAGGATGAGGAGGAGGAGGCTACATCAGCAGAGGATGAGGAGCCAGATTTTAAGGTCACAGGTACAATGCTATAGCAGTGCATTTAAGTTAACCTCTGCGGAGGTAACGGAATTACCTGTCTCCTCCCTAGGGTCATTAAGATCCCTGCAAGGTGCATGCTCCTTCCCGGTTCATCCGTTACTAGAGGATCTAATATACGCAAACTGGCAACATCCAGATAAGCGTTTCTCACCTCCAAAAAGGTTTAACATTCTTTATCCTATGGGGGAAATTTTTTTTTTTAAAGAAATGGAGCCTGCCTGCGGTAGTTGCGGCTATTTCTTGTGTAAATAAAAACCTGACATGTCCGGTGGATAATGTACAAGGGTTTAAAAGATCCTTCTGAGAGGAAGTTGAAATCCTCCTTCCTTTTGGCCCGCTCAATTACCCAACCTGCAGTAGCAGCAGTCGGTATGGGTCAGGTCATCAGCCAACAGGTAAAGCAGGGGCTGAAGGAACTGCCTTCAGAGCAGGCTAGAAATTGGGAAAAATGTGCCTAAAGCCTTATGCTTCACAGTGGATGCCATGAGAGATTCTATCATACAGGCATCACGCCTTACACTCCAGCTGGTACAGATGCGCAGAGTACTTTGGCTTAAGCATTGGTCAGCGGAGACCCCATGCAAAAAGCTGTTGGCAAGTTCCCGTTCCATGGCGAACGCCTATTTGGGGAAGATTTAGAAAAATATATACAGAAGATCAAGTGGTAAAACGACTTTTACCTGAGAGAAAGAAAAACAAGAGATCTTGTTTTAAACGCTCTCTCCCCAGCTCCCGGGAAATCTGACTCCAACCAGTGGCGGCGGCCTGTTTTAGCCGCCCACAAAAGCCAAGGGGCAAGCTCAGAAGAACAAGAAGCCGTGGGGTGCAAGAGCTAATAAGCAAGCCCCCAAAGCCTCTCAGTGAAGGGGCGCCCCCGCTCGGCCGAGTGGGAGGAAGGCTTTGTCAGTTCTGAGCGACTTGGTGGTCAGAAATCCAGGACAATTGGGTAGTATCCACAATATCCTCAGGGTACAAACTGGAATTTCGAGAGATCCCATCTTCTCAATTCCGAGGTTCAAGACTCTCCAAGGATCCACAAAAAAGAGAATCCTTCTTCAAAGGTTTGAATCACTTAATGGCTCAAGGGGTAGTTACAGACGTACCCCAAAAAGAGCGAGGTTCAGGTTTTTACTCAAACCTCTTTGTGATTCCAAAGCCAAATGGAGATGTCAGACCCATCCTGGATCTAAAATCCCTAAATCGGTTCCTGAACGATCGCCATTTTCGAATGGAAACGATCCGATCCGTGGCCGCCACTTTAAAGGGCGGAAAATTCATGGCGCCCATAGATATCAAGGACGCACATTTACACATACCCATCCTCCCCGCTCACCAAAGATTCCTAAGGTTTGCGGTAGAAGATCGCCACTTTCAATTTGTGGCTCTGCCGTTTGGTGTAGCCACCGCGCCCATAGTATTCACAAAGGTGCTAGCTCCTCTGTTAGTAACCTAAGAACACGGGGCATTGCGGTAACAGCCTATCTGGACGATCTACTAGTAATAGATCAGTCAAAGGACGGATTGGGTCACGCTGTACACACTACAGTAGGATACCTGGAGCATTTAGGATGGATTATAAATTTACAAAAATCCTCTCTCCAGGCCCAAAGAAGGATAGGGTACCTGGGCATGATCATAGATACAGCCCAAAACGGGGTATACCTGCCAGAACCGAAGATACAGTCTCTGAAAGACCTGATCCACAAGGTCAAAGCAAACAAGAGGCCGTCTATTCGCCTTTGCATGAGACTATTGGGAAAGATGGTAGCCTCCTTCGAGGCGGTCCCTTACGCCCAGTTTCATTCGAGACTACTTCAAGGCAGTATTTTAGCTTCCTGGAACAGGAAGAGCCAAGCTCTGGATATACCCATGCGCCTGTCCTCACAAGTACGCCACAGCTTCGATTGGTGGCTAGAAGCCAGGAATTTACGGAAGGGAAGGTCCTTCCTCCCAGTGGCCTGGAAGGTGGTATCTAGGGATACCAGCCTATCGGACTGGGGTGCAGTATTCGAGGAGGCTTCTACCCAGGGAACCTGGGCCAAGACTCAGGGGATCCTGCCCATCAATGTGCTAGAGATCCGGGCGGTATATCTAGCCCTCAAAACCTGGACATACAGGTTACAGGGCTACCCAGTTCGGGTTCAATCCGACAATGCTACTGCAGTAGCTTACATCAATCACCAAGGAGGCACCCGCAGTCGGGCAGCCCAAAGAGAGGTGAACCGGATCCTGGCATGGGCAGAAGAGCATGTACCTTGCCTTTCTGCAATCTTCATTCCAGGGATGGAAAATTGGCAAGCAGACTACCTGAGTCGTCAGCAGCTGCTACCAGGGAGTGGTCTCTTCACCCCGAGATCTTTCAGGCCATATGTCTGAGATGGGGAAACCCAGATGTAGACCTGCTAGCTGCCAGGTTCAACAAGAAATTGGACAACTTTGTGTCCAGAACGAGGGATCCTCTAGCCTACGGGACAGACGCTCTAATAATACAGACGCTCTAATAACTCCATGGAATCAGTTCTCACTGATCTAGGCATTCCCTCCGATCCCTCTTCTACAAAGACTGCTTCGCAGGATCAAGGAGGAGGGAATACCAGTAATCCTAGTGGCCCCAAACTGGCCCAGGAGGCCTTGGTACGCCGAGATTGTAAAAACGGCGATAGGAAGGCCCTGGAAGTTTCCACTCCGACACGACCTGCTGTCACAGGGTCCAGTATTCCACCCTTCCTTACAAAGGCTAAAGTTGACGGCCTGGCTGCTGAGACCCACATTTTTAAAAAGAGAGGGGTCTCTGGTCCGGCTCTTTCTACGCTCATTAATGCTAGAAAGCCAGCCTCCAGACTCATCTATCAGAGAGTCTGGAGAGCATACGTTTCCTGGTGTGAATCCAGATGTTGGAATCCTCAGAAGTATGAAATAAGTAGGATTCTTGCTTTTTGCCAGTTAGGAGTGGATATGAATTTAGCCCTTAGCACCATCAAAGGGCAAATATCGGCTCTATCAGTCTTCTTTCAGAGACCATTGGCATCTCACTCCCTAGTTCGGACATTCATTAAGGGGGTACTGAGGATAAATCCTCCAGTTAGGACTCCCTTGTGTCCATGGGATTTGAATTTGGTATTGTCAGTGTTGCAAAAGCAACCTTTTGAACCTATTCGCCATATTCCTTTAATTATATTAAGTAGGAAGTTGGCCTTTCTGATTGCTATAGCTTCTGCTAGGAGAGTATCAGAGCTAGCAGCTCTTTCTTGTAAAGAGCCTTGTCTAATTTGTCACAAGGACAAAATCGTACTACGACCCCATCCGGCTTTTCTACCTAAGGTGGTGTCGGCTTTTCACTTGAATCAAGACATTGTTCTGCCTTCCTTTTTTCCAAACCCGCGGACGGCGGGGGAAAAATTATTACACTCTCTAGATCTAGGGAGAGCGGTAAAGGGGTATCTGCAAGCAACCGCTCAGATACGTAAAACAGATGTTTTGTTTATTTTACCAGATGGGCCCAAGAAGGGCCAAGCGGTATCAAAATCCACCATTTCCAGGTGGATTAGACAAGTAATTATTCAAGCTTATGGTTTAAAGAACAGGACTCCTCCTTTTCCTGTTAAGGCGCACTCTACCAGGGCGATAGGTGCTTCATGGGCAGTGCACCACCAGGCTTCGATGGCTCAGATCTGTAAGGCTGCAACTTGGTCTTCAGTCCATACATTTTCCAAATTCTATCAAATAGATGTGAAAGGACATGAGGATTCCGCCTTTGGGCGAAGTGTGCTGCAGGCAGCAGTATAGGGCTTCTGGTCCGCAAGCGGCCTGTTTTGATCTGTGTCTCCCCCCCTTCATATGAGCATTGCTCTGGGACGTCCCATTATGTAATGACTAGCTCTGTGTCCCGTGGTGTACGATAAAGAAAATAGGATTTTTATAACAGCTTACCTGTAAAATCCTTTTCTTGGAGTACACCACGGGACACAGAGGTCCCCCCCTTCTTATGGGAACCTTACTGCTTTGCTACAAAACTGAGGTACTTCCCTGATGGGAGGGGTTATATGGAGGGGAACTGTCTTCCATTGGTTGTGCCAGTGTCCAATCACCGCTGGTGACCCTTAACCCATTATGTAATGACTAGCTCTGTGTCCCGTGGTGTACTCCAAGAAAAGGATTTTACAGGTAAGCTGTTATAAAAATCCTATTTTTTATTGCTGTTTGTGCCCTCTCTATTTGTCCTGTTTACCATGACCGTTGAAAGTAAAAGAAAAAACGAATCCCAGATTTTTGGGTTGTACCCAGAAAACTAATAGAGGGGAAATCTTCCAATGGGGACACTAGTTCTGGTGACCTGGGGGTCCCCAAGGAATGCCCTTAATTTGCAGGGATTTCATCTCACTTCCTGTTTGTCTATGGGACAGGAAGTGAAGCGAAATCTCCGCAATGGCACACAGATGGCGGAAAAAAATATGATGTGTTCTAACCCTCCCTTGCTCTATCCAAAATGAATAAAAATAGGATTTTTTACTCACCGTAAAATCCTTTTCTCTGAGTCCATGGACCGACACAGCTTCTCTATTGACAAAGTGGATATTATCCGTTAATTAGGAGTGACTAGGCAGAAAAACGTGTAAAAAGTGTTGCATCACACCTTCTACAGTACCGCCCAGGGGGGTGGACCCTCTGGGTATAACCTCTCAGTCTGCATCTCGCAGATCAGTTCGTCAAAAAGCAGTACAAACTTAAAAGGAGTGGTGTGTGCTGTGTCGGTCCATGGACTCAGAGAAAAGGATTTTACGGTGAGTAAAAAATCCTATTTACTCTTTCGTCCATGGACTGACACAGCTTCTCTATTGACAAAGTGGGACGTCCCAAAGCAGTGTCAGAGAAAAAATGAGGGGTGGTAACAGCATAAAAATAAACTTCACCCCAAACACAAAACAGCACTCCTCCAACGGAGGAGTTGCAACTCTAAACAGCCGCTTGCAAAACCTTGCGGCCGAAAGAGGCATCCGAAGATGCACCTACATCAACTTTGTAGAATTTTGTGAAAGTGTGAGCGGACGACCAAGTCGCCGCTTTACACAGTTGGGAAACAGACGCTTGATGTCGGAAAGCCCAAGAGGCACCTATTGCCCTGGTCGAATGCGCCGTCACAGGAAAGGGGGGCGCCTGACCCTTTAAGGCGTAAGCCTGGATTACTATCTGTCGGATCCACCTAGAGATGGTGGCCGATGAGACTGCTTGGCCCTTCTTGGGACCAGCCACCGAAACAAACAGTGAGTCTGACTTCCGGAACAGGGAAGTAGCAGATAGGTATACTCTCAAAGCTCGGACAACGTCCAAGGAATGCAACGCCGACTCCTTAGGATTCGACGGATGAGGACACAAGGATGGAAGTACAATGTCTTCGTTGAGATGAAAAGCCGAAACGACTTTCGGAAGAAAGGAAGGCTGCGGCCACAGCACCACCTTATCCTTGTGGAAAATCAAATAGGGAGCCTTGCAGGACAAGGCTGCCAGCTCAGAGACTCGTCTAACTGACGTAACAGCCACCAAAAAGACCACTTTCTGAGAAAGTGTCAATAGGGGAATATCTCTAATCTTCTCAAACGGTGCCTTCTGAAGCACCGACAGGACCAGGTTCAAGTCCCACGGGGGCAGATATCTGACCCTTAATCGTACTTAGGGCAAGCCTTTGGTCCACCCCATGCTGTAAAAACAGCAGGATTCTGGAAACCAAATAGGTACGCGGATGCCATTTCATTTCCTCACACATGGAGATGTAGGCCCTCCAAGTGCGGTGATAAACCTTCCTAGAGGACGGTTTTCGAGCACTTCTCATAGTAGAGATTACTGAGTCTGACAGGCCCCGGTCTCTCAGTACCTGGTTCTCAACAGCCATGCCGTTAAAGCCAATGGCTGTAAAGCAGGATGGAATATGGGACCTTGCGATAGCAGGTCCTTCCGTAGTGGTAGGCGCCAGGGGACGTCTGCTACCAGACGTACTAGATCGGCGTACCAAGGACGCTGAGGCCAATCTGGAGCGATTAGGATCATTGGAATTCCCTCTGCCTCTACTCTGCGGAGCAGAAGAGGAAGAAGCCTTAAGGGAGGGAAGGCATAGATTAGTCGATACTGACCCCACGATGCTACCAACGCGTCCGTTGCGTCTGCCCATGGGTCTCTTGACCGGGCCACAAATCTCAATACCTTCCGATTGAGTCGGGAAGCCAGAAGATCTACGTCTGGTGTGCCCCATCTTTGGCAGAGGAGTTGGAACACCTCCAGGTGTAAGGACCATTCTCCCTGGTCCAGCATCTGGCGGCTCAGGTAGTCCGCCTGCCAGTTTTCCACACCCGGAATGTACACGGCTGATAGTGCCGGTACACTCTTCTCTGCCCACTTCAGGATGCGAGCAACCTCCGATGCTGCAGCTGAGCTTCTTGTTCCTCCTTGATGATTGACATATGCCACCGCTGTGGCGTTGTCTGACTGGATCCTGACTGGATGCCCTTGCCGTCTCTGAGACCATTTGAAGAGGCACAGCTTGATCGCCCGGATCTCCAGGACATTGATCGGCAGGAGGGCTTCCTCTGGGGTCCAGCGACCTTGCGCCGACTGGACACCCCAGACTCCCCCCCCCCCCCCCAACCTGTAAGGCTGGCGTCCGTCGTGATCACTATCTAGTAAACCGGAAGAAATGACTTCCCGGGCATTAGAGCCGGTGCTGTCAGCCACCATACCAGGGATCTCCTGACTAGGTGGCTCACTCGGATTGGATAATCCAGAGATGAAGGGCATCTGTTCCATCTGGACAGAACTTCCTTCTGTAACACTCGAGTGTGGTATTGAGCATATGGGACAGCCTCGAAGGAGGCTACCATGAGGCCCAACACTCGCATGCAAAAACGGAGTGACGACCAATTCCTGGAGGTCAGCTGCCGTACTGCAGCCCGGAGGGTCTGCAACTTCTCCACAGGGAGGAATACCTTTGCCTCTGAGGAATCCAGAATCAACCCCAGGTACACTAGGCGTTGAGTGGGCACCAATACTGACCTTTGCGTGTTTAGTATCCAACCACAGTCTCGAAGAGTCTGACAGGTAATGGACACGCTTACCTCTAATTCTGAGCTTGAAGGGGCCTTCAGCAGAAGGTCGTCCAAGTAACCTGTGATAGTGATACCATGCTGTCTTAGAAGTGCCAGAATCGGAGCGAGCACCTTGGTGAACGTCCTGGGTGCTGAGGCAAGGTCAAACGGGAGGGCCACAAACTGGTAGTGGTTCTTCCCGATAGCAAATCGCAGAAACCTCTGGTGTCTGGAGTATATGGGGACATGCAGGTATGCGTCCTTGATGTCCAAGGAGGCCAGAAAGTCCCCCGGATGGAGAGCCGTGACTACAGATCGAACCAACTCCATCCGAAATCTTTGTACTTTCACAAAGCAATTGAGGGCTCTGAGATCCAAGATTGGCCGAACCCCCTCCTTCTTCGGCACAATGAACAGATTTGAGTAAAAACCCTGACCCCGTTCCTGTTCTGGAACTGAATAACTACCCCGCGTTCCAGTAGACCCTGGACCGCCCCATACAGGGCCTCCCGACGGGTCGGTAGTAGCTGGAGATCGGAGGTGATGAATCTGTCCGGTGGACAAGAGAGAAATTCTATCTTGTAGCCTGAGGAGATTACTTTGCAAACCCACCTGTCGGAGACTAGAGCAGTCCACTGAGTCGCGAATTTGCGAAGACGTCCCCCCACCCGAGAGCTGGGTGGGCGCGGACCTTCATGTGGACGCAGATTTGTCCGCAGGCTTGTTGGGTCTGCGGGACCAAGGACGCTTTTGTCCTTGGGCAGGCGCTTTATCGGCCTGGGGTCTTTTCCCTGTCGCCTTAAGGGGGCGAAAAAAATGCTTGCGTGCAGTAAAGGAGGGCCCTTGCCCTTGGCGTGGCCCCTTACCCTTGCTAGTTTGGGGAAGCAAAGTGCTTTTACCTCCTGTGGCATCCTTGATGATGTCATCCAGAGAAGCCCCAAAAAGTCTGTCGCCCTTAAAAGGCAGATCCAACAGGGCTTTCTTGGAAGTCTGGTCCGCAGACCAGCCCTTTTGCCAGATCAGGCGGCGTATTGCTACTGCATAAACCGAAGCTCTTGACAGCAGGGGAATAGTATGCATGTCTGACTCGCAGACAAACTTAAGGCCATGGACCAACTGGTCGGCCAAAGTTATCTCATTTAGGAGGAGCATCTCGCTCCTTTAACCCCTGGAGTAGCAATTTTGCCCATTCAGTAAGTGTCTGAGACACTAGGGCCCCTGCCAATGCCGGGCGTACTGCCGAGCCTACCACTGAGTATAGGTAGCGAGCGAGTGCTTCAGCCTTCTTATCCACAGGGTCCTTGAAAACAGGAGCCCCTTCTACTGGAATAGTGGTGGCTCTATTAAGTCTGGACACCGAAGGGTCCACTATAGGGGGAGAGGTCCATATCTTCAGAAAACTCTCCTCAAAGGGGGTACCGTACTGCAAACCTCTTTGGGGCTGTAAAGACCCTCAGTGGGTTCTCCCATTCCTTGTATAAGAGTTTGTCAAAATAAGACACACAAGGGAACACCTTAGCAGTGCGGGCAGGTTTACGAAACCCAAAGGGGACTGGAGTATCTGTTACTTCTGCAGTATTTTCCAACTTTAGCGTATCCCGCACTGCAGTAATAAGGTCAGATACCAAAGCCGTCTCGCGTACTGACCTGGACTTGGAGTCCTCACTGTCCGATCGGTCACGGTCTGCAGTCTCTGATGCATCAGAATCTGGGCCATGAGCCGTAGCTGGACCTGGTTCTGCATCAGAAATATCCCCAGAAGATTGCAGGGGACGGGGGCGTTTATTACCCCCTGTATTCCCGTGTGCTGCTTCCACCCTGGCAGCAAACGCCTCTAGGATTGCCGACATAGCGTCCATAGACACCAGCTGCTAAATCTGGTGTTTCAGGGGAGAAGACATCTGGCTCAGATGCCATGCTGACCACACGCTGACACCCACAGGGCTCCAGGCAAGATATCAATAGGCCACCCTCCTGTGCTGCAGAGAGGCTGGGTCACCCAGAGGACTCACCACCCTGGATAGGTACTGCTATGCTGCCGGGTGCTGCGCCTGTGATGCTGTCCCTCTGCTGCTGTGTCAGTCTGCTTCTTTTATCAGCACTTCCTGTGTGAATTTTCGCGCCAGTGTAATGCACCCTAGAGGCCGGAGGCTCTCGCAAAATGGCTGCCAAAAACGTCTGTATGGAAGATAATGTGGGCTCCAAGAAAATGGCCGCGGAGCCGAAGATAGAGGTCAAGCAGCCGTAGCCCACAAAAAGATGGCCGCCGAATGGCAATCTATACATACAGGGTGGACAAACATGGCCGCCGATCACCTGATAGGGGCCAGTGGGTGTGGCCGAACCACAGGAAGATGGCCGCCGGGCAGTCACAAGAGGCCAAACTTGGCATGGACCACCTCAAAATGGCCGCCGACAGCATGGAGGAGGAAGGACACACACACACACACACAGGTACGCAGAAATTACATTTCTTTTAAATGTTAGTTACAGCCAGCCTCGCTCCAGTGGGACCCCTTAGGTGACCCCCAGCAACCTTTAGCTAGAAGCCCAGGGAGGAGGGAAAGGCAGGGAGAGAGGGAAGAAAGGGGCCACAACCACTTACTTGATCTCTCCAGGAATGTCCAGCTAAATCACCCAGCCGAGGCAGGGGAGTTTTACTTACCTATCCTGCATGTATTATGCTGGAAGACATTCCAAACAGATCATCGTCCGCGCACGGAAGGTGACTGTTGGCCAGGCATGCTGTGATTGGACCCAAAAGGGACGATCCTATGTATGCCCTGGAGCATGACGCTCACCGGACAGGCTGCTGCGACTCGGCCGTAAGGTCAGCCGAAGCTGAGCGGTCCAATGCAAGCCTTGGAGCGTAAGCTCACCGGCCAGGCTGCTGCGACTCGGCCGTAAGGTCAGCCGAAGCTGAGCGGTCCGATGCAGGCCCTTGAGCGTAGGCTCACCGGCCACCCGTGGAGCGACGGGCATGTTGTGGAAAACCCAGCGCGTAGCTAGGGTCGGCACACGCGCGATGGCCGAAACTGGGGAGACTACAAGGATCGAGGATCCAGCCTGTCACCCAGTCGGCAGTTGATCGAAGATCGCAGGAAACAACAAATGAAAAAAATAAATAAAAATATATATATATATATATTTTTTCCCCCAGACCAATGGGCCCGAAGGGAGCCATGTCCTACTCCTTGCTAGACAGAAAAAAACTGATCTGCGAGATGCAGACTGAGAGGTTATACCCAGAGGGTCCGCCCCCTGGGCGGTACTGTAGAAGGTGTGATGCAACACTTTTTACAAGTTTTTCTGCCTAGTCACTCCTAATTAACGGATAATACCCACTTTGTCAATAGAGAAGCTGTGTCGGTCCATGGACGAAAGAGTAAACATTTTGCCTATAGTTCTACTTTAACGTACATGTGGTAGGATGGAGATGAGGGGGTTGATGTGCAGGATAAGGGAGTTGAAGGAGTTAATATATTTTCTCTTCCTCTATTGCAGGGGTCTTCAAACTACGGCCCTCCAGGTGTTCAGGAACTACAATTCCCATCATGCTTAGTCATGTCTGTGAATGTCAGAGTTTTTCAATGCCTCATGGGATTTGTAGTTCCGCAACAGCTGGAGGGCCGTAGTTTGAGGATCCCTGCTCTATTGTGAGAAGAAGGGGAGGGCTCTCCGATGTAAACACAGGGATTGTTTACATTTGTGATTTGTCATCACAGCAGTCATGAGGTACAGAGCTGCTCTGATCAGCTTTGTACATTGTGTCTGTAATCTGAGCTGTCCAATGGGTTCTCAGGTCATAGTCATTCTTGGGCACGCTGACTACCTGTGTTTTTTGTAGTGCATTTAAAGCTTTAGAAATGTTCACCGCTCCTCCATCCCTAAATGTATGGTGGTAGTAGTAAAGTCCTTAATTACAACCTCAACTGTTGTGCATTAGTTGCATGTGCTTGCAGTGATGTCAAAGTTTTGCTTATCTCCATATCATGCTTTGCCGCTTTAAATCTGTTGACAAATTAGCAATATATACCATGTGTAGGAATAAGTTGCCTTCATTTTTAGTAGAGAGCATATGAAGATACACAGGCATTGGTTTTAAAGCACACACACGCATCTCATGTACTGCATCTGGCAGACATTCTGATGCTTACTTCAGCAAGAGGGTCTGCTTGGTTGAGCACTGGAAGTAAATGCTGGAGACTACTATGCCCACACTCTGGGACTCTGCAGAATAAATTCATTTTAGAGAATGCAAAGGGAGCACCCAAATACAAAGCTTCAGCACTAAGCACCAGGGAGCAGCTTCTATGTACAAAGCTTAATTACAGAAAGCTGTAACTTCAGGCCATATGTGACCGATCCAGACACTCAGTCCCTGTGCTGGCATCTTACATGTTTCTCTCTCTTTGGGGCAGGCTGGAATTTGGCAGAAAGCAAGGCTGTAATAAGGTGGAGCAAGAACGAAAGAAACTCATTCACAAACACAAACGCGAATTTAAAGGAGCTGTGCGAGAAATCCGCAGGGACAATCAGTTTTTGGCAAGAGTGAAGCTTTCAGAGTCCATGGAGAGGTGAGTGAACCAAGACTAATGTCTTCTATCTATCTATTTATATATATATATGTGTGTGTGTGTATGTGTAATATATATATATATATATATATATATATATATATATATATGTATATATATTCAGAAATGTATGGCCCCAATGTACAGGAAGCATTGCATGTAGGGATGGATGCTACACTGGGTAACCTGAAAAGAAAAATAAGTCTTGTCTAGATCAGAGGTTCTTAAAGCTGAAGTTTTCTCTACAGCTTTAGTCACATCGTTTACCTGTAATTAAGGATGTGTCATGTTGTGCAGGTAGCTGGATCCTGGAGAAATCTTCACTGCAGGGAAGCCTGTCCTCTTCCTGTCTCTGAACGTCCGGTGATGCAGTGGTTAACAGCTGCCAGTCTTTAGGCAGAACAGCAATACTGATGGTCTGATGGGGACACACCCTCTCCTCCGTTATCCTCCAGAGAAAAGTTCTTTCATTGATTACACTGCGTATAACAATCTGAGAATGGGGAAGAGAATTCGCTGACTGATCAAATTGTGCCCTGCTCACAGATCATGTTATAAGCTGTGTAAACAATGAAAGAACTTTTCTCAATGGAGGAGGAATGGGTTGGGATGGGAATTTAGAGACAGGAAGAGGACAGACATCCCTGCGGTGTACATTTATCCAGGATTCAGTTGCCTGCAACAACACGAGACATCTTTCATTAACCACTTCAGCCCCGGAAGAATTGGCTGCCCAATGACTGGCCTTTTTTTTGCGATTCGGCACTGTGTCGATTTAACTGACAATTGCGTGGTCGTGTGATGCTGTACCCAAACAAAATTGAAGTCCTTTTTCCCCCCAAAAATAGAGCTTTCTTTTGGTGATATTTGATCGTCTCTGCAAGTTTTTTTTTTTTTTTTGCGCTATAAACAAAAGGTACAATTGAAAAAAACACTATTTTGTACTTTTTGCTATAATAAATATAGCCAATTAAAAAAAATCAAAAAAAATCACAATAAGCGTATATTTATTGGTTTGCGCAAAAGTTATAGCGTCTACAAAATAGGGGATAAGATTTATAGCATTTTTATTTTATTTTTTTACTAGTAATGGCGGCGATCTGCGATTTTTATCGGGACTGCAACATTATGGGCGGACACTTTTTTGACACATTTTTGGGACCATTGGCATTTATACAGCGAGCAGTGCTATAAAAATGCACTGATTATTGTAAAAATTTCACTGGCAGGGAAGGGGTTAACACTAGGGGGCGATCAAGGGGTTAATTGTGTTCCCTGATGTTTGTTTCTAACTGTAGGGGATAGGACTCACCTAGAGGAAATGACAGATTGTGATTCCTAGCTATTAGGAACTCACGATCTGTCTTTCCTCACAGAACAGGGATGTGTTTGTTTACACACACGTGTCCCTGTTCTGCCTCTCGTGCCCGCGATCGGTGGTCATCGCGACCGCCTGTCACAAGCATCGGCACCCCCGCCATGCAGCGGGCACGAGCGCCTGCTATCCCACTTAAAGGGAGCGACGTAAAGCTATGACGGTTCGCAGGATCGTGCCAACCTGCCACCTTTTAACGATGGCGGCTGGTCGGCAAGTGGTTAAAATAAAGTTGTGACTAAAAGTGTACGGATTTAAATGTTTTTTATTTTTTTTTGTAATTAAACTTTAACTTTAAAGTTATAGTTTAGTGCGGTATCACAAAAAATGCTATTTATTTGGAATGGTGTGTATCCCATGTCCCACAGGCTGCTGCTTCAATTAGCATTCCTTCCTTCCTGAATGGACGACTAGGAGGCTCAGGGATCGTTTCAACTACCATATTTACAATATAGAAAAAAAAACATGGCACTAATGGGGCTTGATGCCCATGATGATGGTGATGCTTCCCATGTGCAAATTCAGGGCATAGAAAAAGTGATGACACCCAGTAGGAGGGGGTGGGGGCTGATTTAGAATCCTGTGTAAACGGGAAGGATTTTGGATATTTTCTCTTAATACTAGAATTCCCATGGGCTTACATTTTGAGTGGGATTTAACCCATTTTTATGACTGAATTCAATCACAGTTGGGATTTCGGTTGTTTGCAAATATTATAATAATATGTTCGTTATATGTGTTTTTGATTGCTCACCATCCCTTGTACCAGCTGTTTTTTGTATCTTTTTTTTCTTTCCTCCTATTGGTATAAATGTTTTTTCCTTTTTTTCTTTATTGGATTAGCTGCTATATTGTTTAGAACTGTTATTGTTTTTGGCATTTTAAGTTGGATTATCTGACTTTAATTTGCTGTTTTTTTTTTTTTTTTTTTTTTTTATAAATTATTTTTATTAAGTTTTCATACAGTACAATACAACAATTAAACATAAACCCGGGTAGGCAACATACCTTCGCGACAGGGGCCATGCAAGGCCCAACCTACTAGAACTAACATAGTTCAACTATAACTATAACCCCCCCCCCCCCCCCAACCCGACCAAAGCCCAACATCTGAAGATCACATAAACATGCACCCTACGCATACCATTGTAAAAGTCATAGTCTGTCCTCCCACAATACCAACCCCAAACCTCCGGAAGAATCTATTATTGTTAGGAAACCCAGGGAGAGACGCAAGCCAGATATACAGTAATAGAACTACAAGCATGCAACATCTGCCCAACCACTAATACCTATTGATCAGATCAGCCCACCGTTGCAAAAGAGTCCTGCCACGCCTGCCAAACCTTTTTAAACTTTTTCACGCATCCTCTTGCCCTGTAAGTAGCCCTATACAGATGTATAACCGAATTGACCAATCCCTTCCAGAATGAGAGCGTGGGGGCATTAGCGCTCTTCCATTTTAATAAAATAGCCTTCCTGCCATAAAATAACTCAATATATAGCAATGTGTGGTGCGCCAAGGACGGAGCGACCTCCTCCACCAACCCTATGAGGCAAACCCCAGGTGTCAGAGGAACCAGAGCACCGTGCACCTCCGACAGCTAACCCACCACCCCAGACCAGAAAGTCTGAATCTTTGAGCAAGTCCAGAAAATATGTTCCGAATCCACCGGGGAGTGTGTGCACCTCCAGCATTGACTGCTAGAGGATGGATAGATCCGAGAAAGCCTGACGGGTGAAATAATGCGGTGCAGAAATTTGAACTGTATTAAACGGTCTCTAGCGGAAACCAGATGCTTAAAGGGGTGATCCCACATATCCTCCAAATCCTCCCCTTGTATATCCGGGATTTCTCTTTCCCACCGCTCTCTACACCTAGATACCCCCAGAGGTGTCTTTTTAAATAAGCATTTGTAAACAGTGGATAGGGGTTTGGCCAGGTCCTCATCCTTCAAAAGGGTCTCCAGTGCTGATGGAAGAGACTCAGCTCTTCGGCCACTGAACTGCACCTGAAAGGCGTGGCACAGCTGCAGATAGCGAAAGAAGAAGGTATTCAGCAGGTCATGTCTTGCTTTCAATTGATCAAAAGAAATAAGGTCACCTTCCCTAGTGATATCCTCCAACACCTTAACACCCCCACAAGCCCATATTATTGGATCCGGGAGAAAGCAAAAATCAGGTAGCTTTGGGTTCAACCACAGCAGGGCCGAAGGCAAGACTCCTAGATTGGAGGGTGACTAATTTTCTGTTTTTAAACAAAGGTTTCACTTGATTGAATACACCCAAATGGTCATGTGCTTCATTGTGTATAGTAGAGTGTATTGTGTTGGCATCTTTGTGGTTTTGAAAAAGCACGTAAATTGTGTGAAACGCGTCAACCTTGTCTTTCCTCTCCCCCTGCCTGTACCCATCCAGTGCTTTTATGATTATTTTTCAATAAAGAGACTGTTTGTACCATTTGTGTGGGTGGGCAGCCTATCCAATTTTCCCTGTAATACATGTGACTGCTGCAGTGGCAGGGCGTGCACCCCTCCCTATGGTATTCACCTTAGGATTACAGCTGATGCCGACTCTTCATTTCTTCCTGAATGTTGCCGAATACTGACCAGAGTGGTCTTCCAGTGCTGCGGGAGTTGGCAGCGGCTGTAAATGTGAAGGACTTGTGCTGCTCACTCGCTCCTTTCTGCCCACTTGCCATTCACATAACTCCTACTAATATTGTCCCACAATGCAACACGTTCTGTGGATAGGTGGGCAGAATCTGTAATTTATCTGCTCCTCCTCAATTCAAAAATCACATTGCAATTTGGGACCCATAGATAACATTGGTTTAGATGCATTGCCAATGTCTTTCTTGACCTGGCTTCAAGGAATCGTGAATATTATAAATCACTCAAATGAAAGTAAACCTGTGACCAAACCTTGGCCATTTAGTATGATAAAATGCATAAAAAGAAGTTACCTTCTGTAAAGATCACATTCATATAATCAGGAGATCCACAGATCAAAAGCAAAGCTCAACTTTTACAAGAAAAAGTCAATATCTGCCTGTGAATTTAGCTGCCTGTATCTCTGGGATCTACTGATTGTTCTGAGGCTTGGTTGTCTCTAACTATAACCTCTGCATATGTTTTGTTTATGACGACCCTGTGACTGCTCTATTGCTTCTGGATAACTGTCAATTTATTGGTTTTGTTTGTTGCCATTGCTCCTAACATCTACAATTTCAATTGTCAGGGATGCAGCGAGGAAGAGGAAGGTAAAGGAACTCTTCAACAGTCTGTCAACACAAGAGGGAGAATGGAAAGCTATGAAAAGAAAGAAGGGGAAATAACGTGGACTGGCTGTGCCCATAACATGGAGGGATCTGCAGAAAACATTTCCTCCTACCTGTCCTTTGAGGACAGCTTTTATCTTTTTTCCATTTTATGGAAACGGTGTTCGATATGAATCCTATATTGTAAAAATTAATATTGCATGTGGACACTTGGAGCCATGATTGACGTGAACTTGCTCAATCAAGCCTTTTTTTAATGTCTGATTACTGGAAAGAAAGCGTAATATAGAATTTCCACTTTGTGGAATACATTACAATTACAAGCATATATTTCACCTTCTGACATTTGTGTATTTTTCCTTCTGTTTTCTGCTTGTGTTTTCCCTACAATAATCACATTCTCATGCCAGATGCCTATATACCAGGTCCCCTGGTTACAAACAAGATAGGGTCTGTAGGTTTGTTCTTAAGTTGAATCTGAAAGTTGGAACAGGTAATTAAAAAAAAAAAAAATGTAAGCTTTTTGGATAGCAAAGGGAAGGGTTATCACCCCTGTAACATTTGTTTTGCTGTCTTTGCCCCGTTCAGAAGATTTCCCCTCCCATTCTGTCCCAATGACAATTGGATTTTGAAAATTTTGGGTTGTTGTGGAAACAAGCTTTGGTGATAAAGCATCAGTGGAGGTACCTTTTTCCCATAATACCTCTTACAGGAGTGAGTTTCCCTTCCAAGGGGGAGATTTCCTCTCACTTCCTATTGTCTCCCTCCGTTTGTAAAGTAGGAGTCGTTTGTAAGTCGGATGTTTGTAAATAGGGGACCGCCTGTATCGGCTGTGCAGATGTATAGCTACAAGTTTGAGTACATGATTTCTGCTGGTGAGATATTTGATCTCGAGTTCCCAGAACTGTCAGAGGGGTAGGATGAGGAACCAGCAAAATATAAGCAAATTAATCTACAGCGTTAATAGAATATAGAAAGTCAAACGATCTCCAATAAGTCATAATGCATACCTATTTTATTTTGGTTTAATACAATTATCATGCATTCTTCGTAAAGTAATAGGCTACAAAAGTGCATGAACTACAAGCAGCAAGGAGAAATCAGAGGTCAGTAATCAAAATACCTGTATGAAAACCTTCAAATAGGATCTGCCTTTCATTCACGTTCAAGCTAAATAAGATCAGCCTTCCTGGACTAGACTGCAGCCCAGTATTCAAAGAATGGCGGCTTCTACCTGAGGTTTTGCAAACAAATTGTTTTTATTTCTGAGAGGTTCCCTTATAAAAGAATCGGGTACAGGACTTACAGGAAGAGTGATGCACACAGGCCCATTCACACAGCTGAAGTAGCTTCTGATCCTCTAGGCCTTCATATGTACTTACTGGTCAGCATCTCTCCCCTCTTGAGCTTGACATGTTCATGCGTCACCTCGGGCTTGCAGGAAAGAAAGAAAAAAGAGTTTATGTCCAAATGTGTTCATAGCCATTCAGTGTGTGCAGTTCTCATAGCTAGCAGGTAGACTTGTGTCATCGTTATCTAACCTGCGTTAGAAAAATACCAGCTGGGGTTCTCATTTGTTGCAACTGGCAACACCTCTAATTTAAAGGGCAAGTTCACCTTTCTGAACATGTTGCATGTTACATCCATATTTAGGGTTTAGCATGTAACTTGTTCAGCATCCACCACCTCACACCCCAATCCTCTGCTTCCCTGTGATCGTGGGCAGGGGGATCTTCTACCTGCACCTGCTGCCACCAGGCCACGTCTTTCATTCAGAGGTCTCAATGAACTATGAGGTTGCTGGTGAGCGCTTTCATGGTTCATTAATCTTCTTCAGTAACTGCCTGCCTGCCTGTATTGGAGGTAAGGACAGATGGCTATACTGACAGTCTGCAGGAGCCTGGCATTGCACCTGAGATAAGCTGATCACTGGTGCATTGCTTAACAGGCGCCTGAGAAAAAAATTAATAAATGCACATTTTTTACCTGCAAAAAATTAGCATTTTTAATGGTGAACTTTGCCTTAAAGATCCTCTGGACCTTTTTTTTGCCAATAGTTGGTTGGCACATTAACCACTGTCAACTTTTAATAGTGAGCTATAATATCAAACAGCTGGAAAGGAAGATGAAATTGGTGCCATGGGATGGAAATAGGGGCTGGGGAAAAATCTGCAGATAATATTAAAAGACTTGCTGATTATTCTGCACACTTTTATATATCTGCACAGCTTAATTTGCTTTATAATATAGGACAGAGTTTTGGCACTAAGGTATCTGGCCAACTTCTCACATTTGTCAAATTTTCCAGTTACTGTGGATGGCTAAATCCATTGCAGATCTGGCTGGCAAGAAAACATCTGCCATGAGATGGGAAAGAGGAGGGTGCATAGGTGTCCTTTAGCCCAGGTTCACACTGGGCTGTGGGAATTTGCACGATTTCACTCCTGCTGGCAGTCCCGATTTCAGCTGCGATTACAGAGACAGCTGTGCAGTTTCTGCACAGATGTCAATGTAAATCGCTGGCCGTAATTGCAAAAAGTAGTACAGAAACGACTTTTTGAAATCGATGCAGCGACGCAGGTTCGGCGCCGCACCGATTAGGATGGTGCCATTGCCGGCAAATGGCACCAATTTGACATGTCAAATCGCATGTCAAAATTCACCAGTGTGAACCAGGGCTAAAAGCTGATTTTCAGGTATCGCAATTTTTACATAGTTAAATTGGTCCAGCTTGGACCAGTGTAAGTATATATGTGCCATACCTGGCTGATCCCCCATGGAAGCTGGAAATTACTGTAGTAGTCACCCCAACTACAGCAATTGCCTCTACATTCCAGGTCCCATGCTGAGCAGCTGCTTACAGAGCACAGGAAATCGCCTGTTTGGCACAGGTGCCATTCAGAGAATACTTTGTATTTTCTCAATGAATGCAAAGTATTCTCTGATTGGACGAGGTGGAGTTTGTGAGTAGCCGCTGGGCGCGCCATACTGTTCTTTAATTTTGTACATGTGCTTGTGTACTCTGTCTCCTATGGTGATCTAAGGTTGTGACAAGAGGGAGTACACAATGCACAAGTGCGGTCCAAAAGAACAGGAGGGTGGTCTCTCCCGTGGCACAATGGGGCGCTGGTACCAGCAGATGCCCTGTTTCTACAGTAACTTGGGATGGAGCCATCACAGGTTGCATAGGATTGTAATAAGTTTCTTTTTAAATGCAGTTTTGGAGTACATGCTTAAACAAAAGGGAAGTCCTGGTTTATAGGTCCATTGAGGGGAAAAAGTATTTGATCCCCTGCTAATTTTGTACGTTTGGCCACCGACAAAGAAATGATCAGTCTATAATTTTAATGGTAGGTTTATTTTAACAGTGAGAGACAGAATAACACAAATATCCAGAAAAACAACCGCTTTAAGGAAACATGTTCAGTTTTATTGCCATGAACTGCCTCATTATTGTTAATACTAAAGTAAGGATATCAACCTAAAAGTATACGTGTTAAAGAGGAAGTAAACCCTTTTTAAAAAAAAAAACCCTGCAAGAGAAAGGCATAATGAGCTAGTATGCTATGCATTCTAGCTCATTATGAATGACTTACCTGAGATAGAAGCGCTCCTCGTTCCCCGCCGCCACGATCTTGCCTTCGAGTCCCTTCCGTGTTTCGCCGCTCCGGCGCTGTGACTGGTCGAAGCGACGATGACGTCACTCCCGCGCATGCGCGCGGGATCGGCATAATCCCGCCATATCCCATTCATAAAACCGGGACGCTCAGTGCGCCTGCACTGTTGTCTACAGCGCGCATGCGCCGTAGACATCAGTGCAGTGTTTTCTGCAAATATCTCCTTAACCATGTAGGTTAAGGAGATATTTCTTGCACCTACAGGTAAGCCTTAATTTAGGCTTACCTGTAGGTGCAAGTTGTCAGAGTGGGTTTACAACCACATAAATGTGCGATGAAGATACAGTATCGGTTTTATGTATAGCCCTTAATGCTATTTTATCATTGCCTCTTGCAGTAGGTATTGCTCCATGCAGTAAACTTAGTTACGCTTTCATTCGTTGTGTTTTTACCTTCACTCTCTGGATTAATACCAAGCCTCTGCTCTTCTCCTTCCAATAGTTTCCTGTAGACTGCAATCTCGGCATCCAGCTTGAGCTTGATGTTTAGCAGGTCTTGGTAATCTTGTAGATATCTGGCTAGGTCAGCCTTTGTCTCTAGGAGGCGATCTTCCAGCTGGGCGATGATGTCTTGTAGGGAAGATGCTTCCTCCAAGTGCTTGGCTTGCATGTCATCCAGCAACTTCTCCAATGCTTCATTGCGTGCCCTTAAAGTATCGATTTGACCCTGCAGGTCAGATTCTTGTGAGGAATACCTGCTAATATCTTCTCGGATATTCCTGATCCTATCCTCATTCTTGTTCAGTTGCCCCTTGGCAGAACTGAGTTTAGTTTTGTACCATTTCTCTGCCTCTTGGATGTTTTTGGTTGTAGCTTGGTCAATCTCCATCCGCAAGGCCTTAAGGGCTGCTGCTAGATCAGGTCGAGAGCTTTCTATCTCCAGGCTCACCTTGGATTCCTGGATTTGATTCATTAGGTCGGCAACTTCTTCATCATGAAGCTTTTTAAGAAACTCAATCTCGTCCATCAGTTGTTCAATTCTTTTCTCTAGCTCCAGCTTCTGCACGGTGGCATCGTCCACATCTTGACGAAACTCCCTCAAGGTGTTCTCAGCCTCCTCTGGCAAAAAATTATCCAAGAGTGATATCATTAATGCCTTTAATATAAAATTTGTAAAACTTCAGAAAATCAATCAGTTTTAGAAAGTAAACAATCATCTATCATTTACTGGCCTTGCTTAAGCTGAGTGAATTCTTGTTGGTTGCCACATTTAAAGTTTATGTCCGGCCAAAACTTCATCACTTAAAGCGTAGGTTCCGCGGTATATCCTTTTTTTTTTTTTTTACATTGCATTGGTTGAGTATTACTTTCTCATGTATTTACTCACGTATCAGATGTTTCCCAGTCAGAATCAGTTCTAAATTAGAACTTATAAAAATCCCCTTTGTAAGTTGCCATTTTGCTTGTGGGCATTGTGAAGCCCACAAGCAAATACTTCCGGGAAGCGTGAATGCTTTTCTCCCACTGCACTGTTACCATCACAACGGACACATACTGTGAAGTTGTTGAGGGGGGGGTGCGGGGGGAGCCGCCGCGGGATGTGCTTTTTCTTTTCACATTCTACAGTTCATCGCGGGGGGATGGGGGGCGCCGCTGCGAGATGTGTTTTCTTTTTACATTTTACAGGTCATCAGCGGGGGGGGATGGGGGGTGCCACGCGATGTGTTTTCTTTTCACATTCCACAGTGAAATCAGCGCTCCTGTCTCCTATACTCTGGCTCCTGTCCTGTATGCTAACATCAGCTGCAGCTCAGAACAAGCGCTCTGAAGCTGTCAAGCTGATGAAGCTGATGACGAGGTGGTGAATTGTTTCCTGGGAAAGCATGACACTGCACTCCCAGGAGGCATTGGGGCGCTGGGGAAAGTAAAGGAACGCCCACTCCCGCGGGAGGGATACCAGGAAGTGTCCCTATTTAATACGAAATTCAAGGTAAATAAAAAAACGAAGAAGATAATTATTTGCCAAATGTTGTTATAAATGTTATACTGATTGGGATGAGAAAATGTTTAGACTTAGGGTGAACCTCCGCTTTAAAGGGTAAGTTAACCTTTGTACACTTTTTTTTTCTTCTAAATTCCAGCTCCCCTATGCACCAATATAGCATTCATGTGCTTTTTTTTTGCAAAAATATCTCAAAGCTTTCCATTAAATCTAGAGTCGCTTACTTTTCTTGTCTAAATCTACGTTTCCAGATGTTTCATTAGTAATGTCTTCGTCCTGATCAGACTTTAGGTCATGACACAGGAAGGAGTTGACCTCATTAGCACACACCCTGCATCATCCACCCTCCCATTTCCAGGTGCATGTTTTTTAAATGAAATGCAATCAATTGGTGCATAGGGGAGCAAGAATTTTGACAAAAAAATAAAGTGTAAAGGTGAACTTACCCTTTCTAATGAACTTTTTTTTACAAGTAAAATAAAAGAACAAATTTGGGTTTCTAAATAGAAGTCCCTTATGTGAGTTACTTTCAAACTGAATGTCAGGATAATTGGTAATCTGTAAATATACAGGTCCTTCTCAAAAAATTAGCATATTGTGATAAAGTTCATTATTTTCTGTAATGTACTGATAAACATTAGACTTTCATATATTTTAGATTCATTACACACAACTGAAGTAGTTCAAGCCTTTTCTTGTTTTAATATTGATGATTTTGGCATACAGTTCATGACAACCCAAAATTCCTATCTCAAAAAATTAGCATATCATGAAAAGGTTCTCTAAACGAGCTATTAACCTAATCAACTAATTAACTCTAAACACAAAAGATTCCTGAGGCTTTTAAAAACTCCCAGCCTGGTTCATTACTCAAAACCGCAATCATGGGTAAGACTGCCGACCTGACTGCTGTCCAGAAGGCCATCATTGACACCCTCAAGCAAGAGGGTAAGACACAGAAAGAAATTTCTGAACGAATAGGCTGTTCCCAGAGTGCTGTATCAAGGCACCTCAGTGGGAAGTCTGTGGGAAGGAAAAAGTGTGGCAGAAAACGCTGCACAACGAGAAGAGGTGACCGGACCCTGAAGAAGATTGTGGAGAAGGACCGATTCCAGACCTTGGAGGACCTGCGGAAGCAGTGGACTGAGTCTGGAGTAGAAACATCCAGAGCCACCGTGAACAGGTGTGTGCAGGAAATGGGCTACAGGTGCCGCATTCCCCAGGTCAAGCCACTTTTGAACCAGAAACAGCGGCAGAAGCGCCTGACCTGGGCTACAGAGAAGCGGCACTGGACTGTTGCTCAGTGGTCCAAAGTACTTTTTTCGGATGAAAGCAAATTTTGCATGTCATTCGGAAATCAAGGTGCCAGAGTCTGGAGGAAGACTGGGGAGAGGGAAATGCCTGAAGTCCAGTGTCAAGTACCCACAGTTAGTGATGGTCTGGGGTGCCATGTCAGCTGCTGGTGTTGGTCCACTGTGTTTTATCAAGGGCAGGGTCAATGCAGCTAGCTATCAGGAGATTTTGGAGCACTTCATGCTTCCATCTGCTGAAAAGCTTTATGGAGATGAAGATTTCATTTTTCAGCACGACCTGGCACCTGCTCACAGTGCCAAAACCACTGGTAAATGGTTTACTGACCATGGTATTACTGTGCTCAATTGGCCTGCCAACTCTCCTGACCTGAACCCCATAGAGAATCTGTGGGATATTGGGAAGAGAAAGTTGAGAGACGCAAGACCCAACACTCTGGATGAGCTTAAGGCCGCTATCGAAGCATCCTGGGCCTCCATAACACCTCAGCAGTGCCACAGGCTGGTTGCCTCCATGCCACGCCGCATTGAAGCAGTCATTTCTGCAAAAGGATTCCCGACCAAGTATTGAGTGCATAACTGAACATAATTATTTGAGGGTTGACTTTTTTTTGTATTAAAAACACTTTTCTTTTATTGGTCGGATGAAATATGCTAATTTTTTGAGATAGGATTTTGGGGTTTTCATGAGCTGTATGCCAAAATCATCAATATTAAAACAAGAAAAGGCTTGAACTACTTCAGTTGTGTGTAATGAATCTAAAATATATGAAAGTCTAATGTTTATCAGTACATTACAGAAAATAATGAACTTTATCACAATATGCTAATTTTTTGAGAAGGACCTGTATATGTATGTAGCTGAAGTTTTATGTAAAGTTCCAACTTTATCTGTAAAAGTCAAACTTGACCCCACCCTCTCTACTTCTTAAAGTGGTTGTAAAGGCTGAAGGTTTTTACCTTCTTACATTCTATCCATAACTAAACTCAACTCAGTTCTGCCAAGGGGCAACTGAACAAGAATGAGGATAGGATCAGGAATATCCGAGAAGATATTAGCAGGTATTCCTCAGAAGAATCTGACCTGCAGGGTCAAATCGATACTTTAAGGGCACGCAAAAAAAAAAAAAATCTTCAGTGTGCTGCTGCCCCCACAGCCTCCCTAATACTTACCCCAACTCAATCCTGATCCAGCACTGTGCACAGGAACCTCTGGTCTGCCTCTCCTTATTGGCTGAGGCAGAGCAGTGGAATGCATTGGCTCCCACTGTTGTCAATCACAGCCAGTGAGGAGGGTGCAGGGCTACGCCACCCTCTGTGTGTTTTATTGACACACAGGGGTGGCTTGGGAGTGAGCACGCACTCAGTAGGAAGGAGCCAGGAGTACCGGCAGGTGGACCTAAGAAGAGGAGGATCTGGGCTGCTCTGTGCAAAACCCCTGCCCAGAGCAGGTAAGTATAACAGGTTTGTTATTTTTAAAACAAAAAAGTGTCACTTTAGGAGTCCCTATTGAGCAGTGAAGCGGCCCATCTGTAAAAGCCAACCTTGAACCCACTCTTCCCACCCCTCAATAGTCCCTATTTGGTCAATGAAGTTGTCTATCACATCCATCTAATAGGCAGGCTCTGGAGGTAGAAAGGTGAGCTTGAAGCCAAGTTTAACCGTTACAGAAAGATGTCTTCACTTATCACCTTATTTGAGCTTTTTGACATATGCTTTTTAATAATTTATCTCTGATAAAGCACTGTTCAATTCAGGCTGCAGTTTAGCTCCGGAAGATCCTCCCCCCACACCCCCATGACCAGGCCATTTTTTTTCTATTCAGCACTGCACTACTTTAACTGGTAATTGTGTGGTCATCCAACACTATATACACTGTAATACAAATAGAGCTTTATTTTGGTGGTATTTATTAACCGCTGTTTTTTATTTTTTGCGATTAAAAATAAAAAAATTAACTTTTTACTTTCTGCTATAAAACATCTCTAATCCCAAAAAAAAAAAAATTCTTCATAAATTTTGGGCAAAATGTATTCTGCTACATGTCTTTGATAAAAAAAAAAATCCCAATAAATGTATATTACCGTATATACTTGAGTATAAGCCGAGTTTTTCAGCACATTTTTTTTGTGCTGAAAATGCCCCCCTCGGCTTATACTCGAGTCACCTTTATGCGCCTGATCTCCCGGACTTTGGGGACCCGGTACCGGCTGGCTGTAGGTCTCCTGGACCCCAATCTTGGTGCACATGTAGCCCCACCCTTCCTTTACAAATGTACAAAGCTTGTTGTCCGGGGGACCTACGGCCGGGGAGCACCAATTTTTCAAACCGGGCACCCCTTCCTTAGACTCCCATGTTAAACTGTAATCTCTCCTGTGACTTTGGAGACCCGGTAATGGCCGGTCGTAGGTCCCCTGGCCCAAAACTTGGCACACATGTAGCCCCATTTCTCCTCTATAAGTGTGCAAAGTTTTTTGTCTCAGGGACCTACGACCGGAGAGCACCGATTTTTCAAACCCGGCACCCCTTCCATAGACTCCCATGTTAAACATCAGTCTAGAAATGGACACAGTGAGGCATACAGATGGACACCCTGGGCTTATACTTGAGTCAATACATTTTCCCATTTTTTTTGTGGTAAAATTAGGTGCCTCGGCTTATACTCGAGTATATACGGTAATTGGTTTGCGTGAAACAAACTATGGTAGATATTGCATTTATTTATTTTTTTAATACTACTAATGGCGGGGTGATCAGCGACTTATAATAGGACTGCGATAGTGTGACGAGCAATCTGACACTGAATGACGCTGACAGGGAACTGACTACCACTCACCAGGGACACTAATAGAGTGATCACAGAACTGAACGACATTGTTTTACTGTAAAGCTCAATCAGTGATATCAATTAGACAAAGTCAGCCATCAGACCTGCTTCTAATGCCTCTCTAGATGACCCTAGTGCTCAGGGAATCTTGTGTCATATTTTAAATGTTTATTGGTAAAACAAATATTGGCTAGATAATGTAACTGGCAGATATAAAACAGTTAAAATGCAATAAAATTGACCCAAAATCATTCCACTTTCCTTTAAATGGTAATCGCTACAACGCAAAACACTGTGCTAAACAAAAGTTTGGAAAGCAAAAAGTATTGCGACAAATTTCTGCATTCTTTCCCCTCACCTTTCAGAAACAGCTCCTCATCACACTTGGCATTCCATATGTCGATCTCTTCCTCTAGGTTTCCTCTCTCAATGTCAGCTGCATTCTTTTCTTTGTTCAACTTCTCAATCAGTTCTTTGAGCTCCTTGAACTCTTTCTCATATTCATCTGCTATGCCAGGTCCCCTTTCCTTAAGCCGCCTGGTCAGTTCTTCAATCTCATCATGCAGGGCCTTGTTCTTCTGCTCCAGAGATCGGACCTTGTCAATGTAACCAGAAAAGCGGTTGTTCAGCTGCTGGAGCTCTTCCTTCTCGTTAGGGCGGTGGATGTACACCTTGGTGGTGGCCTCAGCTTCCAAGCCATCCCTAACATTGCTGCCTAAGGTCACCGCGCAACCCTTGGTCCTGGTGGACTCGTTCACAGTCTTCTGAGAAAAGGCTGAGCCCTTCATTGTGGATGTCGTCTCTGAATTTGGAGAAGGTGGACTGGGAATAGCACAAGCCAAGCTTATATGTAAGCTTCTGGAATGTGACAGATACTCTTTAGCTGTACACATTTAATGTATGGCCTTAATTATTCAGATACTTTGTACCACGAAAATGCTTTGGTTGGGCAGGATTGTTTAGTAATCGCATTCTTAGAGTTTTACACCTTGGTGCAACATGTCTGTCATATCACATTATTCCAGTGATGATATGTTTTCTGTGTCTGAACCATTAATTCCTCAGCAACCCAAAACAATACAGAACAGGTCAAAATGTCAGGATCTCCCGAATTCAAGAACACCTGTCCCTTCGTAGGATGAAAATGGGGTTCAGCGCATGTTCACACCATGGGGGAAATGTACTAAACTGGAGCAGCTATTTATAGTAACTAACTTCAGCATGTTCAATTGGGCTTTGCTTACACTTGTGGTTTGGGAGCAGTAAAAACAAGCTGTTGAGTCACGTTTTTACCACCCCCCTCCCTGAGCTGCAAAGGCAGCTGTACTAGGGTATACACACACACACTGTGGACATGATTCTTTACATTGAGGGGTGGCAAAAAACTATCTCCCCTGTAGTACTGCCCACCAAACACAGTTCATTCAAGTGAATGGGGCTGCAGAGTAACTGCCTCAATGCATGTGGCTTTAGAGGTTAAAACGGGTAAGGAGATTATATATTTCCTCTTTACTGCCTGTCAAATTAAAAAAAATGAAATAAAGAAGTTGATTGGACACCATTCTCAGCTGCTCCAGTTTCATCTCTATTGAACTGCAGTGAACAACAAATGCTCAATGTAAATGCACATGGAAAACAATTGTAAGTGGACGCAATAATAACCCTCAGCATTGGTGTCAGGGGGGACGCAATAATACCCCCAGCATTGGTGTCAGGGGGGGATGCAATAATACCCCCAGCATTGGTGTCAGGGGACGCAATAATACCCCCCAGCATTGGTGTCAGGGGACGCAATAATACCCCCAGCATTGGTGTCAGGGGACGCAATAATACCCCCCAGCATTGGTGTCAGGGGACGCAATAATACCCCCCAGCATTGGTGTCAGGGGACGCAATAATACCCCCCAGCATTGGTGTCAGGGGACGCAATAATACCCCCCAGCATTGGTGTCAGGGGATGCAATAATACCCCCAGCATTGGTGTCAGGGGACGCAATAATACCCCCCAGCATTGGTGTCAGGGGACGCAATAATACCGCCCAGCATTGGTGTCAGGGGACGCAATAATACCCCCCAGCATTGGTGTCAGGGGACGCAATAATACCCCCCAGCATTAGTGTCAGGGGACGCAAAAATACCCCCAGCATTGGTGTCAAGGGACGCAATAATACCCCCAGCATTGGTGTCGCAATAATACCCCCCAGCATTGGTGTCAGGGGACGCAATAATACTCCCCAGCATTGGTGTCAGAGGGGACGCAATAATACCCCCAGCATTGGTGTCAGGGGGGATGCAATAATACCCCCAGCATTGGTGTCAGGGGACGCAATAATACCCCCCAGCATTGGTGTCAGGGGACGCAATAATACCCCCCAGCATTGGTGTCAGGGGACGCAATAATACCCCCAGCATTGGTGACGCAATAATACCCCCCAGCATTGGTGTCAGGGGACGCAATAATACTCCCCAGCATTGGTGTCAGGGGGGACGCAATAATACCCCCAGCATTGGTGTCAGGGGGGATGCAATAATACCCCCAGCATTGGTGTCAGGGGACGCAATAATACCCCCCAGCATTGGTGTCAGTGGATGCAATAATAACCCCCCCCCAGCACTGGTGTCAGTACTATTATACCTCTCCCATGTTGGTGGTTGGTGACAGTGAAAGTTATCTCCACTCTCTTTTAGTGTTGGGGTGCTGGAACACAGTTGCACTTGCAGGAATTTTTGACAAAGAGTGGTCACTGTGTGCATGTGACAACAATATCACAAATGCTCCACAGATGTGGCTTGTATGGGGGGGGGGGGGGGCGGTTGCAAGAAAAAAAAAACACTACTCATAAAAGACCACATGCAGTCACGACTGAGCTTTGACAAAATGCACCTTGAAGAACAGCCGCGGTTTGCGGGCGGTATTACCGCGGTGTCCCATTGATTTCAATGGAAAGGAGCGATAAAGGAGTGGTATACACACCGCTCCAAAGATGCGGCTTGCAGGAGATTTTTTTTCCTCCTGCCAGCGCATCGCCTCGGCTTTCACATTGAGAATACTGGGGCAGGAGTATTTCGGGCGTTATTTATGCGCTATTTTTAGCGCTAAAACGCCTGAAATATGGCTCAGTGTGAAAGAGGCCTTATGTAGGTGTTTCTCTGCAGCAGGGACTGGAGCGCTTGTCGGGATAGAAGGAAAAATGGATGGGGCAAAATATCATCAAATTATTGAGGAAAATCTGCTGCCCTCTGCCACAAAGTTGTCAATGGGAAGAAGGTTTACGTTCCAACATGACAATGACCCAAAGCACGCAGCAAAAATGACCACGCAGTGATTGAAGGAGAAAAAGGTGAATGTCCTTGCATTTAAGAACCCAGACTTAAACCCTATTGAAAATCTGTGGAATGACTTGAAGACTGCAGTCCATGCATGGTCACCGTAAAAAAAAAATCCCAAACATCTGGTGATATCCCCAATCCAATAGGTAATGGTTGACATGCCCCCTTTAAATCACCAACAGGTCTCCTTTATATCCTAGGCATTCTTCCATTTCCCTCCTCAAACAGGAAAATAAGTGACCTCCAACAGTTTAATACCATTTATTAATTTAAAATCTGCAATATAACACACTTTCAATAAAATCTCGTTACCAGCATTAGAAAACTTGCACATCCGGTATCGGCTCCGAACCAGAAGTGGCGTCATCTGGCTCTACCCTACGAGTTACGTCACTTGCCCACGTGACTTCTTCCCTGAGGAAGTCACGTGGGCAAATGACGTAACATGTCATTTGTTCACCTTTTCCTGTGAATAAATAGTCTTCCTGTAAATTAATAGTCTACAAGTACTGTCATCCCTTTTGGGAAGGATCATTTTTGGTATTACAATGACGTGTGCACCCCTATTGCAGCTTAAGGGGAAGAAGTTGAGGGGCTTTAAAAATGTGGCTCAACTGCACATTTGTACCCCCCCCCCCCCAACTGCAAGTGTCAACAAGGCCTATTTTCCCATCTATTCACTACTTATCCACTGTTTTATTTGTGTTTTCGGTTATTATTTGACTTTCAGGTTGCAAAATCAATGTATGATGTTCACATGTCACAGGTGAATGCTTTGCCCCCTACTGACATACAGGTCCACCTGCAGATTCTTCCTTCACACTTCCTTCCAGCTCCGCTGAGAACTTTCTAAATCATAAAAGAACACAATAGAAGGCCAGGACCCACCCAAACCAGAAATGTCAGTTGATGAGGGTGGTGCTGTCCTCCAAAGCAGAACTTAAAGTGGAACTTTAGTAAGATTTTTAGGCACATTTTGCAGGTATGGCAATGTAAAACATTAAAAATAAGTGTCTATACTGTTTTTAAAGCGGAGTTCCATCCACTTTTGGGAGGTGGTCTTAAACAAAAGACCACCCCTCCACCCCTCATTTTTGGATATTAACATTTTATTTTTTTTGTTTCCTTCCTACCTTTTTATGAAGTACGTAGTGTACTTCTGATCCATCTGCTGGGCCGTGGCGCAGGACGTCATATCCTTTTGTGCGGCTAGCCCCCCCCCCTGCTGTCTTCTGGGACCTGTGTGTGTGTGTCCCTCAGAAGACAAGCGGGCCATTCACAAAGCACCGGGCGACTCTCGCATGTGCAGTATGAAACGGGCAATGAAGCCGCAAGGCTCCACTGCCTGTTTCCCTTAGTTAGAATGGCCGCGCCTGCACCCGATCCGATGGGCTCCCTCGACAGGTAAGTGTCCTTATTAAAAGTCAGATGACTTGTGGCTGGAACTCCGCTTTAAAATTGAGTAATACACTGCCTCACCCTGCTCTGCACATGCTCAGTTGCTCTTTATTTTTATGCATTTTTGGGCACCGCCAAATTTGTAGAGGCCGATCTGCTGACAGCCTTATGGCCCCTTTCACACTAGTGTGACTTGTCCTGCGACTTGGGACTGCAAAGTCGCATGACAAGTCTTACCCCATGATTTCCTATGAGTACCGGTCATATCTGTGTGACTTCAAGTAGCAGCGACTTCAAAGTAGTCCCTGTGCTACTTTGATGCAACTTGAGGTCCATATACCTCAAGCCTCACCGAAGCACCAGGAAGCCCCACAGAAGCCTCACCGAAGCACCACCAAAGCCTCTTTGATGCATCAAGCAAAAGCAAGTCGTAAACTATCCATTTTATTTAGTGACAGGAGCTTTGACTGGTGTTCAGAGAGCTTTAACAAAGCGTGTCCAAAGCCATGTTTTGAAGCAAGTTTAAACTAGCCCTTAGAGCCAAGGAAGCAGCTTCTGTTTGATCTGCAACTGTTTAACTGCAAATGTGCTGCACATGTGATCAGTTATGACACCAGACATTTGATGGTTTGACAGTTTGGTTGAGGACACAATCAAATGTGACAGTTAGCAATCCTGACATTACAGGAATGTAACTGTTTTTTTAAAGTGTTGAATCAATGGGTTTGGTTCCAGTTTATGATTTACTGCTGTTCAGGGGCTCTGGGCTTCAGCAAAATGGCAGGCTTTAGCGAGAAGAAACAGGAGCAACTGGAGGCAATTTACAGCACACACTAACTTTGGTAGCAAAATTTTTAATGTAGAATATATGTTCCTTGCTAAAAAAATGTTTTGTTTTTTAATCATATTGTTAGGGGGAGAAGTTCAGAGTAATGAAGGGTTATAACCCCTGTCAGTTTTTTTTCCGTCATCTGTGTCCCATTGGGAAGATTTACCTTCACTTCCTGTCCTATAGGCAAAACAGGAAGTGAGGGGAAATCCTTCTAAAGTCAGTTGTCACAAGTGATGAACTTGGGCGTGTTTAGATCCTTGTCTGAACCCAGGTGAGTGTTCTGTTTCTGGTGACAACCCAAAATAAAGAGTTTATTTCACATCCACTCACCAGGACAAGCAGAGAGCATGAATCTCCTTTAGAGCTTGTTTATGCTTGTGATCGGAGGGTGATAAAACGCTGCATTTTTTTTTCCCACTCCTTAAGTGCTCCCTCTTTTGTTGCAGAGGCAGCGGCCAAGAGTGTACATACCCATGGCGTTTGCGCGATGCTTTGTAGGGTTTCCACCTGTCCAGGATTCACCTGGACAGTCTGGGTTTTGAATAATGTGTCCGCGATTCAGGCAGACTAAAACCCGGACACATTATTCAGACCAGGCTGTGGTTCCCCAAGTAACCAAGATAGTCACACACAAATCTGTTGCCGTCCGGGAGCTGCGGGCGGCTGTCTGGGGGTAGGTTCGACATCACTGAAGGGCAGGACGATGATGTCAGCAAGAACAATTTGACCACACGCACCTTTCGCTGCGGCACGCTATGCCCATTGCATTAATACTCTCCTTGGGGCACCAAAAGGTGTCCCAGGCCGCTAAAGTGTTCGGGTTTGGCTTGAAGAAAAGGTGGCAACCCTAATGCTTTGTTTGGCGGTCACGGCAGAAATTATACCACCTGTCACGCTCATCGGATGCTACCGCCTATGTGGGCACAATCCAGTCACATCACTGAAGCTGTGCTGCAACCATGCACAGCATGTGTGGTTGTCTGGTATTTAGGGAGGTAAAACAGGCAGCGAAGAGGCGATACAAGACCTCCTCACGGTCAACGCCTGTCTGAAGCCCTGATAACATAACATTCTGAGAATCTGCCCCCGAACCCAAATCACACTGCAATAGTGGTAAAACGCACCACCCATGTTTGGGGTAGCCTTAATTTTAAATGGCACCTAAACGCAGTGTGGTTTTGCCACGATTGTTGCACAATAAATTGTGGCAAACCGCATTGCGCGACACTGTGTTTAGGTGCCAATGAAAAATAACACCCCTTTCACACTGAGGCACTTTACAGGCGCTATAGCGCTAAAAAAAGTGCCTGTAAAGCGCCTTTCCTGTCACTCCAATGTGAAAGCCTGAGTGCTTTCACACTGGAGCGGTGCGCTGGCAGGACGTCAAAAAAAGTCCTGCAAGCAGCTTCTTTGAGGTGCTTTAGGAGGGGTGTATGCACCCCTCCTCAAGCGTCCCTGCCCATTGAAATTATGTGCAGTGCCAGAAAAGCACCACTGCAGCGGCGCTTTTAACCCTTTTTCGGCCACTAGATGGGGTTAGAAGCGCCCCACTATCGCCCGAAAAGTGGCGCTAAAAATAGTGACTCTTTACTGCCGACGCCTGAGCGCTGTGAGTGTGAAAGGTCTTTAAAGGCATCCAAACACATGAGGTGTGTTTTGCCACTATTGCAGTGCGATTTCAGATCGTGGCCAGAATCGCAGTGATCCTTCCTGAGATCCCAAAATGGCAGATGTGAACGGGGCCAAATGCTCTTTGAAGAGCAAGTGTGAACAAGCCCTTAGACCTGTTTTTCTCTCTGAAGTCCACATTCAAACGCGCCTATAGCCTTAATAGGTGCGTTCTGCTAAGCATTTAATAATCATTAAATACGCTACTCCAAACCCCTTTTGCACCGTTGCGATGCGGTTGACGTGTTTTTGGCACGTTAAAACTGCACTACAAATGCCGATTATCAACTGTAATGTACTAACGTGCCGCAACTGCGTCACAAACGCATGCCAGTGTGTTTGTGCCGCGTTACTATAGACTTGAAGGGAAGGAGTTGAAATGCTTCAACTCCCTTCAAACTCGACATGAAGCTTCAATTTTGAAGTGAAGCAACGCTAACACTTCATGTTTTAATAATGTAAAAAACACTGTGCGCTGTCCATATAATCAACTGCATAGGTGTCTGAGGAGCATTAAAAACTGCAAATGACTGCTTTCAAAGTCAGTGCGAACTAGGCCGAAAAAGGGTTAAAAAAGGCCCCTTTCACTCTGGTCTGCGATTTTGAGCCGTTTGCAGTGCTGTTTTTTTTTTTTTCACAAAATTTTTATTAGGATGTATGAAAAATAACAGCAGTTAAAAGACATGTTATAAAGTAATTTTCAATTTTTTCAAATAGAGAAAAAAGAGAAGGAGAGAGAGAGAAAAAAAAGAAAAACATACCAAAGGGAGGCATATTAAGGGCAAGAATAAGCGTACTGTATACGCAGCTTAATCTCGGACTCTTATAGGATAGAATCAGCGTGGTATATCATTGAAAAACATATAGAGAAAGCAGAGGAACAAAAGACCTACGTACTTTATCTGTTGTCTACTAGAGGGTAACTGGATGGATCAAATAGAGTATCTACCTAGAGTCTCAAGTATTACAACAGAATAACCAACCAAAAAAATAAAAATAAAAATGTCTGGGAACAACACAGGGGAGAAGGGAGGGAGGAGGAAGGGTGGGAGGGGGGGGGGAGGGCATTAGCCAAGTCCAGAGAGAAGTAAGTATGAGTAAGCTTATTTCGGGTAACAGAGATCGTTGGTGGCGGATTGACCGTCAGGGGAGATTTCCTCTCCTGGGCTTGAAGAATGGGGGGTAGATTTGAGGTAAGAGAAAGAGTACTGATCAAAGCTGGCTATATCCTCCGGAGATAAAGCTGAGCGCATGAAGGGTTCCCAAACGGAGTAGAAACGGCTCTTAGAGACTGCAGATGTGAAGTCTGCATTAGCTCTTTCTTTAAATAGGAGAAGAAGGAGGTCCCGTTTGATTTGAGTGGTAGCAGGGCAGTGGGAAGAAATCCATTGCTTTAGTATGGTTCTCCGTGCGATCAGGAGGCAGATCAAGGACCAATCTTTGTGAGTGTGACCAAGGTTTGGGTGAACAGTGTTAGTTGAGTTCGTCACTCGGGACCAAGGCAGTAGTTGGGGGTCCCAGTAACCAAAGATGAGGAGGAGCGGATCCTTCGGAAGCTTCAGTAGAGTTATTTCGAAAATGTAGTTTAGAACCTGATCCCAAAAGGAGGAGATGAAAGAGCACGCCCAAAAACGGTGGGTTAGGGAGGGTCTCATATGGTGGCAGAGGGGGCATTTAGCACAGTTTTGATCCGTATCGGAGTAAATGAAGGGTATATGTGCACGGTGGACTATTTTCAGTTGAGATTCTCTCCAAATTTCATTGGGTGTTAGTCGTTGCACTTTGTTGAGTCCGATTAGAATTTTGTCTATCAGGTCATCATCTGGGAAGTCTTTTCCCCAATTGGCTGCAGATGAGAATGCCAGCGGAGGGGTGGACTTTTGAAGTAATGGTTTGTATATGTCCGATATCGTATATGATCTTTCCAGGAGTAGCAGGTCTGTGAATCTTGGTGTGAACCGCTTATAGTCCTCTTTGCATGCAGTTCTTAAGTAGCTGGTACATTGCCAAAAGTGAAAGTCATGTGATCGTGGGAGTGAATAAATTTCAGCAACGGTTGAAAAGGATAAAGGACAACCCGTTTTAGTGTCACATAAAGATGCAAATTTTGTGAGACCGTTTTCTTGCCAAATCTTGAAAGGTTTATGTTCCAAGCCAGGTGGAAAGTTTGGGTTTCCTTGTATTGGCAGATGGCTTGACATGAAAGGGGAGAGCTTGAGGCTCTTTCTGGTTTCTCTCCAGGCGATGGCCGTGTCTCTCAGTAGTAAGTTGTGTTGATACAAAGGTGGGACCGATTTCCACTTGCAGTGAAGAAGAGCTGTTAGCGAGAAGGGATGTGCCATTGCGGATTCCAAGGAGTAGTTGGAATACCTCGAGGACTGTGAAATCCAGTCTAGACTAGTTCTTAATAAACATGCTAGGTTATAGGTTCTGACATTCGGGAGACTTATACCCCCTTCGCTTCTGGGAAGATATAGTTTCTTTAAAGCTATGCGTGGTCTTTTGCCATGCCATAGAAATTTTGAGATGGCCGTATTGATGAGTTTAACATCTTTGTGGTGAAGTAGCAAGGGGATAGTTTGCAGTGGATATAGTAGTCTGGCAAAACTGACCATTTTTATCAAGTGGCATCTTCCCAGGAGCGAGAGGGGCAGATCCATCCAGTTAACCATTTCCTGAGAGAGCCTAGAGAGCAAGGGAGGATAATTGAGGTGGTACAGGGAGGAAGGCAGTTTGCCTATTTTGATGCCAAGATAGGTGATATGGGATCTAGCAACAGAAAAAATGGAGTGTTGGACCCAGGTAGGGTTGGATAGAGTACCTATGGGGAGGATTTCGCTTTTGCCGTAATTTATGCGGAGGCCAGAACAGGATCTAAAATCATCAAATACCTCTTTGATGGTGAACATGTCTGAGGAGGGGTTCGCTGAAAAGATAAGTACATCATCGGCAAAGAGGGATGTGCGGAGATCGTGATTTCCTATTTTTATGCCATGCAAGGGGGCTTTTTGGGTAAGGTGTCTGGATAAGGGTTCTAGTGCAATGTTGAAGAGGAGGGGGATAGGGGGCAGCCTTGTCGTGTACCTTTGTGGAGGCGGAAGTCATCTGAGAGTAGGCCCGCTGCCACCAGCTTAGCTGAGGGGGTTGTGTACATGGCGTTTATTAGATGGCAGAAGGGGCCTGTAAAGCCCATCTTTGTCATGGTCATGGAGAGCCAATCGAAGCTGACATTATCGAAGGCTTTCTCCGCATCTAACGTAATGATGGCAAAATCGCCGCCGGGATTTTGTTTGGCGTGTTCCAAGGCCAACATGACCTTACGAATGTTTAGGGTGGCCGTTCTGCCTTTCACAAAACCAGATTGCGCTGGATGTATCAGAGATGGGATGATGGCAGCAAGCCTAGAGGCGACAATCTTGGATAGGATTTTGACATCCAGGTTTAAAAGGGAGAGGGGCCTATAAGATCCTGGTTCCTGGGGGTCCTTGCCTTTTTTTGCGAGTAATTTAATAGTGGCCTGGTTTCCCGAGGGTAGGTAGGGGCCGCCCGTCCATATGCCGTTATAGACCTTGTGGAGGGTGGGTTCTATTATGTTTTGGAGGGTCTTGTAGAATTCGCTAGTGAATCCGTCGGGGCCCGGGGCCATAGAGGGGGTCAACTTTCGTATGGTGTTTGAGACTTCGGAAAGGGAGATGGGAGCATTAAGGTACTCAAGTTGTGAGGGAGTGACTTTGGGAATGGCTAAGTTCTCTAGGAAAAAGCCGGCTGCCTGTTTGTTTATAGGGTCTGGGGCATAAAGCGTAGTGTAGTATTGAAGCATAGCTTTATTTATCGTTTGCGGTGTGGTGTTCACTTTGCCTTTAGCATCTTTTAGAGATGTAATGTGAGTTGGGCGAAAGGGCCCCTTGCAGAGCCTGGCTAGTAATTTTCCTGATTTATTTCCGAATTTATGGAAGGTGGCATCTGAGTGTGCTTTCTTAGTTAGTTCAAGTGTGTCTGCCCAAGTAGCAAAAGATCTCTTGGCTGCATGCCATTCGTTTCTATTATCAGTGGAGTCCATGGTGTATAAAGATCTTTGCGCCTGGTGGAGCCGGGAGCTAGCCAACTTGTACTTTGATAAGGTATTCCTCTTGAAAGAGGTCGCATAAGAGATGATCCGACCCCTGAGGAACGCTTTACCGGCGTCCCAGAAGAGGTTCGGGACATCAGAGTGTGGAGCATTGGCCGTGGAATATTCTGTCCATGACCTTGCCATGAATTGCTGGAAATCAGAGTTGTTGTAGAGGTATGAGGGAAAGCGCCAAATCTTGGGATGTGGAGGTAGGTCGAGGTTGTCAAATTGGGCCGAGATTGGTGCGTGGTCAGATATGGCAATGTCGAGGATGTCTATATCAGTTAACATGGGTACTAGGTTGTCAGAGCCAAAAAAATAATCTATTCTGGTGAATACGTTATGTGGGTTGGAGTAGAAGGTAAATTCCCTGTCCGCTGGATGTTTTAAACGCCAAAGGTCCTGGAAGTGAAGGGATTCCATGGTGGATGCAAAGAGTGTGGGGGAGACAGGGTCAAGGCCTGGCGAGGGGCGTCTAGGGGATGATCTGTCATCAGTTTGGTGTATAACGTCGTTGAAATCACCTCCTATTAAGTGGGGGAGGTGGGTGTTATGAAGCAACCATGCCAAAAGTTCACTATAAAAGGTCGTGCCAGGGCTGTTGGGGGCGTATATGTTGGAAATTACCAATTCCGTGGAACCTAGTTGGACATGAGCTGTGACAAGCCGTCCGTGATCGTCTGAATTTACCGATAGGACCGTGCAGGGAAGGTTCTTATGAATCAGGAGAAGGACTCCAGCTTTACGGCCGCAGGCCCCCGAGCCTAGGACCGTGCCTACCCAGAGTTTTTTCATGCGATGAAAATCAGGAGCTGATAAGTGAGTTTCCTGGAGTAGGGCGATATCAGTGTTGAGTCGTTTTAGATGACGGAGGATCTTCATTCTTTTATTGGGGGACCTAAGCCCTTTCACGTTCCAAGAAACTATTTTCATGTTGGGGATATTGGGAAATGGAATTGTGAGGAAGTTATAGCTAATCTACCGTGTAAGCGGCGTTTTAAGGTAAATACCGGATGAAGAGGAAAGGTGTTATACCTGTCTTGGGAGACAGGTGACAGGAGGACTGTTACCACGGATGTTCCTAGGCTAAAGGGGGGAAGGGAGGGGGAGGAGATAAGAGGTGGGACCTGAAAGAAAAGCAAAAATAACATAAACAACATAAGCAAACGCAAGAACTTCACTTTTTTCTGCAAGGAGTCACTGTGTAAGTCGGTTCCCAAAAGCACGGCTCTGATGTAGGGCGGCCGAGAGCCCGCGTTAGGAGAGGGGTTTTTTATGCGATCGGCGAGGGACACAAACGGAGGGGGGGATGTTGCGGCTATACACAGTGAGGCCGGGAAGGGTACACATAAAATAATGAACACCGTTTGGAGAGCATCCAAAAGAAAGCTGATCCTATCTGGGCAAGGATATCATAGAAAGCATAACTAGTTGAGCAGTCATCTGTAGGGTACAAATGTATATAACTGTGTAGCTGTGTAAAACTGCCACGGCGTTGTAAGCAGCATCGAGGATTTGAGGAATAAGTGCAAGAGTCACTTCAACCATTTTAACGCTGGGTTAGCTGGAATTGGACTGGGGCAGAAGCTCTGAAACGTTTGGGGGAGTCCTTTCGTGGGCTTCTTTGGTCCAGAGGACGGGTGAGTGGTGCGGCTTTCGATGGAGTGTGAGGGTGCGAGTCGTGCCGGGAGGCCCGCAGGAAGGCTTCCGCCTCGGAGGGGTCATGGAAAGTCAGTTGTTCGCCAGTAGAGGCTTTGAGGCGGAGAACTGCTGGAAAAGCCAGAGTGAATTTGATTTGCTGATTATAGAGTTCCGTGCAGACCTGCTGAAAAGCTTTCCTCTTTTTTGAGACCTCTATGGAGTAATCAGCAAATATGAGGACTCTTATTCCGTCAATTTGAAGTGAGCGGGTTTGTCTGAACTTTTGTAGAATGAGGGCCTTGTCAGAGTAGTTAAGGTATTTGGCAATTATTGGCCGGGGATTTTTGCGGTCAGAATTGAAAGCTCCCACGCGATGTGCCCTTTCCACTGTGCAGGGGCCCGGGAGGCCTAGGGCTTCCGGAATGCGCACAGCGCAGAAATCTGAAATGGCAGAGGCCTGCAGCGATTCCGGGATACCTACGAATCGCAGGTTACTCCTCCTGGCCCTGTTCTCTAAATCATCTAACTTTTGGATGATGTATTGATTAGTCTTATCCTGGGCTTGCTCTGTGGCCTGTGCCTGGTATAACTCCTCTTCCACGCTGGATAGGCGGTGCTCCAGCTCATTGAGTCTGGTGCTGTGTTCCCCTAACTGGGACTTGATCTGGGCCATCCCTGCATTCACTGCCTTCTCCACAGATGCTGCTATCATGGGGGACAAGAGAGCAGCCACAGCCTGTGCTATGCGGTCTGTTGTGTTGTCACAAGGTGGCTGGGATGCTGAGGCATGAGGGGAGGTAGGAGGACTAGGGCAGCTGCTTACCTCCATCCCTGTCGGCGGTGGTGGTGGAGAAGGAGCCGTGTAGGCCAAGACCGGGGCCTCGATTTGCGGCTGGGCCGTCGGCGCCGTCAGGGCCGTTTGCGACCGCGCACCGGATTTTTCCACGAATCGGTCCATATAGAAGGCGGGGAGTGCCCTGAGGTGTAGGGGTGACCGTCGGGCGTCTCAGGCCAGTTTTATAGGCCGTTTTGTTGCCGTGATGCGGGAGCCGAGGAGAGAAGCAGTCACTCCATGCGGCGCCGGAACCGGAAGTCTCGCGGTGCGGTTTTAAACCACTTCAATACCAGGCACTTTCACCCCTTCCTGCCCAGGACAATTTTCCGATTTCAGCACCGTCGCACTTTGAATGACAATTGCACGGTCATGCTACACTGTACCCAAACTATATTTTTTATCATTTTCTTCCCACAAATAGAGCTTTCTTTTGGCAGTATTTGATCACTACTGGGGTTTTTATTTTTGCTAAAAAGACCAAATTTTTGGGAAAAAAAACGTTTTTCTTTGTTTCGGTTATAACATTTTGTTTTCTCCTTCACTGAAGGGCACTGATGAGGAGGCACTGATATGTAGAATTGATGGGCACTGATAGGCGGCACTGATATGCAGCACTGATGGACACCAATAGGCAGCACTGATGGGCACTGACAGGTGGCACTGAGGATGAGGTACTGATGAGGTTCTGACAGGTGTTACTGTAGGGCATTGATTGGCACTGTGATGGGCACCTACAGACGTTTCTGATGGAGCACTGACTGGCAGCTGTGGTAGCACATCTGATGAAGCTGTGCTGATAATCAATGGGCTGATTATCAGCACAGACCCCCCCCCCCCCCCCTATAGACAGTGCACATTGCTGTACGCATTATCAAAACATGAAACATATTAGCGTCACTTTGAGCACTTCATCTCCTTCCATTCAAGTCTATGGTAACGCTGCATGCGGCGTGGTTGCAATGTGGTTGCGGCGTGTTAGTACATTACACTTAATAATAGGTATTTGTGGTGCAGTTTTAACGCGCATAGGGTGTTTGAGGGAGCATTTTGCTCATTAAATGCTCATAAAATGCTTATAAACCGCACCTATTAGGGCTAGTTTACACTTGCTTCAAAACATGGCTTCGGACAGGCTTTGTTAAAGCTCTTTGAACGCCGATCAAAGCTCCTGTCCCTAAATAATAGGATTTTTATAACAGCTTACCTGTAAAATCCTTTTCTTGGAGTACATCACGGGACACAGAGCGGCATAGTCATTACTATGTGGGTTATATAGATACCTTCAGGTGCTGGCACTGGCAACTTCCAAAACCGGAAGTACCCTCCCCTATATAAGCCCCTCCCATCTGGGAGCACCTCAGTTTTGTAGCAAAGCAATAAGTGTCCCCAAAGAGGGGTGGGAGCTCTGTGTCCCGTGATGTACTCCAAGAAAAGGATTTTACAGGTAAGCTGTTATAAAAATCCTATTTTCTTTCTCGTACATCACGGGACACAGAGCGACATAGTCATTACTATGTGGGATGTCCTAAAGCAATGCCCAATGAGGGGGGGATACACCATACATAAGCTGAGCGCTATCAGACATGAGGATCTTTTGCGGCCTGCAACACACTGCACCCAAAGGCGACATCCTCCTGACTTCTAACGTCCACCTGGTAGAACCTAGTAAACGTGTGTACTGAAGACCATGTTGCGGCCTTACAGATCTGAGCCAGGGAGGCCTGGTGATGCACTGCCCATGAAGTTCCAACTGCTCTCGTGGAGTGCGCCCTAACTTTGAACGGAGGCGGTCTCCTTCTCAAGCCATAGGCTTGCATTATGACCTGTCGAATCCACTTGGCTAAAGTAGATTTTGACACTGCCTGACCCCTTCTGGGGCCTTCCGGCAGAATAAACAAAGTATCCGTTCTGCGAATCTGAGCAGTGGCTTTTAGATAAGCTTTAACTGCTCTTACTACATCCAAAGAATGCAATAACTTTTCCTCTACCGAACTAGGCTTGGGGAAAAAGGAAGGAAGAACCACATCTTGGTTCAAATGAAACCTCGATACCACCTTAGGAAGAAAGGCTGGATAAGGACGTAACACTACTCTGTCCTTATGGATAACCAGATATGGCTCCCTACAGGACATAGCGGCTAATTCCGACACTCTTTTAGCCGAACAAATGGCTACTAGAAAAATCAATTTCCTGGTGAGAAGAACCAGGGAAATATGCTGTAATGGTTCAAATGGTTGTTTCTGTAGAACCGACAGAACCAGGTTTAAGTCCCATGGACATATGGGAATATTAACCGGAGGGCTAATACGCATCACTCCTTGTATAAAGGCTTTGACTAGTGAATGCGAAGCCAAGGGCCTTTGAAAAAATATTGACAAGGCCGAAATCTGACCCTTGATAGTACTCAAGGCAAGCTTCCTACCTACAGCCCATTGTAGGAAGTCCAGAATCCTACCTATTTTGTACTTACGTGGATGCCATTTCTTGGCTTCACACCAGGCGATGTACGCCTTCCAGATTCTATAGTAGATCTGCCTGGATACCGGCTTCCTGGCATTGATCATGGTAGATACCACAGGATTAGAGAGCCCTCTCTTTTTTAGAATGTGGGCTTCAATAGCCAGGCCGTCAAACCTAGGGCTGGTAAGGAAGGGTGGTATATCGGTCCTTGCGAAAGCAGGTCCGGACGATGTGGGAGGGTCCAAGGACTCCCCACAGACATCTTTACAATCTCCGCGTACCATGCTCTTCGGGGCCACGCTGGAGCTACCAGAATCACTGGTTCCTTTTCAACCCTGATTCTGCAGAGTAATCGAGGTAACAATTGTGGCGGTGGGAATGCATATATCAGCTTGAACTGATCCCAAGGGAACACTAGGGCATCCGAGCCGCAAGCTAGGGGATCCCTTGTCCAAGAGACAAACCTGTCCACTTTTGCGTTGAATCTGGATGCTAGCAGATCTACATCCGGTGTTCCCCACCGCTGACATATTGTCCGGAAAACCTCGGGATGAAGGGACCATTCCCCTGGGCATAATTGTTGGCGACTTAGAAAGTCCGTTTTCCAATTCTCCACTCCTGGAATGAATACCGCAGATATGGCTGGGACATATCTTTCTGCCCATTTCAGGATGCAATTTACTTCCCTCTGGGCTGCACGACTCCTGGTGCCACCCTGATGATTGATATATGCCACTGCCGTGGCATTGTCCGATTGAATTCTGACAGGGGACCCTTGGAGTTTGGATGTCCATGCTACTAGGGCATACCGGGCTGCTCGTATCTCTAAGAGATTGATGGGCAGGGCCTTTTCTGCATCCGACCATCTGCCCTGGAGAGACCATTGCTCCAGTACTGCTCCCCAGCCTATAAGGCTGGCATCTGTAGTGACCACCTTCCAAGAAATCGGACTGAAGGATTTCCCTTTTTCCAGATTCTGGGGAACCAACCACCAACGGAGGCTCTTGCGAACGGAAGGGGACAAGGACATTGGTAAGTCTAGGGCCTGAACTTTTTTGTTCCAGGCTGACAGTATGGCCCTTTGCAAATTCCTTGAATGGAATTGACCGTAGGGTACTGCTTCGAATGATGCCACCATTTTTCCCAGCAGCCTCATGCACAGGCGTATGGATGGCTGTCTTTTTGTACCCACTAGGTGGATCAAATCTCTCAAAGACGACCCCTTTTCTTGAGGCAAGAAAATTTTTCTCTGGTCTGAATCCAGCCTTAGCCCCAAGTATTCCAGACTTTTGACTGGTTTTAGGGCTGACTTGTCTCGGTTGATAATCCAACCGTGATATTCCAGATACTCGATTGTCTCGTGAACAACCACTTCTAGTTTTTCCACTGAGTGGTCTATCAGCAACAAGTCGTCTAGATATGCCATTATCGTTACACCTCGTGTTCTTAGATTGGCCAATAATGGGGCCAGAATTTTTGTGAACAAAACGTGGTGCTGTGGCCAGACCGAAGGGTAAGGCTCTGAACTGAAAATGGCACCCTTCTACCGCAAAGCGTAGAAATTTTTGGTGGGCTGGAAAGATGGGAATGTGCAAATAAGCATCTTTGATGTCGATCGAGGCTAACCATTCCTCCCCTTGTAGGGCAGTGGCCACCGATCGGATCGACTCCATCCGGAAAGTCCTGATATGTAGGAATTTGTTTAGCCCTTTTAGATTTAATATGGGCCTCACGTCCCCGTTTGGCTTCGGGACTGTAAAGAGGTTTGAGTAAAACCCGAACCCCCATTCTTCCAGGGGAACCTCTATAATTACTGCTTGGAGCAATAATTGTTCTAGTGCCAACAGGAGGGATCCTCTCTTCTGGGGATCCCTTGGCACGTTTGACCTTATAAAATGGGAAGGAGGGGAGTCTTTTAACTCCAATTTGTATCCCAGACTTACTGCGGAGAGCACCCATCTGTCTCTGTGAACAACTGAAGTCTTCCCCCCACCCGATTGAGTGGGGGCAACCCTTCATGCATTTGACTTTGGGGGAGGTTTTGTACCTCTCCTGATCCAGGGCTTCTTGTTACCCTGCAATTGTCCCTGATTTTTACCTCCGGGATTTGACCGAGGAGGCCGTCGGAACTGTTTCACAGCCGATGTCCTAGGGATTGGAGAAGCAGGCCTCTTAAAAGAGGGACCTCTAACTCTGTTTTTAACCGGCAAAAGTGTACTTTTACCGCTGGAAATTTTCTGGATATATTTGTCCAGGTCTTCCCCGAATAAGCGTTCACCATGAAATGGGAAGCTGACCAGCAATTTTTTACAGGGAGCTTCAGCAGACCAGTTTTTGAGCCACAGAAGCCTGCGCATATGTACTACAGACAGCGTAAGGCGGGAGGCCTGATGGATTGAATCCTTTATAGCGTCCACCGCAAAGCATAAGGCTCTAGGTAGATCAGCTAGGGCAAGAGCCTGCTGATCTGGCAAGTCCCTTAAGACCTGTTTCAACTGATCCTTCACTGCTTGGCAGACCCCAATAGCTGCCACTGCTGGTTGTGTCACCAAGCCTGCTGTAGCAAAAGCAGATTTTAATAAGGACTCTAATTTTTTATCTATTGGGTCCTTGAACATTTGGACATTATCCACTGGACATGTCAGTGATTTATTCACACAAGAGATGGCTGCGTCCACTGTAGGGACCCTCCATTTTTTGATGAACTTATCCTCCATGGGATAGACCACCTGAAATCTCTTGGGAGGAGTAAATATTTTATCAGGATGCTCCCAATCCTGGTAAATGAGCCCTTCCAGTAAAGGATGGATCGGAAAGGAACAAACAGTCTGGGGAGCTTTTAGCGACCCCAACGAGGAGACAGAAGTGGATGATGGCTCCGCAAGGGGCATTTTAAATGCTGATCGGACCATGTTAGTCAGGGACTAAACCCATAATCTTTCAGTATGTGATGCTGAGAATGGCTCTTCCACTGTTGATTCCTCTACAACAGAATCGACCTCATCCTGATCCCCTTCAGGTAGGTCGATCCCTGTATGGGACTGTTGCTCCGCTAACAGGCACTCAGAGGGAGGAGACGGAGATCGAGCGCTTTTTCCCTGTGACAGGGAAGCAGCGATCAATGCTGACAATCTCTCTTCCAGCCCTCCCAGAGCTGAGGAAAAAACCTCCTCTGTTACATACACAGGAGCAGGTGAACTGAGGACAGCCACAGTACCAGGTACTCCTGAGGGTGCTCTACGGTCACTAACCTCTGATTCTTCAGGGGAGATTGGTGCAGCCGAAGCATGCCCAAGATCCTCAGAGCCCGATGGAGACCCCCTATGCTTCCTGGGATTTTTAGTCCCGGAGTTTTTAGACGGCATATTCCTAAGCCCAAAGCTGAGGTATTCCAGCCGAAATACACCACTTACTGACAATAGTCTAGCACAATTGCTGCTATAAAAACAGTTGGTGTCTACTAATGTGCCTTTCTATGGGGATGCCTGCATCAACCGCTTGCTGTATGCCTTTTTTAAAATGTTGCCAGCTCTGTCTCTGCACTCCATAGCCAGCTCACAACACATAATTGTGCTTTTTAACATGCTGGGACGCCCGCACATGCGCAGAAGCGCTGCGGCGCGCACAGAGCATCATCCCCCAAGCTCCGCCCCCTTTCCCAGCTCACCTCTATATATAGAGGCGCGTGCACGCGCACGCGCGCGGGCACGTGCGCCTTCGGCGCTCTTTTTTGAAAAGGGAAACTAGGGACAAGAGACAGGGCCCCTTTTGCCGCAGGCCGGGGGATGGACGAGCATTGCAACATGGCAGAGGAAGCAGTTTCCCACAAGAGAACTCACCATCTGCCTGGACTTGCTCTGATGAAAAGAAGCTAGTCCACATGACAAGAAACGTTCCACAGCGGCCTCTAGTGGATTAACACAGGTACCGCAGTCTATATATTTTTATTTTTTTTCTTGACCACTATTAAAAATATTACATTTTTTAGTAGTTACAGGCATGCATAAATATTTAGCGGGAATACCGTTAGGTAACAGGCAGAAAGACATATTAGGCTTGGGGGTCCCCTCAATAGAACCAAGTTCCTGAGGGGCCCCCACTTACCTTTTCCCCGCCGCAGGACCCTGTTTGGTCCACAGAAGCCCAAACTTCACCTATCACGGCAGGCATTGTAATTAAACCTTCAGGGACCGGGTTCCCAAGGATTCCACTCCCCTGGACCTGTATAGCACCCTGCACAGAAAACATCTTGGTCGTGGGTATGACCAGAGCTCTGGATCCCAGGGTCCAGCTCTCCTAAGAGAAGCATTACAGGCAAAACCTTGCTCTTCTCTGCAAGGCCCGGGTACCGACCGTTTAGCTATGAAGCTTTTTTGGTCGGATCCGGAATAGCTTACTGAGGCCCAAAAGAACCTGTACGCAAGCTCAGTGAAAAACACATGTTACTTCTTGGCCAACACCTTAGACACTGGCAAAAAACTGAGGTGCTCCCGGATGGGAGGGGCTTATATAGGGGAGGGTACTTCCACTTTTGGAAGTTGCCAGTGCCAGCACCTGAAGGTATCTATATAACCCACATAGTAATGACTATGCCGCTCTGTGTCCCGTGATGTACGAGAAAGAAAAAACGGTTAGCTTACAGTCCTGTTTACACCTTGCTTTTGATGGGGCTTCGATGAGGCTTCAGTGGGGCTTCAAGCGAGCTTTGCCATAGACTCCTATGGAGGCGTTGAAGATGCTTTGAAGCACCACTAAAGCTACATGGGGTATAATTTTTTGAAGCAAAGCTGAAGCAAAGGAAAAGCAAGGTGTAAACAGGACTGTAAGCTAACTATTTTATTTAGTGACCTGAGCTTTGACTAACGTTCAGAGAGCTTTAACAAAGCCTGTCCGAAGCCTTGTTTTGAAGCAAGTGTAAACTAGTCATTAATGTGTGTTGAAGCCAAAGCAAATGTAAATGAGCTCTTAATGCGCATAGGTGCGTTTGATAAGCTTCGGTATTTTGTGCAAGTGTGAACAAGTCCTTATCGCATTAAGATGTGTTATTGACACGTTTTTGTAGTGTTTGCGTTGCGGTAAATAACTCTTTCCAGACGCCTCCTCTGTGCTGCTTTTCTATAGTACGGATTGTTGTCCTATCACCTCAGCTAGTAACGCTTTCTAAACTAAGGTGACCAGATTTTTAAAATGAAATCCGGGGACATATTTTTTTTTTACTAATAATGGCGGCAATCAGCGACTCTCTGCCCATCGCCGCCCGCCTCACAGCCTGTCAAGTCTTACTCTCCGGGCTACTACTGGGTGGGGAGCGGAGGAAGATCACTCCACCAGGGAAGGCAAGGAGATAAGCAGGCAGGCGGCTGGCCGGGACTTGAGCCACGGCAGAAGAACATGCGAGCGGAGCTGAATGAACATGCACCCGAATCTGAAAAAATATTCCCTCCGATCTGACCAGCACATGATCATCAGAAAGGGGCACAGATAATGAAAAAATACACCCCCCTAAGCTAGTAGGAGCGGTGGAACGGGGGTGTGTAATTCAGAATTTTTTATTTTTTTTATTCCGCACTGACTGTCTTTAAAATTGCCCCTGCTCCTGTTCAAATCCAATCTGGGGACAAAACCGGGGACAGACTTGGTCCGGGGACAGTGTCCTCAATCAGGGGACTGTCCCCTGAAACTGGGGATGTCTGGTCACCCTATTCTAAACGCACCCCAAATGCGCTGTAGGAGTGTTTGCATTGACATGAAAAGAGGCGTTTTTTGAGCGGTAAAGCCGAACGCGGATACATTTTTTTTAATGCAAATGCGACAACACCGTCCTCTGCCGTGACAGGCGTGTGCGAGGCTTCGCAAACGTGGGTGAAAAACCTGCTTTTGGCGCCAGTGTAAACTTAGGGGGGCACAGATAACAATAAAAACCTGAGAGGGGTTCTATTCTCTCCCCACTCTGTCCAATACTAAGGAAAAATGCCTTTATTTTTTCTCTGGGGACACCAGTGATGAGTATTAGACCCTCACATATACACAGTATAGATGGAGATGAGGGGGACGTCATAGCTCAGTGATGAGTATTAGACCCTCACATATACATGGATGGAGATGAGGGGGACGTCATAGCTCAGTGATGAGTATTAGACCCTCACATATACAGTATGGATGGAGATGAGGGGGACGTCATAGCTCAGTGATGAGTATTAGACCCTCACATATACAGTATGGATGGAGATGAGGGGGACGTCATAGCTCAGTGATGAGTATTAGACCCTCACATATACAGTATGGATGGAGATGAGGGGGACGTCATAGCTCAGTGATGAGTATTAGACCCTCATATATATACACAGTATGGTTATGGATGGAGATGAGGGGGACGTTATAGCTCACTCAGTGATGAGTATTAGGCCCTCATTTATACACAGTATGGTTATGGATGGAGATGGGGAGAAGAGACGTCATAGCTCACTCAGTGATGAGTATTAGGCCCTCATTTATACACAGTATGGATGGAGATGGGGAGAAGAGACGTCATAGCTCAGTGATGAGTGTGAGGGGAGGATGGATGGAGCCAGCCGGGTGATGGCGGGGAGGAGGATCGGTAGGAGGAGGAGAGGGAAGAAGGGAGGACTCTCCATACACCGATCACACATCGGCCAGGAAGTGTGGTGAGTGTGAGATATGAGCGGTGTATGGGGGGGTCACCATCACTGAGGGGCACGCTCTGGGTGTATGGGGGTCACTATGGGGGAGGGGCGGTCTCGGTCCCGGACACGTACACGGGGTGGGGATGTATCAGGTATGGAGGTCTCAGGAAAGGTGTGCAGAGTGCGACCAGTAGGTGGCGGTGCAGTGTATCCCCCCCACAGAGTGTAATAGGGAATGTATGTAGAATCCAGTATAAGTACAGCGAGCATGTACTGTAGAAGGCTGATAGAGGAAGCGATGAGGTAAACTTTATGGTCACACCTGTGGCGCTGCATTGTCCTGGGCTTTTATCCCTGCATTTCTGGTGCATTTTGTTTAGGGCCTCATTCACATGTGTGCGTTGAATGAATGTGTGACACACAAAGTGCAAACTATTCACTTGAATTTGCTGCCTTATGCGCAACCAAAAGAAGTTCCCGCACCTTTTCTGGGCATTGAGCTTTGCATGTTTTGGCGTATTTGTCACATGACAAAACACGTCTGTTAGTTTGGGATGCCTTTACCAATTAGTAGTGAATAATTAATAATTTGTGTTTTTCACACGTTCCGGAATGTGTGTGCTTCTGCGCACAATGCTGGAACGTTCTGATGCGAATGGGGCCTTCGCCCTGGTTCACTCTGGTGCGGCTTTGAAATCGTGCTACTTCAAAGCCGCAGATCAGCTTGATTTGCACTGCCGAGTTAATTGCGGCTTAATTTAACAGAAGTCTGCAAGGCGCAATGAAATCGGAAAAAAGTAGTGCAGAAACCTTTTTCATTATCGCAATGGGGTGCGATTTGGAACTCAAATTTCATGACAAGTCACACCTCTGTAAATGAAGGCTTAGGCCTCGTCCACACAGTGCGATTAGCTGCGTCCCCCATGCATGGCCATCTTTTACTGGCACAGGTATTGCGCGGACCCCCATGCCGGCATCCCATTGTTGTCTATTGGGACGTGCGTCTACATAGCCGCTGTGTCCCAATATGACATGCAGGTCCCCAAACGTTCGGGGAGACACACCCGCATGTCATATTGGGACACAGCGCCTGTGCCTGTGCAGCTGCGTGTCCCAATAGACAACAATGGGATGCCGGCATGGGGATGCACGCAACACCTGTGCCAGTAAAAGATGTCTGTGCATGGAGGACGCAGCTAATCGCACTGTGTGAATGATGCCTTAGACTAGATTTAGATGTGTGTCACAGACAGTCTACTCCTCTGAAAAGCAATCCATGTTCAGATCAGTTTTAGGAGGTGATTGACAGGCAATGAGGGGGTGATGTGATGCCTCCCCACCACCTGTTTTTTGCCAACAAACATGCGACAACCATGTGCATTGCAGGACGTCTGTGGCACTTCTCCGGTCAACCGATCGATACAGGTTGGGTAGTTTTTTTTTTGCTGTGGGTGTAAAGCATTCCGACCACGGCATGTAAACTACCCCATCCACTGCCATTTGCAGCATAAGCAGCATTTTAGTTCCGGTTCACATAGGTACGATGAGGGAACACTGAAAATCCACTGCGGTTTCCCGCATCGCACCTGACCCGCAAGGCAGTTCACACTGCCCTATGCAAACTGCTGGGAGTGTCAATACAAAGTTAATGACACCCCCATTTCAGTTTGCATATGGCACTGCAAACTGACAGTTCGGACAGGAATCGGATCACATGCGTGTAAATACCCACGCAATCTGATTCTGGTGCGGACCAAAAAAAGGGTCCTGTGCGAGTTTGGTCCGAATGCGACGCAAATTCAGCCATACTATCTGTATGGCTAAAATTGCATCGCATGGACATCACAGGTGATTTTCACTGCAGTGTAGTGCGAATCATGTGCAATCTCGCACAGCGCACTAATATAAACCGGCACTTAGGGGGTACTAAAAATGCTTCTCAACTGTGGCCTTATAGTGCTCATGTGCTATCACTTGTATGATCCGTCACACTTCAGTCATCACACAACAGGAGGAATCTCATTCTTGTCTATAGGGCCTAGTCACACAAATGCACCACGCTTCCGTGCAACTTGAATAAAAGTGCAGTTAGGACATTTTTCTGTTTATTTTGCGATCTTCATTTGTAAAATAAAGTCCCAAATTTTGGGTTGTCCTCAGACCAGGAATAGAGGGGAAAACTTCTAATAGGGACTCTAGCTCTGGTGACAACCAGGGATTTCCTTAATTTGAAGAGGTTTTCTTTCATTTCCTGTTTTGCATTGCACATGGTTGTGGGGCGTTCGCGGCACTTCCTCATTTGCCCAAATGGATTGCATTCAGCAGGCTCATCTCCCGCTATTCACTAGAGGTTTGGAAGTTTTTTTGCCATAAGCGCAAAGCGTTACAGCATTGTAAACACCACCATCCCCTGCCATTTGCAGCCTAACCACTTGCTGACCAGGCCTTTTCTGCAACTTTGTTTACAAGTTTAAATTAGTATTTTTTACTAGAAAATTACTTCAAATCCCCAAATTTTTTTATTTTTTTTTTGCAGCGACCCTAAAGAATAAAATGGTGATCGTTGCAATATTTTTGTCACACCGTATTTGTGCAGTGGTACACTAATAAAAAAAAAAAACACTAAAGTTGGCCCAATGTTTGTATAATGTGAAAGATGATGAACATGTCATGCTTTAAAATTGCACACCCGTGGAATGGTGACAAACTACGGTACTTAAAAATTTCCATAGGCAACACTTTAAACATGTTTACAGGTTACCTGTTTAGAGTTACATAGGAAGTCCTGTGCTATAATTATTGCTCTCACTCTAACAATCGCGGTGATACCTCACATGTGTGGTTTGAACACCGCTTACATATACGTTCGCTTCTGCGCATGTACACAAAGGGATGGGACGCTTTAAAATATATATATATATATATATATATATATATATATATATTTTATACTGTCCCTTTTTTATTTTTAGTTTTTTATCACACTTATTTCTATTACAAGGGATGTAAACATCCCTTGTAGTAGATAGAAAAAAGCATGACAGGTCCTCTTTATTGAGCGATCTGGGGTCAAAAAGGCCCCAAGATCTCATTTACCAAAAGAAAAAAGCAAAAGAAAGGAAAAAAAATAATAATTTTACACATTGACTTAAAAAAAAAAGAGAAAGAAATGTCTTTATGCCTGAAAACTAAAAGTGGCATTGGAGGTCACTCTGGTCCTCCAAGGGCATAGAGCCTGAGAGGGGGCCATCTTGCCCTCACTTCACTTCCTGCCTAGCCATGACTTAGATGGGATTGCTTACGGGTTTACTGAAAGCTCCGGTAAACCTGGGAACAACCGGAAAGTGTCGGGGGGGGGGGGGGGGCACACACCTCTAAAAGTGATCCCTTGGCAAATCCGCCACTGGGATCACCTTTATCAGACACTGAATCGCCCACAGAAAAAAAAAAATATACTGGGGTTGTGGCGACTAGCTGCTGCCATATTCCCCGGTATTAAACGTCAAAGTCATGGCAAATTATATATATATACTGGCGGGGGGATGCTAAAAACACATCTCGGCTGCACATTTTTACACCCCCCCCTAAATTTACATGGCCACAAGGGGACCATACTGACCTGATGATGTGATCGGATCTGATGAGCTGATCGAAGCGAGCCCTGCTCCATGTGAAAGGGGCCCTGGATAAAAGTGCAGGTGTGACATTTGTCAGTTTATTTAGTTATCGCCAATTGTGAAAGAAAATCACAAATTTTGGGTTGTCCCTAGAACAGGAATAGAGGGTAAATCTTTCATTGGGGACACCAGTTGAGGTGGCAAACAGGGATTTTCTCTCATTTCCTGTTTTGGCTATGGGACAGGAAGTGAAGCAAAACTACCCAATGGAACATAGATGGAAACCCCCCCCCCCCCCAAAAAAAGAAAGCCTTCTAACGCTCCCTTACTCATACCCAATGGGAGTGAATAGAAACCAGTTAAGATCTCACACACACTGTTCCAGCCGTGGGTGTAAGCACTTAAAGGGGAGTTCTGCCTGGGGAAAAAAACTATTTTAAGTGAACAGCTACAAATACTGTAGCGGCTGACTTTTAATATATGGACATTTACCTGTCCAGGGAACACACGATGCCGGCCGATTTTCGGATCGACCGTCGGGTGCTGCCGCCGCCATCTCCACTAAGGGAAACCAGCAGTGAAGCCTTTTGACTTCACAGCCGGTTCCCTACTTCGCATTTGCGAAGCTCTAATTGGCCCGCGGCAGAGGAAGGAGGAGGGGGCTGAACTTCAGAGGGACGGTGCCGGAAGTGCGGAAGTGGGGACGGGGACCTGTCAAAAACAGGTTCACGTCCCCGTCCCCCCCCTGAAATGAGCCAAATGTGGTACCGGAGGGGGGGGGGGAAGCAAAACGGCAGATGTTCCACTTTTGGGTGGAACTCCACTTTAATTTGTTTTCATTCACTCCTGTTGACGTTATTTGGGCCCAAAACGCACCGTGTCACACCGAAACCTTTATACAAGTCACATGGAAGTGCGTCCAGAGCCTCTATAAAAACCGTCCCAGCTACACACAACTGATTTCTGATCACATTTTATGGTGCGCTCATATATAGGGTATAACACAAAACATAGGCATAGTCTGCACCCCCAAACCACACTTTTTTTTTTATTCATTTATTTTCGATTGGCGACGGAAAAAAAGGTAAACAACCACAGAACAATTCCATTGAGCAAGACAACAATAAAACATTATTATACAGGAACCAGGATAATCAGGCACAGTAGAACAATATCATTCACTTAGGCCCCGTTCACACAGGGGCGGCACGACTTTGGGGGCGACTCGTGCAGGCGATCTCAAGACGACTTGAGAGGCGATTTGCAAAATGACTTCTGTATAGAAGTCAATGGAAGTCGCCACGAGTCGCCCCCAAAGAAGTACAGGAACCTTTTTCTAAGTCGGAGCGACTCGAGTCGCTCCTATTAGAACGGTTCCATTGAACAGCGCGGGACACAACTCGTTAGGCGACCGAGTCGCCCCTATGTGAACCGGGCTTTAATGTGTACTTAATGTGTATTACGTATTGAGTGACGTCCCATAGACAAAGGCCCTGTGTTTGGTGTCATAAACTGATTCGCCTGCGGGAAGAACAAACCCCCACAAAAATTGTTAACTTTTTAAGGAACGGCACTTACAAAACAGGGAAATAAGTAAGGTAGGGGAAGAAAGAGAGAGAAGAACAAATTGGGGGGGGGGGATTTCACTGCCAGGGGAGGGGTCTGAAGCCAGGAGATCTTTGTATATCATGGAGTATTGACTGGGTCCAGTAGAACCTTGTCTTTCCAAAACATTTACCCTGCTGGTGCATGGGCATAGTGAGGTCTTTGTGGTGGGTCATTTCCGAAGCAGCCTTAGCTGGCGCCATGTTTGAAATTGCTGGCCCGGTCTTTGTTGATGGGCTCATAGCAAAGTAGTGCAGCTCATCGGACCATGAGGAAGGTCTGGGAGGATCGCGCTCTCTGACAGAGGTGAAAATGGGTGGGTGACCCAGTCATGTGGGTCAGTAAGCGCAGGAGATCGGCCGGGGTAATGCACAGCCCTGTTCAGGTGTGACCACTCTCCTCCATAGCTGGACACACACCCCTCACCCCCTAAACCACAAAGGGTTTATAAAGGTTCAAATATTTTTATTTAAAATAAGACTGCTCTGTGCAGTGGTTTTGCACAGAACCCCAATCCTCCTCTTCTGGGGCCCACCCACCAGCACTCCTGGCTCCCCCCCCCCCCGCTGAGAACTTCCACAGCAACCCACTTGCTATGAGGAAGGAATCCACCAGTGCCAGAAGTTGACCATAGAGTTTTCTGAGGAACAGATGGTCCCCGGTCATCTCTATGACATTATGACTTCATGCCCCAGCCTGGCAGTTGTAAATACTGCCCTGTACTCGACTGGAAAGCCGAGATCGTCCTTTTTTTTTTTTTATCTCAGGCTTTCCAGCCTGGAGGAGAGATGCAGGGTCTTATTGATCCCACATTTCTCCATAAAGATAACCTGTCACTCGCTATTCCTATTACAAGGGTTGTTTATATTCCTTGTAATATGACTAAGGGTCCTTTCACACGGGGCGGATCCGTGCAGATCCGCCCCGTGAAGCTCCGCTTGCTCAGCGGGGATCGCTCCGTTGATCCCCGCTGAGCCGACGGATGACTGGGCGGTCCCCGCACACTGTGCAGGGACCGCCCTGTCAGAGCGCCGCTCTCCCCTATGGGGAATCGGATGACGACGGACCGTAGAGTCCGTTGTCATCCGATCCGCTCCGCCGACGGAAGGAAAAATAGGGTTTTCCTCCGTCACACTTTGGCGGAGCGGAGCGCATGTCAGCGGACATGTCTCCGCTGACATCCGTGCTTCCATAGGGGTACATGGAGGATCCGTTTCAGGTCCGCCTAAAAAACTGACAGGCGGACCTGAACGGACCTCCGTGTGAAAGAGCCCTAAAAGTGATAAAAACTATTTCTTTTAAGAGAAAGGGCACTGAATTTTCAAGTTGTACACAATTTTCAAGCATGACATGTTGGGTATCTATTTACTTAGTGTAACATCATCTTTCACATTATATTAAAAAAAAAAATTGTGTTTTTTTTTTTTTTTTTGTTTTTAATTCGTGAAACAGTTTTTTTCCAAAACAAATACTACGTGACATAAAATGTTGCAACGACCACCATTTTATTCCCTAGCGTGCCTGCTAAAAAAACATATATAATGTTTGGGGGTTCTGAGTAATTTTTTAGCAAATAAATTATGATTTTTACATGTAGGAGTGAAGTGCCAGAATTGGCCCGCATGGGAAGTAGTCTAAAAAAAATTTTTTTTTAAACTTTGGCGTAAGGGATGGTTATAACTGCTGTCAGTTTTTGATGCAATCTGTGTCCTATTGGGGAGATTTCCCTTTACTTCCTGTCCCATGGACACAGCAGGAAGTGAGAGCATATCCCAAAGTGAGGGAATCCCTAATTGTCAGTAGAACTGTCCCCATTGGAAGATTTCCCCTCTATTCCTGTTCTGGGGACAACCCAAAATGTGTTATTTGCCTTCACTTTTTGGCGATAAACAAAATAAACTGACAAATAGGATACAAATGACAAGATTCATTGCCTGTGGGGCCCAATCACATCATTACACCGCATTGCCATGCAACTTATATCATGGTGCAGGTGTGACATAGTGAGATTTGGCCCCCCCTTCAATGGGAGTGAATGAAAACGAATTAAGGTCGCATGCACATGGCTGCAAGGGGGCTGTACAATGTGCATGAGCCTTCAGAACCTCCATAAAACACACAGCTGCTGCATGCAGCCACCCGTACACAGCAATTACAATCTACTGGTTTGCATACACACGCACATATGGACGTATGCCCCAAATGCAGACAGACAGCATTCAGAGCATGCGTCCATGTGCATCGCATAGCTGTATTTTGTTATCGCTGTGTGTACCGGGGAAGCTTACACAGTAGTTCTGGAGTTCATGCACGCTTTATGGCACCCTTGCAGCCATGTGCCCAAGCCCCTAATTCATCATACATTGTTGCATGATGAGTGAAGCATGACAGTTGCTCAGGTGTGAACAGGAAAGGAAACCCAACCCATGAAACAAATATGAAATGCAGACACACAAGTGTGAACCCAGCTGTACTGAGAGACACATGTGGGCTGCCATTACTGACTTCAATACTTTCTCAGTCACCAACCTGGAAGAAGTTCTCAGATCAGGAAGGTCAGACTCCCGGCTCTGCGTACCTGTTCCAGGTCAGTGATGTATAAAGTGTAAAGGCATTGGATCAGCATGACAGCCATGGGAATGGTCCTTTTTTTTCATTTTTTTTTGGATAGAATAATGGAGGGTTATAACACCTGTCAGTTTTTTGCCATCTGTGTCCTATTAGGGAGATTTTCCTTAACTTCCTGTTCTCATTACAACCCAAAATATTTCATTTTCATTCATCTTCACTTTCGGTGATAACGGTAAACTGAACAAATAGAGAGGGTGAATCTCACTAACAGGAGCACAGACAGCAATAAAATCCCGACAGGTGTTCTAATCTCGCTCTACTCTATACAAGGGGTTAAGGTACGTTCCACCCCATTTTGAATGTCACACAAACACACTTAGGCCTGGTTCACACTGGGGCGACAAACGCTCCGACATTAGGAGCTCATGTCGCATGACGTGTGAAAATCAATGAATCCCTATGAGAGCCGTCTTAACTGGTCCGACACAAGTCGGTCCGACATTAAAAATGCTCCCTGTACTACTTCTGTCCGACTTTGATCCTACTTCAGCCCATTGAATATCATTGAAGTCGGATCAAAGTAGGATCCTTGTCCTAACCATCCGACATTTGACATCCGACATGGTGATTACAGCAGCAGTAAAAGGAATTCATCTCACCCTGGGATTGTTTTGATTGGTCAAAGGACAAGTCAGACTAGCACAAAGTCGGATCAAAGTAGTATCCTGTTCATGAATGTCGGATGGATGTCGGACCAATGTAGGATCAATGTAGGACTGATGTCGCAGAGCAAAGTAGGATGAAAGTCGGATGAATGTCGTGTCGTATCAGTGTGAACCCAGCCTAAGTCAACACCGCTCCAGCACACATGCATTGCAATGAGCCACAATGCACGTTGGCAGTTTTCAAAATGAATGGGCTGCCTCAAAGTGGTTGTAAACCTCAGGCATGAAATATGAACAAAGCATATCCCTCTATAGCAGGGGTCTCAAACTGGCAGCCCTCCAGCTGCTGCAAAACTACAAGTCCCATGAGGCATTGCAAGGCTGACAGTTACAAGCATGACTCCCACAGGCAGAGGCATGATGGGACTTGTAGTTTCGCAACAGCTGGAGGGCCGCCAGTTTGAGACCCCTGCTCTATAGTGTCTACTTGTCTCAATTGAGACCACTAAGTGTCATTTCTGTCTGCTTCACTATTCCTCTGCTATCAGCATGAATCACTTTTCACTCCTGACACCAAGAGAAAAAAGGTGACAGGGGAGGTATCTCCAGTAGATTGACAGCCTCAGCTCTGTTTCTGTGTGCTGTGTGAAGGGAGGGTGGGATCCCGTCTCTCCAATCAGCTCTTGGACCCCTTTCACACTGAGGCACTTTACAGGCGCTATAGCGCTAAAAATAGTGCCTGCAAAGTGCCTGTAAAGCGCATCTCCTCTCACTCCAATGAGAAAGCCTGAGTGCTTTCACACTGGAGCGGTGCGCTGGCAGGAGGCTCAAAAAAGTCCTGCAAGCAGCTTCTTTGCAGTACTTTAGGAGCGGTGTATACACGCTCCTAAAGCACCCCTGCCAATTGAAATCGATGGTCAGCGCTGCTTTGCGGGCACTTTTAACCCTTTTTCGGCCCCTAGTGGGGGTTAAAAGCACCCCGCTAGCGTCCGAAAAGCGCCGCTAAAAATAGCGGGGCTTTACCGTCGACGCCCAGCACTGTTCGCTGTGAAAGTGCCCTTAGATCTCTCCTCACTGAGCTGTGCATAATGTAACTTTCAGCTCTCCACCCCCTTTTTTTCTTAACCCTCAAACACGCTTTATAAATTATCATCTTTGTACTGATGCAAAGAAGGAAAGACTGCAGATAAACAGGTACAACTTATGTAGGAGGATTTTTCATCTCTGTGTGTCACCTGAGGTCAGTCACTTCACTGGGTAATGCAACTCACAGTAAGGCATGACAGAATGCACCAAAAAACAGAAAAGGGGAAGGCGCAAACCCCTACTGCATTATCTGAGTAATCAGCACAGCTCTGATGAAGGGGGTCCACCCCTGAAACACGTCAGCATGTGCATGTGAGGGATTAGAAACACCTAGATCAGGGATCTTCAAACTACGGCCCTCCAGCTGTTGCGGAACTTCACATCCCGTGAGGCATTGTAAAACTCTGACATTCACAGACATGACATGGCATGATGGGAATTGTAGTTCCTAAACAACTGGAGGGCCATAGTTTGAAGACCCCTAACCTAGATGTTCCACCTCATGTCATCCTTCCATGTATATACTTGTGCACCTTTTGTGAGTATGCATTTCATTGGTTGCTTTTTATATCAATAAATTTCCTTTTTTACTCGGATTTTGCACTAGGGGTTTGCGCCTTCCCCTTCTTGTTTTTTGTAGTTCCACATGGGATATCCCCATCCAAGGAGGGCTGCATCCACTGGGCATTTCCACTATATATGTGATGTGATGATGGTTATCTGTCCTTTTGGCGAGGAGCACTGAGCGCTGGGAGCGTTTGACTGTCTATTCATGACACAATGCTCATTAATACAACACACCGGAATGGAGAAGTGTGAATGACCCCCACAAGGGCTCGTTCATAATGTATATGTTGTGCTGCACCATACAGCCTGGTCTAATGCAGTCCCATTGCATAGACAAGGCACTTTCCTTTTACTCCTATAGTACAGTTCACACCATCGTGCTGCAGTGATTGGAGGAGGGGTGGATGAACGTCACACTCCCCCCTCCTCCAATCACAGAACACCTTGCATTCATTGAAAAGAAGAAAACTGTATGTTTCAGCACCAGGCATTCTGTGAGCATGAAAGTCAGAGCATCACATTACACAGCAGTGACCGCAAATTGCACAAACTTTATTAGTATTGATTTACTTTAAGACCCCTTTCACACTGAGGCGTTTTGCAGGCACTATTGCGCTAAAAATAGTGCCTGCAATGTGCCCCGAAAAAGCCGCTCAATAGTATCCAATGTGAAAGCCCGTTGCGCTTGCAGGAGGGTCAAAAAACTCCTGCAAGCCGCGTCTTTGAGGCGCAATAGGAGCACTAAGAATAGTGCTCCTATAGCGCCCCTGCCCATTGAAATCAATGGGGTAGCGCTTCCAAAACGCCGCAAAGAGGTGTTATTGCGGGCGTTTTTAACCCTTTTTCGGCCGCTAGCGGGGGTTAAAATACCCCTGCTAGTGCCCGCAAATCGCGGCAAAAAAAACGGTATAGCGGCGCTAAAATTAGCGCCGCTATACATCCAGCGCCTCAGTGTGAAAGTAGCCTTACAGTGCAAATAGTCAAAATATAGTTCTTGGACAGAGGTCAACATTAAATGGCTGGAAATAGCAGTTAAAGGCACATTAGTTACTGTTATCTGCAGCCTAGAAATTGTATGACTGCAGCTTTGTAGATCTGCACCCTTTCTTCTTTCAGCAGAATATGTTCTTAAGCCATAAAATCAATGAATTACCAGTCTGTGAGAGCTCACTGACCAGGAACTGGGAGATTTACGCACTTTTGTTAATAGGCGTAAGAACTTTAAAAGCAGGGTGAGGCACGTGTCTGAGCGGCTTCATTCTGTGACACTCCATAGGATGATGATGTAGGGAGTATCCTATTGTGTTTGGGGAATTGGACCTCGTTTTATAAGATTGTTTTTTGCGGATCAACCGAAGAATTTGGACACATGCACATGGGAAGTTTGGCCAGTGCAGTGTACAAAAGGAGTGTTTCGGGGAGGCACAGGTTCAACTTACAACCCACGTCCAGCAGCCTGTCAAAAATGAATGGCAGACAGAAATAAGTGGCTGCTGTACCCAGCTGGATGCTGTTCCAAGCAGTACTTGTGTATGGGGCTGTATGCCTACAGGGACGTATGCCTTGAATGTAGAAGGTCTGCGTTTGCGGTATACATCCCTGTATATGAGTCCCACTCAGAACCGCATGCAGCCATGTACATGAGCCGCATATTTCAGCCTGTCATTGCTTTTGAAATGCTCTTGGCAGCGGGCTGTACACTGCATCTGGGCGTCAAGTTTTTACACTGTATGGCCAAATACCCATGTGCATGAAGCCTTAGGTCTCTTTCAGACAGGTGGTTGGGGGGCAGTAAAAATGCCCACCCGGCCGTCCACCCAAACTGAAAATTAAAGCAGAGTTCCACCCACAAGTGGAACTTCCGCTTTAAGCACTCCTCGCCCCCTTATGTGTCATATTTGGCATGCAATTTTTTTTGGGGGGGAGGTGAGTGGGTACCTGGTTTTGACAGGTACTTTCTGTCCAACTACCTTCCATCTTCTCGCCACCTAGGCGGCGGCCTCTCCCTCTCTGCAATCTTCTGGGACACGTCACAGGTCCCAGAAGATTGCCTGGCCACTAGGAGAGCGCGCACCCACCTGTGAAGCCGCAAGCTGTCACAGCCAGGTGCCAACAGTTGCAATGACAGCACCGCGGAGAGGAGCGAGGCTTCGGGTGACCGCCTCGCTGGAGCGTGGTACAGGTGAGAGTGTCTGTTAATTAAAAGTTGGCAGCTGCACTTTTTGTAGCTGCTGGCTTTTATTAAACTGGAAAACAAGAGGAACTTCGCTTTAACTACCGAGGCGGAGCTGTTCACATGCCAAAGCCATAATAATTTGCTTCACGGGCGTGTCATTTTTAACTTGGGGTGCAGAGTTTCATAAGTGGCACTACATGTCACACTCGCCTATTGAGTTCAGTGGGGCCACAACACATTCGCCTGCAAAGTACGCAATTGTGGCATTATAGGGCTATATTAGGCATTGAGAAAGCTGTATAATGTCTCCTCACCGCCTGTCAAACGCCCTAAAAAGCGTTTCAAACACGTGCACTCCAACGTGGCAAGAAGGAAAGTCTTCAGGGCTCTGAGAGATGAAAAGTTTTCTTTGTCTTGTCTGTTGGCTGAACTTGATGTACCTTACTAACCAGGCAATGTAACTTTCTACTTTCCTCAAGCTTCCTGTCTACCAGTGAAAAAAAAATAAAGCAGTAAATGATAACATAGAATTGCACTGTTAAATTGGACATATTCTTTAATGCTAAAACAAAGCTCTTTTAACTGTCTTGCTTGGATGGTTTAATAAAGAGTAATAGAATGGTTGAAATACCTTCCGTGAAGAAAATGCAGCTTCATGCTCCCTTCAGTGCTGACTGTAGATTTGAACTCTTCTTAAGATTGCCAAATTTTTTGAGCCGGCGTCTTTACATTAACCAGTTGTTAAGGAGCGGCCCGGAAAGCCGGCCGCCGTGTTCTTAACGGATGACCCATAAGCTGTCAGAGGGGGTGGGACACTTATCCGAACATGCAGCCTGGCAGTCCAGGAAACGGCGGGCGAGTGCCCTCCCTTCCTCATGAACCATACCAGGCCACTTGCTCTCCACATGGGGAGGGTGCTTTGGGGAAGGGGGGGACTCTGCCCCCTGCACCCCAAAGCACCTTGTCCCCATGATGGGGACAAGGGCCTCTTCCCCACAATCCTGGCCAGTGGTTGTGGTGGGTCTTCAGGCAGGGGGCTTATCGGTATCTGGAAGCCCACTTTAACAACGGGGCCCCCATATTGCGCCCCCCCCCTGTGAAATGAGTATGGGGTACATTGTACCCGTACCCATTCAACTGAAAAAAAAGTGTCAAAAATAAAACGCATTACACAGGTTTTTAAAGTAATTTATTAAGCAGCTCCGGGGGTCCCTTCCGACTTCTTCTCCCCTCTCCGGCTCTTCTCCGCTCTCGCTGCGGCTCTTCTGCCTCTTCCACTGATGTCTTCTAGTTCTCTCCGGCTCTTCTCCGCTCTCTCCGGTTCTTCTCCCTCTGTCCGCTGTCTTCTGCTGGGTCTCCTCCATTATCTTCTTCTCATTTGCTCGTTCTTGCCGGGTCTTCTCTGTTGTCTTCTTCCTCTGTTCTGTTCTTCTGATGTTGACTCGGCGCTCTCTCCAGCTCTAATGCCTGGTGCGCGGTGTGCCACTACTTATATTGGCTTTTCCTTTTTCTTTTCCTATTCCTTTTTCTCTTCTTTTCCTATTCCTTTTTCTCTTCTTTTCCTATTCCTTTTTCTCTTCTTTTCCTATTCCTTTTTCTCTTCTTTTCCTATTCCTTTTTCTCTTCTTTTCCTATTCCTTTTTCTCTTCTTTTCCTATTCCTTTTTCTCTTCTTTTCCTATTCCTCTTTCTCTTCTTTTCCCTCTTTTCTCTTCTTTTCCCTTTTTTTTTTTTTTTTTTTTTTTTCTCTTATTTTCCCTTTTTTATTTTTTATTTTTTTCTCTTTTCCCTTTTTTTTTTTTCTCCTTTTCCCTTTTTTTTTTTTCTCCTTTTTCCCTTTTTCTCTTTTTGTTTTTTCTTTATCTATTTTTCTTTTATTTTCTTTCCCTTTTTTGCCTTGTTTGGGGTGCCATTAACAATAAATGTCACTGCAAGCACAACACACGATTTTGTGCGCGGTTACAAATCGCTCAGGTGTGAATGGGGCCTTAATTCTAATTGGTTCCTCTGGGAAATTGCACACTCATCGTTGCTTTTTGGAATTAGCTTTGCTGGTTTGTAGAGACAAGGATGGCATCATATTAGTCAGGATGTAGTAAAAAAGTGAAGTTTTATGGTTTGAATTGGTAAAGTTTTTATGTAATGCTTATCTTCCTCCCATTGCTAGAACTTCCTGATCAGATAACAACATTTAGTTTCAGCTGCTGCATCCTGCCTGGGAAACTGTAACAACCTCTGAGTATTACAAAACGGCCCATAAAGTTTGTGGTCCCTGAACACCACAATGTTTCCCTAAGTGAATTTTACCTGTAGAGTTCCTGCAGTGAGTCAGCACTATTGTGTCCCCTGGGTGGGAGGTGAACACTTCGAGGAAGTTGAGTACTCAGGAGTGCCTTCGGTTTATTGTTACAGGACTCGGCTGGAGGAGCTCACCTGAGCCGGAGAGATGAGCGACAAAGCAGTGATGTCCCTCAAAGGGGAAGATCAGGGGTCTACCAGAGTCATCACTGTCATCTTCTTGGCTCTGCTCATCGACCTTCTGGGATTTACTCTTATTTTACCCTTGATGCCTTCCATACTGGATCACTTTGGCAAGTCTAATGTAAGTAGTGACATGCCAAGGGCTTGTGTACATGGGGATCTGCATTTCAGGGTGTCAAGCACAGAAGATGAAATTTGATTTGAGTCCTACAGGGACAGTCATTTCCAGTGAATTGTGTTGCTTGCCGTGTTTCTGGATGCAGTTTCTCTTTTACAGTCATGTCCCGGCTGTGCTTTTCATGTATAGGCATCAGTGAGGATGCAGTGTAAATGGCAAGTAAAGCATGCCCTTGCAATTCTTTTGACATGTGTTTTAGGTGATTCTCACAAAATTAACATATATTGTGAACTCGGACTACTTCTACATTACTAGGACTTCTCCAGGGCCTCTTCCATCTCCTGGAGCTCCCAACCCTAATCTGTCCAGCTATCTCGTACTCTTTCCACCTTTAATGCCCGGTTTACGCTGGTGCAACATTGAGAGCTCTGACTTTGAGAGCACATGTCGCATGAGAAGTTGCGCCCCATTCAGTGCAATGGAACCGTTCTAATAAGAGTGACTTGTGTTGCTCTGACTTAGTAAAAGGTTGCTGCACTACTTTTGGTCTGACTTTGGCATGACTTGAATTGACTTCTGTTAAATTCGTGCTGTAGTCGCACTGGGATGTCGGCTTTGGAGTCGCGGCAGTGTGATCCAGGCTTTAAGCGGAACTAATATTATCATACTTCTCCTTCAGCTGTTCGAAGTTCAAAAGTGGTCCTCCTGGCATCTTCTCCCCAGATGATTCCAGGTGCCGATCTTCAGCCACCTTCATAGCGCAGGAGTCAGTCATCCCTGCACACAAGGACCATGCCAGCGATATAAACGGAACCGTGCAAGTGCAGCTCCGTTTACATGCCACAGCAGACTGTGAGCAGACAGGTAATTATATTTTATTGCAGAAGAGACATTGCATGTTTCTTCTGCGATAAATAGCCTGTCTGCTTGCAATTTTTTTTTTTATGTTGCCTTCAATTCTGCTTTAAAAAGATCCCTGAAAACTCATCTCTTCGGGAAAGCCTATTCTGGCTGCACCTGAAAACTGAAATTTTACCTACTCCCCATCAACTCATCCCCACACAGCTATCATCTTTTATATCACTTATCCCTTGCTTTTAGGTTGTAAGGTCTCATGAGCAGGGTCCTACTAATCCTCTTGTATTAAATTGTTTGTTTTGTAATTGTACTGTCTCACTATTGCTGCAGAAATGTGGTGCTATATAAATCATTTATATTAATGTTCAACAGGGGTGCCCAATCTTTTTGAAGAGCGAGGGCCACTTAAGTGACTTGGTAACCGGTCATGGACCACAATGAGTGGAGCGGACATAGGAGGTCTGTGTCCACACTGCATATGCAGAGCGGACACGGACACAGCCCGCTCTACTCTATGGGCCCTCCAATCCCATCTACCCAGACGGAAGAGGACGGATTCTCTTCTGTATTTTTTGTGCATCTGATTGGAGGTAAGCAGTTGTAAAACGACACAAGTCCGTTTACATCTGCCACTCCATAGAGGTGAATGGAGGGTCCGATTGAATCTGCCTGGAAAACAGATACGCAGACTCAATCAAACCGATCGTGTGAAAGGGGCTGCACCTGTGGATCAGTTTGAAAGCAGCTCAGTGCTGCATAAGGTGTATGTGTGTGTGTGTGTGTAATATATATATATATATATATATATATATATATATATATATTTAGAATATAAACTGACCTTTATGAATAACCTTTCATTCAGGAATCTCCCTTGCTACAGGTATTGCTGGCTGTTGCTGTCCCAGGCGAAGTGCAATTGGTATCACTCCGCCTGGGACAGAATGCGGCACTATACAGAAAGCTTGTGGCTCTGCTCCCTCCGCAGCCGTGCTTCCTCTAGTGCCGGCTCAATTCAGAACACTGATGCTCTGGGATGGCGGGTCGGGCCAGAGCAGGAGGTTGCATCCCAGAGATGTACAATCCTATACATAATATATATTTATAAGCAGCTGCTTAAGTAGATCATTAATGTTTAGCAAGAGCATTACAAATGCATCTTAAATGAGATCCGATTTATACTGAGCACACCCATTACTTGTTTCTGACTGATGCCTTTGTACACACGCCCTAAAGCTGTCCATAGATGTTCCAATCTCCATTCATATTTCTGAAAATAAGTAGTGTTTGGGCCTACTTAACCTCTTGCACCCGCGTAACATGTATGTGCAGCAGCAAAGAGATTGGGCTTTAACGTCCACACACTGCACATATGCGTTGGCAGAGTTTTCTGTGCCGAGAGTGCGCTAACTGCATGTTTTCAGCACAGTGACCGAGCTGTCAAAGACAGCTCTCGGTCTCTACTAACGATTGGGAGCATGCGGGACTGGCTTCCGATCATGCATCTACTATGACAACCAATTACAGGACAAAGATTACTACTCTCTCTCTTAGTCCCGATAACAAGTGTCACTTGAGATGAAAGCGGGGAGTAAATCCAAAATTTTGAGTTGCTTCCAGAACAGGGATAGAAGGAAAATCTTCAAATTAGTCAGTTGTTCCCTGGGCAACTACAGCTGGCTACACTCTATACAATTTTTTTATACAATTTTCTTGTACAACTTTCCTCTTTAGATTTACCAAAACCATATACAATGAGGTCAAACCTAAACACTTTCAAATTGTATGCAATCAGGAAGGCCCTTGCACTACATAGTTGAAGGTAAATCTAAAGGAAATTGAACAACAAATTGTATAATGTGTATCCGGCTTAAGAAAGGATTTCCCCACATTGGAAAGATATCCTTTCACTTCCTGTTGGGACTACAGAACAGGAAGTAAAGAGAAATATCCCCAATGAAACACAGATGGCAAAAGAAAAATCTGACGAGTTTTGACTTTCCCTACTGTGTGCAAAATGAAAAAAAGTTTTTCCTTTAGGCCCCATTCATATATAGTGTAGCAGGAATGAGCCTTCCCGCTACACGATATGGAAAGCGTGATCCTACATGTTGCATAGCGACAGCCCATTCACTTGAATCTCCTTTTTGGGGGGGGCAAGCTTTGCACTATTTTTAAGGGTGTGTATTGCCACGGCAGAATTGCATTTACGTTTGGGGTGCCATTTAAGGATAATGATACCCAAACGTGCATCATGCGTTTGCATTGGGAATCGCAGGCAGAATCGCTGAGATTCTGCCCACAGTTCCAAATCGCAAAGTGTGAATGGAGCCTTAGATGTACTTTAAATTTAAAAAAGTGTTTGTTTCCTTGTTCTGTCATCATAGGATAGTATGTACCAGACACTGCAGGGCACCGTTGGCTGGTTTGCAGAAGCTGTGGGAGTTCCCCAGGAGAGGAAGTATAACAGTGTTCTCTTTGGTGGTAAGTTATGAAATAATAATGTGAATAATCTATAGTGCTGTGAGGGGTCACTCAGGTTCCAGATGGCAGGATAGAAGATTTTTATCTGCAGTAATTCTGAAAATGAAAACTTTGGGATTGCCTCACACATCCAATAATGGTCTGCCTGCACTATATTGAGGTGGCATACAACGGTAATGATATTGGAGCTAGCATACTCAGCCTGTCCATGTCCTCGCATGGGAGTGGTCACACCTCATAGCTGCCTGAGTCAGCTGACCTAAAAGATGGAGCAGCTCCTGCTCACCCATCACTGCAGGATCATGCAGGGGTTATATATATATATATATATATATATATATTCAGAGCATATTTAAAATGTTCACTCTTCTGCGCTGTGTGATTAATCCCAACGTGTTATCAGACTCTTATCTTGACATGTTAGTATGTGTGGATAATGCACACCTCGCTGCCTTTCAAAGACTGGGGGAGTCCAAATGAACTGAAAGCATAGAAGAACACAGAGGGCGCATCATAGATCCTAGGGCATTATCCTCAATACATGTTTTTATTTAATAAAATAGAGATGAATATACACACAAACCAGTACTTGTGTCATAGCATTATCATAAAATCATCTGCTTAAATCCATATGCAAAAATCCACAACACTTGTAGTCACATCGGCTAATGCGTTTTCAAGGTTTCCCTCTTCTTCAGAGCCTACAGAACATGTAATTTCACATACTTACAGTATCTCACAAAAGTGAGTACACCCCTCACATTTTTGTAAATATTTTATTATCTTTTCACGTGACAACAATGAAGAAATTACACTTTGCTACAATGTAAAGTAGTGAGTGTACAGCTTGCATAACAGTGTAAATTTGCTGTCTTCTCAAAATAATTTGACACACAGCCAATAATGTCTAAACCGCTGGCAACAAAAGTGAGTACACCCCTAAGTGAAAATGTCCAACTTGGGTCTAAAGTGTCAATATTTTGTGTGGCCACCATTATTTTCCAGCACTGCCTTAATACTCTTGGGCATGGAGTTCATCAGAGCTTCTCAGGTTGCCACTGGAGTCCTCTTCCACTCCTCCATGATGACATCATGGAGCTGGTGGATGTTAGAGACCTTGCGCTCCTCCACCTTCTGTTTGAGGATGACCCACAGATGCTCAATAAGGTTTAGGTCTAGAGACATGCTTGGCCAGTCCATCACCTTTACCCTCAGCTTCTTTAGCAAGGCAGTGGTTGTCTTAGAGGTGTGTTTGTAGTTATGTTGGAATACTGCCCTGCGGCCGAGTCTCCAAAGGGGCATTCATGGTTCCCTTCATGTACTGTAGCTCCCCAGTGCCGGCAGCACTCATGCAGCCCCAGATGTGAGGGGTGCACTCACTTTTGTGAGATTGTGTGTGTGTGTATGTATACATACATACATACATACATACATACATACATTTTTTATTTTGGAACTGAGGAATCCTAAAGTTTTGTGGTCATGGGTTTGGGAAAGTAGAAATTTTCTACAAGGCCATAGTGAGGTGAGAGTCTTATGTGGGGGGGTGGATTCATTGGTGGGTTTAATGCTGCCACCTGTTGCTTTTTACATATAGTACCGGTTCACACTACCACAACTTGGGATCCGACTTGCGTCGCCCCAAGTCGCGCGACACGAGAAATTACATGTTAGTCAATGAGAGCCGTCTTAATGTACACTACTGAAGTCGCTCCGACTTCAGAAAAGGTTCCTGTACTACTTCAAGGCGACTTGTACCCATTGATTTCAATGGAAGTCGGATCCCCCGTCTTAACTGAAGCAACTTTCCAGGAAGTGAAAATTGTTTTCTAAGGAAAACCCCTCCCTCCCACAGAGCAGATTATTATGTAATTGGCCACTGGCAAAGTCGCCTGTCCTGGAGGCGACTTGAAGTCGCGTTGTAAGTCGCTCCAAGTAGCGCTGAAGTCGCGCTCAAGTCGTCTCCAAGTTGCCTTGAAAAGTCGCGCTGGAAGTCGTGTTGCCCCAGTGTGAACCGGCACTAAGGCAAACCTGTTTTGAAAAATAAACATTAAAACTGTTACTGTAAAAGAATACTTGCCTTTCCCATGCCCGTGGCACTGTGTATGTTTACCTTTTTGTAGTTACCCAGGTTACTAAATACTGCTCCATAGCGTAGAGTTGCTGGCAGCATGGTGGGGTCAGTTGCAATCAGCAGGTAGATTGTTATTAATTCCTGGTTCCTTACGCTAACCTCCAAGTCACCACAGCAATGCTATTTACAGGTATAGTAACGGCGTTTTTAATATTTATTTTGCAAGACAGGGTCACAATAATCTGTTCAGTAGTATATCTTTCTTCTCTTTTAGTTCATGAGACTCTCGTAGATCATTGAAAGTGAATCTGAATTGGCTTACATAATGCCTAACAATGTGATGAAATACTTTTGCGGTGCCCTTGAACACCTGTGAAAAGCTGACCACACATGTTGCAATATAATTGCACAATCTCCTTTTTAGATTTACCAACAACTATGCAGTGTGATGTTCTACCCGACTAGATACAAATTGAATGGATTGTTTAGGTGGGCCTTTACATGAACATTATAAGATTAGATTGTATTTTATGTGGTCCACTTTAGTCTTCATATTGATCTCAATGTCTCTGGGGAGCCCATTGGATCTTAAAGTTAAGGCTGTACAGTGTTACAACTTCTAAAATTAAGCCCCGCCCCGTTTGTTCAACCGTCCAATGCCACAGCTTCTAAAGCACACTTGGCAATGGGAGGGAGGGCCTTATTCTTGACTTTTTCAGAAGTCTTGGACTCATGGCGAACAGGGCTTATGTAAGGGTAGCAGTGCCGGATTAAACTCTGTGAATACCCCTAGGCAGTCCAAACCTTGGGCCCCCCTTGCAGGTTTCTAGAGGTTTCTCGTGCACACGCTCTAGTGAGATGACATTGAACTAAGTAGTGTACACATTAGATGACTATCACTACTGTACATTACACATACCTAGGTTACACCACCATTCTTTACAAACTGACAGCTGAAAGAAGAGCTTTTATGAGACAAACTGTAATGTGAACCTGATGTACATTACATTAATACAGTATTTTCTTTATAGAGCCTTTAAAGAGGAAGTGATGGGTTTTACTTCATCTTTTGTTCCCTGCAAAGTAAAAGCATATGCATTGCATACTAGCCCATTATGTGCCACTTACCTGCAAACAAAGCCTGAAATGTCCCCGCTGGTGGAAGCATCCATCTTCACCCATCTTCCTTCCGGGGCCGTGGACACCGGCTCTGTGACTGTCCAGGGTCGCGTGACGTCACTCCCGCACATGTGCGTGGGAGCCGCCGGTCACGGTGTGGGCCATGTAGTAACGGCACAATCGTGCCCTTTCTTCAGTGCGCATGCGTTAACGACGTTGGCACAAGCGTACATGGTAATTATCTCCTAAACTGTGCAGGTTTAGGAGATATTTCCAGTACCTACAGGTAAGCCTTATTATAGGCTTACCTGTAGGTAAAAGTGGTATGTAAGGGTTTACAACTACTTTAAATCTCGATTCACACTAATGCAATGCGGGAACCAGCGTGATTCCTGTGCAGGTTCCTGCATCCCATCTAACTCGCAGGCAGTTCACACTGCTCTCTGAACCGCTACGGGTGTCAATAGAAAGTTAATGGCACCCCAAATCGGTTTGCAGAACGCAGTGCGAACTGAGGAATCGAATTGCACGTATGTAAACACCCATGCGATCCGATTCCAGTGTGGACAAAAAAGGGTCCTGCATTATTTTGGTGTGAATGCGATTTCAGCCATACAAAGTGTGTGACTAAATTTGCATAGCACAGACATTGCATGTGATGTGGACAGCAATGTGGTGCAAATCACATGTGATGTCTGACATTGCATATGTGTGAACCCAGCCTGAATGTAAATTTTTTTTTTTTTTTTTTTTTTTTTTTTGAGTTGATTCATTATTTCTATCTTTAGTAAACAATTTCAGAAAGATTTATTGTAATTTTCTTTTTAAGATCAAATCAATATTATTTTGATCCGTTGTCACAGGGCCCTTAAACGGAATGGGGCCCATAGGCTGGTGCCTACTCTGCCAATTTAGTAATCCGTTATTGAAGGGTTGAGACAGAGATCAAGGTGAAGACTATCAAAAAAGGTGCATAGTTGTTACCGTTTAGGCACTATTATTAGGCCAGGACAGGTTTGCCTTATTGAGTCTCACGCTAGAAGGGAAGAATCAGAGTGGCATCACTGACCTCATGCAACCCTAGAAAATTCAGCAGCTGTAATATGCTAGGATGTGTTGTTTCTGCAATATAATAGTGAGTGTTTTTCAGGTCTCATTGGCTCCCTCTTCTCCCTCCTGCAGTTTATCTGCTCACCGCTCACTGGAGCAGCCTCGGATTATCTAGGAAGACGGCGAGTTATGATGATAAATTCAGTATGTTCTAACTTTATACTGCCTGATATATTTATGTGGTTATAGCTGTTATTTAAAGCAGTTATTTCTAAATAAACAATTTCCTGTAATGGTTACAGTAAGGGAAAAAAGTGTTTGATCCCCTGCTGATTTCTAACGTTTGCCCACTGACAAAAAAATGATCAGTCTATAATTTTAATGGTAGGTTTATTTTAACAGTGAGAGATAGAATAACAACAAAAATATTCATATTTCAAAAGTTATAAATTGATTTGCATTTTAATGAGTGAAATAAGTATTTGATCCCCTATCAATCGGCAAGATTTCTGGTGTCTTCTATACAGGTAACGAGCTGAGATTAGGAGCGCTCTCTTAAAGGGAGTGCTCCTAATCTAAGCTTGTTACCTGTATAAAATACAACTGTCCACAGAAGCAATCAATCAGATTTCAATCTCTCCACCATGGCCAAGACCAAAGAACTGTCCAAGCATGTCAGGTACAAGATTGTAGATCTACACAAGGCTGGAATGGGCTACAAGACCATCGCCAAGCAGATTGGTGAGAGGGTGACAGCAGTTGCTGCGATTTTTCGCAAATGGAGGAAACACAAAATGACTGTCAATCTCCCTCAATCTGGGGCTCCATGCAAGATCTCTCCTTGTGGAGTTTCAATGATCATGAGAACGGTGAGGAATCAAGCTCTTTGGCATCAACTCAACTCGCAATGTTTGGAGGAGGAGGAATGCTGCCTATGACCCCAAGAACACCATCCCCACCGTCAAACATGGAGGTGGAAACATTATACTTTAGGGGTGTTTTTCTGCTAAGGGAACAGGACAACTTCATTGCATCAAAGGTACGATGGACGGGGCCATGTACCAACAAATCTTGGGTTAGAACCTCCTTCCCTCAGCCAGGGCATTGAAAATGAATCTTGGGTGGGTATTCCAGAATGACAATGACCCAAAACACACGACCAAGGCAACAAAGGAGTGTCTCAAGAAGAAGCACATTAAGGTACTGGAGTGGCCTAGCCAGTCTCCAGACCTTAATCCCATAGAAAATATGTGGAGGGAGCTGAAGGTTTGAGGTAACCAAACCTTCAGCCTCGAAACCTTAGTATCTCAGGGGGGATCTGTGAAATCCCTCCTGAGATGTGTGCAAACCTGGTGGCCTACTACAAGAAACCTCTGACCTCCTGTGATTGCCAACAAGGATTTTACCACCAAGTACTAAGCCATGTTTTGCGAAGGGATCAAATACTTATTTAACTCATTAAAATGCAAATCAATTTATAACTTTTTTGAAATGCGTTTTTCTGGATTTTTTTTGTTTGTCGTCCTGTCTCTCAAAATTATAGACTGATCATTTCTTTGTCAGAGGGAAAACGTACAAAATCAGCAGGGGATCAAATACCTTTTTCCCTAACTGTATATATCAGTAGCTCTGAGCTCTGATCAGGTACCAGCACTTGAGCACAACTGTGGCGATGGGACACAAGGTCGCTGTAGACTTGCACATATGTACACCTTGTTTCACTTTTTCACATGCATTGCCACAGTGGCTGCTCTCTGTTGCCGGCAACTGAGCAGAACCAGGAGTTGCTGGTTGGAAACCATTAGACCATCTTGGCCATTAGGCAACTTTTTGCCTTATAAGTTATTCTATCTTTAAAGGGACGTGCTATATAAAAATATATTTTAAATTAAAAATAAACTCCACTTTTGTTAAGAAAAAACATTCCCCTCTGAGTGATATATGTACATTGCAAGGATTTTAACAAACTTTGTTGCAGATTCCTACCTTTTGTTATTCTGAAGAAATGGCTGTTTGTGTTCATAATTATCAATCGGCTGCTGCACTTGCAGGGTTCTTTTGAGGAAAGTTGCAGGGTCTGCATCCCTGTTAGATGTGATTTCCCTTTGGGAGTATCCCACCAAAACTGACATTGTTGTTGCCGGGGATGCCCAAAATCTGACTTGTATCTTAGTGCAGACTTCTGTGAAAATCAGTGAGCCAATCACACAAGCAGGAAAACATTTTTTTTGGGGGGGGGGGGGGGGAGCGACCTTCTGTACAGCGTCTGTCTAAACTACGCCTCCAGGTTGCCATATTGCATTTTACAGAAAATTACAGCAGTGAAGATTGAAAAGGAAAGGTAATTTTTCCATAACCTTAAATTACAATATGACTTGTGTCGCAATTGTATATGCTGTATTTTTATTTGCAATTTTTTTTTGCCAGGAAAGTGGAGTTGCCCTTTAAGATTCCCTCTCTCTGACCCAACTATGGCCTCAAATTACTGCTTTTCAGATCTATTCACAACACAGGCTGCATGGACTATTCACAGCATAGTAGTAAACAAGCCTTGTATATCCCAGAATAGCAGGTCTACACTTGCCAGCTGCTGCCTACAAGTTTAAACATAAAACATCCATAGGCAACAACTCAAATAAATATATACACAGTCTTTAAAAGCAGAACTAAACACATTGATGTAACAGTTTCCCAAAACAAATACATTCAAGGCATGCTGTGAATGATACCTGTCAGTTACTTGTGCTCGCAACTGAACTGTCAAGCCATGAAATGTCTGGTGTTATAACTGATGATATGTACAACACCTTGGCAACTGCAGATTAAACAAGTGCTAAAATGGCAACTTCCTTGCCTGTAATGGAGAGAAGAGTTTAGTTCCACTTAAAGTAGTAAAGCAAAGATAATGGTGACTAGTCCCTATTTTTGACCTGAGAGATTATCTTTATCAATGTTGTCACCAGTCTTCCAGCATGCTGGGGAATTTGTCATGCAACCTTTTGCCAAATCGAGGAAACGCAGGAGTAAGCTTTCTTTTCAAGAAAAAGGCAGTTGTCTCATCATTCACTGTAATCAGATCGATCCGCTTGTGGGACTAACTTGGTGTCACAGGATGAAGGCAGCATTGTATAACGGTTAACCATCAACAACTTTATAAAATTGTCTAAAGCCTCATACACACGGTCTGACTTTTTGCCAACAAACTTCAAAATGAGCAAGTTTGACAAAAAATCAGACCGTGTGTACACTCCATCGGACAAACTTTTTTTGGTTTTCATCGGACAAATGTTCGGTCTGCAAATGGACAAACTTTTCGCCAACAAAAGTCCGATGGAGCAAAGTCCGACCGTGCGTACAGAAATCCATCGGCCTTTTGTCCGATGGACAAATAAGCATGCCCAGAACCAATGTTTAAAATCAACCAACAATAGCAGAAGTTGACCAAAGGGTGGCGGAAAAGAGCAGAAAAACAACGTGATGTTGGAAAAGTTTGCAGAAAAGTCCGAGCGTTTGTATGCTATGGGTGTGCCCGGCCAACTCCCTTTGGACAAAAATCACAGAAAAAACGTTTGTTTGAAGTCCGACCGTGTGTACGAGGCTTTATACTAACAAATACATCTGATGTTGAGCTGGGAGCTGTCTTGTCCCAGGAAATTATTGGGAAATAACATCCAGTAGCATACCTCAGCTGGAAACTAACCACTACAGAGCGGAACTATTTAAAGTGACCCTAAACTTTAGTTGGGGGGGGGGGGGAAATAAATCTACTTAATGTACATGTATTCTTATCTAAAATCAGAGAGGCCTCTGTCCTGTACACTTGTTGGATTGGAGGCATGTATTGTAGGGTCTGGTTTTGTAATGTATATCTTTTACAAGGTTGATAAGGTTGAATAATAACACTGGTCTATCTAGTTCAACCTGCGTGCCTGTGTGGTGCGTGTATGTTACTACCATTTTCAATATCTGTGCACAGTGGGGTTGCTTTACTAAAACTGGAGAGTGCAAAATTTGGTCTAGCCGTACATGGTAGTCAATCGGCTTCTAACTTCAACTTGTTCAGTTAAAGGATAAGCTCACCTTTGGCAACATGTTGCATCTTCCACCCGATTTTTAGGGTGGAACATGTAATATGTTCTTAGTGCTGTAGCTGGCACCCCTGCCCCCCCTCCTTGTGGCAGCTCTGCGGGGAGATGTTCCCCGTACTAGCTGTCAGTTTTTGAAAGTAGCGCGACCGTGCGGGGCTCCACCCCTACACTGCCACATCATTCATACACAGAGCTCCATGTATGAATGAACTACAAGTCCTGACAGCCTTAGCAGCTGTCGGCTTGTAGTTCTCAATGAACTACCACAGTGCTGTGGAAAGCTGTAGTAGTTCATTGAGTCTTCCTGTCTGTGAGTATCAGCTTACCCCCACGGCATGTACGGGTAAGCAGATACCCTGACACTGTGCAGGAGACCTGCATGGCATCAGCTATCTGCTGTTTACGGGTGCAATGCTTTGCAGCATGGGTGCTCAACCTGTGGCCCTCCAGCTGTTGTGGAACTACATTTCCCATGACGCCTTGCAAGGCTAGCAGTTACAATTGCTCCCAGAGGCATGATGGAACTTATAGTTATGCAACAGCTGGAGGGCCCCTGGTTGTCTACCCCTGATCTACCCCATGGGTGCTCAACATGTGGCCCTCCAGCTGTTGCAGAACTACAAGTCCCATGAGGCATTGCAAGTCTGACAGGTACAGATTGAGCACCCATGCTTTACAGGCTCGTAAAACCAAAAATAATAAATGATAATTTTTATACCTGCAAAAAGATGTGCATTTTATGATTTTTTTTTTTTTTGTACAAAGATGAACTTATCCTTTTTAAGCTTTGAACAAAAAACCTGGAAGCCAATTGGTTTCTATGCAGAGCTTCACTGGATTTTCCACTCTCCAGTTTTAGTAAATCAACCCCATTGTGTTCAATAAGAAACACCTCTCTGTATTATCTCTACTTCATGCAGACACCATCTATCGTAGAAGGTAATTCCACATCCTTACCATTCTAACAGTAAAGAACCCCTTTAGCAGTTTAAGATTGAACCACTTCTTATCCAACTTCATTGAGTGGCCATCTGTCGTCTTTTGAGATTTTGGATTCTCTCCAGTTCCAGCAGATCTTTCCCGAAGATGTGTGACCAAAACTAGACGCATACCCAAGATGTGGCCAATCCAGAGTTTTGTAAACTGATGGAATAATAGTTTCATCTTCTGTGTAATTACCCTTTTTAATGCATAATTATATTCCTAAATATTGTGTTTCTTGAAAAGGATGGAAGGAGGAAGGTGGAAGTCATTTCCTAGAACGTTTGGAGTATTTCCAGCCTGAGCCCCAACGTCTGTGTTTTTTTGGTTTTTTTTGTGTGTGTGTGTGCATGTTTTCATCTTAAGTCTGATTATTGGAGAGACCAAGCAACTGATTATGTTGCTCTTCAATGTCTCTGTTTCTGGCAGTTTGGCATAATCGTATCCTATGCTGTATGGGCCATGTCAAGAAATTTCGGAGTTTTCCTTCTCTCTCGCATCATTGGTGGATTAAGTAAAGGAAATGTTAGCTTATGTGCGGCTGTAATAGCCGACCTCCCCTCCATGAAGAACCGCAGCAAGGGAATGGTGAGTGTGGAGTGTGTTCTGTTATGACAAATGGGGGGATGATGATCTAATCTTTGTCTTATAAAATCTTTATGCATCCTTATATTCTAAAAATGTCATCATCTATACATGAACACAGATAGTCAGGAAGCCCATAGACATTAAATGGCAGTTTTCAGTTAACGTCTGTTGTACTGGTCGACAGCATCAGATACTACTGGCAGAGAACCAGTAAGACGCTTTGCAAGTGAATCAACATTTTGCAAAGCATTTGTTTCTTTCTAAGTCTGATTCCTACTCTCTCTACTCTGTACTGTTCTCCCTCTACCCCTTCTCACATTAGTGTCCTCTCTTCAAATTGTAAATACTTTTTTTTTTTTTTTTTTTATATTAAACAGCTTTTATTGAACACTGTTCAAGTGAAACATAACATTGCAGAGTACATGGCAATAAATGTAGCATGTAAATCCATCAGAGACAGTATACGGACATAGTAATAAATTCCATTCCACTGTATGCATAATACAACGTTAAGGCATTACTAGGCAAGGAGGGAGTGACCCTCTGGGTTCCTGAGCAAAACAATAACAAACGAAGGGGAGCACACTGGGCACAAAGATATGCACAACCCTCAAGGACAGTCCGCACAGGTGTCAGCGGAGTCAAGCCATCTGTCCCAAATTTTATTATACTTATTAGGGCAACCATGATTAATATATATGATTTTTTTATACGGAAGGGCAGTATTAATGTCAGCTTTCCACTCAGAAGAGCTGGGTGGCGTGGGCCTCATCCAGTGCCTAGCTATGATCCTCCGAGCCGAGAAGAGTGTCTCATGTAAAAATGTTTTCGTAAACTTATCGAGCTCAGAGTCAGGGAAGATGCCCAGCAGGCACTGTTTAGGGTCCAGGGACAAGGGGGAGCCAAATTGTAAATACTTTACCCATCTTCTCCACCCCACAACTTCAATATATCCTCTTCACTCCTAACCTCTCCCTATCACTGCACTCACCATCTCTTGTGAATACTGAACCCACATACTGACATGAACACCTGGACAGTAAGGCATGTGCACTCGTATACATCTAACTCCCATCTTACTTCCCTCACCCTCCTGCTTCTCATAATTTCTGGGGATATTTCTCCCAATCATGAAACACCGCTATCTAATTGCCACCATCACCCCCTGCACCCTCCCTCATCTGACAACAGGCGCAGTCCACTCACTTTTAATATATCACCGTGCTTCCAAGAACCAGCCCCTCCCTCTTATGTGCCCTCTGCAATACCTGCTCTGTCTGTAACAAGCTCACTTCTGTCTTTGGTCTTTTTATCTCCCACTCCTTTAACTTACTTGCCATTACTGAAACCTGGCTCCAAGAATCTGACTCTGCCTTTCCTGCTGCCTACTCTTCTGGTGGCCAAGGGAGAAAAGGTGGTGGAGTTGTATTCCCTCTGTCCCATCTGAGGGCCTCCTGGATCAGTGTCATTCATCCTTGATGACTTCTCAGCCTGGTCATTATTCTTCACAAATACACATAGCCATGTGCCTAGTACAAAAAGACATTTGTGAATTAACGTCCACAACTGATATTGTAACCAGACCATGTAAAGCGCCTTGTACATGTAATAAGGAAAAAAGAAAGGAACAGTTCAAGAACAGAGACTGGTAACAATCGGACATATAAGATAACATATGTACGTGTTGGCAATCAGCAAAAGGGCAATACTGCATAGGTATGAACGTCAATAATTTTGAAATAAAAGGACCTTCATAACACATAACATGTGAGTTCCTGTGTGGTCATTCCTGGTGACTTAAACATTGCTATTAACGTTGGCAGCTTGGCTCTCAAACTAAAGTATATGTAAAAAAAGTTTTGAAACATATATTGCAGAGCGTGGCACCACATCCAATGATAATTGAGCAAAATCAAAAAGCGAGGAAAAAGCACTTTTAAGGTTGCCACTATGATCCTAAATAGGAAAGAAGAATGGTCTCAAATGCTGCCAAACAAACCTATTTCATTACTCTCATTAACACCCAAAGGAAAGGAAAAAAAGGAAAGGAAAAACGTACCGCTCAAAAGCTTGAGAATTCACCAAATAGCTGCTTCCGCCCGGTCACTCACACAGGTGCTGGCTCTGCACTGATGCATGGGAGAAAAAGAAACCCTGGACTGCCGCACTCTGTATAGACAGTTATTTATTCCAAAATTTCAGGTAAAAAATCCAAATTCAAAATAAATCCATAAATCCAAAACAACAAATGCAGATGGTGTGCATGCAGGGAAGGGTGGCTAACGCGTTTCACGTCACGAATTGACGCTTACTCATAGCTAGGGTAAGCGTCAATTCGTGACGTGAAACGCGTTAGCCACCCTTCCCTGCATGCACACCATCTGCATTTGTTGTTTTGGATTTATGGATTTATTTTGAATTTGGATTTTTTACCTGAAATTTTGGAATAAATAACTGTCTATACAGAGTGCGGCAGTCCAGGGTTTCTTTTTCTCCCTCTCATTAACACCCACTCACTCGCCCAGGATATTGACAGTCATTTCAAAACTAGATTGAAGCAATTCATGATAAGATCTCCACTATATTCCCTACCTAACATGCCATGTCTACCACCACATTCAATACTTCTCTTTTGGCCCTGTTACTACAGTGGAGGTTGCCTAACTTTTCTCACACACCCACCTTTCCCCTAGACAAGTGATAGCAAACCTTGGCACCCCAGATGTTTTGGAACTACATTTCCCATGATGCTCATGCACTCTGCAGTGTAGTTGAGCATCATGGGGAGTGTAGTTCCAAAACATATGGGGTGCCAAATTTCGCTATCACTGCCCTAGACCCGGTTTTCTCACAACTATGGTCAGCCACTTGTTCTATTCTGTGCTTACTAACTCGCATCCTCAATTTCTCCCTCTCTAATGGCACCTTCTGCTCCCCTCCCCCCTGGTCACCTCCATATTTAAAAAGCCCTCAATGGACCTCATCGGCATGAACAGCTTAAGACCCATCTCCTTGCTCTCATTTAATGCAAAATATCTAGAACACCTAGTCTACAACTGTCTGAGCCACTACCTCACTGAAAACAACCTTCTTTACCCCTTACACTCTGGCTTTCACCCACAACACTGCAAAATACTGCTCTACTAAAACTCACTATTGACTTACCAAATGATAAAACCAATGGCTATCACTCCACACTAAGTCTGCCTGATTTTTCCTCAAAAAAATTCACTACTCTTGGTCCTCCTCTTGCCTATTGAAGTGTTCCTCCAGATGTTGTATGCAAGGAATGGCCGTGGGTTAATGGAGCCTACATTTTAGGCGTTGTAATCCTCTTCTTGTTACAGGCAATGATTGGTGTTGCATTCTCAGTGGGCTTCACCATTGGACCCATGGTTGGAGCCTACTTTGCAATAAATGCAGCTGAAGGAGAAGTCTTCTATGTCCAGCCTGCCCTGCTTGCCCTTACGTTCTCTGTTGTGGACCTGCTGTTCATCATACTGTTCCTTCCTGAGACGCTTCCAAAGGAGAAAAGGGTAAGACTAGCATGGATTTTCTATAGCTTTCTGTAGACTGATTTCACTGATGAAGTTAAAGTGTGCTTGCAGCGTCAATCTCCCATAGCTGTACTTCCACAACAATAAACTGGATTGCAGCATGTTTTGCCATCTGGTTTCTGATATCCTAATGGTGGCTAGATCTCTGAATCTCAGTAGTGACTACATTCCACAACCATTTTTAGATGACACAGTTCTTTTTGGTTCTTCGGTACAGCAACCGGATAACAAAACATAAAATGGCAAAATGCAGCCCTTACTGAGCACATCATCCATTTCAGCTACTGCTACCATAGCAAAAGGGCCAATTTTTATAAAACCTAAGGATAAACTAATGAGCCCACCCCTAGACCAGACATATAGACTTGCATTAAACCGTAGGCCAAATTTACTGCGATTAATCTTAAGCTGAAAAAGCATTACACCTACTAAGTTCTACCTCTACTTAATTCCATAAAAAAGATTATTACATGGTATTAATTACTATAGTAACATTAGCAACATACAACATGTTATCCAAGAGAAGAGGGGCCTTGAAACTTTTCTTGAAGTATTTATCTGCAACCTTACATGTAGCTTTTATTACCTGGAAACCAGATGGGGTCTTGTTTCTAGTCCAGAAAAAGGCAGAGAAAGGGGGGCCATGAGGCCTAAACCCATTTATTTATTGCTGAGAAAATATTGAGTTCAAAAATTATTTGTTCTTTCCAGTAACATTTAAAGTGTATTTCCACTTTTGCAGTCAAATTGGACAAACCCGCATGATATGTTTTGTGTTCCCAGTCAATTTAAAACCAGTAATCTGCCAGCACAGTATAGACCGTACAGACTGGGGTTAATTATGGTAACCATAACTTTCTACAGTCCCCTCCTTTACATTACATTAAATAGTAGGGAAACGCTAACTAAGACACTTTCAGTAAGTAAAAAAGCTATTCAAGAGGCGAGCAGCATTTTTTAAAATATTTATTAATGTTCTGCTATGTAATTGGGAATGCAACAGATATAAAGTAGGTGTTTAATCTAATTTTTAACTACAAGAATGGAAATAAACTTTTGAAGTGGTTGTAAACTCAGCCCCCCTATTACTTACCTGAGCCCCATCTCTGTCCAGCGATGTCCACAAGTGTCTCGGCCATCCAGGACTCCCCCCTCCTGATTGGCTGAGACACAACAGCTGTGCCATTGGCTCCCGCTGCTGTCAATAAAAGTCAGTTAGCCAATCAGGAGAGAGAGGGAGCAGGGCCGAATTGCAGCTCCGTGTCTGAATGGACACACGGAGCTGCAGCTCGGCTCGGGTGCCCCCATAGCAAGCTGCTTGCTGTGGGGGCACTCAACAGGAGGGAGGGGCCAGGATCACAGAAGAGGGACCAACCGGAGAAAAGGAGGGTCTAGGCTGGTTTGTGCAAATTCATTGCAATAGAGCAGGTAAGTATAACATGTTTATTTTTATAGAAAAAAAAAAAATTGACCCTACAATCATTTCAAGGATAGGATTTTATTGCTGTCTGAGTCCCCATTGGATACATATACTGCCACTTCCTGTTTCAGTGATTCTTCTAACTTGGACAGGAAGTGAAGGAAATCACATACATACATTTTGAAGAGATTCCTCTCTGACATGGATGTAAAATCTCCCCAACAAGTATACATACAGTTATAAAAATGTGACACAGGTTCCAACCCTTCCTATTCTATCCTAAATAAAATAAATATATTGGCTGTAGCTGTACATGATATATGGCAAAACATATACAGTATTAATGCACATATACCACAGATTTAAAGAAACCACAAAGGCTGGAGTGACACTGTTACATTGTGACAACTCATGATGGTGCACTGCGTTGCAATTCTTTCTCAATGGCACTTTACCAACACATCTACATTGCAGAACATTGCAACACACGGTAATGCTCTACCTTACACTGTGGTGCGCTGCTCTGCTAAAAATATTCAAATGAATGGGCTGCTTTAACTCAGTGCACATTAATGCATGCCATAGACACCGACGCATGTAAGCTAATTCTTTCTAAGGGACATCGTTCTTAAAGGGGTTGTAAAGGTTTGTTTTTTATTTTCTAAATAGGTTCCTTTAAGCTAGTGCATTGTTGGTTCACTTACCTTTTCCTTCGATTTCCTTTCCAAATGTTTTTTTTCTTTTGTCTGAATTTCTCACTTCCTGTTTCTCCTCGGTAAGCTTGCCCCCATCATCAGAGCTGTGTTTAGTCAGCCAGAACAGCTTACAGAACAGCTTACTGAACAGCTTACTGAGGAGGAACAGGAAGTGAGAAATTCAGACAAAGAAAACAAAGAAAAAAATTTTTAGAAGGGAAATCGAAGGAAAAGGTAAGTGAACCAACAATGGTTATTTAAAAAACAATGTTTAGTGTTCACAGGCACTTTCAATTCTGATCCTCTAAGCTTCATGTACACGGGACGTTTTTACAACCTCTCCTGAACGATTTAACTTGACAGATAGTAATCCACGTTTAAAACATCAGTTTTGCCGCGTTTACATGCCGCGTTTTGCTTTTTTGGAAGCATTTAAAAAAATAATATATAAATGAAAAATGCCTGTAAACAAAACACGGCAAATGCAAGTTTAGCCACGTTTAGAAGCTAAACTCAGCTTCTGATATTTTGTGAAAAACACAAAAAAAAAAACTCAGCTTCTGAACCCATTTTTTGGGCGTTCCAAAAAAAGCCTCTAAACTCAACTGCCTAGAAAAGACTATAAATGACCCTGTGTACATGTACTGATAAGATAACATAGAGGAGAGTTCAGGGGCAACTGTCCAGCTGCTGCTAAACGTCCGTTTACCAGCAGCAGAGTACATGAGGCCTTACTGTAGGTGTCAGTACACCTGTATCTTCAACAGGGACATTTTGATTGAAATTGTGTGGATATCTTGAGACACCCAAATCAGAAAAGGATGAGGCCATTATAGTAGATTGCATTGTTGTTATTGGATGCTGTGCACAATCTGATGTGATCAGAGAGAACCCAATGGTGTAGTGTAGCAGGTAACAAGTTTCTGTGATTGTACAGTTTTCTCCTTTCACATTCCATCACCTTGGAGGATTCTTGCTGTGCAGAGTGAAGGTCATGCAGCGGGAATGTGGGAGTTGGATCGGTAGCATTTTGTCAGGCAGGGATGAATGCCTCCTGCTCCTAATTTATTACTCACTTTAGAAGTGTCGCTCATGTGCAGGAATGTCAGCCATGGCACCAATGCAGGGTGTGTATGTGCTAAAAGACCTGACACCTTCTACTAGTATAAGCATTCTCCGGCTTTCATTATCTCAGTGTCTTTAATCCTTCACTGCGTATCCTTAATATGGTTAACATAGAGACCCCAGAGTATCCATAACCAGCTGTTTTATATTTTTGTTACATGTTACTATTTATTATATTTCACCTAAAAGTGCTTTTAATACTTGTAGCAGCCACCATAATGTTCTGACAAGCAAAACTCCGATATTTCCTGCTAGTGCTGAAACTTCCTGGATAAAGGCCTGTGCCTTTATTTTGGCCATTGGCTGTCAGTCATGTATTTTATGTTTACATGCCAATTAACTTTGATTCCATAAAGTTGGACTTCTTCATCGAAATATAGATCAGCCTCACTTGCAAATGCACCCGACTACAATTAGATGCAAGAAGCCCTGGTTCCTGGCAATTAGCTGCAGGAGGCAGCCACAGTAAAAGCAATCGGAGGCCGCCGGCTCCCGAAGATAACCGCGGCCGCTCGCATGTTATCGCTCATGTAGCAATCAGTGATCAATTCTGGACCCCCCTGTGGTTTTCGCATCTGATTGCAGTCGGGTACATTTGCAAGTGTAACTGTACCCGAAAACTGTTGGCATTGTTCTAGTGTGTGCAGGCATGTTACTTTACCATATTACTGTTGGTCCACCATAGCAAAATTCTTTCTGGCACAGAAGTAGTTAGCCCTCAAACTATTGCCAAATTCCCCCCTGAAATTCAGGGCTGACCTTATATGTTCCTAATCTGATTGTGTGTTCTAATCAATTGTTATCATTGTTTATAGGTGTCCTCTGTGATAGTGGGGTGTCAAGGCGCCCTAGACCTGATCAGCCCCGTGTCTCTGTTCCAGTTCTCAGCCATAACAAGAAGAGAAGATTTCCCATCTAATAGAAGTAAGTAAAAAAATAACCGCTTATAAAAATGTTGAGCTTAAAGCTGTATTAAATCCAAAAATATATTGCAGCTTACCAATCCTTAGATGTGGTGGCTGCATTCGTTTTCTCTTCTTTTTTTCTTTCTTTTTCTTTTAGGCTTTTTCCCCCTCTGTTTTTCACCTGATGATCTGGCCAGTAACACACCTCCTGTATTAGTGTGCCAATATTCTGGATGAAGGAGCACAGGGGCAGCTTTTGGACAGCAGCATTGGGAGTGTTGGATGTACTGGCAGATTTAGATATATTTACAAATTGAAGCCAAACTCCAGCTCACACTGCAGTTAAACAAGCAGTTACCACAACAGTTTTTTCAATAAAGATTTTACATGAATAAATAAAAGCTGATCATTGTTAACACCCCTGCTAATGGCAAATGGTCTCAGCACTCCTAATGTGCTAATCTGAAAGGGGACCAAGTCTTGTATTGCTTCTGCCAGCCAGCTAAACTCCAGCTATCCTTTTTCTATTGCGGGCTAGAATATTGATTCAAGCATTTAATTGGTGAGCGTTCCTAGCACCCCCAAGTTTGCCGTTTTTTTTTTTTTTTACAAGCAACAAGGAAATACACATGTAAATATTTCCACTCTAGTGTGGTCAGGTAGGCGTTTTCCAGAGTATTTCACTTTTTTTAAAGGGGACGAAGGGAGTACCAGTGTTAGCCAGGCAATTAGCATTTCAATCTTCTGGATAGCATATACAGTGCATCCGGAAAGTATTCAGCGCTTCACTTTTTTCACATTTTGTTATGTTATGTTACAGCCTTATTCCCAAATGGAGTAAATTCCTTATTTTCCCTAAAATTCTACAAACAATACCCCATAATGACAACATGAAAGAATTCTGTTTGAAATCTGAAAATGTATCAAAGATAAAAAAAAACGGAAAAAAAAACATGTACATAAGTATTTACAGCCTTTGCTCAATACTTTGTTGAAGCACCTTTGGCACCAATTACAGTCTCGAGGATTTTTGAGTATGATGCTACAAGCTTGGCACACCTATTTTTCGTCAGTTTCTCTCATTCTTCTTTGCAGGACCTCTCAAGCTCAATCGGGATGGATGGGGAGCATTGGTGCACAGCCATTTTCAGATCTCTCCAGAGATGTTCAATCGGGTTCTGGACTCAGTGGCTGGGCCACTCAAGGTCATTCAGAGTTGTCCTGTAGCCACTCCTTTTATCTTGGCAACGATACATTGCTGCATTAATCTTTCCCTCAATCCTGACTAGTCACCCAGTTCCTGCCACTGAAAAACATCACCACAGCATGATGCTGCCACCACCATGCTTCACTGTAGGGATGGTTTTGGCCAGGTGATGAGCGGTGCCTGGTTTCCTCCAGACATGATGCTTGCCATTCAGGCCAAATAGTTCAATCTTTGTTTTATCCGACCACATCATTTTGTTTCTCATGGTCTGAGAGTCCTTCAGGTGCCTTTTGGCAAACGCCAGGCAGGCTGTCATGTGCATTTTACTGAGTTGCTTCCGTCTGGCCACTCTACCATACAGGCCTAATTGGTGGAGTTCTGCAGAGATTGCTGTTGTTCTGGAAGGTTCTCCTCTCTCCACAGAGAAATGCTGGAGCTCTGTCAGAGTGACCATCGGGTTCTTCTTTCTTTCTTTCTTTCTTTCTTTCTTTCTTTCTTTCTTTCTTTCTTTCTTTCTTTCTTTCTTTCTTTTTTTCTTTTTCTTTCTTTTTTTTCTTTTTCTTTCTTTTTTTTCTTTTTCTTTCTTTTTAGGACAATAATGAATTTAATCCATTTTGGAATAAAACTGTAACATAACAAAATGTGGAAAAAGTGAAGTGCTGTGAATACTTTTCGGGAGCACTGTATTGTTTTTTATTATTATTTACTTTTTCCTATTGAATATAGCAGGGGATGGTTATTTATTGCTATCTCATACACCTTTTGAGGAGATTTATGCTCGCTTCTGGATACCAAGGCAGGAAGTGAAGGGAAATCTCTACCATGGTGACCCGAACAGTGGAAGGGTTAGAACCTTGTCAGTAGTTTTTTATTATTTTACATTAGCTTAAGCTGACCTTTTTTAAATGCTAGCTAGAAAGACTCCTATAATCTGGCCAGCATGGTAGCAGGTAACCAGGCTTGTCTATGTCCTTCATTACATGGTGTGGGCTCTAGAAATAGGGATACAGTACTTTTTAAACAACAAACACAAAGGGACTCGCATATAAATATTGTTCCCAAGGATATATTGTAATGGTTCCACTATATGAAGTAACACTTCATTTCCTAACATGCACTTGAATAATGACAGCTGGAATCTGATTTAAAATTTTCATACATAGGTTTAATTTCTGTAGCTTTATCACCTCCAAGTTTATTATTACATAGGAACCATGTGAAGCCTATGTATGTAACACGTGAATTATCTGTGTGCAGATGTACAGAATCTCCGAATGCTGGGTCTGGTCTACTTCCTGTATCTCTTCTTCTTCTCCGGCCTGGAGTACACCATCAGCTTCCTCACTCACCAGCGCTTCCAGTTCAACAGGTGAGTTCAGTGGAGGGAGAGAGGATACCGGACAATGGAAAACCACCAAACATGATGGGAGTAACATAATTTCTGCAGCTTTTATACATCAAGGACAATGCGTCCATACAATAGTTATTAGGATATTAGCAGTCAATAATAAACCTTAAAGTGATTCTAAAGTTAACATGTTTTTACCCCAAAGCATTCTCTGCATTAAGATAAATGTTTTAGAACTTGCTGTGTCCACCCCATCCTGCCCTGAGGACATTGCTCAGCTGCTGTCCTTCTTTCCCCCCTCCCTACTCTCACAGGCTGCACTGATAGCAGCGGGAGCCATTGGCTCCCGCTGCTGTCAGTCATACCCTGTGAGGAGGGAACAGGGGCCGATGTTTATGTCTGTGGATGCACACAGCTTGGCTCGGGAGAGTGCCCACACTTGGCACACAGCTTGCTATAACAGGGCACAAACAGAAGAGATGGAGCGGAGCGCCCCAGCAGTGGACCCCAGTAGAGGAGATAAGGGGCCGCTCTGTGCAATACCACTGCACAGAGCAGACAAGTATAACATGTAAGTGTAGCACCCTTCCCAAATGGTTGGGATGCTATATGTAAATTTAGGGGTATGTCTGAGCCATAGTTGGGCTCTGATCAGTTGATTATTCAGAATTGTTTCTGCTCTGGGTGTGATACTGCCTGGCCATAGTGTTCCCTGTTCGCCTGTAGGTGGCACTGCCACCACCGGCCCAGGTTGAACTACAAGGGTATCACCACATTGGGTGTCCTTTCTCGGCAGCCATGCAGGGGGGGTGGTTAACCCGCTGTGCATGCTGGGAGAGGGTACATAAGGGGCAGACGCCATAGATGTTCGTTCGTTTCTGGAGGCCCATTGGGCCTGTTCCTGTGTGCGCGCCTCGTGGCCCACATGGCACGGGGTGCGTGTGTGTTCTAGCCCCGGGCACCTTCAGCCCGAGGCTACATCGCTACCTGGTAGGCCTTGTTCTGTTGGGTGGGGACTATACCTTCGGAAGGGATCCCAGGCTACCCACCTGCGGGAAGCCCGCTCTTAGAAAAGGAGGCCAGGGGAGGATCTGCCCCAGAGGAGACTGGCGGATGGTACTGAGGCCTGGAAACTCACCTAAGGAGGGATCCATTGCTTTAAGCCCTGCAATATGCGGATCTGGCCTAAAGGTTCTCTCTCTATTGCTTGGCTGGGAGGTTTGAGACTTTGACAATCCTGTGGCAGAGGATTCCTGATCGCATCCATACGTTTTCTCAAATTAAATTGATCCGTGCATCATTCCGGCTGCTAGGACCAGTGAAAGGGACTATCCGGAGAGGTTCCGCACAGGTCTGCTAGTACACGCATTGTCCAAGCCTAAGCTTGGTCACGCTATTGCTCTGGGGCTACATTGTGGACCGAATACCTCTGCCCAGCCCATGCACCAGGTTCTGACTGGTGCACACTTCCCGGCATTTCTAGCTAAACACACCTGGAGGGAACACTCTTTTTCTGATTACCAGCAGACTGTGCTTCGCTTATTACTCCGCTGTTGATTACTATGATTTCTACTAACTCAACTGGCTATCTATTTTAGACATACTGTCAGTTTATTGGTATCCAGGTCCGTGTTACACTACTAAATACGACCTGCCTATTATTATGCTCCTGAAGAAGCGTTATGATACACGAAACATGTAGAGCAGAGCAAGACTACGTTTCTGCATACTGGACCCATGACTAAGGCTATATCCACTTCCTACGCACACTGTTCAACCAATTCCTTGTTTGTTGGATATGTATCTCTTATAAAATTGAGTTTACCTATGGTACTGTAGTCGTTGGAAGTGAGATTAGAGCACTATTCTGGGTCATGTATTGATGATTAATCTAATGAAATTTTTTATATTCATGTACTTTTACAGTTTTTCTACCAATAAAACCGCTAGATTTTTTACATGATTTACCTATGTGCCGTTTAAAGTCCATCTTTTAGTTCAATCAGTGTTCCTCCCATAATTATCGGGACGTTGGCACATTTATACCAGTGCATCCAGTGTCACCCTGTGAGGATGCACATTTAGGCATTTCTTTCCACACTAAGCCTGTTCACCACGCTTCCACTAGCGGCACTGGAAGTGACGTCACAAGGCTCCACTCAACCCGTTGCGTCACTGGTCACGTGACTTCCTCAGGGATTATTTATTAGGATTGGATACCAGAGACTTTTTGCACAATTGTTTATTTCTTATTAGAGAGTGCGGTCTATTTTTCATTTCATAACATAGTAAAAAGAAAAATATGTGAAGCGCAAAAAAATACAATGTGGTGTAAATAAAATTAAAATGGTGAACCCTAGTGGGAGTATTGCATATGTCACCAAAAATATATGTGTGTGTGTGTGTGTGTGTGTGTGTGTGTATGTGTGTGTGTGTGTGTGTGTATATATATATATATATATATATATATATATATATATATATATATATATATATATATATATATATCCGTATTCAGACCCCCTTTAACAAAGTGAAAAATTTTATTGCAGCCATTTACTAAAATCATTTAAGTTCATTTTTTTTCCTCATTAATGTACACACAGCACCCCATATTGACAGAAAAACACAGAATTGAAATTTTTGCATATTTATGGAAAAAATGAAATATCACATGGTCCTAAGTATTCAGACCCTTTGCTCAGTATTTAGTAGAAGCACCCTTTTGATCTAATACAGCCATGAGTCTTTTTGGGAAAGATGCAACAAGTTTTTCACACCTGGATTTGGGGATCCTCTGCCATTCCTCCTTGCAGATCCTCTCCAGTTCTGTCAGGTTGGATGGTAAACGTTGGTGGACGGCCATTTTTAGGTCTCTCCAGAGGTGCTCAATTGGGTTTAAGTCAGGGCTCTGGCTGGGCCTTTCAAGAACAGTCACAGAGTTGTTGTGAGGCCACTCCTTCGTTATTTTAGCTGTGTGCTTAGAGTCATTGCCTTGTTGGAAGGTAAACCTTCGGCCCAGTCTGAGGTCCTGAGCACTCTGGAGAAGGTTTTCGTCCAGGATATCCCTGTACTTGGCCACATTCATCTTTCCCTTGATTGCAACCAGTCGTCCTGTCCCTGCAGCTGAAAAACGCCCCCACAGCATGATTCTGCCACCACCATGCTTCACTGTTGGGACTGTATTGGACAGGTAATGAGCAGTGCCTGGTTTTCTCCACACACACCGCTTAGAATTAAGGCCAAAAAGTTCTATCTTGGTCTCATCAGACCTGAGAATCTTATTTCTCACCATCTTGGAGTCCTTCTTGTGTTTTTTTTAGCAAACTCCATGCGGGCTTTCATGTGTCTTGCACTGAGGAGAGGCTTCCGTCCGGCCACTCTGCCATAAAGCCCTGACTGGTGGAGGGCTGCAGTGATGGTTGACTTTCTACAACTTTCTCCCATCTCCCGACTGCGTCTCTGGAGCTCAGCCACAGTGATCTTTGGGTTCTTCTTTACCTCTCTCACCAAGGCTCTTCTCCCCCGATAGCTCAGTTTGGCCGGACGGCCAGCTCTAGGAAGGGTTCTGGTCGTCCCAAACATCTTCCATTTAAGGATTATGGAGGCCACTGTGCTCTTAGGAACCTTACGTGCAGCAGAATTTTTTTGTAACCATGGCCAGATCTGTGTCTTGCCACAATTCTATCTCTGAGCTCTTCAGGCAGTTCCTTTGACCTCATGATTCTCATTTGCTCTGACATGCATTGTGAGCTGTAAGGACTTGTATAGACAGGTGTGTGGCTTTCCTAATCAAGTCCAATCAGTATAATCAAAAACCGCTGGACTCAAATGAAGGTGTAGAACCATCTCAAGGATGATCAGAAGAAATGGACAGCACCTGAGTTATATATATATGAGTGTCACAGCAAAGGGTCTGAATACTTAGGACCATGTGATATTTCAGTTTTTCTTTTTTAATAAATCTGCAAGAATGTCAACAATTCTGTGTTTTTGCGTCAATACGGGGTGCTGTGTGTACATTGAGGGAAAAAAAATGAACTTAAATGATTTTATCAAATCGCTGCATAATAACAGAGTGAAAAATTTAAGGGGGTCTGAATACTTTCCGTACCCACTGTATATATCACAATGAAAGTGGTGTGTGCAACCAGTGACCTCTAGTGGGTACAAAAATTATAACACACATATCCCAATAACATTTAATATGTAAGGATGAGCTCTGGCGTGTTCGCATAGTACATGTGCAGAGCCCGCCAGGAAGTCGGCACCGCGCTGCGCTAATCAGAGCCAGGGAGACATTTCTTGATCTCTGCAGCCGAGCATCGGGACAATGTCTCCCTGGCTATGATTAGCGCAGCGCGGTGTCGAGCATCGGGACAATGTCTCCCTGGCTATGATTAGCGTAGCGCGGTGTCGACTTCCTGGCGGGCTCTGCACGTGTACTATGCGAACACGCCAGAGCTCATCCTTATTAATATGTACAACCAGTGAACTCCTAGTGGTTACAAAACAGTGGTAAAACAGTTCAAAATCCTGGATTGTAGGTTTTACACAAAACAGCGCTAAAACAATGCCACTGTCAAAAAGTCCAGAACGTAATAAAAGAGATAACCAGTTCAGAGTAATAAGGTGAGTATCAGCAAATGTCCAAGTGAGCACCTTCCACCCCCAAAGAAATAAATTTGCAATCCACCGCGTGATGAAAAAAATCCCCTCAGGGTTTCACACTCACCAGAGGCAAGATATAAATGAGCCTTAAGCAAGAAGTAACATCAGCTACTCTGTGTGGAAAATCTTCTCCAATCTTCTGATGTTACTTCTTGCTTAAGGCTCATTTTATATCTTGCCTCTGGTGAGTGTGAACCCCTGAGGGGATTTTTTCATCACGCGGTGGATTGCAAATTTATGTCTTTGGTGGTGGAAGGTGCTCACTTTGGACATTTGCTGATACTCGCCTCATTACTCTGAACTGGTTATCTCTTTTATTACGTTCTGGACTTTTTTACAGTGGCATTGTCCACGGGTCTTTTTATGATTTCATATTTTAGCGCTGTTTTGTGTAAAACCTACGATCCAGGATTTTGAACTGTTTTATTGTTTTACCACTTTTCTTATATTTCATGAATTTTAAACAGCTGCTGATCATTTAGGGTGTTTTGTGAAAAATACTTTGAATTTATGGTGTTTATGCTGCTTGGTACTTTGTGGGATTGAATTGGCGCTAAGTGTGTGTTCTGTCAGGCGTATTTTGAAACACACACATATATATATATATATATATATATATATATATATATATATATATATATATATATATATATATATATATATATATATATATATTAAGCAAAGTACATTAATCCAGTGAGATCTTCTGTGAACCAATGCTGTCCACACACAATCCAATGGTGAATGATAACAAATGAGTGACTTAACACCACGTGGAACCTCCACCAGTCACACTATGCGCTCATCTCCCAGAGCGGCCCCCAATTGGACCAAGTAGCACCTTCTCCTTTTGGGGGTCTCAATCCAGGATCTTTAAGCTCCCTATAGTGAACTGCAAGCGTGATCTCTCATATAGGATGGCAACATAAGGGTAAAACAGTAACTAGCATAGTGTAATACTGTAAAACAAAATTTATTTAAAACACAAGGAACTATTCCACTCACATTTAGGAATGCACTATCCCTGGTGCATACAGGTGATGAACTTGGAAATATACAGATCCTTCCCTGGGGTCACAAAATCGTCTGCAAGTCCTCGGCCCTGCTACCCTCATGGGTGATCGTGTACTTCCTACAAACAATTAGATGACGTCACAAGCCCTGCACTGACGCGTTTCTTTGCTCACATGCGATTTTATCAAACGCGTTACAGCAGGGCTTGTAACGTCATCACAGCAGGGCTTGTGACGTCATCACATCATTTGTAGGAAGTACACGATCACCCATGTTCCTTTTTTACCCTTATGTTGCCATCCTATATGAGAGCTTGCGCTTGCAGGAGTTCAATATTGGTAGCTTTAAAGATCCTGGATTGAGACCCCAAAGGGGAAGGTGCTACTTGGTCCAATTGGGGGCCACTCTGGGAGGTTAAAGCATAGTGTGACTGGTGGAGGGTCCATGTGGCGTTAAGTCACTCATTTGTTATCATTCACCGTTGGATTGTGTGTAAACAAACAACATTGGTTCACAGAAGATATCACTGGATTAATGGACTTTGATTGATTGATATATATATATCAATCAATCAATCAATGTGTGTGTGTGTGTGTTAAGTTTTGTAACCACTAGAGGTCACTGGTTGTACATATTTAATGTTCTTGGGATATATGTTATAATTTTTGTACCCACTAGAGGTCACTGGTCGCACATACCACTTTCATTGTGATTATATATAATATATTTTTGGTGACATATGCAATACTCCCACTAGGGGCCACTATTTTTTTTATTTTTTTTATTTTGTATTTACATCACATAGTATTTTTTTGGAAAGGAGAGCGCGCTTCACATTTTTTTTCTTTTTACTCTGGTCTGCTAATAACACTTGGTGTTAAGCAGCAACCTCTTAGATTTAATATATAGCACTTACTTTATATTAGTAGCGCAGAAGTACATTTCTTTTCATTTCATAACATATTTATTATTTAAATTAAAATAAAATTTCTCTTATCGTCCATGGACTGACACAGCTCTCATACTGATTACATGTGGGGATATGTCCCTGCTTGCAGGAGAAGACCTAGGCAGAATGTTAGATGTTAAAACATTCTAGAACAAACCAGAGCTGAACAGCCCCGCCCAGGGGGGTGGTCCCTCCGGACATTACCCTCCCACCTGGAGCTAGCAGCCTCAGTTTTCTGCCTAGCAGAAGGAGAAGACGTAGCTCTCTCAGGAGCCAGTCTCCTGGAAGATTTTACTTTTAATTTTTATTCCTTTGGGAATTTTATTATTTTATTTTTGAGACCTTCAATCAACTGTCGCCTGGGCAACAGGTTGGGTACACTGGTATCCTCGTAGTCTTCCCTGTCCGACCATCGAGCGTGCTGATCCTCGCCTTGTGTGCGTGAGACTCAGTTCACGACATACCCCTTGACTCCAGGGGTGGCCGGGTTGCTTTCATGCTCCTGCGGTCCTCTCAAGATTGAACAGTACCTGACTGACTGTATCTTTCGCGGTGGACCGGGCCGACAGCTACGCAGTACTACTCTGTGATAAGTCTGTCTGAAACAAGCCAGTGGGTCCCTCTAGGGACGGGTAAGTAGTCTCTCCTGTTGCAGGTGAGTACATGCTGGCTGTGTTTCTTTATGTGGGGGGTTCTCCCTGTTATGCAGCTCTCTGCACCCTGTACTGGTGCTGTGCGGGGGTGCTTGGGGGTCGCTCCAGCCTGGGGGGGGGGGGGCGCTCATGGCTGTTGGTGAACTCTGGGAAGTGTTCTGGTGTGGAGTGTGTGAATCTGTATTGCGTGCGCCATCAGCGCTGTTTTTTGAATTTAAATAGTGTGCTCGGCGGCCATCTTGCCGCGGCTCAAATGCGCAGTTATACAGACGCCCGGCGGCCATTTTCTTGTAGCCGCGGCGCTTTCACTTTCGGCCTCTAGCGGCGCTGCTGACGGCGCGAAATTCCAGTCTCCTCACAGATTCTTCACTCTCCTCAGGCTTCACTCGCGCTGCAGCGCGGCTCATACAGCGGAACCGAGCGGTCCCTAAGGGTGGTGAGTCCTCCGGGTATCCCCTCCTCAGCCTCAGCACAGCCAGTGGGTGGACTATATTATTCACTGTGATAGTGAATAAGGTCTCAGAGGGTGGCAGTATGGAGTCTGGTTCACCTGCTTCTCCACACTTGTCAGAGGCAACTGGCAGTGCTCCTGCACCTGCGGTCCCTATGGACCAGTTGTCGGCAGTCCTGGAATCATTCCTTGTCAGGATGGAAGCGGTGTGCGAACGCACGGGGGCTGTAAAGAGCCCCCTCCCCACACAATCTCCACATGGGGAGTGCTCTGACTCAGATATGGGCCTAGCTACTGCTGCTCAGGACCCTAGCTCTGAGGATTTTGATGTATTTGGACAGGACATTCCTTGTGAGGAAGACCCCTGTCTTGAACCACCAACTGACAGGGTGCTTGTAAGTGAACTCATTGATGCTGTGAGGGACACTCTCAAGCTGAATGTTGAGACGGAGAAACCTCGGGTGGAAGCTGTATCCTTTGGTTCCTTTAAAGCCGTTTCTTCAAAAAAGGTTTTTCCATATGTGCCTTTTTTTGATACATTCATTGACCAAGTCTGGGATAAGCCGCAGAAGACTTTGACGGTCCCGCGGCGCATAGCTTTAAGCTAGCCCTTTGAGGAGAACCTGGTTAAGAAGTGGACTCTCCCCCCAGTGGTCGACCCCCCCGGTCGCCCGTTTGAATAAGGCTACCACACTCCCGATGGAAGGGACTCCTGCATTTAAGGATCCCACCGACAGGAGGTCAGAAGTGGCGAGTAGAACTATGTTTACCTTATTGGGGTCCTCGTTACGCCCCTATAGTGGCGGCGACGCTTGTGTCTCAGACACTCACACTCACAGGATGGGCAAAGATTTTGCACCAGACAGTGCAGGAGCATAATCTCCCTCCTGAGACCATTGCCCTGGCTCACCAACTTGCGCAGGGTTTAGTCTTCTTTGGATGCGGCCCCTTTAATAACAGGGGCCTCTATCTCTGCTGTGGTGCTGCGTCGCCTTATCTGGCTGAAATGCTGGTCGGCCGACCTAGCTTCCAAAAAGCTCCTGGCTGACTTGCCCTTTAAGGGCGGTAGACTGTTTGGGGCCGCCCTGGATGACATTATTAAAGATGTCACAGGAGGTAAGAGCACCTTCCTTCCCCAGTCTATTAAGGGAAAGGAGCCCCACCGCAGGCCGGGCCCTTCCTTTCCGGCGAAGAAGAAGTTTTTTCGTCAGTCAGATTTCACGGGTAAGCCCGCCCAGACTCAAAAAAGTGCGGCTGGGGGACCAAGACGTCCCTGGGTGCGTAAGCCTACCAAGCAAGCTCCCAAGCCTGCCACTGCATGAAGTCTTGCCCCTGCCCGACTCTGGGGTGGGGGGACGTCTTTGCAGGTTCTCAGTGCGGTGGACCTCCCGGATCTCTGACCGGTGGGTGTGCGAGGTGGTCACCTCGGGATACAGGATAGAGTTCCGCTCGTGGCCCCCAAACAGGTTCTTTCCCTCGAACCTTCCTCTCCTTCCTGCCCGTCGGACGGCCCTCTTGGGGGCCGTACAGGATTTGCTCGGGTGCGGAGTAATTGTGCCGGTTCCGTCACGAGAGGTTTCAGGGGGGTTTTAGTCAAACCTGTTTGTTGTCCCAAAGAAGGACGGGGGTCCGGCCAATCCTGGACCTCCAAGGCCCTGGATGTCTATGTGAGGGTGCTAAAATTCTGGATGGAATCCATTCGCACGGTGATCGCGACGCTCCACCAAGGGGATTTTTTGGCGTCCTTGGATATCAAGGACGCTTACTTGCACGTTCCAATCTGCGCAAGCCACCAGAGGTTTCTGCGCTTTGCCATAGGCAAAGTCCACTATCAGTTCGTGGCTCTTCCCTTCGGCCTAGCATCGGCACCACGGGTTTTCACCAAAGTGCTTGCCTGCCGGTTCTAGCTTTGCTGAGACAGCGAGGAATTGTTATCGTGGGTATCTGGACGATCTCCTTCTCAGAGCAGAAAATGGCTCAGAATTGGAGGAAAATGTGACAATAGTCAGTCAGACCCTCCGGGACATCGGATGGCTTCTGAACACGCAGAAGTCGGTTCTAGTCCCGACTCAACGATTGGAGTATCTGAGTCTGATCCTGGACACTTCGGCAGCAAAGGTGTTTCTACCCTCAGAAGTTACTGACACTTCAGTCGGCAGTGCGGGTTCTGACGTCCCAAAAATGGTCGTCAATTTGCTTCTGCATGAGAGTCCTGGGACTAATGGTGGCCTCCTTCGAGGCGGTTCCGTATGCCCAATCACACACTTGGGCATTGCAGAAGGGAATTCTGTCTGTTTGGGACCATTGTCATTGGATCTTCAGATTCAGGTGAGTCCCTCTGTCAAGGCGTCCCTGACGTGGTGGCTGAGATCCCCGGCTATTCGGGCTGGGAAATCGTTCCTCCCCATCCAATGGACGGTGGTCACGACGGATGCCAGCCTGACGGGCTGGGGAGGAGTGTGGGGAGTCCTGTCGGCTCAAGGGCTCTGGACTCCGGACGAATCTCGTCTCCCAATCAACATCCTGGAATTGCGGGCGATCAGACTGTGTCTCTCCGCGTGGTCGAAGAGGCTACAGGGCCGCTCGGTCAGAATCCAGTCGGACAACGCCACGGCCGTGGCGTATGTCAACCATCAGGGGGGGGGGCACTCGGAGCTCGGCTGCGGCGTCCGAGGTCGCCCACATCCTAAGGTGGGCGGAAAGAAGTGTGCCGGCGCTGTCGGCCGTCTACATTCTGGGCGTAGAAAACTGGCAGGCGGACTATCTGAGCCGCCAGTCCCTGGACCAGGGGGAGTGGTCCTTGCATCCGGAGGTGTTTCAACTCCTTTGTCGGCGGTGGGGCACTCCGAAAGTGGACCTGATGGCGTCTCGACTCCATTGCAAGGTGTCAAGGTTTGTGGCCAGGTCCAGGGACCCCTGGGCGGATGCCTCGGACGCGTTAGTGGCCCCGTGGGGGTCAGTATCGCTTAATGTATGTCTACCCTCCGCTGCAGTTGCTTCCTCGTCTGCTGCGCAGGGTAGCGGCCGAGGGCATCCCGGTGATCCTCATTGCCCCGGACTGGCCTCGGCGTCACTGGTACGCCGACCTGGTACGTCTCATCGCGGACGTCCCTTGGCGCCTGCCCTTGAGGGAGGACCTTCTATCTCAAGGTCATATCTTTCATCCTGCTTTACAGTCTCTGGCTTCAGCACCTGGCTCTCAATAGCCATGCCGTTAAAGGACCGAGGCCTGTCGGATTCGGTAATTTCGACCATGCTTAGGGCAAGGAAGTCTTCTAGGAAGATCTATCACCGTACCTGGAGAGCTTACATCGCTATGTGCGAAAAGCTAGACTGGCGTCCACGGACTTACTCTGTCCCCAGAATCCTGCGGTTCTTGCAGCGTGGTGTTGCACAAAGGCTGGCTTTGAGCACTATTAAGGGTCAGATTTTGGCCTTGGCTGTTTTCTTTCAAAGACCCCTAGCAGATGATTCCTTAGTGAGCACTTTTGTGCAGGGGGTACGCCATGTGGTTCCACCTGCCAAGCCTCCGCTCCCTCCTTGGGATCTGAACTTGATGCTCTTGGTTCTTCAGGAACCTCCTTTTGAAAATATCAGAGATATTCCTCTTTTAACTTTGTCTCAGAAGGTGGCTTTTTTAGTGGCCATCACTTCTGTTAGATGGGTGTCTGAGTTGGTGGCTCTGTCATACAAGTCGCCTTACCTGGTCCTCCATAAGGATAAGGCGGTGTTGCGACCGCGACCGTTTTTTCCTTCCTAAGGTGGTTTCGGCTTTTCACCTTAATGAGGACATTGTCCTTCCGTCCTTGTGCCCTCATCCATCGCATCCTAGAGAGGTTGCACTTCACAATTTGGATGTGGTGCGTGCCTTACGGGTATACCTGGCGGCTACTGCTTCTATTCGGAAGTCTGACTCACTGTTTGTGTCTAGCTCTGGTCCGAAACAGGGCCAAGCGGTGTCTTCTGCCACTATTTCTAGGTGGATCAGACAGACTGTTATACAGGCCTATGCCATTAAGGGGCGGGCGCCTCCCTTCCTGGTTACGGCGCATTCCACCAGGGCAATTGGTGCTTCCTGGGCTTTCCGACATCAAGTGTCGGTTGCACAAGTGTGCAAGGCGGCGACCTGGTCGTCCGTTCATACCTTTTCAAAATTCTATAAGGTTGATGTGGCTGCATCTTCGGATGCTTCCTTCGGCCGCAAAGTGTTGCAGGCCACTGTTTAATGTTGCAACTCCTCCGTTGAGGAGCTCTGCTGGTTTGGAGTGAAGTTTTGGTTGTTCCTTTACTATTTTGCTCCCACCCTTTTCTTATACTGCTTTGGGACGTCCCACATGTAATCAGTATGAGAGCTGCATCGGTCCATGGACGATAAGAGAAAATAGGATTTTTGTACTCACCGCAAAATCCGTTTCTCTGACGTTCATGGACTGACACAGCACCCACCCTTCCTTTAAGGTTTGTACTGCTTGTTACGAACTAAGGCTGGGGTAATGTCCGGAGGGACCGCCCCCCTGGGCGGGGCTGTTCAGCTCTGGTTTGTTCTAGAATGTTTTAACATCTAACATTCTGCCTAGGTCTTCTCCTGGAAGCAGGGACATATACCCACATGTAATCAGTATGAGAGCTGTGACAGTCCATGGACGTCAGAGAAACGGATTTTACGGTGAGTACAAAAATCCTATTTTTGCCTTTACAGCCGCTTTAACCATAGAAAATTTGCACAATGCTACACGTTTTATACAGGTTGTTAAACTTGAAGTGGACGTTGCATAACTCTATGGTGTCTGCTGATTGATTTTTATATTGTAGTGTGATTGTCTAGGGTTCCTTCAAGAAGAAAATTCCATCCTGCTCGTTCTAACTTTGTTGTCACTGCAGTCGAAAATGAACATTAGTTTGATCCCACTAACCATTAGAAAATCAAACATTCTTAAAAAAGGGGTGTTTATCAGCCGGTAACATCAGGAAAACAGGACTGTAGTTTTCTTAGCCTCTGTTTTATCATCCCCAGTAAAGTTTATAAATGAAAGATAATAGGTAGCACAATGACTTAATAACCTTGCAGCACTGGAGTCATCGGTTTGAATCCCTTCCAGGATGCTATCTGCATGGAGTTTTCTCCTTCTGCTTGCATTTTTTTCCTACCATGCTCCAAAAACATGCTGGTAGGTTAATTTTCCTGTCCAAATTGGCCCTAGCATGTGTTTATGTATGCATGTGAGATGGGGACCTTTAGAGTGTAAGCTCCTTGAGGGCAGGACTGATGTGAATGCACAGAAGGTAAAATGCTGTGTAAATTATTGAGGCTATATAAATACCTGGAAGCAGTTATGAGCCATGTGGCTATCCCATCACTGTCAGCTGTGTTGATGTCTGCTAATTAGAATTGCGTATTCCCTTTTCACATGTGTAGAGGGCAGCAGACGAGCTGTAATATTCCTGGAATGTCTCTCTGAATGCATGTCTGGCCATGGCGAAGCCCCCTGAGCTCTGTTGTGCACACATAGCAGAAATAGTGCCCCGCTGTCAGCTTATTTCTGACATTCCATTTTGTCCCATCTCCAGCCACAAATGGAGTGGGATTATGCCATGAAGTGAATGAGGATGTTCAGCCAACAACCGATCACAGCGCTGGGACTAGTGATTGTTTATCAGGATTATCTGCTTCATGTGTTCTTCTTCTCTTTTTAACCGGCAAATCTTACACTATCACTTCCAAATGTGTTTAGAATTTCTAATTTTACTCTGTTTAAAGTGGACCTGTCACTTCAAATCTCAGCTCCTTTCTTTCAGGGGTGGGGTAATTAGAATGGCTGTCGGGTTTTATTGTCTGGGATTTTCTGGCTTTCTTTCCTGGTTTAAATATATTGTTGTCTTTGCCTTCGTGTCCCAGTGACCTCTGTTTCCCTCCTTTTTAAACCCTGTGACAACAGGACAAAAAATAACATGGAAATCTCTCTAATAGAATGATAGAGAGCAATAAAAGTCTGGAAGAGATTCAAACCCATCCCAACTCAACTGTTCAAAACAACAAAAATAGGTTTTGGCTGGAGTTGGGGATTTAAAGGAGAAGGGCCACCAAAGCTTGTTTAGCTGTACTCCTCCTGTGGATCACAGGAGTGCAGTTAGTTTTTCACTCTTGTGACCCATTATCAGCAGACAGCGGGCTGAAGCCTGCTGTCGGCTGACGTCAGAGTCGATCCAGGTTCAGACAAAATTGCGACAATGAAGTCCGAATCCGCCCAAATGCCTGGACCGGCACCCGGCTCAGTCTCTCGGTAAGCTGCTGAGAGCCTAAAGGGGCCTTATACCTTGCATTCCTGCAGGACAGAATAGCCGATTTGTTGTCTACTACGCCACAGCCTTGAAAATAATCCCTGGAATTCATGAAGAGTGTCATAGACGCTCATTAGAAACCTGTCTTCTATCTGTCCAACAAATGGCACAACTTGCGACAGATTCATGGCTCGGGACCCGGTGCGCGTGCCCGGCGGCTGCGATGTCTGCCGGGCACCCACGATTGCCCGTGATCACAGCAGGACCGTGGATCTGTGTGTAAACACACAGATCCTTGTCCTGTCAGAGGAGAGGAGACGATCGGTCTCCTCCCCTTGTGAGTCCCCGCCCCCTACAGTTAGAATCACTCCCTAGGGAACATATTTAACCCCTGAAAGTGAATAACTCAACACCAAGTTCACTATATGGACCACTTTTATATATTTATACATGTTGATCATATCCCCCCTTAATAGCCTCTTCTCAAGAGAGAATAAATTCAGTTCCTCGAATCCTTCCTCATAGCTGAGCTCCTCCATGCCTCTCATCAGTTTGATATTTATTTTCTGTACTTTCTCCTCTTCCCCAATATTCTTTTTTTTTTTTTGAGAACCGGTGCCCAAAACTGAACTGCATATTCCAGATGATGTCTTACTAATGATTTGTACAGGGGCAGAATGATATCTCTCTCCATACCTCCTTTTGATACAAGAGGATTTTGCTCGCTTTAGAAACCGCAGCTTGGCATTGCATGCTGTTATTAGGCTCATCTGCCAAAACCACCAGCTCCTTCTCAACCTTAGACTCATCCAGCTGTTCTCCTCCTAGTATGTATGATGCATGCATATTCTTAGCTGCCAAGTACATAGCTTCACATTTATCAACAATAAACCTCATTTGCCACATAGTTGTCCAATTAAATTCATTGAGGTCAGCTTGTAAGTTCGTTATTCCACGGCATAGCTTGGTGTCATCTGCAAAGACTGAAATGGTATTTTTAATCTCAAACTCTATATCATTTATACATATGTTAAAAAGTAAGGGTCTCAGCACTGAACCTCGGGGTATACCACTGATAACCTTAGGCATGTGGAGTGAGATGCCGGCCAGCCCAGGGCCAGATATACCCCCGATCCTGGGCGGATCCCTGTCAACCACGTGGCAATGAGTGGAGCATTTAACCCCCATTGATTCTGCGGGCGTCCACTCGCCTCCACTAAAACGTGGGATGGGAAAAGCGCGCTCTCGCACCACGACGTCACATGGTGCCGTGCACGGGGCGCGCTCACATGACGTCAATGTGCAGAGGTCTGACCCCGCCCCCATCACATGGAAGAGACGAGCAGGGGAAAGGACCTGAGCTCATCGCAAACCCCGGAAACATATAGGTTGGGGCAGTTGCTGTTTGTATTGTTGGTTATTTGATGAGGGGGCGCGCTGGACACCTATGCTATTGCTGGGTGTCCAGTTCACCCCTGTGCCTTTTAAGGAGGGATGGTCTCCCTCCAGGCATACCTGCCCTCAATATATCCATTATTATATATGTGCTCCTACTATGGAGACTCAAAATTTATAGAGTTAGGACTGCAGATAATACTGGGGTGCCTTGTCATGCAGCTTATGCATGTATTTGCAAATGTGTGCAAACTAAACCCCTGTTTTTAATGTGAATTGTTAGACAGGACAAGTTTGGTTTGTTGCAGACTGGCTGGTAAGTGAGCTGGGAAATGTTCTTTGTTGTTTGACATGCGTTGCCCTTCAATGTGCTCCTTGGTGTTAACAGTTAGGTGGGGGCAGTTGCCGTTTGTACCTCTTGATAATGTCAACATCAAGTCAACTGCATATGCCAAAGGTTTACATCCACTCCATTTATAGGAATGGCAAGTTTTTAATTACACCTCTGAACAAACAACCAGCAAAACAAGCAAGTCTACTCATGAATTTCTATGAGCTCACCATATACAAAAATAACTTCTTTTTTTTTTTTTATCTGATTACCCTTACTCTTACCCTTCAACCAAAAAAGTAATAAGGGAACAAGCTTCTGACTTGCAGCATCTGTAGACCTTTGGGTGAAAATGGAGGGGTGTCAGTAGTTTGAATACTTCTTGGTATAATACTTACTTGAGTCCTTCTGACAGATTTACTGTATACGTTTGGCTGTGCACATCTCTTCACTTTATTGAACTCTGTGTGTCACTACTCCTCTGGACAGCCAATACTGAGATCCTGAGAACAGAAATGGACCTAAGGCTAGGGTTGGGACTTTGAATGAGGTAATGACTACATACACCTCCATCCCCGATATCATGAATAAAGAAGCTAAATGGTGGGACTTTATATGAAGCACACTACTGAATTATATGAACCAATTATATTAAACATAGTTTATTCATTACAAAAAGGCATGGCATACACATAAAAGATAGTAAAATAATATTGATGGGTAGCAATAATTGGAGTCTAGATATTACAAGATTGTAACAAAGTGTTCCAACGTAACATACATGGTAATGCATGATAATCACTAGTATCAGTAATTAAATTCTAGACCAACCAAAATAAAATAAAACCTAATTATCTCAAGGTAGCATAACAATATAAAACCTTAGGTATGTGAACCGCAATTGTAGGGATAGCATGTAAACAGAATAGTAATAATAATTAGTTCATTAAAATGGGATAGTAAAATACAGATTTTATGCATGTACACTGTGATGTATCATCATCGTGGCTAATGTATCACTCGTCAGGAGCAGATACGCAGTATGGGGGTGTCTATAATAGAACAAAAGATGCCAGAATATTATAATAGTCAAAAGGTTATAAAGAAACATATAGGGTATAGCAGGAAGGGGGGGAACAAAAAAGTCCCAATCACTCTTACCTATCTGTAGTATATGGGTAGATTTATAATATGGTATCAATAGTAAGGGGAGGGCAGCTATGAAAGGCATCCTCCCCGGGAGTTGAGACGGTGACACCCGGGACACGGTGGTAGCAACAGCAGCCAATGGTATTGTGGAAGTGGGGTGACCAGTATCAGCTGAGATAGGTATAATCGTATGTAGTTCCTTTTTATATGGTGAAATCCCAGAGGTATCTGTGGAAATCAATGGGTTAATAATAAATTAGTTAACAGCTGATAAACTGGTAGGGGAGTGCAAGTGAAAGTGAGAAAAAGGGGGATATTTTAAAAATGATTAATATTATATTAGCCATAACAAAAGAGACATTAGTGGGTACCAAGGTACAAGTGTGAAAATAGTGATAGAGGGATTAAACCATAAGTACCTGCAAGGGTATGAAGGAGAAATTAGTCCAGGAGTAGGAATGAGCTTCGAGTTCGAGTCGAACTCATGTTCGACTCGAACATTGCCTGTTCGCCCGTTCGCCGAACAGCGAACAAATTGGGGTGTTCGCGGCAAATTCGAAAAATCTATGGGAGAAATCTAAAGTGCTAATTATAAAGGCTTATATGCAAGTTATTGTCCTAAAAAGTGTTTGGGGACCTGGGTCCTGCCCCAGGGGACATGTATCAATGCAAAAAAAAGTTTTAAAAACGGCAGTTTTTTCGGGAGCAGTGATTTTAATAATGCTTAAAATGAAAACATAAAAGTGAAATATTCCTTTAAATTTCGTACCTGGGGGGTGTGTATGATATGCATGTAAAGTGGCGCATGTTTCCCGTGCTTAGAACTGTCCCTGCAAAAAATGTCATTTTTGAAAGAAAAAAAGTCATTTAAAACTGACTCGCGGCTATTAATGAATTGTCGGCTCCCGGCAATACATACAAAAGTCATTGATTAAAAAAAAAAAAAAGCGTGGGGGTTCCCCAGAATTCAATTACCAGGCCCTTCAGGTCTAGAATGGATATTAAGGGGAACCCCGCCGCAAATTTAAAAAAAAATTGACGTGGGGTTCCCCCAAATATCCATTCCAGGCTCTTCAGATCTGGCATGGATTTTAAGGGGAACTCCACCCCAAATTTAAAAAAAAAATGGCGTGGAGTCCCCCTAAAAATCCATACCAGACCCCTTATCCGAGCAAGCAACCTGGCCGGCCGCAGGAGAAAAGGGGGGGACGAGAGAGCGGCCCCCCCTCCCTCCTGAACCGTACCAAGCCACATGCCCTCAACATGGGGAGGATGTCCCCATGTTGATGGGGACAAGGGCCTCATCCCCACAACCCTTGCCCGGTGGTTGTGGGGGTCTGCGGGCGGGGGGCTTATCGGAATCTGGAAGACCCCTTTAACAAAGGGGACCCCCAGATCCCGGCCCCCCCCTATGTGAATTGGTAAGGGGTACATTGTACCCCTACCATTTCACGAAGAAAGCGTAAAAAAATGTTTAAAAAACACACAAACACCTTGAAAAAGTCCTTTATTTAAAAAATAAAAAAAACATTCCAGCGGTGAAATCCAGTGTCCCGCGGCGATCCCGATGTCCAGCGCTGTCCTTCATTGGTTGTGCCTGAGCGGACCTGATGTGGAACTCCCTCTCAGTATTTTAAATGTATAGACCCGCCCCTTCTAAAGTTCCCCATCAGGTCCGCTCAGCAGACCAGATGCGGAACATGACAAGGGGCGGGTCTATACATGTATTACCAAAGTGAGAGTAGTTCCCCATCAGGTCCGCCCCCTCGGTATGTCGGACCCGCCTACGTCATTGGCTTGAGCGGGGAACTTCCTTCACTATGTAATTTAAATTTACATAGTGAAGGAAGTTCCCCGCTCAAGCCAATGACGTAGGCGGGTCCGACATACCGAGGGGGCGGACCTGATGGGGGACTGCTCTCACTTTGGTAATACATGTATAGACCCGCCCCTTTTCATGTTCCGCATCTGGTCTGCTGAGCGGACCTGATGGGGAACTTTAGAAGGGGCGGGTCTATACATTTAAAATACTGAGAGGGAGTTCCCCATCAGGTCCGCTCAGGCACAACCAATGAAGGACAGCGCTGGACATCAGGATCGCCGCGGGACACTGGATTTCAGCGCTGGAATGTTTTCTTTTTTTGTTTTTTTAAATAAAGGACTTTTTCAAGGTGTTTGTGTGTTTTTTTTTAAACATTTTTTTACGCTTTCTTCGTGAAATGGTAGGGGTACAATGTACCCCTTAGCAATTCACATAGGGGGGGGCCGGGATCTGGGGGTCCCCTTTATTAAAGGGGTCTTCCAGATTCCGATAAGCCCCCCGCCCGCAGACCCCCACAACCACCGGGCAAGGGTTGTGGGGATGAGGCCCTTGTCCCCATCAACATGGGGACATCCTCCCCATGTTGAGGGCATGTGGCCTGGTACGGTTCAGGAGGGAGGGGGGGCCGCTCTCTCGTCCCCCCCTTTTCCCCTGCGGCTGGCCAGGTTGCGTGCTCGGATAAGGGGTCTGGTATGGATTTTTAGGGGGACTCCACGCCATTTTATTTTAAATTTGGGGTGGAGTTCCCCTTAAAATCCATGCCAGATCTGAAGGGCCTGGAATGGATATTTGGGGGAACCCCACGTCAATTTTTTTTAAAATTTGCGGCGGGGTTCCCCTTAATATCCATTCCAGACCTGAGGGGCCTGGTAATTGAATTCTGGGGAACCCCCACGCTTTTTTTTTTTATCAATGACTTTTGTATGTATTGCCGGGAGCCGACAATTCATTAATAGCCGCGAGTCAGTTTTAAATGCATTTTTTTCTTTCAAAAATGACATTTTTTGCAGGGACAGTTCTAAGCACGGGAAACATGCGCCACTTCACATGCATATCATACACACCCCCCAGGTACGAAATTTAAAGGAATATTTCACTTTTATTTTTTCATTTTAAGCATTATTAAAATCACTGCTCCCGAAAAAACTGCCGTTTTTAAAACTTCTTTTTGCATTGATACATGTCCCATGGGGCAGGACCCAGGTCCCCAAACACTTTTTAGGACAATAACTTGCATATTAGCCTTTATAATTAACACTTTAGATTTCGAACGTTCGAGTCCATTGTATTTAATAGGGTTCTAAAGTTTACACGAACATTTTGTCTGTTCGCAGGTTCTGGTGCGATCCGAACAGGGGGGTGTTCGGCTCATCCCTGTCCAGGAGGTACAAACGTGTAGTGGAAATGAAAGCAACCTATTGCTACCTATCAATATTATTTTACCATCTTTTATGTGTATGCCATGCCTTTTTGTAATGAATAAACTATGTTTACTATAATTGGTTCAAATAATTCAGTAGTGTGCTTCATATAAAATACTGAGATCCTGTCTCATTTTTTATTGGAATACTCACAGAAATATGGCTTATAACTATGGTATATTTTTTCATGAGGGTAAATTTTTATTTTCATTCCTCTCCAAGCTGACAACGTGCAGGGCCATTTTTCTCCACTATTATGATTTTGTTCTGGGAGGAGGCCAACGTTGGTCAGGGAAGACGTAGGGTGTTTTCCTAATCGTAGAATAAAAGCAGTATGTAACCACTATGCGGTATAAACACGCCGGCCTGAGAAGATGATGGTAGGACGTCTAGTGAAGGGTGGTGAACATCTGGAGGAGATCAGTCCAGATGAAGCATAAACACAGTGCTGACAGTATAGGCTGTATCATGTTAAGTGTTCCCAGCTGTGTTAACCTGCCTGTAACCTGTATTGTTTGCTTTTCTATGGCAGCATGCAACAAGGCAAGATGTTTTTCTTCATTGGAATTACTATGGCGCTGATCCAGGGCGGCTATGCTCGGAGAATCAAACCAGGAAATGAAGTGAAAGCTGTGAAACGGGTAACAAAGAAAAATGTGAAAAACAGTCTATCCGTGAAATGATTAGGTTGCCATGTTTACTAGGAAGAAAATAAGCCTTTTATCAGACATTCTTTTTACAGCTGTCTATACACTTTATTTTTCTCATTCAGCCCCAAAGGCTGAATGAGAGAAATCGATCCATTTCCTCATCCATGCTAAAAAAGGAAAGAATGTCTCCCTTTGTTCAGGTATTCTGACAGCCGCAGGTGTCGGCTTTCAGAATATCATAGCCAGAGACTGCAGCTGATTGGATGCAGCTGCTTATCCACCAAAAACTTTACACCCGGCTCCTTTGATTCTCAGATTGAACGATGTCGGGTGGGAGGATGTCAACAAAGTCGCCCATGTGTATGGTAATGGCCAGCTTATGTTGACACGGAAGGTCAAGTTTTCCCCTTTTGATACCAGAGTAAAACAAAACCTTCCTCTTAATTGGGTTGGATATCAGGGGGAATCCTTACTGATAACAAACCAGAATCCCCAGCTACCCTTCGGATGTAAACACAATCTGTTCTTATAGTTGATCTTCTAGACCTGCTGATCTTACAATTAAATTTGGACTCCAGCAATTCAACAATTTTCTAACATTTCTAAAATTTAAATTCAAGAAAGTGGGCCGCACACTGATCACAAGTACACAGGATTTTATTGAGCAAGCAAATGGGTTCCAGCACACTCTGCAAAGCCTTCCACCTCTTAGGCTGTATTCACACCTATGCAGTTTTAGTTCTATTTGCATTTTGCAGATTTGCACTACAGTCCAACATGGTTACCTATGGAACACGTTCTGTAGTTCAAATCTGCAACATGCAAAAAGCACAAAAAATGCATAGGTGTGAATCCAGCCTAAAGCCCCTTACACACGATCGGACTTTTGGCCAATAAACTTCATTTTGAGCAAGTTGGACCAACAATCCGACCGTGTGTACGCTCCATCGGACAAACTTTTTTTTTTTTTTTTTTTGTGTGTTTTCATCGGACAAAAGTTGGGTCTGCAAACGGACAAACTTTTGCCCAACAAAAGTCCGATGGAGCAAAGTCCTACCGTGTGTACAGAAAACCATTGGACTTTTGTCCGATGGACAAAACAACTAATGTTAAAATCAACCAACAATAGCAGAAGTTGACCAAAGGGTGGCGGTAAAGAGCAGAAAATAGCAGAAAAACCATGTGATGTTGCAAAAAGTTTTGGGAAAGTTTGCAGAAAAGTCCTGTGGTGTGTATGCTATGGGTGTTCCCGACCAACTCCGTTCGGACAAAAATCCAGGGAAAAGTCCGATGGAAGTCCGACCGTGTGTATGGGGCTTTAGACTTATTTATTGGAACCTAAGGCCCACTTTCTTGAATTGAAGTGTGATGTGGAGGGTGGGTATGCTCCTGGACTTTGTCATCTGGCTGACCTACGAGATTGAAGAGGAACAAGGTAGTTTTGGGAGCAGTGGGACGTGATCATCCGCTTTCTACTGTGTGCCAAGTAGGGGTTAAATCCAGCGAGGTGCATGCCACCTCCTGAACTTATCTCTTTCATTTAGATTTTTTACTGAGCCCTGGGAGCTGTATTGCTATACTTTTTTGGTGCTCTGACGATTCTGGTCTCAGCTCCAGTCACATGCAGCCGCTCTGCCTGCCCCTCCCCTCCTCCTGCCCAATTACAGAGTGCATTGCATAATGTGAACCCTATCTACAAAATACAAAGCCTTCTATGATAGGACAGTGGAAGGGATGACAGGCAGAGCTGCTGCTGTGTGAGAAAGCAGCGTCTTTCCTGTCAGTCAGAGTGCTGGGAGTATAGTGTTAGCTGTACTCCCTTAGGGCAGTAAAACTGTCAGTAATAAATATCAGAGAATAGTCCAGGAGGTGGCATACAGTTTGTTGGGCTTTTCTCATAGTAAGCCAGCACATTTTAGAAAGTGTCTGAATTCCTGGAGTTTAGCTTTAAAGCCCAATGGAACCTACTGGTGAACTCGGCTAAATACATTCCTGAGACATAAAAGGTGTTCGACGTCTGTCACTCCAGTTTAGTTGAACTGCATTGTTTATTTGCTCCATTCACACCGCTGCCCTCAATTGGGTTGCAGTGTGTTGTGTAGCAATGCAGACCTGCTGCAGTTTTCTGCAATGCACCAGAGCTCACATGAAGTCACTGTCAGTCACTGCTCCTCTGCAGTGCAGAGAAATGAATTAAATGTAATTTTGTATTTTCAAAATGACTTCCCATACACATCAGACATCAGTCTGCATGCTGAAACTATCTGTGGTGTAAACAAGCCCTTACAGTTGTTTTTCTTTAGAAAGCCTTGGAAAGCCTGTCCCCTGCCAGCATGCTGTAGAGCAAGACCCTTGCTCTGTGTTGAAGCAGTGGTCTCTCTGCAGAGGTCTGGAACTCTACCTGCTGAGTCAGACCTATAGCACTGTAATCATCAAGGAGCGTGAGCTTTGATGGTTGCTATAAGTCTGACTCTGCAGGGGGGCAAGTCAGACTTCTGTAGAGAGACCACTGCTTCCACACAGAGAGAAAGGGTCGTTCTCTACAGCATGCTGGCAGGGGACAGGCTTTTCTAGACTAAAGGAAAACAACGGAAAGGCTTTGAATGCCTTTTCTTCCAATGTACTGGGAATGTGTTTAGCTGTTTTAAACTGAAACCTCCTTTTGATCCACAACAGTGACTACAGACTCTTTAGGCCCCATGCACACGAGACGCTGGTGCAAACTCTGTTGAACGCAAGTTTTTAAAGGCTAAAACCGGCGTTTAAAAACGCCTGTTTTGCCGCGATTTTAGCGGCGTTTTACCGCGTTTGCGTCTATAGGCGTTTAGTTAAGAAACTTCATAAGACCCTCCCTAAGCTCAAAAAAATATTATTTAACCATTTCAGCCATTTTGTGAGACCAGAGTGAGTAGCAGCAGCTGAGAGAGCAGCAGTGTACTTGTATTTAGCGTGTCACTTGCCACATCCCCTGCCACAAGTTGTGGATTGTCCACTTGCCACGTCACTTGCCACAAGTTGTGGATTGTCCACTTGCCACAAGTTGTGGATTGTCCACTTGCCACAAGTTGTGGATTGTCCACTTGCCACAAGTTGTGGATTGTCCACAAGGCAATGCAAGCAATTAGTTTTTTTTATATTTTTTTAATGTTTTTTCATCATTTGCCATCATTTTTGAGATTTCTAATGTAAAAAAAATAGGTCATCTTTAAAAACGCTTATAAACGAAATTGCGGCAAAACGCCGGTACCGCGTTTTGCGTCTGAGACGTGGAAAACTTTTGCGTCTGAACCCATTTTTTTGCTTTTGGAAAAACGAGGTTAAACGCAACTGCCTAAAAACGCCAAAAAACGAGACTGTGTGCATGGACACATAGGATAACATTGAATGAGTTCAGGGGCAGTTGAAAAAAGCATCCAACTGCCTCTGAACGCGTGTTTACCAGCGTCTCGTGTGCATGGGGCCTTACTGATGCAAGATACAAACTGTTGCATGTATAAAAGAATGGTGGCGCTGCCACATTACGCATGGACTCTGTAATTCCCATGTAGAGTGAATGGTTGGATACATAATGTAAGAGTCTCACTTAGTACCAAACTACTATATTTCCTGCAGGCCATGATTCTGTTGATTCCAGCATTCCTGCTGATTGGATGGGCAAACGGGATCTTCATGCTGGGATTGGGACTTCTGCTCTATTCCTTTGGTAAGTTTTTTTTATTTATTTATTTATTTTATTATTATTTTTTTTTCTTTGAAACTTTTTTTTTTTCATGTTTGGGCTTAAGTTATTCTATAAGTTTACCGTATACCCTAGCATAATTTTAAGCTCTGCCTGTCAGGAACCATTAGAAGTCTACAGGCTGGGTCAACTTTTTCCCCTGTTATAATAATTTATATTTCACTATGGCCCTGCTACCTCCTAGGACTCTTCCTATTGTTTGATGACACCAAGGCCAATAGGAAGCTGCAGGGATGGGGCGAGCCATATGTTGCCACATCTAGCTGAAGTCAAAATGTGCTTAAAGCTGAGTTTCCCCTGAAAAAAAAATATTAAAAGCCAGCAGCTACAAATACTGCAGCTGCTGACTTTTAATACTAGGACACTTACCTGTCCTGGAGTCCAGCGACATCGGCAGCAGAAGACGAGCGATTGCTCATCACTCTGCTGCCCCCACCGCCATCCTCGGTGAGGGAACCAGGAAGTGAAGCCTTGCGGCTTCACTGCCCGGTTCCCTACGGCGCATGCACGTGTCGCGCTGCGCCGTTCTCACTGGTCCCTGTTGTGTTCTGGGAGCCGAGTGTCTAGCAGAACACAACGGGTATTCTGTGAGAAGTGACGTACTACCCGCAGAGAGGACTCCTGGAAGTGGGTGCAAATACCTGTCTTAGACAGGTATCTGCACCCCCCTGAAAGGTGTCAAATGTGACACCGGAAGGGGGAGGGTTCCGATGAGCGGAAGTTCCACTTTAGGTTGGAGCTTCGCTTTAATGAGGATTAAGGGGGTAGTCTGAGCCAATTGAGAGAAAGCGGACTCTATCTGCATGCCTTCTGATGAATGACAGTGCCTGTCTACTGGCTGTGAGACACAGGCTGACTTTAAAGGGGTGTATTTGTAACTGCATGGACATTTGTTCTGTGGAAATGGGGCCAAAAACGAATGTCCACCTGGTTGAATGTTATTCATTTACACAAAAGAGGGATTTAGAAAAATACTGCATTAAAGCCACTAGATGGAGCTGACAAATTTGGTAAATAATTTTTTTTTTTCCTGTGATATCCAGTGGCCCTAATACAGTATTTTCATGATATACTCTATTTTGTATTAAGAATAACATTTGACCTGGAGAGAAAATAGCCTAATAACATTGTCTTTGCCCCAATTCATACAGAACAGATATACAAGCAGTTTTACAGGTTGAATATCTTATCTCTGCAATTTTTTGTTTAATACACCACAAAGTGACTCCTTTTGGAGAGCAAAACTACTTCCAAAGCTACTTGTGTGGCTCCCTAAATGATGTTTTCTCATGCAGTTTTTAGCAGTAAGTCAGAAGTAAACACATGCAAAGATGTGCTCACCAGGGTCTGTTCTAAATGACAGCCAGGAAAAGCATTCAGAGCAATGTTAAAAGCAATTCTTGCAAGCTTTGAACTCGGCATCCCAGGCAATACTCAGATCTGAATGTCAAAACACAGAACAAAGGGGCTTTGGACTGCACAGATCAATCCATTTATTAGTGGATTGTAATAAATAAAATGTACTTACAAATACCAATGTGAGGCAGGCAGAGAAACGGAACAGCATGCAGCACACTATCCCATCTCATAATTCACTTTGGTTGTACAATATGCAGGCAATTAGTGGAGCAGACTGATAGGGACAAAACTCTGCCACAGGCTATGCAGTTAGATTGAACAGCAGCCCATTAAACTTTTGCTCAACTTCTGAGCATAGAGCAGGAATATGCAATTAGCGGACCTCCAGCTGTTGGAAAACTACAAGTCCCATCATGCCTCTGCCTGTCATGCTTGTGGCTATCAGTCTTGCTATGCCTCCATGGGATTTGTAGTTCTGCAACAGCTGGAGGTCCGCTAATTGCATATCCCTGGCATAGAGGCTAAAATCTAGGAGACACAACAATACCGCTGCTAGTCCCTGTCACATCAGGGCCTGTGTCAATGGGCTAAAATTAACACATGTAGTGTTCATTTGAGACAAGGGGGGATTTATTAAAACTGAAGCATTCAGAATCTGGTGCAGGTGTGTATGGTAGCCAATCAGCTTCTAACTTTAGCTTGTTCAATTTAAGCTTTGACAATAAAATTTGGAAGCTGATTGGCTTCTATGCAGAGCTGCAACAGATTTTGCATGCTCCAGTTTTAGTAAATTAACCCAATTGCTGAGATCATTTAGAATTCATTGCAGGTGCAATTGACCTGCCTCTGTGGCTTTTGCATTCTCAATGGCCCTTTTCACACGGGCTGTCCAATCAGGTCTGCCTGTCAGTTTTTCAGGCGGACCTAATCGGACCTTGCACTCCTCCCAATAGAACGGCGGAAGTCCGCTGACATCTGCCGCTATCCGATCCGATCTGTCCGAAAAATCCAGATGGATGGTGGTCCTATTTTCCATCTGTCTGGCGGATCAGATAAGATCAGATGAAAACGGACAGGCGGTCTGTTTTCACCCGATTTTCCCGTAGAGGAGAGCGGGACTGTGTGAACGTTGGACCTGTCATCCGCCAGCTCGGGCTTTTGCGAGATCCGCTTGCTCAGTGGGGGATCATTCCACTTATCCCCGCTGAACAGGCGGAAGACTGGTCCGTCTCTGCTCACTGTGCAGAGCGGAGACGGACCTAGTCCCGATCTCCTCTATGGGGAGATGGGGTGAAAATGGACCGCCTGTCATATCCAATCCAATCCGCCAGACGGATGGAAATTAGGACCACCATTCATCTGGATTTTGCGGACAGAATCCGATCGGATAGCGGCGGGTGTCAGCAGACATGTCACCGCTGACATTTGCCGCTCCATAAGGGTGAATGGAGGGTCTGATCAGGTCAGCCTGAAAAACTGAGAGGCGACCTGGTTGGACAGCCTGTGTGAAATGGCCCTAAATCCTGTCATATGGTCCTTTCACACTGATTTTCCGATCAGATCTGCCTGTCAGTTTTTCAGGCAGACCTGATTTGCATCTCCATGCAGGTCTGTGGGTAGGTGAATGTAAACAGATGTGTGTCTGTTTACATTCATCTACCATCCAGTTCCAGAAAAACCCCCAGAAAGGACCTAGACGTGGCAGGTCAGAGGTTTTGTCCCATCTGTTTACAGATCCCCTGCTGAATGGAGCTGAGCACGCCTGTATGAAAGGACCCTTAATCTGCTTGTATTTAGACTGCCTCACTAAAATTAGAGCAGTGTTTGGATTTCATTGTTCTGGTATCCAGGCAGGACACATAGAAAAGTTAGCCATGCACACATGGATATGATTGTAAGCAGCTTGAACTTGCCTACCTTCTCTTTCCTCCCACTCCTTTTGGCCACAAGTTAGCCATGTGTGAGCTCTGGCCCATGTGACAGCACTGGATTTATTTATTTATTATGGTTATTTTTATAGCGCTGACAATTTACGCAGTGCATTACATATGCTATATAAGGTCCCTATATCTTCTATGCATACTTGCACATATTGGGCCAGTTTGGACAGGGGTCAAATAACCTAACAGCATATCTTTGAAGTGTGGGAGGAAACTGGAGTACCTGGAGGAAACTTGCATGCAAGCACAGGGGGGACATGCAGATACATACCTTAAACTGACCCTTATTTAGAGTGACTGCCATTATATGGGAACAAAATCTCTCTATCTCATTACCGCTCAAATGTTCTTCTTCCTGGTCTGAGGTGTAGACTTCTATAAAAAGCATGCACTATTTATCAAAATTATACTGTTTATACTGAACTAAACCTTGAATACAACCTCCAGTTTAGAGGATATTGTTATTGTTAGGTGTGGGTTTAACCAAATGCTTTTTGTGCATTTATACTTCATGCTCCGTGTAACTGAGGGAGTGGGAGAAGGTGTGTCCTCTTTCTACATACTTTGTGCGCAAGGTGTCCCTGTTTGCCATCTCAAAAAGTTGGGAGTTATGCATTTAGTGTCATGGTTGGTATTTACACCTGAAAAGCCCAGTGCTGCAAGCAGAAGTGCTAACTACCAAGCCACTGGATGCCTTAGGTCCCTTTCACACAGGATGGATCCGGATCCGTGAACCTCCGCTTGCTCAGCGGGGATCGCTCCGCTGATCCCCGCTGAGCCGGCGGATGACAGGGCGGTCCCCGCACACTGTGCAGGGACCGCCCTGTCAGATCTCCGCTCTCCCCTATGGGGGGATCGGATGAACACGGACCATCTGTCCGTGTTCATCCGATCCGCTCTGCAGACGGATAGAAAAATAGGATTTTTTACTCACCGTAAAATCCTTTTCTCTGAGTCCATGGACCGACACAGCTTCTCTATTGACAAAGTGGGTATTATCCGTTAATTAGGAGTGACTAGGCAGAAAAACTTGTAAAAAGTGTTGCATCACACCACCTACAGTACCGCCCAGGGGGCGGACCCTCTGGGTATACCCTCTCAGTCTGCACATCGCAGATCAGTTCGTCAAAAAGCAGTACAAACTTAAAAGGAGGGGTGGGTGCTGTGTCGGTCCATGGACTCAGAGAAAAGGATTTTACGGTGAGTAAAAAATCCTATTTACTCTTTCGTCCATGGACCGACACAGCTTCTCTATTGACAAAGTGGGACGTCCCAAAGCAGTGTCAGAGAAAAAACGAGGGGTGGTAACAGCATAAAAACAAACTTCACCCCAAAACACAAAACAGCACTCCTCCAACGGAGGAGTTGCAACTCTAAACAGCCGCCTGCAAAACCTTGCGGCCGAAAGAGGCATCCGAAGATGCACCTACATCAACTTTGTAGAATTTTGTGAAAGTGTGAGCGGACGACCAAGTCGCCGCTTTAAATAGTTGGGAAACAGACGCTTGATGTCGGAAAGCCCAAGAGGCACCTATTGCCCTGGTCGAATGCGCCGTGACAGGAAAGGGGGGCGCCTGACCCTTTAAGGCGTAAGCCTGGATTACTATCTGTCGGATCCACCTAGAGATGGTGGCCGATGAGACTGCTTGGCCCTTCTTGGGACCAGCCACCGAAACAAACAGTGAGTCTGACTTCCGGAACAGGGAAGTAGCAGATATGTATACTCTCAAAGCTCGGACAACGTCCAAGGAATGCAACGCCGACTCCTTAGGATTCGACGGCTGAGGACACAAGGATGGAAGTACAATGTCTTCGTTGAGATGAAAAGCCGAAACGACTTTCGGAAGAAAGGAAGGCTGCGGCCGCAGCACCACCTTATCCTTGTGGAAAATCAAATAGGGAGCCTTGCAGGACAGGGCTGCCAGCTCAGAGACTCGTCTAACTGACGTAACAGCCACCAAAAAGACCACCTTCTGAGAAAGTGTCAACAGGGGAATATCTCTAATATTCTCAAACGGTGCCTTCTGAAGCACCGAGAGGACCAGGTTCAAGTCCCACGGAGGTAACGGGGGGCGGACCGGAGGGGCCACATGTCGAACCCCCTGCACAAATGTACTCACGAGAGAGTGAGTCGCCAGGGGTCGCTGAAAAAAGACAGCCAGGGCAGATATCTGTCCCTTAAATCGTACTTAGGGCAAGCCTTTGGTCTACCCCATGCTGTAAAAACAGCAGGATTCTGGAAACCAAATAGGTACGCGGAGAAAAAAGAAAAAAGAAGGGTCTGTTGTCACCAGTGACACACCTCCATCCCTGAATTTCATGAAAAAAAGAGAGATTCGCCCTTGGGACTTTGAGTGAGGTGAGCACTGTTAGGCCAATAAAAAAAAAAAAAAATCGCAAGAATAATTGCAGTGTATATTTATTCAGGTAAAAAGCAGTACATACATTAATGTCATGAACATGGGCCAATTCATACAAAATACAAGACCAATATAAATTAGGTAAAATGATATTACGAGTATCTGACAGTAATTATGTAAACACATAGGCATCAAAAGTAACCCGACACGTTTCGCGAGGCCTGGCTCGCTCTTCAGGGGTGGATGCACGTAGTGTACCTAAAATGAGAGTGATATAGTATAAAGCATGATATGAAGGCACAGGGGGGGGGGCCTTGAATATGGAAAACCCCATACTCACCACTGGACATTGCCAAAAGACAGCGGGGGTGAAGCTTTATACTATATCACTCTCATTTTAGGTACACTACGTGCATCCACCCCTGAAGAGCGAGCCAGGCCTCGCGAAACGCGTCGGGTTACTTTTGATGCCTATGTGTTTACATAATTACTGTCAGATACTCGTAATATCATTTTACCTAATTTATATTGGTCTTGTATTTTGTATGAATTGGCCCATGTTCATGACATTAATGTATGTACTGCTTTTTACCTGAATAAATATACACTGCAATTATTCTTGCGATTTTTTTTTTTTTTTTTTTTTATTGGCCTAACAGTGCTCACCTCACTCAAAGTCCCAAGGGCGAATCTCTCTTTTTTTCAAATAGGTACGCGGATGCCATTTCATTTCCTCACACATGGAGATGTAGGCCCTCCAAGTGCGGTGATAGACCTTCCTAGAGGACGGTTTCCGAGCACTTCTCATAGTAGAGATTACTGAGTCTGACAGGCCCCGATCTCTCAGTACCTGGTTCTCAACAGCCATGCTGTTAAAGCCAATGACTGTAAAGCAGGATGGAATATGGGACCTTGCAATAGCAGGTCCTTCCGTAGTGTTAGGCGCCAGGGGACGTCTGCTACCAGACGTACTAGATCGGCGTACCAAGGACGCTGAGGCCAATCTGGAGCGATTAGGATCATTGGAATTCCCTCTGCCTCCACTCTGCGGAGCAGAAGAGGAAGAAGCCTTAAGGGAGGGAAGGCATAGATTAGCCGATACTGACCCCACGATGCTACCAACGCGTCCGTTGCGTCTGCCCATGGGTCTCTTGACCGGGCCACAAACCTCAATACCTTCCGATTGAGTCGGGAAGCCAGAAGATCTACGTCTGGTGTGCCCCATCTTTGGCAGAGGAGTTGGAACACCTCCGGGTGTATGGACCATTCTCCCTGGTCCAGCATCTGGCGGCTCAGGTAGTCCGCCTGCCAGTTTTCCACACCCGGAATGTACACGGCCGACAGTGCCGGTACGCTCCTCTCTGCCCACTTCAGGATGCGAGCGATCTCCGATGCTGCAGCTGAGCTTCTTGTTCCTCCTTGATGATTGACATATGCCACTGCTGTGGCGTTGTCTGACTGGATCCTGACTGGACGCCCTTGCAGTCTCTGAGACCATTTGAAGAGGCACAGCTTGATCGCCCGGATCTCCAGGACATTGATCGGCAGGAGGGCTTCCTCTGGGGTCCAGCGACCTTGCGCCGACTGGACACCCCAGACTCCCCCCCCCCCCCCCCCCAACCTGTAAGGCTGGCGTCCGTCGTGATCACTATCCAGTAAACCGGAAGAAATGACTTCCCGGCCATTAGAGCCGGTGCTGTCAGCCACCATACCAGGGATCTCCTGACTAGGTGGCTCACTCGGATTTGATAATCCAGAGATGAAGGGCATCTGTTCCATCTGGACAGAACTTCCTTCTGTAACACTCGAGTGTGGTATTGAGCATATGGGACTGCCTCGAAGGAGGCTACCATGAGGCCCAACACTCGCATGCAAAAACGGAGTGACGACCAATTCCTGGAAGTCGGCTGCCGTACTGCAGCCCGGAGGGTCTGCAACTTCTCCACAGGGAGGAATACCTTTGCCTCTGAGGAATCCAGAATCAACCCCAGGTACACTAGGCGTTGAGTGGGCACCAATACAGACTTTTGCGTGTTTAGTATCCAACCACAGTCTCGAAGAGTCTGACAGGTAATGGACAGGCTTACCTCTAATTCTGAGCTTGAAGCTCTCGCAAAATGGTTGCCAAAAACATCTGTATGGAAGATAATGTGGGCTCTAAGAAAATGGCCGCCGACAGAAGATAGAGGTCAGGCAGCCATAGCCCACAAAAAGATGGCCACCGAACGGCAATATCTGCATACAGGGTGGACAAACATGGCCGCCGATCACCTGATAGGGGCCAGTGGGTGTGGCCGAACCACAGGAAGATGGCCGCCAGGCAGTTACAAGAGGCCAAACTTGGCATGGACCACCTCAAAATGGGTGCCGACAGCATGGAGACACAGAAACACAGGTAAGCAAAAATGACATTTCTTTTAAATGTTAGTTACAGCCAGCCCCGCTCCAGTGGGACCCCCTAGGTGACCCCCAGCACCCAGCAACCTTTAGCTAGAAGCCCAGGGAGGAGGGAAAGGCAGGGAGAGAGGGAAGAAAGGGGCCACAACCACTTACTTGATCTCTCCAGGAATGTCCAGCTAAATCACCCAGCCGAGGCAGGGGAGTTTTACTTACCTATCCTGCATGTATTCTGCTGGAAGACATTCCAAACAGATCATCGTCCACGCACGGAAGGTGACTGTTGGCCAGGCATGCTGTGATTGGACCCAGAAGGGACGATCATATGTATGCCCTGGAGCATGACGCTCACCGGACAGGCTGCTGCGACTCGGCCGTAAGGTCAGCCGAAGCTGAGCGGTCCGATGCAAGCCTTGGAGCGTAAGCTCACCGGCCAGGCTGCTGCGACTCGGCCGTAAGGTCAGCCGAAGCTGAGCGGTCCGATGCAGGCCCTGGAGCGTAGGCTCACCGGCCACCCGTGGAGCGACGGGCATGTCGTGGAAAACCCAGCGCGTAGCTAGGGTCAGCACACGCTCGATGGCCGAAACTGGGGACACTACAAGGATCGAGGATCCAGCCTGTCACCCAGTCGGCAGTTGATCGAAGATAGCAGAAAACAACAAATGTAGCGAAAAAAAAAAAAAAAAAATATATATCTTTTTTCCCCGGACCAATGGGCCCGAAGGGAGCCATGTCCTACTCCTTGCTAGACAGAAAAAAACTGATCTGCGATGTGCAGACTGAGAGGGTATACCCAGAGGGTCCGCCCCCTGGGCGGTACTGTAGAAGGTGTGATGCAACACTTTTTACAAGTTTTTCTGCCTAGTCCCTCCTAATTAACGGATAATACCCACTTTGTCAATAGAGAAGCTGTGTCGGTCCATGGACGAAAGAGTAAATAGGTTTTTCCTCCGTCTGCAGAATCGGGGGATTGCGGACACGGAGGAGATCGGGTGTCAACGGATGTTCATCCGTTGACACCCGCCATCTCATAGGGACCAATGTATGTCCCTTTTTCATCCGTGAAAGGATGGATGAAAAAGCGGACATACGGTCCGCTAGTGTGAAAGGGGCCTAAGTGGCCAATTACCAGTGCTGTCATATAGGATGAAGGGGAGTACCTGGAAGTAATTGTGTTTGTTTGTTTTTGTGTTTTTACTCCTGGTGCTTGCGTGTGAAGATAAGGTAAGTATAAGTGGCTGGTGGGGCTACCCTTTTAAACATGTTACTTTCTGCTTCATAGTCCAAACACAGATAATACCCAAAGCTAGCTAAGAAAGGTTATCGCATAAATCCAAATCTTTATGTTGGTGTTCCTTGTCTCTGTGCACAGTTTGTAATCCTATATGTACAAGAGGGTGCCTGTATCTGCTCATTACATGCACAAGCTCTGCCTCCTGCTTGTGCATGCTGATCCTCCCCATATCATTGCCATCTCCTTGATTCAAACCAGTAGACGCTCTGCAGTCCCTAATGACATAAAATAACCAGAGACCATTTGATTAGGCTACAGGTCACATAAAATTTCTGTTTTTTAATCATGGCAAGCACTATACATATTATTTTTTGCTCACAATAATGCAGTTAAAAAAATAAATTACTATTTTTATTTGAGACATCAATTTTAAAGCATTTTAAAGTAACATCAAAACTGTATAAACATTTATCACACACCTTTTTATTCCCCTTACTCTCACACTATTTTCATACCATTTGTTCTGCTGACATGGTAAATGCCATTGGGAGATGACCCACCCTTCTAATTACAACAATATGTCTTTTAACCATTTTGTGCCTTTTCCATTGTGTTTTCGTGTTGGTATTTGATGTACTGTTGTTTATATTAAAGTGTTATGCTGTCATGTATCCAACCTGTTCCAGGATGTCCTAATTTTATACAGCCTTCTGTTCTGACATGGCATTGCAAGCCAACACCTTGAAAAAGCTAATTGTCTTCAGCCAGCAGGGGGCATTCTAAGCTGCGTTTGACCTGCCTTGTATCTCTTTAAAAGCCTTGATGTTTTGTATTAGAATTATTACCAGGAAATCCTGTAGAGATCTGTCATGACAGCAGTCATACATTACTTAATAACACGTTTTTGTTTGTCTCTCTGACTATTTCATACGGAAGTAATATAACACGATGCAGAACTGGGCTGAAATCATTGCAGCCAAGGAATTTACGGCCTCTTATGCCAGCACTATGATTGTTTATTTTCTTACATCTGCCTTTCGTACTCACAGGGCTGTCATGGCATGCAAAGTCCAGTAATCACAGCGGCCAACTGGAAGTAATTTAACCAGCCTGAGTAAAGCAGATCTGATTGGCTGCGGTTTCTTCTTTGCATCTCCTTAATGAATAAGTCCTACTACAATGAAGTGCCATGCGATATTTGGTTGTTGTAGTTATGTTGAAATTGAAATCCCTGCTATATCTCACAGACAGGCAAGAATATGGCTATTCCTTGATATCCATCCATTCTTTTTTTATGCACAGACAATGTGGATTGACAAAAAAATAAAAGTAAACATTATAATAGTATGTATAAAAAAATATATAGTACCGGTATATGAAACAAATGTTGGGCTCAGTTCACACTGCAGCGATATGGGAACCCTGCAAATCCACTGCGGGTTTCCGCAAGTTAGAAATGCATCGCTGCAGTGCTGTGCAAACTGTTGGGGCTATATAAATCCTGTATAATAATAATAATGTCTCGCAAGTGTTTCAATTTGGTGCTAAGATCTGCTTTTAGAAATTGTGGGTTATTATTGGTTTTGTACTGTTATTATTCAGCTTCAGTTTGTTTTTCTTTTAGATCTGTCTGATAATAATTTTTTTGTTGTTTTAGCTGCAGCCATTGTTGTGCCATGCTTATCCTCAATGGTGTCAACGTATGGTAAGTACATTGCCCAACATGCACTATCTGGCATTTTATGTGGACACCGTTTAGATCATCCAGGGGTTTCCAGTGAAGGGTACTGGTAATATTATAGCATACAAAGACAGTTTTTAGACAATTGTGTATTTTCAGTCGCATGGTAACAGTTTGGAAAAGGTCCTTTTCTAGGCCAGCATTACTGTGCCTCTGTCTACAAAGCCTCTATAAGAGGACTTTCACACTGGGGCGGTGGGGGCGTCGGCGGTAAAGCGCCGCTATTATTAGCGGCGCTTTACCGTAATTTTCGCAGCACTATTCGGCCGCTAGCAGGGCGCTTTTAACCCCCGCTAGCGGCCAAAAAAGGGGTAAAACCGCTCGCAAAGCGTTGCTGCAGCGGTGCATTTCCGGCGGTTCTGCTTTAGGAGCGGTGTAGCTCCTACAGCGCCTCAAAGATGAGGCTGGCAGGACTTTTTTTACCGTCCTGCGAGCTCACTGCTCCAGTGTGAAAGCCCACCCACCAGGCCAAATAGATAATGTCTGTCATGAAAATCTTCCAAAAGATGGAAATAAAGGACTTTCTTTAAACCAGAGCTGGAATAGGACACCAAGCAGGGGATATCCTAGTCCCTGATGTCAACCGAATCAACCTGTCCAGACAGGAGTGATTTGCACCCTGGCGACAGAATATTGTGTTGCAGATGTCTAGAGTGGGATAGGACAGAAGAAACTCTCCATCATCCCTGATTCTCATACAGAAGTGAAGAGTCCAATGTCTTATAGATTTGAACCTGAGTACAAGAGTTTTACGCTTCTACTGAGGAAAGAACATTCTAGTCTGAGACATGTCCAGGACCAGACCCACATACTTCAAGTCGGCGCCATTGATGATTTCTGAGGGTTCAGGATTCGCCTAAAACCCCTGTAACATCTGGACAGTTATAGATACATTGTCCTTCAGATCTCTTTCCCATTGTTTCATAACTACAGTTCGCCCAAGTACCCCAAGATGCGGATACCCCAAAAGGGCCAACATTGGAGCCAGCACTATGGTAAATATCCATGGTGCATTTTATAGGCAGAATGGCAGAACCACAAACTTGTAGTGCCCAAGGTAACCCCTCTTCCACCCATTCTGGAAAGCAGGGGTGCACCTTCATGCTGAGAAAGGCTTGTCTGAGATTTTGGCAGACTTTGCTGGTGGCTAGGGATTCAAGCTTTAAGGAATGTGATGTTGAAGTAGAGTAAGTGAAGATCTGGGGCATTTCTTGACATTTTAGAGAGATGACTTGGAAGTCATGTTCACCAACAGAAGACTCCTAAGGAACGGAGTGTTCTTGCCAACATTAATATCTCTATTGAGAACAACTAGAGCTGGTCCATAGAGGCGCTGTCCCTCGAAGCCTATTTGAATCAAACACTTTTACAGGACAGTCTAGCACTTTCCTATACATATCTCCTGACAGAGGACTAATGTGAAAAATAAGTCAGGAGAGTTCTAGTAAGCCATAACAGGCTGATAAAAATGCTATAAAAATCACAGGTTAGTCTTTAAAACAACAATGCTGAAAAGAAACATCCATCCTCTTGGGACACCAGCAAAGGAGGCATGCTAGCCATAGGAGTAGTTATGCTGGGCTGGCCCATTTTTTTTTTTTTTGCCAGTGCCAATTCTTCTCTTGTAGGTGGCAGTATAACCTGAAGGTTTGGGACTTACTGTGATAAAGCTTAGTGAATTGAGCCTTAAAAAATTCAGCATGCCATCATAGTCAATATACCTCATTGCCTGCCAGGACTTTTAATTCATAAGCACCCAGAGAACTGATGGATAGGCATACCTGGGATCCAGTGTAAGATCTAACCTGGTAATGTTTTCTGTGCACACTCTAAGGTACGTATGGTTAGATGACCGGTAATGCACCAGCATGATGGTATAAAATGCAAATATTGGAAGGAGTCCTGATGGGGTTTGGCCCTAATGTGCTTTTAAAGGGAGAGTGCTAATCACTTAGCCCCTGTATGGCCCAATTATTATTTTATGTACAGTATATAGTGTGTAATCTAGTCTCAAGGCCAGCTCTCTTGTTTGGCAGTAAGAAGCCTCCTTGCTGCACTCGGCTCAGTCTGTATTGATAAATAGATGCTATTTATGGAGCCTGTGGCTTTTTATGATGAACCTTTTGTCCTATTTTATTTGCTTGGAATGGAGAGAGAATGTGAACAGAAGATGATTGCAGACTCCAATTATAGATAACCTCTTCCTGCTTTATTACATTTATTTCTGAAGTGTCATTGTCCTATTTACTGTTTATTTAGTGCCGCCATCGTTCTAATTTCTGGCCAGGCAAACTCACTTGATTTTTTATTTTTTTTCACTGTAAGGCCTCATGCCCACTGGCGTTTTTACAGCTGCGTTTTTTGCAGCTTAAAAACGCCTGTCCATGTTATTGTAAATATTTTTTATTTTTTTTTTGAAAAAAAAAACAAAAAACGTCAGAGCTAAAAACGCGACCGCGCGTTAGTGCGCGTTTTTTGCGCGTTAGTGCGCGTTTTTTGCGCGTTTTTTCCTGCCAAATTCTGACGCTGAGGAACGCACTGGCCCTGGGTTTTTTTTACAGCTTACAAACGCCTATGCTCTTTACAGCTCAAAAACGCCTAGGTGGGCATGAAGCTATAGACTAACATGGACAGGCGTTTTTAAGCTGTAAAAAACGCTCAAAAACGCGGCTGAAAAAACGCCCGTGGGCATGAGGCCTTATGCTTTATGCAGCATTATAATTCCCTGGGTGTGTTGCGATTGTTCTTATATAATAATATTTGAGCCGTTATAAAAACGACGTTATTAAGCAGCTATGTGGACCACTTGGGGGGGGGGGGGGGGGGCTGCAATTTAGTCACCCTATTCCAGTCACCATGTCATGTAGTGTCAAGGGAAATGTAAAACTTTTTGAGACCACCTTCTTTTAATGTGCATCCAATTACCAGTAGTTTTCTACTGTAATATCCCCCCAAAAATTGTTTGTTTACAAAAGATTTATTTGGAAGTTCAAACTTACAATCATACAAAGTGTTATTACAAGTAATCGACAGTATAACACACTAATGGAACAAATTATTGATGTTACATACATGGTAGCTTGAATGTTAGATACAATATACATTTATGCGATATATTATAGTGAGAAAAGGAGAAATTAGTCTCAAGGTCTGTATTGGGAAGAGATATTACCGGTTAGGATACATAATCGGGGATATACTTAGGTTGTTTTCCAATATGACCATTTATTCTCATAAGTGTATAGAATCATGAAGGGTATGAAAAAGATCCACTCAGAGATTCTAATCATCTCCATTCTAGCCAACACCTGTGACCAAAGTAAGGTAGTGGATCTCCAATTAAAGGCAACCATCCATTGGATAGAGCTGCATAGGGAGTGGAAAAGTCTCATGCATGGCAGGGGAATATTAGGGATGTTGGCATATAATAAGCAAATCTGGGGTGTGAGGGTGATTTTTTGTTTCTAGGAATTTTCAAATCTCTCAACTGCATTGTGCCACACACTACTCAAGTGTTTGAATTTCCAAAAGGTGTGTAGGATGGTACCTGGTTCAGGGCATCCCCTGAAACAGTTTGGGGAGACTGAAGGGTAGAAGGCATGGAGTTTGGCAGGGGTGAGTTACCATCTGGAGAATATTTTTATAGGAGTCTCTCTAAAAGATTGCTATTTTTGCTTTTACGTAAGTTGTCAGACATAATCTGCCAATCTTTTGCCGTAAAGGAATTTTCCATATCAGATTCCCAACTGAGCATTTGTCCAGATTTTTCAGGTAAATTAAAGTTATTGAGGTAACTATATAGACGGGAAATGAGACCCTTGTCTCTGGATGAGGATATGCATATCTTCTCAAATAGTGTGTTGGGGGGGGGGGGGTGTGGAGAGCGAAAAATATTTCGCATAAAAGGCCTTGATTAGGTTAGAGATATGGATCTCAGAGGCTGGTATGTCACATCTGACTTGCAGTGTGGAGAAAGGAGAAAACTCTCATTTCGTTTGGAGTGATTTTAACGTGGCTAGATTTTTGTCAATCCAACAGGAAAGAGGGCGACTTCCGTCCTGGTTTAAAACTAATCTGGGATCGCCAAGAAAGGAGGCCAAAGGGGGAGTAGGGGATGCCAGGTTATATATGTGGCGAGTCTTTAGCCATAAATGGTACAAGTGAGCTACTATAATATTATATTTGGAGAGTTTATTGTAGGGGATAACCTCAGACCAAAGAATCCCTTGTAGATGAAATGGGGAAATTGAAGATGCTTCCAAAATTTTCCATGGAGTGTCTTGGGTGGGGGTAAACCATTGAGTTAGTTGTGTAAGTCTGGCTGCAAGAAAGTAGAGCCAGAAGTTGGGAAGTCCCATCCCCCCCCTGGTCTGTGGTCTGTGCATATGAGCGTAGCTACATCTAGGTTTCCTATCTGCCCATATGAATTTATTGATCTCTCTTTGGAGAGAGGTAAGTTTAGATTTAGAAACAATAATGGGGAGGGTACGAAAAAAATAAAGCAGCTTAGGGAGGATTGTCATTTTTATGGCGCAGATTCTCCCCAAAAATGATATGTGATATGTGAACTGAGTTTTTAGAAGGCCAGAAATGTGAGTGAAGAGAGGATTATAATTACTTTTATATAGTTGATTATGGGATGAGGAGACAAAGACCCCAAGATATTTGAATGACTGGGAGCACCATATAAAAGGGATTTTTTTTTTTAACATGGTCATGATTCGGTCAAGTAGATTAATAGGTAGAGCAGAACATTTATTTAAATTAATTTTAAGGCCAGAGATGTCGTGAAACAGTTTTAATTCTTTGAGGAGGGAAGGGATAGAAGTATGGGGTTCAGTTAGATAAATTAGGGCGTCGTCTGCGTAAAGGCTAATTTTAAACTCGTTATCCCCTTTGGAATAACCTTTTATATTGACGCAATTCCTTATTCTTTGGGCCAATGGTTCTATAGCTAGCGCAAATAGAAGTGGGGACAGGGGCAGCCTTGTCTAGTACCCCTGCTGAGAGGGAAGAATTCAGAGTTGTGGCCTGGGATCCTAATACGGGTTTGGGGAGAGTGGTAAAGTGCATTGAATCCTTGTAAGAATTTATCTGATATGCCAAATTTAGGTAATAAATTGACGCTATCAAAAGCCTTATGAATGTCAAGACTGAGGAGGTATAATTGGCGGGAATGTAAGTTAGCATTCTGTATGATGTTAGTGACCAATGTAATATTGTCCGTTATCTGGCGACCAGGAATAAATCCGGTCTGATCTATGTGAACCAGATTGTTAATAACTGCAGCTAACCTGTCTGCGAGTAGTCTACCAAAAATTTTGATAACATTGTTAAGAACAGAGATAAGGCGAAAGTTTTGTGGGAGGGAGTGGTCTTTAAGTGGTTTGGGGAGCAATGATAAATTGGCTAAGAGCATCTCTTCCGGGAAATGACCCCCCTCAAGCACATAATTAAAGAGTTTAGTCAAGTTGGGGGCTAAAAGGGATGCATATTTCTTATAATATGAGGAGGAAAAACCATCTGGGCCTGGGGCTGTAGAGTCGTACAGGGAGCATTAAGAGAGTCTATCTGTTGGATATTGAGGATAGGAAGTTGTATGTCATCTAGCCAAATCTTTGAGGTCTGGCTAGATTGTGTCTGAGGGCCCGAGAGGAGATCCTTATAGAAGGAAGAGAAGATATCCAGCACTTCCCGAGGGTGGGTGACTATGTTCCCTGCCTGATCTCTAAGTTTTTATAAACATGGGGGGGGGGGGGTTGTGGTCCTGATTGAGTTTCCTGGCGAACATGGCTGAGGGAGAATTGCTATGAAGAAAAAATTTCGCCTTAGAGAATCTGAGGGACCTTTCTGTATTTGCTGATAAAATCTGATCTAATGTCCGGCGTTTGCTTTGTATTTGATTAGTGATATCTTGTGAAGGGGATTGTTGTAATCTATTGTATAAAATATCTAATTCTCTCGTAAGGCATCTAATCTCCGCTATTCTTTCCCTATTCTTTTTAGCCACCAGGCTGATTAGGTGGCCACGCAAAACTGCTTTGTGAGCCACCCAAACAGTTGAGGGCAAGGTATCTTCATTAATGTTATCCACAAAATAGTTTTCTATTTGAGTGGAGATGGTATGTCTCACCGCAGGATCTGATAATAGAGCGTCATTCAGGCGCCAGTTGAAGGGGGAGGGTGTCATTCCAATATAAGATGTTTCGAAAAAGGTGATATCGTGATCTGACCATGGGCAAGGGTGAATAAGAGCTTTAGAGGAGTTGGCTAATAATATGGGAGTGCAGAAGATATAATCCAATCTGGCGTAAACATCATGAGGGTGTGAATAGTGTGTAAAACCCTTTACTCCAACATTGTGAGCCCTCCATGAGTCTATGAGTTGAAAGTTGCTGATACAGCGATTTAAGAGATTTGGAGAATGCTTTGGAGGAGGAGGTTATATTACTTCTATCCAGAGCTGGATGTGAGGCCAGATTAAAGTATCCGTCTAATATAATGTGAGGTGAGTTGTATCGGTCTAAAGTCTCAAAGAAATAGTTAAAAAATGATGATTGAGATTCATTGGGGGCGTATATCGAAGCTATGGTCACAGCACGGTTGTTGATAATACCTTTTGAGGACAATAAACCGACTCTCTGAGTCCCTATGTATGCTCTGAACATCAAAAACAACCGAGTTGCGAATAAAGATTGTAATATCCAAAATTTAACACTCAACTCCAGGCAGACAGCTCATTACAGAGTTGAAATACATGGGACCTGTCTAACCTGCTATGGGCTTTATAAATGTGTACCCAGTCATGTGATTTAGGCACACCCATCAGACAGGACAGCCAGGTCCAAGACCTCTACAGTAAAACAGTATAGCCTGGTCCAGAACCCATCTCAGCCTGTGATTGGACAGTGAGATGGCAGCTCTGTGGCACACAGATGAGGCCATCCCTATACTCTTCCCTCTTGTTTACTAATGTATATTACACTGACAGCACTGTCCATAGCAATACTGCCCTAAATGGGTCAGTAAGCACTACCATACAAAGGAACTACAGGAAGCTGATAGCTAGAAAGAATTGGGTATACAGTACTGGCTATATTTAAATATTTGTAGTGAGCAAAAAAATGGATTAAATATTTGTTTAAATTCTAAGCAGGTATGAAAAACATAAAAAAGTGACAGCAGAAAAAGACCAAATGGTCCAATAGTCTGCCCACTTTTTTAATGTGTACATGTTTTTTTAGCTTTACATGTTAACATACTTGTTAAATTAGCTTTGGGCTTATTCAGACAGGGGTACTTATGCATATGCATCCTGTGCAAAGGGACATCTTTGTGAATCAGCATGCAGGCAGTCCTATTTATGTCTATTGGGATGCAGCTGCTGCATGGACACAGATACTGGTCCCAATTTAACAGCCATGTGAGTGCGCGTCCCCGAACGCACAGAGTCTGCATTCGATGGTATGCACCCGCATGGCTGTCCAATTGGGTCTACCTGCAAGTGGATTCACAGAATACCCGAATAAGAGTCTGTTGTGTGAGTGAGACCCTAAATTAATTGCATCAGTTCTTGTAATCATCTTCTTGCGCATGTGCATTTAAATTGTAAAAGCAAAAGCTTTTGTCGGTGTGTGTGTTTATAACTTAAAAAATTCAATGTACATGAAAAGAATTCTAAAAATAATTGAATTAGTTTCTGCAGTCAGTATGATGAATGTGTCTGATGAATTGTGTTGCCCTCTGTAGGATCGGCCAGTCAGAAGGGGACAGTGATGGGCATTCTGCGCAGTCTGGGCTGTCTAGCCAGAGCGGTGGGACCCGTCTTGGCAGCCACATGTGAGTGTCCTTTCTCTCCTATTATGGTGGGATGATTAGAGTAGAGCTCTGCGTATGTGTCCTGCGGAATTCCCTGCGGTTTGTTATGTCAGTAACGCTTTAGGCGTGTTACTGCTGGAGATGGCCCAGAAACACACACAGTTCACTGAGAATACAAATCAGGAAACAGCCTGTGAGGTCCCTGAAGAGTCTTCACACATTGATTTGTGTACAATAAATGCCGCACACCACACCCTGTTGTTAAAATGCACATCTTATGTGATCTACAGAAAAGGTCATTCACTTTATATTGTCCACATGGATATTATTAGGAAATGCAATATTTATATCTAAATCCGAGTATAGTCAGACATCCTTGAGTGCTTGTTTCAAGTAAGGGACACAAAATATTAAAGCTGAACTCCATGCAGGAATTGTATGGTATGAGATATATATCGTAGCACTACCCTCTCCTCTCTAGGGGAAAGAAGAGAGGCACCCATGCCACAAGCCTAGTTTAGAGGTCAGGCGGTGTATATGTATCTGGGTCCCGCAGCGAGTTACCTCCTTCCACTGGTTCCCATCTCCAGGATGTAGAGACGAGTCTGTACTTTCCCCTCTTTAATAAAGTCAATGTCCAAACCACTTAAACTCCAAAGTTGAGTTTATTTTGTATCTTTGCTTGATAGGTAAGAGAGAGTAGATGAGAGAGGATAGTTGAACTAAAGCAGATTCAGGCACAGAACTCCCAGATTTATCGCCACTCGGTCCCGAGTGGGTGCAGCTCACCCGGATAGTCCCTCAATGGTCCTAGCAGCCGATGTGGAGCTCGAACAACAATTTAAATCCTCCAAGGACAAGTTCAGTATGTCCTCGGAGAGCAGCAGCACTCCGTAGGGTCAGTTTTGCGGAGCATAGGATCCTTCCCTCCGACAGGTCACCAGGCCTTTTCCAAGACAGCAATTTGACTATCACTCATCTCCTGTTATGGGACCGATCCTCCCCTGGCTTCCTCTTGGTCGGAGCGGATACCATCACCCGGGCATCCTAGGACTCCCAGAGATTCTGCTTGTAGACCCAGTTAAAGGTACTGGGCCTACCCGGAACATTGCGGTCTCGGGCCGAAGGTGCCCGAGACACTTCAGTCGGGGTACGCACCCCCCCCTCCTTAGGGGCGCACTCCCCTGGGGACTTGTCCCCGGATTTCTCCCTGAATAATGGCGTCTGCCTCTTTTATATCCTCTCCCGGCATGCACAGCAGGCAGAACCCGCCCACTGCATGGTAGCCGAGAGAGAGGACATCCAATTGCGCCAATGCAACCTATGGTTCAACCTTGACCCAACATGGCAGCGCCACCTGCAGGCCACAGGGAACCCTACATAGGCAGATAGCATCAAAGCAGAGTCCAGCACAATTGGAAGGCCCCAGCCATACTAGTGCTCGGGTCATCCCCCTAAATTTGGACCTAGAGACCCCCTAAATTTGGAGTAACCGCTACACACACACCCCCCTCTTTAATAGACACTGTCCTAAATGGGCTCTGGTCTTTTCCAACTATGTACAATAGGATTGGGTCGGTGCCTGAATCAAAAGTTTCCCTATTTATTCATTATTATATTTTTATATATATAATAGTAGAACTATAGGCAAAACTTTTTCATTTTAGATAGCGTAAGGGAGGGATATAACCCCTGTCAGACTTTTTTTTTCACCATCCGTGTCCCACTGCGAAAATTTCCCTTCACTTCCTGTCCCATAGCCAGACAGGAAATCCCTGCAAATTAAGGGAATTCCTTGGGGAACCCCAGGTCTCTAGAACTAGTGTCCCCATTGGAAGATTTTCCCTCTATTACTTTTCTGGGGACAATCCAAAAGGATTTTTTTTTATTACTTTCCATTTATCCTGTTAACCATTGAAAGTGAGAGGATGAATCTCCCTAATGGGGGCACAGACCGTAATAAAAACCTGACAGGTGTTCCAATCCCCTCTCCCCTCTCCACTCTATTCAAAACTATTTAAAGTATAACTAAAGGCAAAACTTTTTTTTTTTTCTTAGTTTCTTTGTGTTTACAGTGCACAGTCCCCTTGGAAGTCAGAAACCCAGCCACCTTTATTCTGTGAGGAGCCCTCTGTTTACCTTATATCCTGTTCATAAGAGCGGTGGCTTATGTTCCCTCTATTCCCCTTGCCACCGGTCTTGTACTTTTCCCTCCACCACTAAAGCAAGCTCTTATTGCAGAGGGTGGACACCATAGCCTCAGACTACTGGTCTGATCCGCCCATTGTACAGCATAGGCCAGGAGTCTGATTCATGATCATCCCATACACATATCCATCTTGCACACGCTCACTCTGCCACCCATTCACATTGTGGGTGGATCAGACCGGGAGTCTGAGACTATCTGATCCACCCACTGTACAGTATAGTTAGATGGACAAGTCAGAAGTCTGATTTCATCCCATACACATATTCATCACATACACGCCTACAGTTCCATTCGTTATCACACTAAATCCCAGGGCATGATGGGATTCGTAGTCTTAGTGTTTGTTAGCACATACTAACAGGAAGTGACAAACACTAACAGGAAGTGATGTCGCTGCCTCATAGATCCCTCCTCCTAGAGCCCAGGGATAGAGAAAATCCTGTGTAAAGAGATGGCGTCACTTATTTTTTAAAATGTGAAAAAAAAAAACGCGTGTTAAAAAAATGCATCAACTGCAGCCTGCATAGGTGTAAATCTAGCCTTACACATGTGAAAAGCCCATAGTTTAGCCAATGTGAAAACACATTAAAAATGTGTAAAAAATTAAATAAAACGCACATTGAATGACGCTAATTAATTTTTATGGAAAAGTGTACAAAAGTTTGCTTTAACCAGTGTATCTTGTCCAGTATGTATCACTGATGAGAGCTTTTATCTTCCTTGCAGTGTACTGGGTTGCTGGTGCTGAGTTCTGCTTCACAGTCTTTGCACTGTCCTTTGTGTTCCCGCTGCTGGTTTTGAAGAAGGTGACATCACAAGGAAAGGAGGAGTGACATCATAAGGAAAGGAGGAGCAGTTGTAGGACCCAGTGACGGCAACCAATGGCTTCACACCTATGTAACCTGGAAATACCTTATTTTTTTCATACTTTAATGCCAAGTTCAGTTTGATGTCACAGTTCAGTCTGAACTATTTTACTACTGTTTGCATCCTGCTTAAATTATTCTAGTTGGGTATTTTGCCTGTATCAGGCCATCAGTCTGAATAGACACTGCCCAGCACATTGTTTTATATATATATTTAGGCCTCAGAGCAGAAAAATGCTAGATGTGCCTAAACGTGTAAAATGCATCTAAACTCTAAACTCTAGACATGTTTAGGTGTGTCTTGTGTTTAAGTAATGCATTTCTATGGCTAGAATACATTTTATATTCTGGCCTATGGAATCCATTAATGTTCAAATGCTTGGAATACCTAAATGCATGTGCAATACACGGCTTTTACCATATTTTTTTTTTTTTTTTTTTTTTATGCAGTTTTTCTCCTGCCAGGAGAAAAGGTGTTAGGAGGGGCCAAACAGACACCCTGTGTGCACGAGACCTAAATGACAAACCAGGCTTCTTTATTTTATTGTAGGAATGTTTCAAAGGGACCCTTTCCTGAGACACTCCTAGAGACAGTTATTTCTGAATATGTCCGATGCCTGGCTGTCATACTGATTCTCTTGCTCTAGTACGGAACCAGAAAAACGGTTTACTCTGAAGTTTCCAGTCCATGTACTTGTTCCACGTCAGTCATTCAGAATGGCCAATGTAACAGCTAGGCAACGAATATTGGAAAATGGAATTCAGCAAAGGCAGCTAACATACTTCTTTTAGCAAAGGACCAGAGTCAAAAAGGTTCCAGAAGCCATCTCCTCCTCTCTGCTCCAGCTACATAGTTAGGTTGAAAAAAGACACAAGTCTATCTAGCAAAGAATGATCCAATTTGCTACAGTAGGGGAAAAATATCCTTCCTGATCCCCCAAGAGGCAATCGGATCAACTTTACCTATAAATGTCAGTACCCAATTATATTATGTACATTTCGGAAAGAATCCAGGCCTTTGGTTTAAAAAAAATAAAATAAAAAATCTACTGAGCTGGCCAGAACAACCTCTGGAGGGAGTCTATTCCACATTTTCACAGCTCTTACTGTGAAGAAACCTTTCCGTATTTCCTCCAGATGTAAAGAGTGCCCCCTTGTCCTCTGTGATGACCTTAAAGTGAATAACTCAACACCAAGTTCACTATATGGACCCCTTATATATTTGTACATGTTGATTATATCCCCCTTAATCTCCTCAAGAGTGAATAAATGTAGTTCTTCTAATCTTTCCTCATAGCTGAGCTCCTCCATGCCTCTTATCAGTTTGGTTGCCCTTCTCTGCCAGATACCCTGCTGAGCAGGCGGGCTTCTGGCAGTGTCCACGCCATGTGAAAGGGGTCTTATAGTCATCTCGCACTGTAAGCTGTTGAGTTTCGATGGTCATGATGGTATTTCTTCCATCAAACGGCTCTCTGATCAGGAAAAGGGTGTGAATGTCAAATTGATACCACACAGATCAACAACTCTGCAGCTTCCTCTCAGCCTTCCTAGTCTGGGAGGCAGTTCAGATGTATAAGTATAACTAAAGGCAAATTTTTTTATTTTATTTTTTCGATAGCGAGGGTGAATCTCCTTACCAGGGACACAGACAGCAATAAATACTGACAAGCATTTTAATCCCTCTCCACTCTATTTGTCCTGTTTACCATTATCATTGAAAATTAAGGTAAAAGAAAATCAAAAATTTTGGGTTGGCCCCAGAAAAGTAAGAGGGGAAATCTACAAAAGGGGAGACTAGTTCTGGTGACCTGGGGGGAAATCCCTTAATTTGCAGGAATTTCCTCTCACTTCCTGTTTGCTTATGGGACAGGAAGTGAAGGGAAATCTCCCCAATGGGGTACAGATGGGGAAAAAAAAAAAAAATAACCTTTTAACAAGGGTTATAACCATCCCTTGCTCTATCCAAAATGAAAAAAAAGTTTTGCCTATAGTTCTACTTTAATATAACACTGAACTCATTGGTCAGAGCAACTACTGCTTATTTAGTTTGTAGGCCAGACTGTTTGCTGTTAGAATTTCTTTAGATTTTTCTAAAAAAGGTGGAGTGGGAGCATGGGTTAAGCTGGCCATACATTATAATTTTTTTGTGGATTTACCTTCAACTATGTAGTGCAAGGGCCTGCCTCCTGATTGCATACAAATTGTGTTGTGTTTAAATTTATCGAAACTATATATGAGATCAAACCTAAAGGAAAATTGTATAATGTATGGCCAGCTTAAAGCAGAGTTCCACCCAAAAATGGAACTTCCGCTTTTTGGACCTGCTCTCTGCCACATTCTAAACCAAATCTATCTAACCCTGTAAAGCAAAATTCGCTATACTTACCTATTCTGCAGCCGATCCGGTCCCAGCATCATCAGCTGTCACCGGTGGTTTCAGTGTGTAGGAGAGGCAGCTGACAAGGGAAGCCCCATAGTATGTCTATGGGTGATGTCACTTCCCAGGCTTTTCACAGCCGTTGTCGGTCCTCTCCAGCACATCGATGGAAACCGGATCGGCTGCAGAATCGGCAAGTACAGTGATTTTTTTTTTTTCTTTACAGTGTCAGTTTTATACACTGCTCCAAAAAATTAAAGGAACACTTTTGAATCAGAACTCCTGGGATATTGATCTGGTCAGTTAAGTAGCAGAGGGGGTTGTTAATTGAAATTAACAGGTGCACTAGATGGACAACAATGAGACGACCTCCAAAACAGGAATAGTTTTTCAGGTGGAGGTGTCAGAAAAGATGAGTAGGGAAAAAAAAATTGTCAGACTGTTTGACCCTAGCCAAATGCAAAACTAGTGAAAGTGTCACTACTGGTAGCACGAGGCGATACTTGGACCCTATAAAGGTTGCACGGGCAGTCCAAATCCTCCAAGATGGCACATCAATATGTGTCATTGCCAGCAGGTTTGCTGTGTCTCCCAGCACAGTCCCAAGAGCATGGAGGAGATAGGCAGCTACTCTAGGAGAGCTGTAGAAGGTCCTTAACCCATCAGCAGGACCGGTATCTGCTCCTTTGTGCAAGAAGGAACAGGATGACCTCCAGCAGGCCACTGGTGTGAATGTCTCAGGCCACCCCCATGAAGTCAGTTTCTGATTGTTTGGTCAGAGGGCCCGATGTCCTCTATGCTTACTGCTGGACACTGTGGCGCTCGATTGACATTTTCCATTGAACACCAGAATTGGCAGATCCGCCACTGGTGCCCCAAAGCAGGTTCACCCTGAGCATATGTGACAGACATGAAAGGGTCTGGAGAAGCCGCAGAGAACTTTATGCTGCCTGTAACATCGTTCAGCATGACCGGTTTGGTGGTGGGTCAGTGATGGTCTGGGGAGGCATATCCTTGGAGGGACGCACAGACCTACAGGCTACACAATGGCACCCTGACTGCCATTAGGTATCGGGATGAAATCCTTGGACCCATCGTCAGACCCTATGCTGGTGCAGTGGGTCCTGGGTTCCTGCTGGTGCACGACAATGCTGGACCTCATGTGGCGAGAGCATGCAGCCAGTTCCTGGAGGATGAAGAAATTGATACCATTGAATGGCCCCCACGCTCACCTGACCTAAATCCAAAAGAACACCTCTGGGACATTATGTTTCGGTCCATCTGGTGCCGCCAGGTTGCACCTCAGTCTGTTCAGGAGCTCAGTGATGCTCTGGTCCAGATCTGGGAAGAAAATGCCCCAGGACACCATCTGTCGTCTCATTAGGAGCATGCCCTGATTTTGACAGGCATGCATACAAGTACTTGGGGGCCATACAAACTACTGAGGACCATTCTGAGTTGTTGCAATGAAATTTCAGCAAAATGGACTAGTTTGCTGCATAATTTTTTCACTTTGATTTTCGGGGTGTCTTTGAATTCAGCCCTCTGTAGGTGGATAATTTTCATTTCCATCAAATGATGTGCCATGTGTTTTCAATGAGTACACTGCTCAAAAAAATTAAAGGAACAATATTTAGAATGTGGCTAAGAGCAGGTTTAGAGTTGAGCCCTGTACACACGGGCGAGAATCTCATCTGGAAAAAAAAACATCGGTTTTCCTGACAAGATTCTTGACAAGAATCTTGTGTCGGCCGAGTGTACACACACTCCATTCCAAAGAACCGCCGTTCTTTTGAATGGAACTAACGCGGTGACGTCATTGACTACGACGAGCATGCGCTCGTCACATTCGATGCGGTTGCCGCCATCTTGCTACACCCTACTTATGCCTAGGAAGCTACCGCGCATGCGTCAGTCATTTCGAGCATGCGTGGGCTTCCCGGAGGACAGGTAAGCTTGTTGCCGCGCACACACACACACACACACACACACACACACACTTTTCTCGTCGGGAAACAAGCCGACGAGAACCCAGACGAGAAAATAGAGAGCAGGTTCTCTATTTTTCTCGTCGAGATTCCCAGCAGTTTTCTCGACGAGAAACCATACACACGAACGGTTTTCTCAGCAAGAAAGCTCTCCCAGCAGTCTTCTTGCCGAGAAAACCGGTCGTGTGTACGAGGTCTTTAGTTAGTTTTTGCCTGGACTTGCAGGTTAAAACAAAATGTCTCTATGCCCTGAATGTGCGAAATGACAAGTTCACTTTATATTGGGTTTGAACCTGTGCAAGTGTTGGATCACATCTGACAAACAGGCCAACCACATGAGTAGACAAAAAATATAAAGAACAAACAAAAAAGACAACTAATTAGCCTAAATTTTTATTTCTTTTTTACTTGTTGAGCATAAGCTCGTAAGCCAAAAAATAATTGACCCGGTTTTCCCAATTACAGTATTCTTTGGTCATGTTTCCCCACTACATGGTCATTGGTCACATTGCACGGTCTTTCCATTTTGTAGTAGACATGTAGGTAAACTCTGCACAATGAATGAAATGCTGATCTTTATCAAATTGTTGGAATGAAGAACTGGTCTTTTTGCATGGAGGACCAATCAAATTCTCTCTTCACTTTTATACACTGCATCAGAAGAATAAAAGGGAGACTCTAATTGAAAGAAGACCAGTTTTATTATTTCCACATCGGTCAAACACTTTTTTTTTTTTCTTTTGTATATTGTCCGCAGACCCATGACAGAACAGAAGGTATGACTGTGCTTGGGCTTGTTGGTGTAACTATATACTGTTCCTATGGAAAGTTTGGTATTTACTGATGATAATCAATGTGTATTGGAAAAAAAATGCCATGTGAGTGTACTGGCCTATAAGTGACATAAGATAACTCCTTGAAGGAAAAAAAAAAGTGCAATTTCCCTCTCAATGATTGTATTTCTTAGAAAGCATTCTTGACCTTTTTTCCTTGAACAGTTGTTTTGCCAACTTATCATTCTTACAATACACAGAGAAAACTGCTCCCGTTGATGTTATAATCTTTACCATTGACTTGTATGAGTAAGGTTTTCTAAGCACATTCCATAGTAATATAAGTGATATCCTATTATTTTCTATTGTTTTACTATAGAGCTGCCTACTATAAAAACAAACACCCATTTTATTCTAATGTTGGAGCTCAGAGCAGATAAGGGTTTTATATTTGTTCTGATCACACTCCATGTGGATATTGGACCACAGCCACTTTTAAATTCTCCAAAACAGGCTGCATGTAGGAAATACCTTTTTGAGAGATAGTCCTTATTTATGTTTCCATAAACTGCACCAGTAAAACAGGTCATCAGAGAGCAGCTGGTTCCCAAACGTGTGACAGAGGGAACATAGACTTTTGGGCCGTAGAATAGTTGTTCCCTATATATGTTTCTACAGTGCATTTAGCAGTGTAAATGTTTTAGAGTATGGGTGCACAGTGGCCCAACAGATGGTTAGGACTCAGGTTGTGTGTAGTCATTTGTACACTTAAATTCAGGACTCCAAGTCCCATTCAGTTGTGCCCAGCCTTGGGTTCTACGAGTTAGTGCTGAAAACATACTGTTTTTGGTAACACTAAAGAAGAGTGAAGAATCCCTATACTGTCAAGCTGGCCATAGATGAATAGAATGGAGACCGAAAGGTCTTAGGAACATTCAAATGTAATTTGAAAGATTTCATTCGTTTTTAACATTTTGATTTTGGAATGAATGGACTTTACAATACAAAAAAAAAAACTTACACTGTGGGAAATTCATTTGACAAAAATTTCCACTCCTGCTCCTTTTGAATTTTCTCATCACTGTGGTTGAAAAAAACCATCAATTTGATCCCAAAAATAAATTAATTTCTTAGAACATACATTTCCTAAGAAGTTTTGTCTGAAATTCTACCCATCTATGGGCAGCTTAATTTTGAACAAATTGCCTGGCCCTCAGCAAAAGACTGAAGCCAGCTTAGCTTTGCACTGTGTTCATTGGTGGCTATGGGATAGTATTCTTTCTGTAATAATGGTATGAAAACTAGCAAACTTTTATATATGTTACAATGCTTATATATTACATATTTTTACATTTTCTATTTTGCGCCATAGCAAAAAGCGGCAATTGTGCATTTGTTTTAAATAAAGGAATATTATTTCTGTAGGTTTTGTGTTATTTTATTACACTTCAACCAAAGATGTCATGTTTTAAAAGCAACTCAGCTATGGGTGAAGAGGAGGGGGGGTGGGGGGGGGGGTGGGAAAGAGCAGGTAGATTAGACATTTTGAGCGGCTCTGGCAGCTTTTTCATAGTTTCCAGGGCAACGGGAAAATAGACATGCTCCTTCCCTATTCCCACCAAAAAAAAAGAGAGAGTTGTGAAGAGACCAAGGCCAGATCCATACATATGTAGGTTGCAGTTTGCATATTCCAGGTGCATTTTTCAATACAAGTTTTTGATCCATTGAAGTCTATGGAACCAGAAAGTCCCTGGCCCTTTCCATAAAATGCACAGATGTGAACTCCATCCATAGAAAACCATGTTAAATGGACTTTAGTGTGTTTCGGCAAAACTGAAACGCACAAATCCATTAGGTGTGAACCGGGTCTTATTGTGATTAAAAAATAGATGTGGCACTTAGGGGCAAATGATCTGCATGTAAGCAGGGCAAAAAAAAAAAACAGCCCACAAATTTCTCTGAAATAACGTGAAATGGACTTATTAAATTTGGAACAAACAATGGTAGGTGCCAATTACTTAAAACCAAAAAGTCTGATTCTTTTTTTTCTTTAGTTCAACGGGATATTTTTAAATGATAAAACAAATGAAAAATAGCATGGACAAAAAAATGATGGACCCTTATTTTAAACAAGCAAGTGTTTTTTTTTTTCTCCTCATGCTGTCAGCGTGAGGAAAATAAATAGGATTTTTGTACTCACCATAAAATTCGTTTCTCTGACATCCATGGTCAGACACAGCCTCTTCATACTTGACAAGTGGGTTTATGTCCCTGCTCATAGAAGACCAGGCAGAATGTTAGATGTTACAACATACATTCAAAAACCAGAGCTGAACAGCCCCACCCAGGGGGCAGTCCCTCCAGACATAACCCTCCTACCCACAAACAATCTCCTGCACTTGGAAGTTTGGTCTCTTAGTGACACAACCAGAGTGTTCCGTAGGAAAGGAAATGACCAGGGATCTTGCTGCCCTCTTCAGAATAATTGGTATTCTTTAGGACTAAAAAGGAAGAGGGTTCGCAATCGCAACGCGTCAGCCGTAGCTGTAACACCTGTCATCTGGACTCTCTGGTGTCTGGTTCCAGCAGGAGGCAATTCCCATTGATGGAATGTTATACGTGCCTATTTTCATACTTGCTTTGTGAGTATTTGTAATCTTTTTATATATTTTTAATAAACCTAGCCACTGGTTATGCACTAGGTCGGTGCGCCCTCTTTTTTCCTTTTACTTTATAACCCTCCTACCTGCAGGCAGCAGCCCTCAGTTCATTACAAAGCAGTACAAACCTTAAAAAGGAAGGGTGGGTGCTGTGTCAGTCCATGGACGTCAGAGAAACGGATGTTACGGTGTGTACAAAAATCCTATTTTCTCTTACCATCCATGGACTGACACAGCCTCTTCATACTTGACAAGTGGGACGTCCCAAAAGCAGTGTCAAGAAGAGGGATGGGAGCAGAATTAAAGGAAAAACCAAACTTCACTCCAAACAAACACAGCTCCTCAACGGAGGAATTACAACTTTAAACAGCGGCCGGCAACACCTTGCGGCCGAAGGAAGCATCAGAAGATGCAGCCACATCAACCTTGTAAAACTTAGAAAAAGGTATGTGCGGCCGATCAGGACGCCGCCTTACACACTTGTGCCAGCGACGCTTGCTGTCGGGAAGCACCAATTGCCCTGGTGGAATGTGCCGTAACCGGAAAGGGAGGCACCCGCGCCTTAAGAGCATAGGCCTGTACGACGGTCTGCCTGATCCATCTAGAAATGGTGGCAGGCGTCACCGCATGACCCTGTTGTGGACCAGACATACACAAACAGCAAGTCAGACTTCCGAATGGGAGCAGTCACGGACAGGTACACCCGCAAGGCACGTACCACGTCTAGCGTGTGAAGCGCAAACTCTCTGGGATGCGATGGATGAGGACACAAGGATGGAAGAACAATATCCTCATTAAGGTGAAAGGCCGAAACCACCTTCGGGAGGAAAAAGTCTGCAGACGCAACACCGCCTTATCCTTATGGATGATCAAGTAAGGCGGCTTGCAAGACAATGCTGCCAACTCAGACACCCATCTGACAGACGTAATGGCTACCAGGAAAGCTACCTTCTGAGATAAGGGTTAAAGAGAGGTATATCTCTGGTGTTTTTGGTTCTTCAAGAACCTCCTTTTGAAAACATCAAATTCAGATCCCAAGGAGAGGAGGTTTAACAGGGGGGAGTACATGGCAAACCCTCTGCACAAAGGTGCTAATCAAGGAATGGCCCGCTAGTGGTCATTGAAAGAAGACAGCCAAGGCCAAAATCTGACCCTTGATGGTGCTTAGAGCAAGCTTTTGGGTCACACCACGCTGTAAAATCTGCAGGATCCTGGGAACAGCGTACGTCCTTGGTCGCCAATCCAGCTCCTCGCACAGAGCGATATAAGCCTTCCAGGTACGGTGATATATCTGTCTTGAGGAAGATTTCTGTGCCCTCAGCATGGTCGAAATGACCGATTCCGAGAGACCCCGGTCTCTCAGCACCTGGCTTTCAATAGCCATGCCGTTAAAGCCAGCGACTGTAAAACAGGATAAAGTATGGAACCTTGAGACAGAAGATCCTCCCTCAGAGGCAATCGCCAAGGAACGTCCGCGACGAGGCGCACAAGATCGGCGTAGCAATGACGCAGTGGCCATTCCGGAGCGATGAGGATCACCGGAATCCCCTCGGCCTCCACCCTGCGAAGTAGGCGAGGAAGCAACCGTAGCGGAGGGTAAGCATATATCAGGCGATACTGACCCCACGGGGCAACTAATGCATCTGCCCAGGGGTCCCTGGACCTGGCCACAAACCTCGACACCTTGCGATTGAGACGAGAGGCCAACAGGTCCACATCCGGCGTGCCCCACCGCCGGCAAAGGAGTTGAAACACCTCCGGATGCAAGGACCATTCTCCCTGGTCCAAAGTCTGGCGGCTCAGATAGTCCGCCTGCCAGTTGTCTATTCCCAGAATGTAAACAGCGACAGAGCCTGCACGCTTCTTTCCGCCCATCTTAGGATGTGGGCGACCTCGGACGCTGCAGCTGAGCTCCCCCTTGATGGTTGACATACGCCACCGCAGTGGCGTTGTCAGACTGGATCCTGACCGAGTGGCCCTGTAGCCTCTCCGACCACGAGGAGAGAGACAGTCCGATTCCCTGGAGTTCCGGAACATTGATCGGTAGACGGGATTCGGCCAGAGACCAAAGTCCTTGGGCTGACAGGACTCCCCAAACTCCACCCCAGCCCGTGAGGGCCATCGTGATCACCGTCCACTGGATAGGAAGTGCCGGTCATCTCAACCACCCCGTCAGGGACGCCTTGATCTGATGATCCAGTGACAATGGGGACTTGTCCCAGGTGGACAGGATCTCTTTCTGTAAGGCCCGAGAGTGTGATTGGGCATACGGACCGGCCTCGAAGGAGGCCACCATGAGACCCAGGACCCTCATGCAGAAACGGATTGACGACCATTTTCGGGACGTCAGAACCCAAACCGCAGATTGAAGAGTCTATAACTTCTCCAAGGGAAGGAATACCCTCGCTGCAGAGGAGTCCAGGATAAAACCTAGATACTCCAGAGGCTGAATCGGAACCAGGACCTACTTATGAGTGTTCAGTAGCCAACCGAAGTCCCGGAGGGTCTGACTGACTATCGTCACATTTTCTTCTAATTCTGAGCCAGTGTCTGCTCTCAGAAGATCATCCAGATAGCCCACGATAGCAATGTTTCGCTGTCTCAGCAAAGCCAGAATCGGGGCAAGCACCTTGGTGAAAACCCGCAGTGCTGACGCTAAGCCGAAGGGAAGGGCCACAAATTGATAGTGGACGTCGCCGATCGCAAAGCGCAGAAACTTCTGGTGACCTGTGCAGATGGGACATGCAAGTAGGCGTCTTTGATGTCCAAAGGATGCCAGAAAGCTCCCCCGGATGGAGCGCCGCAATCACTGTGCGAATGGATTCCATGTGGAATTTTTGAACGTTCACAAAGGCATTTAAGGCCTTGAGGTCCAGGATTGGACGGACTCTGTCCTTCTTTGGGACCACAAACAGATTTGAATAAAAACTCTGAAACCTCTCCTGTGACGGTACCGGCACAATCACTCTGCACCTGAGCAAGTCCTGCACAGCCCCTAAGAGGGCCGGCTGACGTGCTGGAAGGAGAGGGAGATTTGAGGGAAAGAATCTGTTGGGATACAGGATAGAGTTCCACTCCTGGCCTCCAGAGGTGACCACCTCGCACACCCACCGGTCGGAGATCCAGGAGGTCCGCCGATCCGTAAACCGGTGAAGTCACCGCCCCACCCCCCCCCCTCACCCCGGAGTCGGTCGGGGGTAAGACTTCATGCGGTGGCGGGCTTGTTCGACTTACTGCACGCAGGGACGCTTCTGTCCCCCAGCCGCATTTTTGTCAGTCTGGGAGGTTTTCCCCGTGGGCTCTGACTGACGGAAAAAACTTTTTTGTGCTGGAAAGGAGGGGCCCAGCTTACGGCAGGGCTCCTTACCCTTAGTAGTAGTCCCCCCGTGACATCCTTTAATAATGTCATCCAGGGCAGCACCAAACAGCTTACTGCCCTTAAAGGGCAAATCAGTCAGGAGCTTTAGAGGCCAGGTCAGCAGACCAGCATTTTAACCAGATAAGATGAAGCTACACCACTGCAGACACTGAGACCCTAGATATTAAGGGTGCAGCGTCAAAAATGGCATCGCACACATACACTAGACCCTGCACCAGTTGGTGGGCTAGTGCAATGGTTTCTGGACGAAGATTATGCTCCTGCACGGTCTGGTACAAAATCTTTGCCCATTCCGTGGTGTGTCTGAGCCACTAGGGTCACTGCTACGATAGAACGTAAGGCGGATCCCAGCAAGGCCAACATGGCTCTGCTCACCACTTCTGACCTCCTGTCAGTGGGGTCCTTAAAAGGCAGGAGTCCCCTCCATCGGGAGAGTTGTGGCTTTATTCAAACGGGGGGGGTCGACCACCGGAGGAGAAGACCATTTTTTTTTTAACCAGGGCCTCAAAGGGGTACCTGACAGACGCCACCGGAGCACAAAAGTCTTCTGCGGCTTTTCCCAAACCTGATCTATAAACCTTTCAAAGAAAGGCATATTAGGAAAAACTGGTTCTTTTTAAGCCAAGCCTTCTAAAAAAGAAAAAAAAAAAAAAAGGAGACAGCTTCCACCTGAGGTTCCTCAGCCGCAGCATCCAGCTTGAGAGTGTCCTTCACAGCATCAATGAGTTCACTTACAAGTGCCCTGTCATGTAGGAGTTCACTTACAAGCGCCCTGTCATGTCCTGTTCAAAAACATCAAAAAATTCAGAGCTAGGGTCCTGAGCGGCAGCTAGGCCCATATCTGAATCAGAGCACTCCCCTACTACAGATTGTGTGGGGAAGAGGGCGCTTTATAGCTCCCTTACGCTCACACACTGCTTCCATCGTGACAAGAAATGGATTCCAGGACTGCCGACAACTGGTCCATGGGGACCGCAGGTGCAGGAGCACTGCCTGTTGCCTCTGACATGAATGGGGAAGCAGGTGAATCAGACTCCATAACCTGTCACTCTCTGAGACTTTGCCAAATAAAAGAAAAGTCCACCCTCTGGCTGCGCTGACTGTGGGGGGTTACCCAGGGGACTCACCAACCCGGTCAGGACCGCTCGGTTCCGCTGCCTGTGCTGCACAGCGCGAATGAGCAGTGAGGAGAATCATGCCGTTCCAGCAGCGATAGAGGTCAAACAGCATGAAAAGCGTGCGCGGCTCCAAGAAAATGGCCGCCGCAATGCAACTGCGCCATAGAATCCACAGCAAGATGGCCACCATGCGCACCAATGTAAAACATAGGAAAATATAAAAAATACATGGCGCCGAACGGCGCACAGGCCCAAAATAGTGAAAAAACACCCCCAGCTCCATGCGGACACCCATGAGCCCCCCCTGGGACAGAGTGAGCCCCAGACAGCACAGCGCCAGAGCAAGGTGACAGAGAGCAACAAACAAGGGGGAGACGGAAAATCCCCCATACAGAGGAACACATAGCATGTACTCACCTGCGGAGGCAGGAGATACTACTTACCCATCCTAGAAGGACCCACTGGTGTGTTCCTGACAGACCTATCACAGTTCGGTACTGAGTAGCTGTCGGCCCGGTCCACCGCAACAGATACAGCAGGACTGTTCAATCTTATGCGGACCGCGGAGCATAAAAAAGCCCACCGGCCACCCCTGGAGTCATGTGGCATGTCGTGAACTGAGTCTCACGCCGAAGCGAGGATCAGCACGTTCGTTGGTCACAGGGAAGACTACGAGGATATCCAATGTACCCAACCTGTTGCCCAGCCGACAGTTGATAGAAGATCTCAAAAATAAAATAATAAAATTCCTAAAGGAATAAAAAATATCTTCAGGAGACTGGCTCCCAAGAGAGCCACGTCCTCTCCTCTGCTAGGCAGATAAAAAAGGGAGGGTTATGTTCGGAGGGACCGCCCCCTGGGCGGGGCTGTTCAGCTCTGGTTTTAGAATGCATGTTGTAACATCTAACATTCTGCCTAGTCTTCTCCTATGAGCAGGGACATAGCCTCTTCATACTTGACAAGTGGGTTTATGTCAGTCCATGGATGGTAAGAGAAAAGCAGATTATTGGCTTCTGTTTACAGCACGTGATTGGCTAACAGCTGGTCACATGGTAAAGGACTCAGTGAGCAGCACAAGCACAGGACAACGTTTGGTCATTTTTTTTCCTGCAATACTATATTGCCAAAAGTATTAGTTCATGTGCGTGTAAAGGCAGGTGTCCTAACGTTAATTGCATCCCATTTTTAGTCCGTAGGGTTCAATATTGAGTTGGCCCACCCTTTGCAGCTCTAACAGGGAAGGCTGTCCACAAGGTTTAGGAGTGTCTCTATGGGAATGTTTGAACATTTTTCCTGAAGTGCATTTGTGAGGTCAGGCACTGATGTTGGATGAGAAGGCCTGGTTCGCAGTCTCCGCTCTAATTCACCCCAAATGTGTTCAGTCAGGTTGAGGTCAAGACTCTGTGCAGGCCAGTCACGTTCTATAAAGACATGGATCTGGGTACTACTGAAGAGAAGTTTTCGCCAAAAAAAAGTAGGTAATATTTGAAATCCCTGTATATATGGATGTCATGGTAGCACCAAAACAGTAAGCATACTTGAACGCAGCTTTTCAGAAATAATGAACTTATAATATGCAAACATTTAAAAAAAAAAAAAAAAAAACATTCTTGCCGCTGTGGTGGTAGTGTTTGACTTCAACACCAAACCTCTCTTCTAAAAATTGGGTGGAGGGATAGCCTCAGAGCTCTGTGTTCCAAGATGTTGCTGGCGAGTTTGGTCCTTTCCTTGAAAATGTTCCCTGAACTGGCAAGGATTGGGCAACTGACTCCTCCCCAACTTGATAGACTTTCATAAGTTGTAAGAACTTGTTAATCGTGAGAAAATAATAGATTTTCCCACTGTTAACCGCTTGAAGTGGTGGTAAACCAGGACAGGGACTTTCTTGCTTGGGTGAATAGAGAAGCATGGGTAGATCTAGGGAAAGAGTCTGCTTTTTCCACGCTAATAAAATGTTTTGTTGGAGAATTCTTGCATGGAATTGAGGGAAAGGCACCCTTAGAGCACATATAAGGGAGCGCTCTGGGTCCTAAGTGGGAGTGGCATTAAAGTGTGCAACCAGTGGTGTAATGCAACACTTGGTTCGCCACCTAAAACTGAGCAGTCGAATTTTAGAATCAAAATTTGAAAGGTTTAGACTCTTAAGTGAATAAATTCCTAACATAGCTCCATTTTAAACTAACGATCAGAGCTATAGGGTGACCCAGTCTTACCTGTCAACGACACTGGACTGTATATAAAGCCCAGACTTTGCCTGTCACAGTGGGCATACCTTTGAAGATCTCTTCAGGAATTGGGCTCCATAGCAATGGACCATAGCCCTGGATCGCACCCTGTGGCTAACTCAACAGCTTGCACCACGTTCAAGGTGAGCGCCCCACACAAGATCCAGTGCCCAAAGCAACATTACAGGCCATTTCCACAGCATGGGGTGCTGGTACAGCTTCTAAGGTTTTACCAAGGGTGCACCAATCTGCATAGATTGCTTCTCTGTGTAGGCACAAGAAGACATCGTGGGTTGATTGTAGGGTAAGGTTATAAGGGAGGTGCCCCAGGAGGGAGTGTCCTCAAAAGCTTGCCAGTACCCAATCCCGTGAAGGTACAAGCCTATAAACACATGGTGTATGATTAAGTTGGCTGTGTCCTATACGAATAAGAAAATATAAAAGTTTTTCAATTGACATACTTAAGAATTTTGTGTTTTGCCTAAAATTAATATAAAAAGGCAAACACCACCATTATTAAACATGGATAACTCAAAAACGACCTAAATGCTTTCTTGCAATTATAGTTAACATTTGTGCATGCAGCTTTATAAAACATTGTATGTCCTTTCCCTCTTCACTGGATTTTTTTTTTTTTTTATAGTGGTCACTATGCAAAAACCACCCGACTACTGCATGCCTTCCTTTCCTTTGCATTTTTGTTGGCTGTAGAACAGGTAGACGATACTAGAGTGCCAACTTCAAGACCTTGATTTCAGCCATTTACAAGTCAAAAGGTTTGCACCCAGGGACAGGAAAAACACCCAATGACATTATCTCTACCTGCCATTCTAGGAAAGTCTGGAACCTGCTACATTTACCACAGGCCATTAAGGAAAAAATTAATTGCTTTAAGGGTTGTCAAAAAGTGTCCCAGCCGCAGGCACCTGCATTTGAAACCTGGTGCTCTAATCTCCCACCCAAACAACTCTCCACATTGACTGTACAAAGATAAGATTTTGCAGAGCTTTGACCCATTATATATATATATAAAATAAATAAAAAACTAAAAATATAAAAGTGAAACGCAACTCACCTAAACAATTTACTTTGACTCTCATTGTACAAAAGCAAAAAATAAATAAAAAAATTGTATTTTTTACCATTTTGCATTTACCAATGCAGCACTTCCGGGTTTCTGGCCTAGGCTGGGTACTGCTAGCTCCTGGGGATTGCTAGAACACAGCCCATGAAGCAGCGTGTTACTAAAGCCGGAGTTTCCGACAGGAATTGTGTGATGACAGCCTGTTGGCTGAAAATTCAACCATTTGTACGCTCCATCAGACAATTGTTGTCACATTTTCCGTGGACAAATGTTGGATAGCAGGCTTATAAATTTTGCACGGACAACGGTCTGTTGTCAGATTTTACGATCACACAAGTCCGTCAGACAAACGTCTAAAGTACAAACAAGCATGCTCAGAAGCAATGCTCCCCAAACACGACATTAGCAGAAGGTGCCCAAAAGGGTGGCGCTCAAGAGCTGAAATTTCACGTAGTACGTCACTACATTCGTTTTTGTTGGCCGACAATTGCGTGCCGTTTGTATGCAAGGCAAGTTCATGGCCAACGCCCTTCGGACACAAGTCTGACACCTTGTCTGCCGAAAATCCGATCATGTGTACGAGGCTTTAGTCACAAGTTTGTGGCAGATTTCCACGCACAAATGCCACGGGACACTAATGTCCATCCACCTGAAGCTGTACGCATTTGCAGATGGTCTCTGCCAGCTCCCAAATGCCTGCAATAGAATGGCAGGATATCAGAGTGCACTATTTTTTTATTTTTAATGGCAGTGTGAGGTAGAAAAGTAGAATTCCAGCCAAAACCTAACTAGTCTTAAAAATGCTCCCTCCCGCCTTAAAACGCCTATGCTGTGTAAGATGTATATAGCACATGCATGTATACCAGTCCGGTCTTGTGATCTCCCGTGTCAGCCAGTGGTGACTGCAGGGGAGAGGAGAGCGTGCTCTAAAAAATGGCTGGTGAAGCCTGGAAGTGGCGAAGTAACCAATAGACTCCTATGGCCCATGCGTTGTCGGCACTCCATCCTCTCCACTGCAGCTGGCTTATATAGGGGAGCCAGGTCACATGACCGGGCCATAGAGGCCTATAAATAGGTTAGTATACAGATCTTTCTTAAACAGATTAGTTAGAACAGGTGTTAGAAGGTGGAAGGGAGCATTTTTAAGACTAGTTAGGTTCTGCTTTAAAATATATTGTAGCGTACCAGTCATCCAATATGGCAGCTTCATTAGTTTGCATGTTTGGGTATTCTTCCCCTTCATTTTCATCTGGTAATCCTCCCAGTAACATTTCCTGTCCTAGAGTGACAACGCTCACTTACTGTACTGCATCAGAAAACAGGACAGGTCTACTGAAACCCCCCCTTAACCATAACATAGATGGACAGGGTTCCAAAGTCCTAAGAACAATGTAACATATTAGATTGCAGCAAACCGTACAGGAAGTGATCTGCGGACTAAATTCCTGGAGAACAGATGTTTTTGGCACTTATCAAACAAATGTATAAACAGAAGAGCCAAGCTAAATCTCCATTGTTATATCGAACACTTTTGGGCTCACTTTGGTGGGACAATACTGATAGTTATGACAGCAGGACTAAGGAAAAAGTGGCTTGTATGTAGACTTCATTACCATTCCACCATAATACAATTTTACAAGACACCCTAGAGTTTAAACAATTTTATTGTGAGTAAAATAACAGTACAAGGAAAAAAGAGGGGGGAAAAAAATACATGACCCTTTTGAAATGTATCAGTACATTTACTATACTAAACTGTGATACAAAGACCTGGAATTAAAATCATTGGGAAAATAAGGAGATGAAGGATATGCATTAACCAATATAAAACAAAAGCTTTCACACAAGAATCATATGAAGCCGGCAACATTTCAATGCAGAGTAACATAAGCCAGAGGCTTTAGTGGATAGTAGGATGTCCCATCAGGTTGTTACCTCTGCCTTAGGTACACAATGGAGGAAGCCATTTTGCTCTAAAGTATAGAAGCCCATTAGGTCATTAGAAACAAATGACATCATAGTGGTATGAGGCATTCCATGCCATAGCGACTAAAATTTCTCTGTATACTGACAGAGCTGAAGTGTTTTTTTTTTTTTATTATAAGGCCTGTCCACACAGAACTGGCATGTAATCCTTTAGGTGGATGGTGGCTACTTCCTATAGAAGGACAGTCTGGTCAGTCCTAGCTCCACCTTCTTGGCCCAACCATAATGAGGGATCTGCACACCATGGGCAATTTTGTATTTGCTATGTAATGGTCTCAAATATTTCTGCAGGATAGAAAATGAAAAATTCATCAATAGGAGGTCAGAGTCTCTGGCAAGAACTGCATAATCAAGGGAGGAGCCCATCCAATAACTGAAACACAAGTGGTCGGTGAAAAGGGTTTTTAATGTGAACTTTAGCAGTTAAGAGGCAGTTTTAAGGAGCAGACAACATGCACACGCGCCCCCCAAAAAGGGAAATAGTGTTGTATAGGATTTGTTCACACTTGGTCTAAACATTGTTACAATCAAAATAGCTTCCTTTACTGTATACCAAGACAAAAGCAATTTATGAAGAATAAGGACTAGCGTAAGACTTGTGGGGTGTAAGTCACGAGTACATCAGTTTATACATTATAAAAGCATTACCTACATGCAGGAGTAATACAGTTGCAGGATGGAAATGCAATAACCAAAACAACCCTTTATAACATCACCTCCTCATAATAATAAAGTAGGCTAAAATCATATATAAATACAAAAATGAAGTCATTTTTTTCAAAATAGTCTGAAGTTTAAGGAAGTGATTGAGGCAGTGACATTCTATAAAGAGCTGCATCCTTCATATTGCAGGTACAAAACAATACCATTTATTTATTAATGTCCAGTTAAAACCTAGTGTTGTATTTTATTAAGAAATATGTATTTCAAGGGGATTTCCATGACACCACAAACTTAGACTTCTGTATAAGGGTCATCTGACCAGGAAAAATAGCATTCAGAGTGAATTGCTGACTGTCAATGGCCTGCAGTACAAGAAATCAGCAGCAGGTGGAGCTGTAGATGAAACCTGTAAATCCGATTTGTTGGACCCGACACCTCACTAACATGGTCAAGTCCATATCTTGGCATGGAAATTCATGGAATTCTCCTTTCCTTCCCCCCAAATACATTTGTGATTGAGAATTGTTTGTAGAATTCACTGCTTTTAACTGTAACAGCGTTTCAATTTGCCAGAATTGGCTTATGAAAAAATAAAAATAAAAAAGGAAACAAATATCGAACAAAACTTGTGTGTTGGGGTGCACAGTGCATTTCCAAAGAAACTGAGTGCAATATAAAGAACGTACTTGAGATGTAAAAGAAAATTGATCCCTGTAATACTTCTCATTCACAGTTAATTTCCTCTAAAAAAAAATTCAGGTAAAATGCTACAGCTGACCAGAATTATCTGGGTTACCTCTGGGAGTTAAGAAGACCTTCTTCCTAGGCTGAGCTTAATAAAAGTGTATTTTCATAATTTTGGCATGGAAGACTTCAACTTGCAGATACAACCAGGTATATTGTTCCTGGTAAGTGATCATTTTAACGTTAATAACCTTTCCCTACGATAAAAAGTGTCATCACTATGAACACATACAGCATTCCAGTTATTTATAACTAAAATGTGATAATATACACCGACTCTGAATTTTATTTAAAGCCGTTAGAAAACCAAGCAGAAATATATTAAATTTTACCTACCGTTTGTAGAGAGTCATGCTGTGGGCTGAATGGATATTAGCTACATTAGTTCAGAGCTTGACCAGGGTTGACCTTCAGCTGAAGAATACTATATATTTTTTTCATGGTTTTCGTGATCAGTCTACTGTTGTTAGAAGATTATTTCAGATCTTGGTGGAAGCAAGGTAGCAACTGCTGAGCAGAACCTCAAAGACTCCTACCACTTGGAGTATATCTGTGGAAGAGCCAAAAAACTCCAAAGAGCAAATCACACCACTCTCGTCAGGAAGAGCTGTGATAAGCCAGAGGGGGCCATTCTACCTGCCGACGTTTCATAAAAGCCTAGCTTGACTGACCCTTTAAGTTTCACCTTCACTGTCCAGGCCAATTAAATACTGACCAGGCCGTGCCCCTTGCAGCATTCTCCTGACTGGATGTTTAGCCCACATAATGGCTTCCTCTACTTTTACAGGTAATGTATTACTCAATATAGGATGCAGTGGAAATTTTAACCAATTCAACTGAAATGTTTGAACGTGTTGAGATGTGCATAGAGCTTTTGGTTATTAAGCAATAGCCTGCAGTGGTCTTCCTATAGTAGCCGTTATATTTCCAAAGCATGGTATTGGTACGTAATTTGGTTAAAGCTGCAAGGTGAGCATCATAGGATCCATTTTGTACCTTCGCACTTATAAGTTTACCCTGCAGAAGGACAGTTAGGAAGAGAGGCAGGTAAAATGTACAAGCAGGCAGTGGCACTACCCACAACTGCTAAGAATACACCTTTTCAAGCAATTCATTCACTTTCCAGTAGACTTTTAGGGTGACAGTTCTGCTGAGGATCCAACAAAAACTCACAACAGAACTGACTGGAATTCTGAAGATAGTAGACATCAAGAAAGGTAGGGGGAATCCAGTTATAAAGCATACATGTGGTATGTTTAAAATGAATTTTACAATTTATCAAAGTTCCTATTCATTCATTCTTGTGATCGTAAAAAGAATGTGACCGCTACACGGTTATAGAGTGAAGTGGTATGGGTGATCATTCCATGTCATTAAGGCAGCAGCAGTTCCTAGTGAGAAGAAGCACAAATGACGCCAGCAAACAGCCAATTACTTGCTTAGATTATTCAGCTAGAACCGAGTGTACCCCATAAAAGCACTGTTTAGGCAAGGGACTGAGTGTAAAGCAGCTCAGAGTACGCACAGCAAGGGATGACGGCAAGCCTGTTGGGTCACAAGGTTAACTTTTTTATCAACGTATAGGAAGGTGCTGAGCTCTGATGTGTACATGCCTTTTCCCCTGCAGAGCAAAGCAAGAGCCAGCTATTTACATAAGACATGCTCGAGTGTTAACAGAAAGAGGCAATCACAAGCTATTTGGAGTGCATTTAGCTATTCAGCTGAGCTGTACAATCACAACTGAAAAGCCATGTGAAGTAAACAGTTTGTGTCATTAGCTGCTGAACACACAGGTTAGCACCTTACATGGAAGTGACTTTCCTGGTTTAACCTTTCACAATCAAACTATGACTAGCAGGATCGGTTATGGAATTTTCTGGCATTCCTTTATATAATGGAGACAAACAATAAGATCAGGTACATTCTAGTGGTTAATGGAACTCTTTAGAAACATGACAGTGTTCCTGCAGCTCTCTACGACTCACTCTTCTTCTTGCTCTTCTTCAGGAAGGAAGGAGTGCGGAATTTCTTCTTCTTTTTGGAAGGGGATTTGCCGGGAGATTCGTCGCTGCCAGCGTCGACTTGTGCGTTTTCAGCCTGTGCGGCCTCTGGTGGAACCGCCGCCGCTTCCTCTGCAGCTGGTGCGGCAGCAGGAGAAGAGTCAACGTTCTGAGGTTCAGGTTCTTTGTGTTCTTCGGGAGCAGTTTCTGTGTGGACTTTGGGAAGCTCCTCCTCGGCAGAAGCATTTTCTCCTTCATTTGGTCTGTCCACTGCTGGAAAGCCGAGAGATTCAGATGATTCGTCTGGGGTAAGATCTGGAAGAGTCTGCTTGAAGGTTGCAGCATCACTGTCATCTCTGTAGGTTGGCTCTTGATTAGACTCTGTAGGAAGGGTCAGAGGGAAAAAATGATTGATGTGGTCTGCAAACAAAGACAGACACCTCTGAATACCATTACACACTTGTGTATACCTCCTTTTAGAATTGCTGTAATGGGTAGCAAATGTAAAAAAGCTAATTCCTGAAAGATCCATATAAACCATTTACAAATTTGTATGTAAAAATTTTACTTTTTGAGCAAACTTCCAGAACTATGGCACTCTATTTAACATTAGCGGTGGAGATCCATTACTGGTCTCAAGCCCACTAATATTTGAAGGCTTATAAAAGCAAAATTGCTCACTCTACCAAAGGTGAACTTTTTGCTATGGAAGCGCACTGCAGCATAGCTGTAGCTGTGCATTAATGTGTGGAAATTTGGCATCGCTAACAATAGAAGAAAAAATGTAAGATGACTAGGAGTGTAAATAGAGCAACGGGTCGTCTCTCTAGTATTGGGAGTATTGCCCTATTGTAGTCTATGATGAGGTACAGTTATGGTAAAGCCAACTCTGGAGAGGATTTCAGGCCCAAGATCATCAATACCAAATTGAGATGATCGCTGTCATCAAGACGCAAATAAGCACCTGGGTGTGTGTAGGTTTTAGGTTAAATTACAGTAAGGGGCTAGGTGTTTGTTTTAACCTGTTATTTAAGTCTTGGCATCTGTTTTAGGCAAAGAAGGCTGGCTATGGGGTGCTTGTAATGTGCATCATTAGGATGAGCATACAGTACAAAAAATTCAAATGGAACCCCAAAAATAAAAAATAAAAGTAGACAAGAAACATCTACCCCATACATGATGCATGATAAAAGTGCCCTCCCACAGGAGGGAACAATCTGATAGGGGAAAAAAAACAAAAAACAAAAGCCCTGCTCCTGATCAATTCTTAATGATCCAAAGAGTTCATGTTCAAACGCTCTAACTATACTGCACCCAAAGTTTTGAGAATCCAGTGGCCCTCTTTTTGAAGGTGACAAGAGACAGCGACAGACCTTAAAAAGGAGGGCCACCGTGCTCTCAAAACATTGATGTAACTTTTTTTTCTGATATGGGTCTCCAGTAAATCCGGTTTTAAAACCTACTCTTGCTGTGTCTGTTTTCCTTTCATTGCTGGACATCTACCCTGCCATGTTCAGTTATCTTTCACTATTGGTCTCTAATATCTCTGTCATTCTTGTTCAGAGGACATCAGCACTTACCTTTGTTCCATTATCTGCAGAATTACCACCTTGAAGCTTTGGTATTCTTTGTTACACATAGCCCTTGCTATATTGTGTTGTCAGCATGTTTTTTTGTCTGCAACCTCCCATATTTGTGTGCCTGCGTTTGCCTTGCCGTCAGACCTGGGTCTGTCCCACAGCAATACATTTTTTTTTGTCCCTCCTGTGGATGCTTTATTCATTATTGATATATGGGGTAGATGTCTTTTGAATGCATTATGGGGATTTATGCATGCTTTTAACTGGTTTTATGGGTTAAGGTCTCTTTATGTTCAATAACATTTATATATTTTTTTCCCACATGCGCTATGATTTGCATTTTATGTTGGTGCAACCCCAGCATATGGGGAGCCTTCACTTTTTTGTACTGTCCTCTTTACCACCTACATGTGCTAGTCAGGGGTTACAGAGTCCCTTAAACTTTCAGGATAATCAGATGACAGTGCTGAGTGCAGGACACTAGTACAGCACCCAAACCAACAGTGGTCTTCACTTCTAATAAGCAAGCTAAACTGCAGTATGAGTAAAAAATTAAATATCCCTTTTATCTATGCTTTGCTCTGGACACTGGATCCTACATTCGGTGCTCACCGCAGGGATGTATATGGAACTGTTCTGGTAGAGCTGCTATATGGTGGGTGTCACAACCCCCTGCCAAACACCTCCTTTTAAATAAATGTTCTTATAGGAGGGGAGAGTAAGTCGATTACCTCATTGGTTTGCTACTGATCCTTCACTGTTCTGCAGGCTGGGGGCAGGTTCTTGTCTTTCTTAGTGGTACTGTGGGTCTGGGACTTGGCAATGCTGTCAGAAGTGGGGATCCGAGTTACAAGACTCTGAACAGAATAATAAGACAGTTCACATACATACTTTCCACACTTAAAAGGAGAAGTACAGCCTAAGCTCATTTGGCTGTACTTCCCCTGTGAATCACAGGAGTGCAGTTCATTCTGCACTCCTGTGACACATTTTCAGCGGATGAAGCTCGTTGTCAGCTGATATCACCAAGCCAGTCCAGGCTTGGGAAAGATTGCGACCATATGGCCGGTATCCATCCAGGAGCCTGGACTGACACCAGGCTCAGCGAGCCGCTTCTGCCCCCTCCACAGCCTAGCGCCCCAGTGAGTGTGGGGAAGACCGAGCAGACAGCAGTGACTGACAAAGAGCACTGAGAACCACATAATCAGTTGTCTTTGATCTGGCTTAGAGGCGGAGGGGGTGGGCACACACAGATGCTGCATCCATCTAGGCAAGTAGGATTTAAAAAAAAAAAAACAACTTTTACATACATGTTTGTAATTGATACAGATCAGAATTATTTAGCATACCAGCAGGTGGCCATGCAGTGTACACTTCTAGAGCCAGTATTCATGTTGCATTGCCTCTGAAGTGTGTAATACATTCATTAGTTATTTACATATTTTCCAGAAAAAATAAAAAGTCTAACCTCCCTCCCAAAGTTTTGTTAAAAAGCAGTTAAACATCAAGTACAGAAAGGAAACCATTAAGATGTATTTTAGGATTACTATTAATGTATTAGAAACTTGTTAGCAAATTTAGAAAAACGTAAGTAAGATTTCCGCTTTCAAATCAGCCTTTCCACAATGTACATTCTAAAAATTATAGTATTAAAAGAGTAAAACAAATCAATAAGCCTCCCAAGCAATGATACAATGAATGGTGTGCACCTGCCAAATCGCTGTGCATTCAAAACCAATGCTTTTTCTGACAACCTATATAGGAACAATGCTGTTCAACTACATTTAAAAGATTGTGTGTATGAATATTATAGGTCTGTACTATGTAAAGGGATCTTAAAGTGAACATGTGCCCAGACTATGCACATTTAAGTATTTACATATTCAGATTAGGCGATAAGAGAACTTTAATGTAAAAACTTGCATTTTAGTACTTCTGTTGCGCATTTTGAAGATTCATTTTTTCCCCCCCAATGCCTACTGCTACATAGGTGAATGGGGTCTTATATTAAAGTGGTTGTAAACCTGTACACATACCCAGTGAAGTGACCAGCTTCATGTGATACACAGAGATGGAATAAATCCTTCACACAAGTTGTATTTTTTTTTTTATCTACAGCCCTCTGTTCTCCAGAGCCGTTCAAAGTGTACAGTTTATATAGCATGTATAATTGTCGGAAGGCAGGGGGTTAGGATCTGATGTCACATACTATAAAAAGCAGGGAGCCGAGTGTAATGCGAGACATGTTTGGAGGAAATGGACAGACACTGACTCATTGGAGGAACATGCACAGCTGAGGCTGTACATCACAGGCTGTGTTCTGGAGCCCCCACTCTCATCCCCCTGGAAGCCTTGGAGTCAGCATAACCTGTCAGTGTGATTTCTGTCACCTTCTACTATCTAAAGAGTCATGTCTAAGTTCTTTGGATTGGACACTAGCATTAAATGGTTTGTTTATTTTTCATTTCATTACAACCACTTTAATGTGCAGTGAAATCTTGGCAGCCAGCAAGCCCTCTAATGTAAACTAATAGGTTGGAAATGGACTGAAAACAGACTAGTGTTGATCAGCCTCAAATATAGGGGGGGGGGGGGGCGCTGCATAAAAACTTTGTATTCCAAAGTTTGCTTTGCGTTCGCATGCATCAAAACACATTTTAACACAATGCAGAATAAACATGCAATACTGTGTGTTGCAGTGATATTTGATGTTGTTACTTTACTTGGCAAGGTACCCTCACTGATACACGGCACAACACACATGCCATGTATTAAAAAATAAAAAGTCATGTGCGATCACAACCCATTAAAAAAAAAAAAAATAGGCTGCTGTAAGCACGGTAAGAGACCATAAAGATGCAACGGAGCCCTAATGCACTGAACGGTTTTGCATTTACAGCCATTCATTTAACTTGCATGGATTGTAAAGAAACTCACATTCACTGTGATAAAGTTCTTTACCACTTGTTTTCCTAAAAAGTGGGACCAACATCCTCTGCAGGGCCTTACACGTGCAACATGATTTAATCTGTACAGAAGGCCAAATACCTCCACAGCTGGGAGCTCTGACTGTAAGCCTCTGAAAGCAGTTAGTGTCCAGTGGCAATCATCTGTCCCTATTGTTGTCATTGGAAATCATGGGGAACGTCTTGTCATGCGACTTTGCAGTCCCAAGTCGTCGGACAAGTGTGAAAGGGGCCTAAGCCTGTGGGCAGAGCTAAAAGAACTGTCAAAAAAGTAGTGTTGGTCTGGTTCATCTGATTCTGCTCCTGTGTAGCCATTACACACAGTGTAGTTTGGTTCACTAGTGCAGCGTTTGTCGGGAAGAGGCCCTTGTCCTCATCAACATGGGGACAAGGTGCTTCAGGGTGGGGGCACAGGGCCCCCCCCTCCTGCCCCAAAGCACCCCCCCATGTTGAGGGCATGCGGCCTGGTACGGTTCGGGGGGGGGGGCGCGCGCTCGCTCATCCCTACCCCCTTTCCTGACCTGCCAGGCTGTGTACTCAGATAAGGGTCTGATACGGATTTTGGGGAGGGACCCCCCACGCAGTTTTTTTTTGGCGTGGGAGTTCTTGAAATCCATACCAGACCGAAGGGCCTGGTATGCTCTTGGTGGGGGAACCCATGTCGTTTTTTTTTATTTATTTTTTATCCTTTGTGCGTGGAGTTCCCCCTAAAGATTTATACCAGACAGTGCCTGCTATTGTTGGGGATCAAAGTCGGATCCCTGTTCATTAAAGACGGACACATGTCGGACTTCAAGTCGCAGGGCAAAGTCGGGTCCACAGACGTACGACTGTCGTGTCATACAAGTGTGAAAGGGACTTTACTACTGTGGGATGGCTGAAATATAGTAGTTTAAGCACCCGTTACACATTTTTGTACCGGCCAATTACAAATTCATTAGAATGCAGCAGTAAAAACACTTTATAAACACTGCCCACAAGAATGAAGATCAGTGTGGTAAGAGCACAACATTACTTCTTCCAGTGTCTACAGTCTAAATGTAAGATTAAAGTGGTTGTATACCCACAAATATGAAATGCACCTACAGGTAAGCCTACATTAAGGCTTACCTGTAGGTGCTTGCAATATCTCCGAGACCTACACGGTTTCGGAGATATTTGCAAAAAAGAGTGCACCGCTATCTACGGTGCATGCGCGCCGTAGATAACGGCGCAGGCGCACTGAGCGCGGCGGCTCTTTGAATGGCAGCCTGCTGGAATTTGCGCATGCGCGGGGATCGTGCCGTTCCCCGCGCATGCGCAGGAGTGACGTCATCGCCGCTCCGGCCAATCACAGCGCCGGAGCGGCGATACCCGGAAGTCACTCCGGGTATCATGGATGCAACGGAGGACGTGTCCGAGGACCGCTGTGGGGGGCTTCGATCTAAGGTAAGTGATTGATAATGAGCTAGTATGCTAGTCATACTAGCTCATTATGACTTTGCCTTGCAGGTTGTGAAAAAAAAAAAAAAAGTTTTGCGGTATACAACCGCTTTAACATACACAAGGTCTGAATGACTGTATGGAGTGGAAGCACAATCCATGTGATACATGAAAAAACTGGACCCTCACTATTCTCGGGCAATGAGACCCTTTACGGTATATTCATTCAGTTTTGGTCTTACTGTACCAAGTTGAACTGGGGGGGGGGGGGACTACCTGAAAAATAGATGCAAATAAGGTCCCGCAAAATTCCTTCTGTGTACCCATCAGAATTTCCCACCCACACAGCTAATGGCTAGAACTAGGTAAAACCATTCAGTCCACCAGTAGGTGTTCCGAGCCAGTTGAGGGTCTGGGTGACTATGAAGGGAACCTGTGCGAGAGAAATACATGGGGTCCAATTGGCAATCTCTCCTAAAATGTCTGTAGCCTGGTTGTGTTGATCCTTCTGAAGCTAGCATTTTCAGAAAGCGTTTGGAAATTAATGCTGACACTTTTCTTAGTACACCCAATCCATGCCATTTAAAGAAAAATAAAAAAAATTGCCCAAAGTAATTTATTCTCCTTTGCAAAGACTTGCAAGCATTTATTCATGATGCGTCCGGAGCCTTCTGCCAGAGTTTGTGTTACTTGTACATATAGTTGCAGTTCCATCAGAAACACACGGAAAACCACAATGTCCTGGAATGGTCAGACAGTTAGCCCTGAGCACCCTAGCCTTATTTTCAGATTAGGCCTGTCCACCAAGGCAGGCCATACACTATACAAATCTCAGCCAGTTCAGCAGGAACTGGCCAAGATTTGAAGGCTGAATGTACCAAGCTGATCAATCAACTTGGGTACAACCAGCCTGCCGGATACTCTTACGATTATCACTAGCAGCTGCTTTAGGCGCTAGAGATAATCACGGTCTTCTCTCAGCGGGGACTGCTTCCCCCCACCAGCCCCTGCCTGGGTGACGATAATTGTGGATTTCCTCTGTCAATACTGCTTGTTGATGGGGGAATTGTGTAAACATCTTTCCTGAAACCCGTGGTTACAGGAAAGAAATTTGCACTGTGTATGGCCGGCCCAAGTCTAGTTCCCACAGACACACTATTTTGGTTAGAAGATCGTTGCTCTTCTCCAGAAGCATGGTCTGTATAAAAGTGACATCTTTTTCTCTTAGCAAAGACAAATGTATTCGTCATTACATGGAATCTGTTTTTAAAGCCCAATTGAACCCACCTTTCTTATAACTTGTATGTGGTCAGGCTGCCTTAAATATTTAAACTCAAAACCAAAAGCTTAATATAATGCAGCATACCAATCCTGGGGGTGGCTGTATTTTTAGTTGATAGAAGACATTGGGGATAATTTAAAAAAACTGGAGTGTGCAAAATCTGGTGCAGCTCTGCATAGAAACCAATCAGCTTCCAGTTTTTATTTTAAATCTTAATTGAACAATCCAAAGTTAAAAACTGATTGGCTACCATGCACGGCTGCACCAGAGTTTGCACTCACCAGTTTTGGTAAATCAACTTAATTGCATGAACGTCACAGGAATTGAATTTTTTCTGCAAGATCAATAGCTACTTATTGTACGTGCTGAAAATGTTCTGAGCCCGAATGATGGAATGGAATGATGGATGCAGCTACTATATCTAGAAACTATCAAGCTGCAATATATTACAGTTTTGTTTTTGGGTTTAGAGATCTTTTAAAAGTAAAAGTAATGTAAGTGGCAGATTTTTTTTTCTTAATTTAGTTTAATTTAATCTTTTTATCAATGTGTTAATGCTGCAGCCTTTATCAATACCTCCTGTACCAGAAGCAAGCTGGAGATCTGGACCCATCATATACACCCCTTGTGCAGTGCTCCAAATCAATAGCACTCTGGCTGCCCCCCGCCCCAGAAAAATTGTTGATTGGAGCACTGCACTGAGAACGGCGATTTGTGGAGAGACCAGCCGTTCAGATCTCCAGTGTCAGCACAGAAAATTTTATCAATGGCTGCACATTAATTAAAAAGAAAATAAAGCAGTCTGCCACACACTTTAAAGGCAGCCTAACTGCATCTACAGAATATAAAAATGTGACTTCAAAAACGGGTGTTAAAAGGTTCTATGTAGGATTGCACTAATACCGGTATCGGTGCAGACGCCAAGCCTTTGCACAAGTATCGGTACGTGTGCAAATGCTCCGATACCTGAAACCGATACTTTTACTAGTAATGGCGGTGATCAGCAATTTTTAGCAGGACTGTGACACTGCGGCGGACAGATCGAACACCTAACTGACATTGAAATTTTTTTGGGAACCAGTGACATTATTACAGTGATCAGTGCTAAAAATTTGCACCGACATTGTACTAATGACACTGGCAGTAAGGGGTTAACATCAGGGGCGATCAAGGGGTTAACTGTGTTCCCTGGGTGTGTTTACCAACTGTATGAGGGATTTGCTGCCTGGGATAACACACACAGATCTGTCTTCCTGCATAGCAGAAAGACCAGATCTCTGTGCGATCCCCTATCTGATTGGAGATCTGCCTTGTTTACACAGGCATATCCCCGTTCTGTCTCTGCCGGACCCGCTTGATTGGCTCCCCCACTGGCAAATCGCACGCGCCCCCACAATAAGCCGTGAACGAGGGCTCAACGTACAGCTATGGCGATTCGCGCAGCCGAGCCAACCTGCCGCAGTATACCTGTGGCGGCATGTCGGCAAGTGGTTGAATGTTCCTTTAACCCCTAATTAACCCTTAATTTATTCTAATCAGCCTAACTCCCCCCCCTTTCATTTATTATTTTCCTGTATTTTTTTTTTCACTTCTGTCTTTTAAACTATTAAAACTTTGTTTTGTTTTTTGTCTGCTTTGTTGGTTAATATTATTACACCTTTAACATATATTTACATATTTCACATAAATAAAAAAAATGTATTTCATTTGCAAGTAACTTTTCAATGCTTTGTACCATTGCCAACAGCTGAAGTTTAAACAAAAACAGTTGTGGTAGGCATCGTTAATTGGTATCGGCAAGTACTATAAAATAGTATGTATGTATGTATGTATGTATGTATGCATGCATGTATGTATGTATGCATGCATGCATGTATGTATGCATGCATGTATGTATGCATGTATGTATAAATGGCATCGGTGCATCCCCAGATCTATGTAGCCTAAATCACTCACAAAGGGCTCTGGCAGAGAGCAAGGGTAGCTTGGGGACACCATCACTCTAGTTTTCGGGACCTTGTCGGGTAGCATCATAATGAAGACAACGTTTGTTTCTAATAGTATCACTGGGCTCCTCACTGAACACCAATATACTTAAAATGCTACTATAAGTGCAAATTATCCTCCGAATTGTTATATACCTACTTTAACAGGTATCTCTGAGAATCAGCAATAATGGGCTCAGGCATCAAGGCACACAACTAGCAGAACTACAAATACAAGTTAAAATTTCACTTCACAGATACGCTGAGTGTAAACATACACTTTCCTATTGTGTTCATGAATTCAGTTTTGTAACCCCCATTGATAGGATGGCTGTAATCTACCACCTTTGCTGCTTTCTAACTAATACACATCTCACAATTGTACGATTGAGTGCAATGGCTAGGACAATTAGTATTAAACAAGGGGCTCATTTAGGAGTAACCAAATTAAAAATAAAGACGCGATAGGATGAAGCAAAGCACACAAGGATTGGAGGAAAAGTAAAAAAAGAAAGGAAATAGGTCAAAGAATGAGATGATACTTACTATGGTAACAGGTACTCTTTAGCATATCCATCTCCTGTTTGGCAGCCACAAGAAAAAAGCACAAGTAGAAAAAAAAAGTCTAATGCATTCATTGAAGCTGTTTAAAAGTCAAATGAATAGCTGGCAACATTCTAGGGATGATAAAAAGGCAAGAGGTGTGGATCTGAATGACGATAACTCAGACATATGATATTATATGTAGGAGAGGGAGCACAGACAATACTGAGACAGCTGGGCTAGATGCCGGGGTTGACCCATTTCATTTTTTTTTTTATAGCTTTAAATCTATACTGTATATTTAATCATATCCCATGTCCATCTTAAGTGTTGTTTTACCTACCCATATGAATAAGCTTTTTTTTTTTTTTTAAAATGCATGTTCTTGCACAAAATACAACAGTACATAAAGATATCAGAAACCACATGAAAGCGGGTCATAAAATCATATCCAGCCAGACTTTACGAGATATTATAAGCTATGTTACCAACTGCATGCAATAAAAACAACATGCAAGGGTGCCGTATAAAAGTGCTATGGCCAATATATACAGCATGTGGAAGACCGATAAAGTCTTAGTAACCAGCAATGCTGCCAATGTACAGAAAGAAATTTGGCTGCTGAATTTGTGCAACTGCTCACAGCAACCAAGAGTCATCCGATTGCTTGCAGAGAAAATCTACCCAGGTTGTCTTTTGTTCCAAATATTGTATACCAGCCCGGCTTTATTACAAGAAGTGTAGAATACGTGAGCAATCGGACACTGGGTTTGATTTACTAAAACTGGATCTTGCCAAATCTGGTGCAGCTCTGCATAAAAACCAATCAGCTTCCAAGTTTTACAGTCAAAAAACCTAATAAACAAGCTGAAATTAGAATCTGATTGGCTCCCATGCACAGCTGCATCAGATATTGCACTCTCCAGTTTTATTAAATCAACCCATGTATCCAACCAATATCATTTTGTAAGCCATTATGTAACAAGTAGTAGAGAGCCCCCACTAACTGGCTGATATACAAGTCCACCAACCAGATTTTATATTATAATAACTGGCAAAATGACAAGCATTTAAATGGAAGCTCTATTTGTATACATTTGCCTAGCTCTCAAACCACTGGAGCAGCAATGATATGAATAAAGAGCACATGCAGTCTTCATATAGTGTCTTTTCTATTCCACTGAAAGACAGGAAGTGATTGGTGTACAGGCAGAAATCATAAAAAATACAAAAACTAGAAAAAATAAAAAAACTGGTCTTGAATGCCACTTTAAGGCTAACCAGAAGCAGTTTGATAAAAGCAATCAATGCCCCCAATTTCAAGGATTGCTTGCTATTATCGGACAGCGAAAGTCTCCAACTTGAGGAACTGTCTTCTTGGATTGGGTCTTGATTCTTTGCTTTTGTATATAGGCGAGTGAAGGATCAAACGTTCTGAATCTATGGCTGCAGTCAGCATTGGGTGGGAAATGTAATGGGGCCTGGTGCTACAAGTTGTGTAAGGACAGGCAAGTTGTTCTTGGGGGGGGGGGGGGGGGGGAGATCTGTTGTATATAAATATATGAACCTTAAATTCTTTCGCTTCTTTTCTTCACGTGTATTGAGCGAGCGTTGTACTGCATTAGCCTGAAAGAGAGGTTTTGGAATCGAAGTGATACCCTTTATGGCCAAACTTAGAGCGGAGCTCCACCCAAAAGGGGGGAAACTCCGCTTGTTTGCACCTCCCCCCCCCAAACACACCTGGTACTTTTTTTGGGGGGGGGGGGGGGTGGAGAAGAGCAGGTACCAGCTCCCTCTTCGGGCTCAGATCACTGCAGCGATCCGAGTCGGAAGTTGCCCCCCCCTTATTTCCCCGCAGTCTTCTGGGACACATCACAGGTTCCAGAAGTCTACGGGACCATTCACAAGGCACAGAGTGACTCGCGCATGCGCAGTAGGAAACGGACTATGAAGCAGCAAGGTTTCACTTCCCGTTTCCCTTACTAGAGATGCCGGTGCCTGCACCTGAAGCCAATTGAAGAATCAGTGTGGGTGAGGATAGCGCTGGATCCCTGGACAGGCAAGTGTCCTATTAAAAGTCAGCAGCTGTAGTATTTGTAGCTGCTGACTTTTTACTTTCTGAAGAAGCCTGGAGCTCCTCTAAGTTACTGAAGGAGAAGTATGGGGTTATGAAAAAACAAAACAAAAAAAAAAACACCTAGATCCAGACTCGCCTTTAGGCCTCATGCACACAGGACATTTTGTAAAAACTCTCCTAAAAGCCATTCCTGGCAAAAAAAAGCTTGACGCTTGTAAACGTGTGCAACACGCTGAGGCGCATTTACAGGCATCAAGAGCCTGGGCATTAATTTCATTGGCCAGAATAATTTATTCTGGCCTTTGAAATGAATTAAGCTAAACGCACCTAAGTTAAGAGTTTTTTCTGCCAAAGCACCGCTGCCCCGGGATGCACTGCCAGTGGGTTTTCTGCCTCCAAAAGCCCCTGCCACTCAACACTCCTAAAAGCCTATGTGTGCATGGTCACATAGGCTAACATGCAGGAGAGCTTAGAGGCAGGGAACAAAAAACAAACAAAAAAAAAAAAGTCTGACGCCCCTAGAAGCAGCTGCAAAAATGTCCTGTGTGCATGAGGCCTTGTGCTGCAGCGTCAGTATGAGGCTGCAGCAGTCACACATCTGCTCTAAGGCCGAGAGCTGAGCCATCACATGACCACTGACCGCTCATCTCCAAGTGGAGAGCAGAGACTGTCATTCACTGGCTCCGCTCCACCAGTGCCCATTGGAGTGCCAGGCTGCAATGGGAGCGGGCAAAGCTGTCTCTGGCTGTCAGCTACATGCTGAGAGATGGAGCCAGCTATCAGTCAGTCATTTAGGCAGCTGGATGGATACAGGCAATATTGTCAAGTTTCTTCCAGAGCCGGAAGTAGCTCTGCCCCATCAGCTGATTGCAGGCAATAACACGCAGACTCTGGGTCAAAAAGGGAAAACAGACAAGTGCACTCTTGTGACCCACCGACAGAAGTACGGCCAAAAAAAGCTTTGGCCATACTTCTCTTTTAAAGTGGTTGTAAACCCTTACAGACCACTTTTACCTACAGGTAAGCCTAGCATAAGGCTTACCTGTAGGTACAAGAAATATCTCCTAAACCTACACGGTTTAGGAGATATTTGCAGAAAAGATGGCACCAAAAGACTGGCGGCTCTCACGCGCAGTCACAGCGCTGGAGCCGCGATACACGTGAGAGATGGCAGCGAAGGAGGAGGCGAACGAGGGCCGCTGCGGGGGCTTCGATCTCAGGTAAGTACCTCATAATGAGCTAGTATGCATACTAGCTCATTATGCCTTTGTCTTGCATGTTGTTTTTTTTATCTTTTTCGTTTTTCAGGAGGGTTTACTTCCTCTTTAAACATACAAGCTTTCATAATAACTGTCAGGCTTTATACATTTCTGAAAAATGGTTCTGAAATATTTAAAGAATGAGCAAAGAAAGGGTATCACTTAAACTCCAAACTATGTATGAAAGTAAAAAAAAAAGGCATTCAGAAGGTGGCTGTATTGCCTAAATGCCTGGCAGCAGCTGCTCTACTGCCCTATGAAACCAGATCCACCGTGGATGGCTTTTCAGAGAGAAGGTAGAGAGCACTGTAGGTGTGAAGGAGCCCTTAGGCACATGTGTGGAGAAAAAAAGTGTTAATTAAGTGGTATATAAAAGATAATAAACCAGAAAGTATAATGTGTGCCCATTTTTTTTTTTTTGCAAAATTGAATTTGTGTATGGTGATAAAAATAAGTGTATATTGGGGCTGTGCACAGGTGTTAAAGTGGAAGTAAACATTCCAATTATTTTCAGCCAAGGAAGCTGCCATCTTGGCCTCTGTTTAATCTGCAACTGCCACGATGCTGCACATATGAGCCGTTATGACACCAGCCATTGGATGGCTTGACAGTTTGGTTGAGAGCACAAGCAAATGTGACAGCTAGCATTTCCGGCATGTTTTTTGAAACTATCAAATCGATGGGTTTACTTCCGCTTTAATGACTTTGCATGGAGAGGGAACAGATGAAATTTAAGTGTGTTCTAGTGGAGGAGTGGGCAGGACAAGAATGGGTTTTACAATGGGCACCATATAGGCCTGTGTCGGTGAGCTTTGGTTAGCTTCAAGTGTTTTGCATTCCCATAAAAAAGTCTATGGTTTAAAGCAGGTGAGAAGGGGGTCAATTGCAGACCAAACGTACCTGTCAATGAATTCTGAATGATCTCAGAAGCATCTCAAACTAATGCCAATTGAGACGACCCCCCAAGCCAGGTGACAGGGGCCCTATGGGTGGACAAAGCTTATACAATGTATCAAGTGCATGGCACACCAACAAGTAACTAGTGTGTATTTATGGTTTGATTGTCACAGATTATTTTCATTTGAGAGATAGAGATATTATATATATATTTATAGATATATATATTAAAAAGTTACCTTTTTTCATAAATACCAGAGTAAAGCAAAACATACCTTCTTCTTGTTTGATTGGTGTGCTGGGAGGAGTGCGAACTAAGGAGGTGTCGGGGAGTATGTCCTTGTGTTCTGCCAACTCCTCTAGGTGATCTGGAGAGGAAGGACAAACAAGTTAATCAGGTATTGCACTTCTCTATCTGAGGAAATGGGAAAAATCTGGGAGGCATTTATAACCAATTCAGTAAACGTAATTAGCACAGTAAAGCAAGCAAAAAGATATTCAATAGGTGCTTTCCAAACAATAACTATTCAATGGGGCAAAACCCAGTTCCCCAAAAAAAATGCAATGCCACCCAAGTCGGACTGAAGTCTTGTCACAAAACCAATAAAGAAAAAATGTCCTTAGGGTGATATGGGGTTCACCCTCCTCCATAAAGGAAAAGAGGAAGTTTTCCTTAATATGCTCCTTCATATTGTTTTGAGTGAAAGCCAGAAACGTGGGTTGTTTAATGTTTGCACTGCAGCTTTGAGTATTAATTGCTTGCTTGGAATAATTAGCCACCACCTAGAATCAGAAGACTTAATGGATTCTTGCAGAACACCCACCCTGTGATAATCAGAAATAGAATTGAAGCAGACCCACAATCAATATCTGCTTGGAGATTGCAATTGAGAACACTCCATGAGCATCCCGCCCCCCCATTATCTATAAGGTCAAGTTACAGCGTAATATCAACATAGTTGCAGAAAAAAGTATTCACCCCAGCACTTAAGGCCTGGTTCACACATATGCATTAACTGCAACCTGCATAGACCAGGTGCATGTCATGTTTTCAATAAATGTTTTGTAACCATTGTCTATGGAACCAAAAACACAACCTGCTGGCCCCTGACCCTTTCCATAAAATGCACAGATGTGAACATGACCCATAGGAAACCATGTTAAATGGACTGTAGTGTGTTTCTACAAAACTGAAAAAGCACTAAAAATTTATAGATGTGAACCAGGCCTAAAAAGGACAACTCCAGTCAAATTTATTTTAGAGTAGAGAGAGTAGGTCAGTGTTAGAACCTTTGTCCAGTCTTTATTGCTGCCTTCATGCCATGTCCAAAAGGACAAACCTGAAACAATAGGAAATTTCCCGACTCCACAACTATTTTAGTGCATCCAACATGTAAAAGGCTGGATTACCTCACTTTCTGTCACTGTGATCAGAAAGACTGTGAAATTGATCTCTATAGCGGGGACAGCAATCAAGACCTGACACACCTTCCCATTTCATTCAAATCTAGAAAAACTGTTTTTTAAAGCTGTGCGGAAATAGATCTGGTGAGAAGATTTCATTAGACCCCTGAAGTCGCCAACAGATTTCCCCGGCACCAGATTCTTGGTAGTGTGATCATCAAGAAGGGAGGAGGCCTCCTGGAAGATACCTGAAGGACTTTGCAAACGGATGGGTTTGATGTTGAGTGCGTGGATGACAGCAGTGTGGAATTCTCTGTGAGGAGAGTCTGGATTTTCTGCTCTCTCCAGTGACTCACGCCATGGTTCCAGCTCTGACGCTGTAGCAGACACTCCAATGATTGGTAACCTGTCTGGCAATGCTTGACTTTTCTGGGAAGCCTTGGTACCTTTTCTTTCCTGGTCTTGTGCGGCGTGATCTTCAGCATCACCTGCCGTTTTCTCCACTCTTATGAAGTTTGCATTCCGACTCTCCTCTAGTTTAGAATCACTGGAGTCCTCGTGAAGGCTCTGCACTGCCACACAAAGGGGCAACTCACCTTGACAGGTTTCTAGAGAGTGCGCAAGTAAACGACAAGTTCACATTGTACAACAGGAGGTAAAATGGACCTTTTAGTTACTTTACAAATCTGCAACAATGAACTGCTGATGGGTCACAATACGTGTGTAGCATTTATGATCCAAATTCAGTTTAAAAAAACTCCAATGTTTAATTAACAACAGGTTTTCATTGTGCACCATTACAACCTTCTAGCCGCCTGCATCCCAACAACCAATGACCTCATCATCTTCATAAAGGACAACATCGGGTGTTGGCATAACATCCTTGTTTGCCCCTCCCCTGCCTCTCTCCTTCCTCACTGGGGTCACATTAGCTAAGTGAGGAAGAAGAGAAACATTGAAATACTAGTCAGTACCAGTGAACAAAAAGGTACAATACATTTGCTCTGGAAGAATAATTCACCTCTAACATTTGATGTCCTATGTGTGTGGATGTTGCAGTGTTATGTAAAACTATTAGTTGAGGTTTTTTTACATTTTAGAATGGGATGACTTGAGACTGAGGAATATTAAAAGGGTGACTTGACTGAAAAAAGGTTGAGAAACACTGACGTGGTGCCCTTTCACACGGGCTTGGCCTTGTATGGACTACACTTTGCTTAGTAGGGATTGAGGCGCTGATCCCCGCTGAGCAGCTGGATGACAGGTCCGTCTCCGCTCACTGTGCCGAGATGGACATGTCAAAGACCCGCTGTCCTCTATCGAAATCAGATGAAAACGGACCGCCTGTCTGTTTTCATCCGATCCGATTTGCCAGACGGATGGAAAATAGGGTTTCCATCCATCTGGATTTCACGGACAGGATCGGATATCGGCGGATGTCAGTGGACATGTCACTGCTGACATCCGCCACTTCATAGGGCTGAATAGAGCATCCGATCAGGTCCATTTTTCAGGCGGACCTGATCGGAAAGCCCGTGTAAAAGGTCCCTCAGGACTGACCGTTAAAGTGGAACTAAAAAAACTCTCCTTATCCTTTACAGCCTTTGACTGGCTTGAAACTGGCAGAAGTTATCAGAGGCATGACTTGTGAATGTAACCATTTTAGTAAACTGACTAATCAGTGGATTTAGTTACACTTCAAGTTGCTGGATCTATCCGATTTGGTCACATCTATGCATAAATAATGATCCAACTTCCTATAATCACTGTCCACAGTACAGAAGGCACAACAGCTGACCTCAGAAAAATATACAAACTAAGGGAACCCCCCTCCAGGAACCCCTAAACGTGGAACTTGGCAAAGAGTAAAACAAAATCCAAAACGTGCATTGTGTGAGCTGTAGTTCTACAAAATGCCGACATTAAAGAGGCAGCCGTGGTTGACCTCCCCTCTCTGAAGGTGGCTGCCATACTGACTCTCTGGCTTTGATATGTTGCGTCACTAATCAGGTACAATTATGCAGAGAAGGATTTCAGATTTTTCCCCAGCTTTCTTTATCCGTATGCTTGCCTCCGGATATCAACTTAAAAAGCATTCAGTTCAGTGAGTTAGCATGAACTCTCAGGCAACTTGCATGCAAGAAATGGTAGCCCCCGTTTTTTTTCCTGCAGCAGGTGTCCATTTACCATCTATAAAACACGTAAAGGCAACAAGACACGAACCTGTTATATCCCTCTTACGCTCAACTTCCCTCCGATATTCGTCCAGCTCGCGGTCTGTCAGTTTGTTGAAAGGGTTTGGTCCGGCTGTACTGATTATGACGTGAGGCTGGTACTCCTTCTCAATGATGGCTTTTGATGCGGTAATCAACTCTCCCTGTCGCATCAAAAAATGAAAATCAAGAAGCTTTTTAAAAAGCTACACATTACTTGCAAGATATATATATATATATATATATATATATATATATATATATATATATATATATATTATAGAATTTATATAATTTTTTTTTTTTAATTTTCTGTTGCTTCCTACTTTTACATATCAACTGCTATTAAACGAACAGACCTGGCATTTACAAAACGTAGAGTTTCTTTATTTTAAATTTAATTAAAAGACACGGGACACACTGTATTTTGTCAGCATAATGTTTACATCTGTATGCTTTTTACCTTAAAAATGTGACATGCATGAACCCACGTGTCACATGACACAGATAAGCGAGGTTAACTATGACCGAATATAATTGGAAAATATACAAGCATGAAAGGCATTTTCCAGTTTTTACTTCAATAGAGATTGAATACAGAACCTTACAGGATATAAAAAATAAAAATAAAATAAAATACTGCATCATTAACATATACAGGCAAAACAAGCAATCTTGCAAATGTACCCATTCATGTATTAGCTTGCTACTGCTATTTCCAGAGAGCATCCCTATTATTGAACCACGTTAGACTTATAGATTTTTGGATGCTAAAGTTGTATTCAGCCACAGAATTGTACATACAAAATTTTTATAAAAGAAAGAATTGCCCATCATAGTAGGCATGCATGCTCCTAGTTAACAATCACGCTCTATAAATGGTTACTTAACACATTTAATCGAAAAATTATGCGATAGAAAACCTGAAAGTCCAGGACCAAGTGATTGTGGATTTTACTAATTATTAAAGCACAGGCGTGCCATATAAAACGGAGACACATGAGTTTAACACGATGATCTACAGTACTTCTGACTTAAAGCGGAGGTTCACCCACATATTTAACTTTAAATACATTAATTGCTCTTAGCGCATACATTAGCGGATCACTAACCTTTTTTTTTTATTCTAAGTAGTTTTCCAAATATATGTTTTATATGATCCTGCTTCCGGTATTTACTCCCGCGGGAGTAGGCGTGTCCTTTTCTACCTCCTATTCGCGCAGTGGCTCCTGGGAGCAACTTGCCCTGCTTCCGATTACTAATATCTACACTCATTTCAGTGAGATCTCACGATAATTGTATCGTCACGTGACTCGTCTAGCCGGTCACGTGACGGGGGCGGATCTAATTCCGCCATTTTAGATAAGGGCATGCAGGTGTATTTATGCAGGTTGTCATGGCAACCAGGAAGTGTTGACGGCGCTGCTCGCCGTCAACACAGCGCGTGCGCGAGATCAGCGCTGAATGCCGGGAGAGAGGAATTCGTCTCTACCCGGAAGGATATGCTTGTGGGCTTCAAGATGCCCACAAGCAAAATGACAAAAGGAGAAAGTTTTATAAACTCTTTTTTTACCGCGAAACGGACGGGGGGGGTGTTTTAAAGTGCCGCAGACATTGCTAAGGTAATTACATTGATAATTGATAACAATGAATATTAAAAAAAAAAAAAGTATGTTCCGCAGAACCTCCGCTTTAACATATCATGCACTGAGAAAGAACCAAAAATTGGCACCACATATAGCTGGTAAACCCATAATTCGGAATCTGTAGGCTACGAAGTATAAATCCTAATTTGTAGGCGCAAGACATAAAATTTCTCAAATTTTCAGAAGAATGGCAGTATATACCTTTCTAACTGAGTGGATTTTAGATGGACTAAAAGCCTGCTCTGACAGATCGAACCCATCAAGAGTTTCGGAACAGCCTGATAGAGGTGCATCCTGCAACAGCAAATTGAGTAAACACAGCAAACCAGACCTCACAAACACCGTGAAATACATCAAGGACGGGAGACAAGCATGCAGCTTGAAAGGAAAGGAAGGCAGGACATGCATGTAAAATGCAGCAAAAGAAATGGAACAGAAACAGGTGAGAAGACTAAAATGACTGGTTAAAAATGTGAGACAGGATTGCACCCAAGACTACAGGATATACGTGTGAGGCCCTCACACAAAGGAACTATTCCTAAACAAATCTGGTAAGAATATTCAGAATTCTGTAACACACAGAAAAGCAGAATACCAGTGTAGCTGCAGAAAATAAAGTAGATGAAAACTCAAACAGTTTGGCTTATATGAAACCAGGGACTAAAGGTTGCTGGAGCTTAAGGAAAGCCAATGATCATACATTATCATCATTAGTAGTCAATATATCTCTCATGTCAAGCTCTGAAAAAAGCTGTAAAAGTCATTTGCTATCATTATGTATATGAAATATTATGTCAGGACTATGATGGAAGATGTAGTTTAGGTACAATCGTTCTGAGGATGGAAGTAGATACACGATGATTATTTGCCGTTGTTGTCTGACTAGTAAACCAATAGCGCAATGCACAGAACATATATTAGTATTAGCAGTATGATACTAATCCGTGTAATGCTCCCATTTCAGCCAAGGTGACAGAGCTTTTTGGAAACATCTGTTTCATCACAAGATACAGACAAACCAGGCAAATCAGTGCGCTTATTCATGAGCATAAATACATCCGGCATCTAATTAAATGGTTGAGGCAACCCAAAGCTGAAATCTCAGTCTCTAGTTGCCAGTGGATTGAATCAAGCATTAATTTTATACTTATTGGGGGATCCAATGCAGAGATATTTGCTTCAGAGTTCTAGGATCACTCATCTATCATCGGCATTACCAGGAGGTCTCCTGAGTCATTGAAGTTTTTTTTTTCCCCCAATTAACTCGGGCGAGAGATCAAACCACTGGAATCCCCAGGAAATATAAAGGCAGATATTTTCCCCTAGAAATACCAGTTTAGGGTGGACAGTGGGGGTAATTTACTAAAACTAGGGAGTGCAAAATCTGGTGCAACTCTGCACAGAAACCAATCAGCTTCCAGGTTTTATTGCCAAAGCTTCATTGAACAAGCTGAAGATAGAAGCTGATTGGCAACCATGCACAGCGGCACCAGATTCTGAGTGCTCCACATTTTTGTAAATCTACCCCAGTATATTGCAAAAAAGTTTAACTAATGTATATTTCCTCACATGTGAGGTCGTTATTTATTCCCCCAATACCAAGGGAGACTAAACATCAAAAGTCCAGGTCCACCAAGAAGAGGAGGTCACTAGGAAGCAACGGGCATGCATGGCTATCAGCAATGGCATCAGAAGCATCTGTCACTGCCATGCTTGTACCACACACTGAAGCCAATTGTGTTTACAATTATCAACTATGCGGGTTTGCAAAGTAAAGAAGCTACTTTTTGCACTTACCCTGAACACTGACAGTTTCTGTCAATTAAAGAATATTGTTAGAGCAATGAAAAGGAGAAGCAAATGACAAGTTAATTGTGGCAACGGTTTTGGGGACTGACCTGCACCATGCTCCGATCCATCACACATCCGCTCAGGACCTGAGACTGAGGGCCAGCTGTTTTAATATCTTGCAAATTCTGATCCCTTATCTGAGATACAAAACAGGACAGTAAGAACACCAATAGAAAACATAACAGAGCACTGCTTTAACATGTAAACCTTCCCATTATAGTAATAAAATTGTATGTTTGCCTACAGCAAATCACATTTTCTTTCAAACTTTTTAAGACTTACTGTATCAGATAAAGACTATGCATACTATTATCCATTGGGGTGGATTTACTAAAAGGCAAATAGACTGTGCACTTTGGAATTGCAGTTCTAATTTTTCCTCTCCTCACAGTGCTGACAGGACAGGCTAGGTGTATTCTGATTGGTCAGCACAGTCTATGTTACGGTGCAGACCAATTAGAACAACTCTGGTCCATACTGGCCAAGCAGTATGGAGTGGAGATTAAGCTGCAGGGCCGGTGAAGTGGCATGCTGGTGTCTGACAGCAGAGGATTGCGGGACTCCAGTACAGTGGGACCAGTGGGGGGGTCCAGTGCAAGGTCCCCTTACAGATTTTCTGTGAAAGGTGAACTTACACTTTAAGCACTTACTGTGACCAATTCTTAACAATGGCGTATAGACTTTAGGGCCCATGTAGACAGGCGTTCCTGTCAAGCTCTGCCTTTTGCATTTGTGCGCAGTGTTGCGAGTACATTTGTTTAATGTTGTTGTACAGGCAATTTTTTTTTTTATCTTAATGCATTATGATAAAAACCTGTGTGCAGCAGTCCCCCTTAGACCCCCTAATACTTACCTGAGCCCATCTCTATTCAGCGATGTGCACGAGTGCCTCGACCATCCGGGACTCTCCCTCCTGAGTGACTGAGACACAGCAGCGGCACCATTGGCTCCCGCTGCTGGCAAAGTTAGTTAGTTGGGAGGGAGAGAGAGAGGGAGGGAGAGATGAACCGCAGCTTAGTGTCCGAATGGATACACGCTTGCTGTAGAGGCATTCGACAGGAGGTGCCCGCGAGGCACCCGAGAAGAGGAGGATCTGGGGTGCTCTGTGCAAATTCACTGCACAAAAGGAGGCAAGTATAACATTTTTTTTTTTTTTTCTTTAAAAATAACAAACATCACTTTAAATGCAAAACTCTGCAGACCGCTGCATCTGATTTGCTTTCACAACAATCCAAAATGTATCTTCAGCATCTGACACATAAAAGCACAGTAGTAGCACATAGGCTGGCAGGTGGAGCCACAGAACACAGTGGGGGACCAAGCATTACAGCAGGGGACCAAGCATCAAAAGAATTGTATGCTAAAGATACTTCGGCAGCTGCAGCTCATTTAGTAGGGAAAAGACTAGTCACCAATCTTCATGTTCGTGATAAAGTGGTTGTAAACCCTTTTTTACTTTTATCTATAGGCAAGCCTAGAATAAGGCTTACCTATAGGTAGTGGAAATATCTCCTAAACGTGCGCAGTTTAGGAGATATTTCCCTTGCAATGCAATGTCGTCATCGGCGCTTGCGCTGTGAAGAAACGGTCTGATGCATACTAGCACATTATGCTTTCAATTTGCAGGGTTTGAACGGAGCAATAGAGGAAGTAAAACCCATGAGGGTTTACTTCCTCTTTAATGACACAAGTTTGAGACGTTTCAGGTATTATTCAGAACCTATTGACAGGTAAACCCGACCCGCATTTAACCTGCTTTATGTGGTTTTTACATGAACATAGAGACTTGTATGCAAATGCTAAACCTGTGAAAATTGATAAGGGAAGAAAAAAAAAAAAAAAAAAACCCCTTAAAAGCATAAGCCCTTAAGCAGGCTGAATTAAAAAAAAAAAAAAAAAAACCTGACAGATCGTTGGACCAACACAAGTGACGTCGGTGCAGTGATCTCCCCCGCTGTGCCTTTGTGTTCTGATAGGGGGACTCCCACATCCTTAAAATATATCAGCTAACTATACTCTACTAAAACATAATTTTTAATTTTAAATATAGTGTGTACTCCATGTCATAATAATTTGTATATATAATAGATAGCAATTATAGTCATTAGTGCTATTTTTTTTTTTTTAGCCCTGATAAAGGGAGTGCAGCCCCAAAACCCACTGGCTTTTATATACAATTCATATGTGGAATAAACCCATCATCTTTTACATTCAAATATTACAGTGTGACACTTCAATTCTAGATTGGTCCAAATGATATCCAGCAGCAGAGGAAGCAGACCTGCGGGCTCAGAAATGTGTTGTAACTCTCCTTATGCCCAGCAGTGATGGATGAATATTTGTATATAAAATCCTCATTTATATTTTAGGGCCTGCCTGATTGAATACACACTGACTGGATGAATTTGAAGGTCCTCATATTACATAGTTTTGGTAAATCTACAGTTTACTGTACAAAAATTGTTTGGTTAGATTGTAAGGAGTATGGTGACCATAAGTGCTAGTTCACACCAGACGCAGTTCCGTGCGTTTTTTTTGCACTAAAAATGCATGCACAGTGTTTTTTATGTATTCCAATGGCTCTAGTTCACACCATGCAGTCAGTTTTCGGTGCAAAAATGACCAGAAACTGACTGCACTGGTGTGAACTAGAGCCATTGGAATACATGGAAAACACTGCATGCATTTTGTGCAGAAAAAGTGCACGGAACTGAACGGAACTGCGTCTGGCGTGAACTAGCACTAACAGCAAATAGAAGCATCAACTTCAGAACGCATTTAGCCATTTGCCTGTAATAACTCATAAATACTGAATGAGGCTCACTTGTAAGTACCGGTACCTTCAATTTTTTTGTTAAATAAATATAACCACCATGTCATACTTACCTGCTTTGTGAAATCAGTTTGCACAAATCCGCCCCAATCCTCCTTTTCTGGGGGTACCTCGCCGACACTCCAGGCCCCTCCTCTTCATCAGGTGTGCCCAGGGCAACTTGATTTCCCTGGGGCACCCGTGCGGGCTCGCTCCCGAGTCCCACTGCTGTGTCCATTGACAGACAGCTGGGCTCGGCCCTGCCCCCCGCGTCACAGGAAATGATTGACAGCAGCGGGAGCCAATTGGGGGGAGGGGGGGGGGGTAGCTGCAGCACAGAAGGTTTTTCACCTTAATGCATAGAATGCATTAAGGTGAAAAATCTTGAGGCTTTAGAATCACTTTAATGAGGGAGAATGATTCTGCTAAATTTACAAATGGAGAACTATTTTGATACATGTAAAACCATTACATAAGCAATACATTATTAAAGGACTCTGTAAATAATATACCTTGTTCCTCATCTCTTGCACTTCCTTGGGATCGGTGTTCAGTGGGACAAACAGACTAGGGACAGTAGAGGTGGCAGTTCTCAGCCCATCCTCTTTAGTCCACTGCAAGATGAAAAGCAATTATAGGTCAGATTAGAATTTCCACAGTGGTGACACATTTATACAGTGTAGTCATGCATTTCACAAGTTTATTAGGGAAATGAACCAATGATTATGCTGTAACTGGAAACTTGCACGGCCAGTGAACTGTCAAAACAGGAAACAGAATGAACGGTTATTTATGTCGGATGGCTGAGTGCTGGGGTGAGTGCTCACATTCTGAGCCCTGGGGACTGGGTGGGTCCCCATCACTAATCCAGCACAGGTCAATCCTTTACTTTACCAATATAATCAGCTAGTAAATACTCCAGCTTCTGAGTAAAAAAGAAAAGCCATCTTACAATATGAACCTCTTCCCGAGTATACAGCTAGCTCTTACTTGAACTGCAAGGAGAAGCTTCTTAATAATTCTCTTTTAAAGGTCCAAGAGCTTTCCACTGAACCATTTACTAAGTAGTGAGTGCATCATGTAATTGTTTATTTAAAGTGCACTTTAAATTAAAAAAACTAAAACATTTGACAGAATTCAGGGGCAATTCAATTAAAGTGGAACGTTACCCAAAACAAGATAGAGATAGTAGAGATAGAGATACACATACATACTATATATATATATATATATATATATATATATATATATATATATATATATATATATATATATATATATACACACACACACACACACACACACATATATACACACACATACACACACAGTATTTATCGGCGTATAACACGCCCCCTAACTTTAAGAGGGAAGTTTCAGGAAAAAAAACTTTCCACAGCCCCCTGCGTATAACACTCAGGCACAGTTTACCCTCTATTTTCAGGGTAAAAAAGTGAGTGTTATATGCCACCAAAATTGGTGTGTGCTGTAAAATTTCCTGCAGCATTGCTCCTGTTTCTTCTTGCTGACATTTTACTGAAGCCCAGAGCCTGAGTAGCAGTAAGTCTTTAGGCTGTCAGCAGCCTCTAGGCCTTAAGCCTCGTACACACGGTCGGACTTCCATCGGACTTTTCCGTGGTTTTTTGTCCGAGCGGAGTTGGTTGGGAACACCCATAGCATACACGCTCGGACTTTTCTGCAAACTTTCTTAAAACTTCTTACAACATCGCGTGTTTTTTCTGCTCTTTTCTGATCTTTACTGCCACCCTTTGGTCAACTTCTGCTATTGTTGGTTGATTTTAACATTAGTTGTTTTGTCCATCGGGTTTATCTGTACACACGGTCGGACTTTGCTCCATCGGACTTTTGTTGGGCAAAAGTTTGTCCGTTTGCAGACCCAACTTTTGTCCGATGAAATCCAAAACCAAACGAAAAAAGTTTGTCCGATGGAGCGTACACACGGTCGGATTGTTGGTCCAACTTGCTTAAAACGAAGTTTGTTGGGCAAAAGTCCGACTGTGTGTACGGGGCTTAAGGCTGTCAGCAGCCTCTACACTTTCGGCAAAGTGCCTAAAAAGAGAGAGCAATTGAGCATGTGCAGAGCAGGATGAGACAGTGTATTACTGGATTTTAAACAGTATATGCACTAATAAACAGTTATACCTGCACAAGAAGACAGCCTGAGGTGATCTAGCAGGACCTAATTTTCTGAGTAAAGTTCCACTTTAACTGACAGGTTTGCGTTTCCATGAGCCATACCATCGTTTGTTTAAATCCCTCACAAAGCTTCTCTCCCTTCGTTGACAGGCATATATGTTGGCCCATCTGTAGAATGTCTTGAGACCCCCCTTATTCTCCTTGAAAGATGGCAGTACATGCATATTATGGAATAGAGAAGTGCTATGAAGGATATCAATTCTGAAACGTGGTGCAGGCTGCGGCTGTCAGATAAGGGTATACTTGCACCTGAGGTCTGCAAAATATGACATATTTGTTACAAGCTGGGCAAAGGTGGGATAGGCTAGTGTGGCTGTACACAAGTTGATCGATTGTTCAACTTTGGTACTGTCAGCCTGCCCATACTTATTATACCATATTAAAATTCATCTGGTCCCTGCAGAATCGGCCTAATTTCGATCCATGAATGGCTGGCTTTATTGGTTTACCGAGGCAAAAATGTTTCTGGGGAACAAAGCGGCTAGACAGGCATGTTCATATTTATGTAAAAATGCTTTTTTTTTTTTTTTAAATCTAAACTTGAAACCGTCCTTCCAGGAATGTTACGTTTAATTTAAGTTAAAGCATTACCCAACCAGTTCTAAGCATTTCATCAATTCATTCCCCTGTTAAGGAAAATAAGACAAAAATGAGAAGCATAAAAAAATGATCAGGCTGCAGAACACAATACAAAATCACTCACCAGATTCTGACCCTTTCGCACGGATGGTCCTGGGAGATAGTGAAACTCATTATCTCACAGGGCCTCTATGATTCAAAAGGGCCCAGTACCATGATTGTGTTTAGCGAGTGGGCATCACCAAAGTTTGCATAGAAAAGAAACATCAAAGAAGCTACAAAAAAAACAGCATGGGATAATTCATCTTCCACAGGAAAAAGAACAGCCAAATCAGAGCAACTGAAAATTAGTCAAAAAGGATTTGCTTTGGCACCTAAACAAAATAAATAGAGCAGATGGAGGGAATGGAAGTTCAGGGAAGGAAAGAAAATCTAAAATAAAAAAGCCACAGCAGTCAATGGAAGACAGAATGATCAGTGAAATCTCGGGATCACCTCAGTTGGTGGTTAGAATTCTACAGTCACTTCCTGGGTGGGGCTGCACTTTTATCTCACACTCTATGGAATACAACTGCTAATCTCTGTATAGAAGGTAACTACATTCTAACAATATATTTTTACAGGTTTAATGACTTTTTCCCCCATCGATCAATATTTTTCATCTGTGTAAGGGGAAAAATTGTTTTTATTGATGCATTCTAATTACTGGTGACAGAAAGCCAGTTCTTGTGTAAATATTACTATTCCATGGCACTTTCTCAGCTTGATCCGTCCGATTTAAGATTCTGCTACACAGCTGACCTGATCATACTTATGTTGCTATAGTTAATGAAATATGGCCCATAATCCTTTGTTCTGGAGAAGGCCATGCTTGGCAGTGCTATCGCCTGGTAAAGAAATTGCCGGAGATGCAAAGTACTTATTTAAAATGTTTTTCTGCTGATTGAAGTAAAATTGAAATGCCCAGTCACTGATGGTAGAGAATAACTAGGACACATGATGTGGGCTGCATCTAACAAATGTAAAGTCATAGTAGAAACTTGATAAAGCAACACTGGTTTGCAACAGCAGACACCTCCAGGGACCTGTGCATCAGTTTACCTTTGAGCGCCCTGGGAGCCCCAGATAGGGTTGCCACCTCATCCCTTTAAACCCGAACACATATGAATTACACAGGTTCTGAGGCAAATTTAATGCAGATAAGGCACGGAGTTTAATTACCACCTTAATCAGCCACAGAACCTGTGTAATTCATATGTGCTCGGGTTTAAAGGGATAAGGTGGCAACCCTAGCCCCAGATACCAGGGAGTTCATGAATGGCCTGGCCTCACCCACTCCTGTCCCTCACTGGCAGTTGGTAAAGCACGGGACGGGCAGGGACCGGCTTTCCACCTAATTGGTCAATTATTGCATACTGGAGCACCCAAGAATTGAAGAAGCTCAACTATAAAAGGTAAATCAACATGCAGAAAACTGAAAGTGCCTGCTATTACACACCCAATGAAACATTACCACGTTGTCGGTTTTAAAAAATGTAACCTCACCATTATACCAGTCACCATAATGACACTGTACCACTTTGGGGGTGATCAGGGATTTTTAACTATTACTGCTTGATAAGACATGGCTAAGACACTCCCAGCTGCTATTGTTCATTTCCACCATCACAGGAGCGAGCTCTTTCTCCGATTCAAACCACTGCATATGAATAATTCTCTCTCCCCTGATACAGTAGCTCTTAGCTCAGCTTATGAGAGCTTGTGCCTGTGATGACAGGTGTGAACAATAACAGCTGGGAATGTCTTAGCAACTTCCTAGCAGAAAGCCAGGACAGAGTTGCAATCTCTGGGAGTTTTTCAGTCAGGCTTCATTAGGTACATAAATAGTAAAGGTGAACTATGTTTTTAAGGGTCATTGTGTACTTTGCTTTTATTTCTCCACACAAATTAAAGGGATATTAAACCTTTGTTTTTTATTAAAATAACATGTCTATACTTACCTGCTCTATGCAATTGTTTTGCGCAGAGCAGCCCCGATCCTCCTCTTCTCGGGTCCCCTGCCGGCGCTCCAGGCCCCTCCCTCTTTGGCGGGTGTCCCCACAGAAAGACGCCTTCCATGGGGGCACCCGTGTGTGCTCGCTCCAGAGCCCTGCTGCTGCATCCATTAACACAGACAGTGGGACTCAGCCCTGCCCCCCGCTCCCGTGTCACAGCATTTGATTGACAGAAGCGGAAGCAATCAACTCCCTCTGCTATTAATCTGCCCAATGAGGGGGAAGACAGCGGCAGGAGCCACTGCTTTCGTGCACATCACTGAATCGGACTGGGCTCAGGTAAGAAAAGGGGTATTAAGGCACAGGTAGTTTTTCACCTTAATACATAGAATTAGGCTTTAGAACCATTTTAACGTGAACACGTGTCAAAAGCTTTGTCAATAGATCTCAAATGCCCATGTAAACAAAGCCCAATTGTAATTCCCATTAGTATCCTTCAGCTTCTATTAGATTCAGGGATAGTGTACAGACATACACTCTGCAAATTAAAGAAAACTATAAAAGAAAACCGGTCAGAGTGGCCATCTTTAGGAATTAGAATTTTCACCCTTCAGCTATTAAAACAGCAAAGCCTTACCTCCCACCTATGTGCATGTACTGTTAAAGGGGTTGAAAAGGCATAATGAGCTAGTGAGGGGCGAGTGGGTTTTGACAGGTACCTGCTCCCACTTCCGGGTCAGATCGTAACGCCATAAATTGATGGCGCTATATAAACACCTGTAATAATGTAGCAGAATACATATTGGCCTAAATTTATGAAGAAATTCGATTTTTTATTTTTTATGGATGTGGTTTATAGCAGAAAGTAAAAAAATAAACATATATATTTTTTAATTGTCTGTCTTTTTGTTTAAAGCGCAAAAAAATTGATATGGTCAAATACCAAAAGAAAGCTCCATTTGTGGGAAAAAAAATAAAAAATTACAAATTTTATTTGGGTACAGCGTTGAAAGACCGTGCAACTGTCAGTTAAAGTAACGCAGTGCTGTATCCCCAAAAAAGTGACCTGGTCATGAATGGGGGTAAATCTTCCAGAGGTCAAGTGGTTAAAACAATCTGTTCAGGGTTTCCAAAGTTTATCAGCCAATATTAAAGTGGAGATACCCAAATCTGAGTGCAAGTACTGAAAGCTACAAATCTTCTTTTGGCAGCCTGGGGAAGTTTGTACCCGGAAGCACACTGTAATTGAAGCCTTGTCAGTAACCACACAGCACAATCAGAATGAAAGAGCCTTAACAAATGAGCAGAATCTTACAGCTACATAAACAGGAAAATCTAGGGTGATTATGTACATCAGGTTTAAAATGAACAAAATGAGTTTAATTGATAAAGAAAAGATTGTCGAGTATTGCTCTGGAGCCACACCATACAGAAAAAAAAAAAAAAAAACAGCAAAAAGAAAGGAGGAGGAGAAGAGAAGGAAAAAAAAAAAACTTTGCAGTTCTGGATCCAAAAGGAAAGTAATGATGATTAATGAGTTAGTTTATACTCACTTGTGATCTTCACAAAATTATTACTGGATCTTACGTTATGATTGTATAAAAGGGTACAAACAAACAGACCAATAAATAAGACGCACAGTTTGAACTCTGAGGTTACTTTGTGATGTCTGTTTTAAGACCTCTGCAGAAAAAATGTTACTGTGGACAAGTTTTCAAAAGAATTGTTAAGACTAGACACACAAATTTATCTATTTTTTGGACTGGCCAATCAGACAGGCGCGCACACACGTCATTTCTCTTGCTATCCATGCTAACTATACCTGTGTCCTGAGGCCATTGTAAATTCTGTATTGCCCTCTTTCATGTCACAGCACTCTAGTAATCCCCAGGTAGCAGCTTTGAAAACTTTCTTTACTTACTTTCACTTCAGCTTCCTTCATTCACCATTAATTGAAATAATTCACTTTTTTTTTAAAGAGCATTAAATTGTCATTAAACACAAATTATAAAAACGGTCAACACCTGCTATATTAAAATTGCGTTGACATTCACTTTGCCACTAGAGCCTTTCATTTTCTGTAGCTTGCAAAAAAAACCTGCTTGATCCTGTGGTACTGTGCCTCCCTCCTTGTCTGTGTCCCCGCTCCAGCCTGAGATTGTGTAGACCAGCCATTGCCGCATCAACTGAACATGTTCCAGTGTCGGTTCTCTTCCAAGTTGTTAATTTCCTCCTTTATCTTATTGGCGCAGACCAAGTGACTATAGAGTCAAACATGTGGGCGTATACACAATGGTAAATAACACAATGGTTTATGTCCTCTGATTGCTAAACACTATGGGGGCGGGGATACAAGATGCTGACTGTTGAAGGTTTCACCTCCCTGATAGTCCAAGCACCATAGACACAGGCTAGAGGGGCATGACACAATCCGTGATTGGCCGATGCTCCCCTGGATATCTTTACAGTGTGACCAAAGTGAAAGCTACTGTCAAGTCAACTGCCTACACCATGTAGGACAATGGCAATCATATGTTTAGTATCACTTTAAACCCAAAGGCATATTATAGAGTATTGCTTACAGGGTGCCTTGCCTCTACTTTTTTTTCCCCACTGCCTTCTTTTTCAGTATACAAACCTTTTTTCTTTTTTGTGGTGGCTTCTTTTGCCAACTGGCTCTCTATGGAGCCACTACGGCGTGTAAGCCCCCCTAATTGGGCTATTAAGCAATGTGCAGTCACTCTGTACAAAGAAAGCAATGCATTATGGGCCCTAGCATCAGACACAGGGGAGATATCAAGTACATAAGCACAGAGACAGAAAAAATAGTGGTGCCAGCAAAAGAGTGTTTACAAGTACTTGAACCCTTTCACTGCCAGGTCCGGCGTACGGAACTACAGAACTGCCTGCAGGTGGCCAAGTCCATATGACCTACATTCCTCCTCTGTTATAAGCTCATGGTCACTTCAGTGACCATAAACTTATATCAGAAATGTTCAGCAGACTCTGATATGTTATACTTGCCTCCTCTGTGCAGTTGGTTTTGCACAGAGAAGCCCAGATCCTCCTTCTCGGGTCCCTTTTTGTTGCTCCTGGCCCCTTCCTCCCACGGAGTGCCCCCACAGCCAGCAGCTTCCAATGGGGGCACTAGAGCCGAGTCACAGCTCTGTGTGTCCATTCAGACACAGAGCCCCGGCCCGGCCCCCTCACTCCCCTGATTGACTGACTGACATCCACAGGAGCGAATGGTGCCGTTGCTGTCTCAGCCAATCAGGAGGAGTGTCCCTGATATCCGTGTAGAGAGATGGGGCTCAGGTAATTAGGGGGTGCTGGGATGGCTGCTACACACAAAAGTTTTTTTCATCTTAATTCATAGATGCATTAAGATAAAAAAAAAATCTGCCTTTACAACTCCTGTAAGCCAATTGGTAATGGAGATCTAATGTCACTGTGTCCAAACACAGATTGTGCAAGAACCAAAGTTTGCGGTTAAAAGTTTCAGTCTGCATTTCTGCAGCTTCTATCTAGGGATTGCTAGAAAGCTTACAACAGCCACATAAAAGCAAGAAAAACATACAAAAGTCTTTGTATAGGTTAGACCAGCCTTTCTCAACCTTTTCAACACAGGAGGAACCCTTGAAATAGTTCTACGGTCTCGGGGAACCCCTGCTAAAAATTAGAAATCTACAATTCATGATACCTTTGTGTGATGGTCAGTGGGAAGAATGGTCCTTACACTTGTGGTCATTGGGAAGAATTACCTCCTTACAGATAGCTAAAAAGATCAATGGTGTCAGTAGGAAATTATCTGAGAGGCAGAAATTGCCCAATGCTGAAGGAACCCCTAGCAACCTCTGAAGGAACCCTAGGGTTCCACGGAACCCTGGTTGAGAATCACTGGGTTAGACCAATAAAGCAGACGCATCTTGCTGAAGCAGTGTGAAGGTCTCCCTACAGAGCTATATCACAGTGAAGTTAGTGCAAAAAAATTGAAAAAACAAAAAAACAAAAACACAAAACAAAAATAGACCCCTCGGTGTGCAAGACTATTACACATTTCATTACTACTTGAATACCAGGGGACATAGAATTGGAATCAGAAAATTCAAACAAGAGCAACCCAAATCTTTCTGGGGTGGACAAACCCTTTAAACTGCATAATACAACACAAGACCTCACACACAAATGGTTTGAGGGTTAAAGTAGAACTAAAAGAAAAAAAAAAATAGGATTTTTTGTACTCACCGTAAAATCCTTTTCTCTGACATCCATGGACTGACACGGTGTCTCTTTACACTTTACACGTGGGTTATGTCCCTGCTTGCAGGAGAAGACCTAGGCAGAATGTGAGATGTTATACATACATTCTAAAAGCCAGAGCTGAACAGCCCCACCCAGGGGGCGGTCCCTCCGGACATAACCCTCCCACTACAGTCAGCAGACTTCAGTTCGTAAGAAAGCAGTACAAACTTAAAAAGGAAGGGTGGGTGCCGTGTCAGTCCATGGATGTCAGAGAAAAGGATTTTACGGTGAGTACAAAAAATCCTATTTTCTCTTATCATCCATGGACTGACACGGTGTCTCTTTACACTTTACACGTGGGATGTCCCAAAGCAGTGTCAAGAGGGATGGGAGCAGTATAAATGGAAAAACCAAAACTTCACTCCAATAAGGCAGAGCTCCTCAACGGAGGAGTCGCAACTTTAAACAGCGGCCTGCAGCACCCTGCGGCCGAAGGAAGCATCCGGAGATGCAGCCACATTAACCTTATAAAACTTAAAAGGCATGAACAGACGACCAGGTCGCCGCCTTGCACACTTGTGCAACCGACGCTTGATGTCGGAAAACCCAGGAAGCACCAATTGCCCTGGTGGAATGCGCCGTAACCGGAAAGGGAGGCGCCCGCCCTTTGAGAGAATAGGCTTGAATGACGGTTTGTCTGATTCCCCTAGAAATGATGGCAGACGAAACCGCTTGGCCCTGTTATGGACCAGAGACAGTCACAAAGGTCACGGATGCAACACCGCCTTATCCTTATGGATGACTAAATATGGCGACTTGCAGGACAAAGCCGCCAACTCAGACACCCGTCAAACAGAAGTGATTGCCACTAAAAGGCCACCTTCTGAGACGAGACAAGAGGGGAATATCCAGGATATTCCCAAAAGGAGGTTCCTGGAGGACCGAGAGCACCAAATTCAGATCCCACGGTGGGAGAGGAGGCTTGACAGGAGGGAGCACATGGCGAACCCCCAACACAAGGTGCTAACCAAGAAATTACCCGCTAGAGGTCGCTGAAAGAAGACGGCCAAGGCCGAAATCTGATCCTTGATGGTACTCAAAGCAAGCTTTTGGGTCACTCCACACTGCAGAGGACGCAGGATTCTGGGGAAGGAATACTTCCGAGGACGCCAGTCCAGTGCTTCGCATATGGCAATATAAGCTTTCCAGGCACGGTGATAGATCTGCTTGGAGGAAGACTTCCGTGTCCTTAACATGGTCAAAATGACCGAGTCCGAGAGACCTCGGTCCCTCAACACCTGGCTTTCAACAGCCCTGCCGTTAAAGCCAGAGACTGTAAGCCGGATGAAACATAGGACCTTGAGACTGAAGGTCCTCCCTCATCGGCAACCGCCAGGGAACGTCCGCAACGAGACGTACCAGATCAGCGTACCAGTGATGCTGAGGCCAATCCGGAACAATTAGGATCACCGGAGTTTATATCAGGTGATAAGGACCCTATGGGGCCACCAACTCATCCGAGGCATCTCCCAAGGATCCCTGGATCTGGCCACAACCTCGACCCTTGCGATTGAGTCGAGAGGCCATCAGGTCCACATCCGGCGTGCCCCACAGTCGGCAAAGGAGTTGAAATATGCAAGGACCACTCTTCTTGGTCCGGCCATTGGCGACTCAGATAGTCCGCCTGCCCATTGTCTATGCCCAGAATGTAAATGGCCTACAGAGCCGGCACGTTTCTTCCAGCCCACTTCAGGATACGGACTACCTCGGAAGCCGCAGCTGAGCTCCGAGTCCCCCCTTGATGGTTTACATATGCCACCGCCGTGGCGTTGTCCGACTGGCTCCTAATGGAGCGACCCCGTACTCTCTCAGACCTGAGGAGAGACACAGTCCGATGGCCCGTATTTCCAGAACAGTGATTGGTAAACGGGCTCGTCCGGAGTCCAAGGCCTTGAGCCGACAGGACTCCCCAGACTCCACCCCAGCCCTTCAGGCTGGTGTCCGTCGTGAGTACCGTCCATTGGATGGGAGGGGAACGACTTTCCGGACCGAAGAGCCGAGGATCTCAACCACCATGTCAGGGGCGCCCTGACCAGGTGAATCACCTGGATCTGAAGATCCAAGGACAACGGGGATTTGTCCCAGGTGGACAAAATCTCCTTCTGCAATGCCCTGGTGTGTGATTGGGCATACGGAACGGCCGCGAAGGAGGCCACCACGAGTCCCGGGACTCTCATGCAAAAAAAACGGATTGACAACCATTTTCGGGATGTCAGCACCCGCACCGCAGACTGAAGTGTCAGCAACTTCTCCAGAGGTAGGATACCTTTGCCTCCAAGGAGTCCAGAATCAGAACTAGATACTCCAGACACTGAGTCGGGACCAGGACTGACTCCTGAATGTTCAGGAACCACCCGAAGTCCCTGAGGGTCTAATTGACGATAGTCACCTTTCCTCTAAGTCTGAGACACTTTCTGCTCTTAGCAGAAGATCGTCCAGATAGCCCATGACAGCAATACCTCGCTGTAACAGAAGGCTAGAACCGGAGCAAGCACCTTGGTGAACACCCTTGGTGCCGAGGCTAGGCCGAAAGGAAGAGCCACAATCGATAGTGGACTTCGCTGATCGCAAGCGCAGAAACTTCTGGTGACTTGCGCAGATCGGAACATGCAAGTAGGCGTCCTTGAAGTCCAAGGACGCCAGAAGAAAATCCCTTTGGTGGAGTGTAGCGATCACCGTGCGAATGGATTCCATGCGGAATTTCTGCACCTTCTCGAAGGCATTCAGGGCCTTGAGGTCCAGGATCGGTCGAACCACGTCCTATTTTTGGGACGACAAACAGATTCGAGTAGAATCCCTGAAAACTCTCCTGTGACAGAACCGGCACAATCACTCCGGACCTGATCAAATCCTGTACAGCCCCCAAGAGGGCTGCCCGACAGGTAGGAAGGAGAGGAAGATTCGAGGGAAAGAATCTGTCTGGGGGCCAGGATCGGAATACTATCCTGAGGTGACCACCTCGCACACCCACCAGTCGGAGATTCGGGAGGACCACCGATTCGTGACCTGCGAAGTCGTCCCCCCACCCCAGAGTCGGGCGGAGGCAAGACTTCACGCGGAGGCGGGCTTGGGAGCCGCATGTTCGGCTTACGCACCCAGGGGCACTTGTGCCCACCAGCCGCACTGCCGTCAGTCTGAGAGGACCTACCCGTGGACTCTGACTGACGAAAAAACCCTGTTTTGCTGGAAAGGAAGGCCCCTGTTTTCGGCGGGCCTCCTCACTCTTGCTAGTCTAAGGAAGAAGAGTGCTTTTACCTCCCATGACATCCATGACTATGTCATCCAGAGCAGCACCGAAAGGTCTACCACCTTTAAATGGTAGATCCGTCAGGAGCTTCCTAAGGCTAGGTCAGCAGACCAGCACTTCAACCAGATAAGACGACGCAATACCACCGCCGAGACAGAGGCCCTGGATATTAAAGGCGTCGCACACATAAACCAGGCCCTGAACCAGTTGGTGGGCCAGAGCAACTGTGTCTGGAGGAAGATTATGCTCCTGTACAGCTAGGTGCAACATTTTTGCCCAACCTGTAAGTGTTTAAGACACAAGGGTCGCCGCTACCACAGGCCGTAGGGTGGATCCCAACAAGGCAAACATGGCTCTGCTCACCACTTCTGACCTCCTGTCAGTGGGGTCCTCAAATGCAGGAGTCCCCTCCATCGGGAGAGTGATGGCCTTGTTCAACCGGGCGACTGGAGGGTCGACCCTGGGGGAGAAGCCCACTTTTTAAGTAGGGCATCTTCAAGGGGTATCTGATAGACAAACGCCGCGGGACCATAAAAAAATTATTCTGCGGCTTTTCCCAGACCTTATCAATGAGCTGGTCAAAGAAAGTACATATGGAAAAACCTCTTTAGAAGGCCTGGCCTTAAAAGAACCAAAAGGAGACTGTATCCGCCTGAGGTTCTGCATCTGCAGCATTTTAGCTTGAGAGTGTCCCTCACCGCAGTCATGAGTACAATAACAAGCGCCCTGTCATTTACTGACTCAGAACTGGAGTTTTCCTCATAAGGAATGTCCTGTTCAAAACCATCCAATACATTAAGAACTAGGGTCCTGAGCGGTAGTGGCTAGGCCCATATCTGAATCAGCGCACTGCCCTCATGAAGTAAAGTGGGGAGAGGGCGCTTTTTTTGCTCCCTTGCGCTTGCACACAGCTCCCATCCTGGTCAGAAATGATTCCAGGACTGCCCACAACTGGTCCCTAGGGACCGCAGGTGCTGAAGCACTGCCTGTTGTCCACTGACATTAAGGGGAAGCTGGTGACAGAGACTCCATATTGCCCCCCTCTGAGACTCCTAAGATAAAAAGTCCACCCACAGGCTGTGCTGACTGAGGAGGGGGCGCCCAGGGGACTCACCAAACCGGACCAGGGACCGCTCACTGTCTGTACCGCGCTGTGTCAGCGCTGGTGAGCTGTGAGGAGATTCGCGCTGTTACAGCAGTGCTAGAGGCCAAAACTAGTGCTGAAGAGCGCGCGGGCTACAAGAAAATGGCCGCCACACTTCACTGAGGCGATCCGCGGCAAGATGGCCGCCATGACTCAGCTAAAGTGAAAAAAACAGCACACACACACAGCGCCACTCGGCGCTCAGGCCCCAAAACACACAAAAAAAGGCCCCAAGCATATCTGCACCCCACACAGCACAGCGCCAGCAATGGTGACAGAGAGTAACAATGAAATACAGGGGGAGACAGGGAAAATCCCCCACAGAGAAACACACAGCCTTTTGTACTCACCTGCAGGCAGGAGAGACTACTTACCCGCCCCCTGAGGGACCCACTGGTGTGTTTCTGACAGGACTATCACAGTGCAGTACTGAGTAGCTGTCGGCCCGGTCCACCGCAAAAGATACAGTCAGTCAGGAACTGTTCAGTCTTGAGAGGACCGTGGGAGCATGAAAGCAAACCCGGCCACCCCTGGAGTCATGGGGCCTGTCGTGAACTGAGTCTCACGCACACAAGGCGAGGATCAGCACGCTTGATGGTCGGACAGGGAAGACTACGAGGATATCTTGTACCCAACCTGTTGCCCAGCCGACAGTTGATAGAAGATTCTAAAAAATAAAATAAAAAGGAATTCCAGAAAAGGAATAAAAATAGGTCAGGAGACTGGCTCCTGAGAGAGCCACGTCTTCTCCTTCTGCTAGGCAGAAAAAAACTGAAGTCTGCTGACTGTAGTGGGAGGGTTATGTCCGGAGGGACCGCCCCCTGGGTGGGGCTGTTCAGCTCTGGCTTTTAGAATGTATGTATAACATCTCACATTCTGCCTAGGTCTTCTCCTGCAAGCAGGGACATAACCCACGTGTAAAGTGTAAAGAGACACCGTGTCAGTCCATGGATGATAAGAGAATTTTTTTTTTTTAGTTTTGGATAGTGGGGAGATTGATTAGAACACCTGTCTGTTTTTATTGCTGTCTGCGCCCCCTATATTTGTCCTGTTTACCATTATCATTAAAAGTGAAAGTAAAAGAAAATCCAAAATTTTGGTTTGTCCCCAGAAAAGTAATCAAGGGGAAATCTGCCAATGAGGACGCTAGTTCTGGTGGCCCCAGAGAGATTCCCTTAATTTGCAGGGATTTCCTATCACTTCCTGTTTGGCTATGGAACAGGAAGTGAAGGGAAATCTCCCCAACGGGACAAATATGACAAAAATAACTTACTCTATCCTAAATGATTTATTTTGCTATAGTTCTACTTTAAAATCTGCTGTAGCATAAAAACCTGGCAGTTTTTCCATGCCCTGGGAGCTGCAGGCAGCATATATATTGCACCCGGAAAGTATTTACAGCGTTTACTTTTTCCACATTTTTTTATCTTACAGCCTTATTCCAAAATTGATTAAAAAAATCATTAATTTTCCACAAAATTTTAAAAACAAATACCCAATAATGAGAATGTGAAAGAAGTTTGTTTGAAATCTTTGCAAATTTATTAAAATTAAAAAATACCATGTACATAAGTAGCCACAGCCTTTGCCATGACACTCAAAATTGAGCTCAGGTGCATCCTGTTTCCACTGATCATCCTGCAGATGTTTCTACAACTTGATTGGAGTCCACCTGTGGTAAATTCAGTTGACTGGATGTGATTGGGAAAGGAACACACCTGTCTATATAAGGCCGCACTGGTTAACAGTGCATGTCAGAGCACAAATCAAACCATGAAGTCCAAGGAATTGTCTGTGGACCTCCACGACAGGATTGTGAAAACTTTCTGCAGCATTGAAGGTCCCAATGAGCACAGTGGCCTCCATTATCCATAAATGGAAGACGTTTTGAAACCACAAGGACTCTTCCTAGAGCAGGCTGCTCGGCCAAACTGAGCAATTGGGGGAGAAGAGCCTTAGTCTTCTAGATTGTAAGCTCTAAAACGAGCAGGGCCCTCCGATTCCTCCTGTATTGAAACTGTACTGTCTGCCCTCATGTTGTAAAGCACTGTGTAAACTGCTGGTGCTATATAAATCATGAATAACATAATTATTATTATTATTAAGGGCCAGTTCACACCAGACGCAGTTCAGTTCCGTGTGCTTTTTTTCTGCACAAAATGCATGCACAGTATTTTCCATGTATTCCAATAGCTCTAGTTGGCTGTAGTTCACACACACTGACTGCATGGTGTGAACTAGAGTCAACAAGAGCCATTGGAATACATGGAAAACACTGTGCATGCATTTTTAGTGCTGAAAAAATGCGCACGAAACTGAACGGAACTGCGTCTGGTGTGAACTGGCCATAATAATAATAATAATAATAATAATAAATAATAATCGGGAGGTGACCAAGAATCAGATGGTCCCTCTGACCGAGCTCCAGCATTTCTCTGTGGAGAGAGGAGAACCTTCCAGAAGAACAACCATCTCTGAATGGCCAGATGGAAGCAACTCAGTAAAAGGCACATGACAGCCCGCCTGGAGTTTGTCAAAAGGCACCTGAAAGACTCTCAGACCATGAGAAACAAAATTCTCTGGTGGTCGGATGAAACAAAGATGGAACGATTTGGCCTGAATGGCAAGCGTTATGCATGTCTGGAGGAAACCAGGCACCGCTTATCACCTGCCCAATACTATCCTTACAGTGAAGCATGGTGGTGGCAGCTAGTTTAAATTGAGGGAAAGATGAATGCAGCAATGTACAGAGACATCCTTGATAAAAACCTGCTCCAGAGCGCTCTGGACCACAGACTCTGGTGAAAGTTCATCTTCCAACAGAACAATGACCCCAAAAACACAGCCAAAATAACAAAGGAGTGGCTATGGGACAACTCTGTAAATGTCCTCAAGTGGTATAGCCAGAGCCCAGACTTGAACCTGATTGAACATCTCTGGAGAGATCTGAAAATGTCTGTGCACAGACGCTCCCCATCCAACCTAATGGAGCTTGAGTAGTCCTGCAAAGAATGGGAGAAACTGCCCAAAAATAGGTGTGCCAAACTTGTAGCATCATACTCAAAAAGCCTTGAGGCTGCAATTGGTGCCAAAGGTGCTTCAACAAAGTATTGAGCAAAGGCTGTGATTACTTAGGTACATGTGATTTTTTTATGGTTTTTATTTTTAAGAAATTTGTAAAGATTTCAAAACAAACTTCTTTAACGTTGACATTATGGGGTATGGTTTGTAGAATTAAGGAAAATATATTTTTTTTATAAATCAAGTTTGTTTTTTATTTCCAAACAAAACAAAAAGTAAAAAGATTTGAGCAGATACAGAAAGCAATTAAAGTGGTTGTAAACCCCCAATTTTATTTATTTTTTTAAACCTAACCACCTGCAAGACAAAGCCATAATGAGCTAGTATGACTAGCATACTAGCTCATTATGCAGTACTTACCTTAGATCGAAGCCCCCAAAGCCGTCCACGTCCCCCCCCTCTGGCCGCAGTCATCTCTCTGGGTTACTTCCGGGTATCGCCGCTCCAGCGCTGTGATTGGCCGGATCGGTGAAGACGTCACTCCGCGCGCAAACCGGCGTTGCCGGTTTTATGAATGGGATTTTCACTGTGCCGTTGTCTACGGCGTGCAATGCGCCGTACACAACTGTGTAATCCCATTCACAAATATCTCCTAAACCATGCAGGTTTAGGAGATATTGAAAACACCTACAGGTAAGCT